>OX451207.1:29207735-30407735 GCA_949628255.1 Macrophya alboannulata | reverse complement strand
GTTGTGCCTCGCGAATCAGAATCGCAACTCACGTAATTTCGTATCACCATTGCGATGTTAAAGTTTACACTACCAATACCGTGGATCTGATTACAACGCCATATCTTGCTAGATTATTAAACAATCAAGAAAAAGAACATTCGTCGATTTAAAAAAGAAACTAAAAAATACCGCCACTAGATAATCGAAAGAGGAAGAAAAAATCTCAGTAGAATTTTGCTCTCCGATGCATTGTTCCGAAGTTACGTCGTGCTGAAGTACTAATCGATGGAAAATCAGGGTTTGCGACGATTAAAAAAAAAAAACTAAGAAATACCGCCACTAGATAATCGAAAGAGGAAGAAAAAATCTCAGTAGAATTTTGCTCTCAGATGCATTGTTCCGAAGTTACGTCGTGCTAAAGTACTAATCGATGGAAAATCGGGGTTTGAGTCGATTAAAAAAAAAAAAAACTAAAAAATACCGCCACTAGATGATCGAAAGAGGAAGAGAAAATCTTAGTAGAATTTTGCTCTCAGATGCATTGTTCCGAAGTTACGTCGTGCTAAAGTACTGATCGATAGAAAATCGGGGTTTTAGTCGATTTAAAAAAAAAAAACTAAAAAATACCGCCACTAGATAATCGTAAGAGGAAGAAAAAATCTCAGTAGAATTTTGCTCTCAGATGGATTGTTTGAAAGCTACAGCTTGCTGAAGTTCATTTTTGCAGATGCAGAAATCTTGAAGGTCATAAGTCAACATCACTTTGTATTCTTCTAAAATACGGTTCAAACTTCTTGTGATTAGCATTTTCTAAAAAAAATTCAATATCTCCGTTAGTAATCTGTGTAGCTTTATCTTGAAATTGTTCTGCACTCTCAACATTTCCTCGATTGTCTACGTTGTTTTCCTTATGAACAAACTGATTCTCATTGCTTATATGTTGGCATTGTTGATGCAAATTATCGTTATTATTGGCGTTCAAAGGTGGGTTATCATTTTTTGTTGGTTCCTCAATTATGCCATTTGATTCTTTTTGCTTGTTACGCCTTATGATTCTGCTGGACCTATTGGAATTTCCAGTAGTCTTTGCTTCATTACTGTTTTCTAATGGTAAATTCTGTGATGGTACAGCATCAAGTTTTAAAACTTTTCTGGATTTCTTGGATGTAGCTAAAATTAGATAAAAATCATTATAATTAATGTATAGTCACCAATATTATATTCAACCAACTAATTATATATTTGCAACTTTATGCTTCATTTTGAATTGATTATTCATAAGTATTTATGATCAACTTACTTGGCCAGTGATAATCATCATTTTTAAAGTGCAAGGAGCAAACTCTCATAGTGCTCGATGGGGTTTTCCCCATTTTTAATTTGCGAATCCAGGCTTCACGCCTATCTGTTTTGTCGTAATTTCCGAACACATTTTTTATGGTAACAAAATTGCCTGATTTTGGAAAGTAATGAAATGACAAGTCCATTTTATCAGAATATATACTTTTGCATCCATAAACCGAACAACAAACGTTACTTCTCGACGTTTTTCCACCTGTAGCAATCAGACTTCTCTCTGGTTGTCTAGACATTTTTGAAATTATTTCATTGTCGCTATCGTTTTCAAAGGAAAAAAGCATTATCTTCCGATTTATGTATATTTTGAACGTATCTGCTGCTATTCTATCCTACGTAGGACGTTTCAGATATTCGCCACGGGGTAGCGCCAGCATCAAGTTTAAACGCCAATATCAGTTGGGTGTTAGGATCGTAACAGATATATCACAGCGGACTCACTGTAGAGTCGGCTTCCAAAACGGTTATGTATGATCTATGTAACTCATATAATTGCAACATTCTAGGCATAGAGGTCCACATGACTTATACAAAAAAAAAAATTAGATTGAACGACGATATCTGAGTTTTCTGATAAGATCTTGTGCTAATCACAATATTTGCGCGCTCTACCGTAAACTCACTGCCTAAATCTACCTGCCTGTAATTATAATTCACGAAAAAATCGCACGCATGAACCGAGGATTTGAACACGGGATCAGTAGACGCCCTACTGATCGGTAGTCGGGCACGCTGCCTCGACACCACAACGAACATCTATAGACGAATTTACTTTGGACTGCGTTATGATCTGCTGCCGGAACATCACGAGAAATTATGTTAGAATGTGAAATATTATATTTAAATCCCTATGTTGCCATCCGCACTCCTACTTGTCTAATTTCTTTACTCCATACATTCTCTATATATTCTATATTGTGAATCTCACCTTGCGTCTGATCCCTCAGGTCAGTTGTTGAGTGTTATCCGCTGTGTCAACACGCTCAATATTTTTCTGCCATAAACGTATGCGCTAGTCGCGTTGCATATCGGATATTCAACTTTATTATAACTCACGATTTTGTATCGCCTTATATTTTATGTCCACTTCTGAATAAATACTTTATAATTGAACCGTATTCAACCTGCGTATTCTCTCAGGTTATGGGCCCAGAGAGTAAAAACGGACAATAAGTTCATCGTGTGAAAACGTGCGATCGTTGAATTCGAGTTCGCGCTCGGTACAGTTTTTCCGTTTGAGATGGCTACGAGTGCTACGCGCTTAGAGTTATTATCGAAAGATAACTATGATACTCGGAGCATGCAAGTGGAAGCTCTTCTCACGAAAAACGATTTATGGGACTATGTAAGCGGTGTCAATGTGATGCCGCCTGAGGGATCGGACTCTGGAGTAACGAGAACACAATGGAGAGATTTCGACAAAAAGGCGAAAACTGATCTGATTCTGTCGATTCAACCATCGGAACTCAAACAAATTCGCGGCTGTAATACGTCCCGCGATGTGTGGTTAAAGCTCGAGTCCGTTTATGCCTCCAAAGGGCCTGCGAGAAAAGCCGCGTTGTTGAAACAATTAATACTCCAACGGTTACAAGATGGCAGCGACGTTAAGGACCACCTTCCCGTGCAGAAATGGTAGGTCGGCTAACGTTCTTCCAGATCGGCTCACTGCTGAGCCAATCTTGGCTATCCGATACAACGGCTAGATATCCGTCATTGACCTCGGCTCTGCTCTGGTACAATATTGGCCACCAATGCAATGGTTAGTCATCGGCACGCTACGTCGGACCATGGTAGGCTGCGAATTGGCAACCGATGCAACGGTCAGCCATCGCTGCACCACATCGGTCCAACGTTGGCTCTGAACTAGCCACCGCTGCAACGGTGAGCCATCAACGCTAAACATTGGTCCTAAGTTGGCTCTGAACTAACATCCGATGCAACGGTCAGTCATCGACGCTCAACGTCGGTCCGACGTTGGCTCTAAACTGGCAACCGCTGCATTGGTTAACCATCGACGTGCCGCGCCGGTTCGACGTTGGCTGGAACTAGCAGCCGTTGCAACGGTCAGCCATCGACGCTCAACGTCGGTTCGACCTTGGCTCTGAGCTGGCAGCCGCTGCAACGGTTAGCCATCGATGTGCCGCGCCGAAAAAAATAGAATTAGATAATGTGAACAGTTATAATCAAACGAACTCAGCCGACGAAGAAGACAATCTTTCGAACTATGGTAAAGAAACGACTATTTCGGTGCGACTCAGATATGAGTGACGTACAGTCGGACGATTCAATCAATAATGGTGACCTTGTGGAACATGTAAGTAGCGACGAGTTACCTGAAGAGCCTCACGCTCAACTACTGCAAGCTCAACCAGATTTCACGACAAAGCTTCGCAACTGGGCTCTAAAGCACATTAATGTTTCAACAAATAATGCGACCTCGGACCTGTTGACCCTTCTAAGGAGCGAAGGGCATACCGAGCTACTTAAGTCCGCAGTGACGTTGCTGGCGACCAAGAGCTGTATCCAAGAGTCAGTGGTATCCATGCTTACTCATAGGGGTTCACGCGGTGATTTTGTTTACTTTGGCATAGAGAACGGACTGAAAGCTAGAATATCACCGGAAAAATTTATGGAAGATGGTATCGATTTATTGTTCAACATCGATGGATTACCTGTCTTCGAAAGTTCATGAAAGGAATTTTGGCCGATATTGTCACAGGAAACCTGATCTTACAGAAACTCAAAGTCAATCGTTAGAGTCTTTAGTTAGGTCAAATTAAAATAAAGCATGAGTCAGAGTCTCGTACGACAGTTTAAATATTATCGTCGTTGACGCCATTGTCTATTGCCATCTAGACAGCGTATAAGACGCTCGAAATTAGGGCTGTACGCGCAAGCGCTAAGCCATCGATCGCGATCGAAACACAACACGTGCGAACTAACACATTTTTGTCAACCTTCGAGCGTGACTCTTGCGTCCGTCTCACTAATTACTTTACTTTGATTGTCTTATTGAATTGTCTAGCATTTAAGTGCGTTAATTTGTCAATAATTAGCATTGTGTTATATTGTGCATTAATCTGTGAAATATATTGGATATTAAACCACAACAGTCGACCTTACAACAATTTGTAAGTAATAAACTTGTATATTCTATTCAGTTCTTTTCTTTGTACTCTTGGAAATTTAGAACCTTCTCTCCTGTTTGGGTCCCCCAAAGCACCCCCCTGTACTCTTAGTCTCTTTTATTATTCACTACTTCATATTGGTAAAGCTTTTCGGCTTATATTTCGTTAATTTTCATAATTAACTGGCGCCCAGCGAATATAGAAATTCATAGATTGACACTCGACAGCAACTGACCCGTGCCGCGTCGAGGAGAAGCGAACGTAAATGCTTTTTGTCAAATTGAAATATTAACTCATTTATCGACAAAAGCCATTGGAATAAGCTTCTCGGTTTCAATATTATGCATGGTTTATAATAAAAAATATTCTTGCAAGCCGTTCGTTGTGGCTTTATATTGTGGCGATTCCAAACCCGCTGATATCAACGAGTTCTTAGACAACTTTGTCACTGAACTGACTTTCTTAATCGAAAATGGAATAACCATATCAGACAAATTTTTCAAAGTGTCCATCACAGCGTTTGTGTGCGATACGCCGGCCAGATCATTTTTAAAGTGCACAAAGGGTCACGGAGGCTTTTTTGCGTGCGAAAGGTGTGAAATTAAAGGACAAACAGTAAACAATCGTCGAATATATGGTGAATCAAACTGCCTGCTACGGACTGACGATTCATTTCGACAGAAGCGACAGAAAGAGCACCATGTCGGCGTTTCGCCACTTGAAAGAGTTCCTGGCTTGGGCCTAGTCAGTCTTTTTCTGTTAGATTGGATGCACCTGGCTGCTGGGGTGACGAAAAATCTTCTCTTGAAGTGGGTTCTTGGGGACGACCGATCTAGAATCAATGTGAGAAGCCTTCAAGCAATTTCTAAGAGACTGGAAGTTCTTCGGCCACATGTCCCAGTTGAATTTCAACGGAAGTCACGTAGTCTGAAAGAACTGAAACGTTGGAAGGCTACAGAATTTAGATTTTTTTTATGTATGCTGGCCCAATTTCATTGAAAGGCTTGTTGCCGTCAAACATGTACAAACATTTTCTCCTTCCACATTCTGCGGCGAGAATATTGTGTCACCCAGAAGCAGTGTGCCTCAAAATTGATTACGCTCGAACCCTCTTGGTCAAATTTTTCTCACTTTTGCCACGTATTTATGGAAATGATTCACAAATCATGAATTTTCATAATCTCATTCACTTGTGCGATGACGCGGAACGGATGCAAGCCCCATTAGATGACTATACAGCATTTCCCTTCGAAAATTACTTAGGCAAATTAAAAAAATTAGTCAGAACTCCTAACAAACTTTTTGCGCAGGTATGTCAACGGTTATCTGAACTACAATCCACACATATCAGCTCCATAGAACTGCACTCTGTACTGCATACAACAAACGATGACGTCGTGCCGGGCTCTGTTGGCAATTGCCAAAAAAAGTATAAAAAAATACGTTTAAACAGTATGACGTTAACTAGCCAACCACCGAACAACTTAGTCATTCTGGAGACTGGCATGATTGTAGCGATTGATAGCATTATAGAGACAACAGGCGTGAATAACAACTTAGATCGAATGCACATCGAAGGACATCAATGGCATGTAGAAGGCAATTTGTTACGTCTATAAAGCTAGCACAGCCAAATAAGCACAATCGGTTCTAACTAACATGAGAATTTAGTGCTCTTTTTGTGCTAATTAATTGCTCTATTTGCAATTTTTTTGCTCTTACCATTTTACGAAAAACGATGGCTGTATCAGCTTTGAAAAAAGCTCGCACAGCCACGCATGAAATTTTTTTTTTTTTTTTTTTTTAATAGCACAACGTTTTAGTGCTCATTTCGTGCTTTCGAAATATGCACTTGGAAAATTTATCAGGCCACTCCTTGAGAGAAAAACCACCCTTCTTGTCGGTTTTGAAAAAAGCTAGCACAGCCACGCATGAAAAAGAAAATGTATATTTTTCTGATGGCACAGCAATTTAGTGCTCATTTTGTGCTTTCAAAATATGCACTTGGAAAATTTATCAGGCCACTCCTTGAGCGAAAAACCACCCTTCTTACTCTGAGGCTCAAGAAAGAACTTTTTGATATAATGAACACAATTTAAATCTAATGTATGATCGCAATATATACACACATATATATAAATGTGTGGAACGTATAGATTGGGGACCTACCATTTTTGGGCCCCTAGTTACAATCCTGCCTATACTCCGTCTGTCGTAGCACCCGGGTGCGTACTATCACGTTGTTGGGTTGTGTGGTTTTGGTATATGGAAAATTTTGGGGTGCCCCAACATTGTATCAAGGAGTAGATGTCCTCGAAATATACATTAGATGATAAAATTTTTTGAGGATAGTCCTCAAAGTATACAGGTGTCCCCGAAATAGTCATTGCATTAGATATTTCTATATCCTTGGGCTTCAAAGGATCCGAAACACATATTTATACATATGTATATGTATATATATGTGTTTCGGCGCATTTGAAACCACAAGATATAGAAATATCTAATGTAATGACTATTTTGGGGACACCTGGCTATTTTGAGGACTGTCCTCAAAAAACTTTTCCACCCAATGACTATTTCGAGGACATCTACTCCTTGATACAATGTTGGGGCACCCCAAAATTTTCCATATACCAAAACCACACAACCCAACAACGTGATAGTACGCACCCGGGTGCTACGGCAGACGGAGTATAGGCAGGATTGTAACTAGGGGCCCAAAAATGGTAGGTCCCCAATCTATACGTTCCACACATTTATATATATATGTGTGTATATATGGGGAATTCCAAATAGTTTTGAACGGTTATTTACCCCGACCCCCTGCGATTTCTAAATAAATTATTCACGTGGTAACCCTAGACTCAAGATAAGTTGCTGAATTTTTTCAGAATTTTTCGATTCCTTTTTCAGAAGTTACGATTTTTCGAAAATCGCACCTCAGGACGAGAGCTCATTTTTTACTCAATTCTCATTGGCAAGCAAGATATCTTAGGGAAAAGTGAGTGGTACAGAATAAGCCGGTATTTCGACGCACTTTTGACACGAAAATATTTTTCGATTTTTCAGACACCGGAAGTGTCGAAATTTTCATTAAGAAAATTAATATCGTCAATTCCAAAAAGTCGCCGTAATCAATCTTTTTTAAATTTTGACACAAAATTTTACATTAAAAGACGGATTTTTTAAGACGTTTCCGAAACTGGGCCGAGAACGGGTTCAGGAGGTATGGTCATTTTAACCTCGCGAAAATTCACATTTCAGCGCATTCACGCGCTGATGTACTATATTATTTTACCTAAACATCACAACTGAACATAAATTGAACATTATAACTAAACATACTACAATATCGCGTTACTAATGCCATAAGGTCGTGAACGCCAAAAATGCAATTTTAGTGTCAGAAGGTCGTATAATTTTTTTTTTTCTTCTAAATTCGCTCTAGAATCGAAAATTACGTGTGAATCGATTGAAATTGGGGGATTGGAAAACTAAAAGCAGAAGGGCGTACATGCTGAACACATACGACCCTCCGGCTTTATTTTCAGGAAAAAATCGAGAAAATTAAAGTCAGAAGGTCGTATCTGCCTTTCTTTTTTTCTCTCGGATTTGCCATGAAATCGATGAAAACACGTATATCCATCGAAAGCCGACAAAAAAATTTTTGCAAGATACGACCTTCTGACTTCAGTTTTTATGATTTTTTCGTAAAACCAAAGCCAGAAAGGTCGTATCGTCTGAAGAATAAAAAAACCTTAATTCCAACGGAAATACGTGTTTCCGTCAATTTCAAGACGATTACAAGAAAAAAAAAAAGTGGCGGATACGACCTTCTGACTTCAGTTTTCGCGATTTTTTCGTAAAACTAAAGCCAGAGGGTCGTATCCTGCAAAAAAAAAATTTTGTCGGCTTTCGATGGATCTACGTGTTTTCATCGATTTCATGGCAAATCCGAGAGAAAAAAAGAAAGGCAGATACGATCTTCTGACTTTAATTTTCTCGATTTTTTCCTGAAAATAAAGGCAGAGGGTCGTATGTGTTCAGCATATACGACCTTCTGCTTTTAATTTTCCAATTTCCCAATTCCAATCGATTCACACGTAATTTTCGATTCTGAAGCGAATTTAGAAAAAAAAAAAATTATACGACCTTCTGGCACTAAAATTGAATTTTTGGCGATTACGACCTTATGGCATTAGTAACGCGATATTGTAGTATGTTTAGTTATAATGTTCAATTTATGTTCAGTTGTAATGTTCAGGTAAAATAATATAGTATATCAGCGCGTAAATGCGCTGAAATGTGAATTTTCGCGAGGTTAAAATGACCATACCTCCCGAACCCGTTCTCGGCCCAGTTTCGGGAACGTCTTAAAAAATCCGACTTTTAATGTAGAATTTTGTGTCAAAATTTCAAGAAGATTGATTACGGCGACTTTTTGGAATTGACGATATTAATTTTCTTAATGAAAATTTCGACACTTCCGGTGTCTGAAAAATCGAAAAATTTTTTCGTGTCAAAGTGCGTCAAAACCTGGCTCATTCTGTACCACTCACTTTTCCCTAAGATATTTTGCTTGCCAATGAGAATGAAGTAAAAAGTGAGCTCTTGTCCAGAGGTGCGATTTTCGAAAAATCGTAACTTCTGAAAAAGGAATCGAAAAATTCTGAAAAAATTCAGCAACTATTCTTGAGTCTAGGGTTACCACGTGAATAATTTATTCGGAAATCGATGGGGGTCGGGGTAAATAACCGTTCAAAACTTTTTGGAATACCCCATATATATGGGCAAATCCAGAAAACTTTTAACTTTTGCGAAAAAAAAAATTTTTCCATCATTTTGCTAGCACACACTCCAGGTTTGGTATAGGCTTTCAAATGACTTTTGAGACGAATAGTTCACGTCCGTTAACTATTTTCAGGTGGGGGCGTAATAGTTGTGATAGTAACATTGGAAAAACGAGTTTCACGTGCATTTATTTCATATTGAACGTGACTTTGTAAGGATAATCTTATAGTAATCTTATATATCATATATAATATAACAATAATAAACGAAAAATTAAGAAAGGTATAAAATTTCAAACAAAAAATTCATTTTTATGTTACTATTAGCATTTTGCTTTCTCAAAGAGAAGGCCTTTTTAAACATGAATTGGTATGGATAATATAATCGTCATTTCATACAATACCATACATAATATTGAACGCACTATATATTGACAAACAAAAAGTTTATACAGTGCATTTCATTCCAATTCGATACGGGCATATTTTCAATTTTTTTTGTCATTGGCAAGAAACGCCCTATATATTGACATACACCAATTCTGTACGGTGCATCTCATCCCAATTAGATCTGGGTAGATTTTTTTTTTGTCGTTGCCAAGGAATGCCCTCTATACGCATATAAATTATTATACTATATTCAATGCAACTTGCAGAAAATGAACTATACCACATGAATTGTTCATCAAAATCAGAATAAGATGCCGTAAATGTTAGTAGAATACTTTCGTATTACGTTGATTGAGATCTAACAATATTGTTAATGAAATTACAGTTGATTCATACGTATATTTGAGACGCGCCCTTTTTTTTCCGTTAATACACATGGCAAACAGTAATTCACAATCATGAAAATATAAAACGAATAAGAATTTCTCTTGTGCCGTTGTAAAAACTGAATTTCATACAGAGTTTTCGCTTCTGATAATAATCTTCTAATTGTTACTGCATGAAAAATATTGGTGGCACAGTTATGGGATGTCTCGCGAAAAATCCATCTTGTGATTAGGAATGTATCAGTATTGCTCATTTATCGATACATCAAGGGGCGCACGTGTAAAATGACTAACTTTGCGAAAACAAAAAATTTTTTGAAATACATGGTCGCATTTTTGTAGCTACACAACTTTTTTTATGAAAGGAGCACATGTCAGAGAAAGTGGGTGATGTTCTGGTGTACGGAGGAGAATCCGAAACACGTTAAATTAAAATTAAAACTGGAGGGGCGCACGGGGGATATCGTTAAGAGCTGAAGAATTTGCGTGATGGTCGCATACGATTTCGACGTTTTCTTCTCTTTCAAAGTATGCTGCAATTTAACTATATATATTCTAGTAGATCTAATTATGCAAATACCTTCCTAATACTATGCAAAACTAGCACAAAAATTTACAAGTGCGTAGTAATGTTATCTTCAGAAATATTCTTAATTTTACCACGATTCGCTAAGGGTTAAAAGTTTTCTGGATTTGCCCATATAGTTGCGATCATACATTAGATTTAAATTGTGTTCATTATATCAAAAAGTTCTTTCTTGAGCCTCAGAGTGAGAAGGGTGGTTTTTCGCTCAAGGAGTGGCCTGATAAATTTTCCAAGTACATATTTTGAAAGCACAAAATGAGCACTAAATTGCTGTGCCATCAGAAAAATATACATTTTCTTTTTCATGCGTGGCTGTGCTAGCTTTTTTCAAAGCTGACAAGAAGGGTGGTTTTTCGCTCAAGGAGTGGCCTGATGAATTTTCCAAGTGCATATTTCGAAAGCACGAAATGAGCACTAAATCGTTGTGCTATTAAAAAAAAAAAAAATATTTTTTTTCACGCGTAGCTGTGCGAGCTTTTTTCAAAGCTGATACAGCCATCGTTTTCCGTAAAATGGTAGGAGCAAAAAATTGCAAATAGAGCAATTAATTAGCACAAAAAGAGCACTAAATTCTCATGTTAGTTAGAACCGATTGTGCTCATTTGGCTGTGCTATTATAGACGTGCCTCCGACTAGCGAGCGCGCGTTCTAAAACCAGTAGTGAGAGCGTATACGTCTTAGAGCATATATACCTGGAGGGAGCATGTCCTATCTTTTCCCATAAGTGGCGAATGACGTAGAGACAGACTTAGTAAGAAAATAACCTTTCTTTGTCGCGCAGGATCTGATTGGTCGTCACATTTTAGTCACGTGACTAGCTTCACCCGTAAGTAAAAAGTCCCGGTGCCCGCGCATTAACCTGTGAATATATCATGTCATGATTTCTCGTTCAGTAACGCGGGTACCTGGCTTGTCATGTTACGCTCCTGGCGTAGAAAGAGAGAGGTTATTTTCTTACTATCTCCCTCTCTGTCTGCATACTTTTTGACCAACATGCTCCCTCCAGGTATATATGCTCTAAGGTACACGTCCACTACACACGCTCGCGATACTGATGCACGTGTGTTGTAGCGCTGGCGGGAGTAGCGCTGGGGGGGGACTATCTCGCCCAAGTGGGGGAAGCGTGTTGTCGTGCATCTCTCTCTAGCTGGCGGGGAAAGATCGTATATCGCGAGACCTTATAGCGAGGTTCCAGTGTGTTCCGTTTGGCCATATGACCAATGAACTCTGATCTCGCAATATAACCTACTTTATCACTTTCGAATTCTGACAACAATCTTATAGGAACCCTAATTTTGTCACCACTTTCAGTGAAGCGATAGCCATAAGATATGTGTTGTAATGTGCCAGTAGCACCAATGGTCAGACCATCTTTTGTGTCAATATTTAAAATTAACATGTATCTATACTGCGTTCAACGAGAGAACGGTACAGCTTCGCGCAGCTTTGAGCGGCCTGTCGGTCGGGTGGGGGTAGTGACGCATGCTACTCAGTATCGTAGCCTGATCTGGCTAGCTGCCGAGCTCGTTTGTCCGCGTGGAGAGGGTCAAGTGGGCGGTGCGTTGGGTGGGATCTGACCGAACTGGACGCATTTGGTTTCGGAAGCGTACCGTTCTCTCGTTGAATGCAGTATAGCACCTATTTTTAAACTTAATAAATTTAGGAGCCCTTGTGTTTTAATAGATGGAAGAGTAATTTCCCATTGAAGTAACTTTTCTTTGCTTTTTTTGTCACCTTCCCCTATGCAATAGTCAAACGATTCATTAGTGAACCTTTCTGCATTCAAGGAATTGAGATACTGACTAGGAGATGGTCATACCTCCGGATCACAGATCTTGCTTCCATTATCTGGGGTGTTTTCTGGTGCCAAAATATGAAATACCTGCTATATAACTTCCGTGATTGGCCCTTCGTTCTTCCAATTTGCTAAATATACTGTACCGAGGACCATTAAATGAATCTGGCTAATTACCCTAGCATAATTAGTCGAGGGTTCGCGTTATGAGATTCCACATCAGAGTGAATATTTGTATATTAAATTATGTAATTTTTGCACGCCAAATTTAAAAAATTTATCATCCTAGGTGGGTCATTCCATCTCAAATCGACCAATGGTTGGAATCTACTACTTTCGATTTGGATGAATTTTTGTCAGAAGTTTTCTTTTATCATAAAACGAAGTTCTGCCAAAGAAAAAAAAAAAATTGAAAATTTTTCTTACGCAAGTTATGCGAAGAGTTATGACATTTCAATTTCGCATAACTTGCATAAGAAAAATTTTTAATTTTTTTCCTTTGGCAGAACTTCGTTTTATGATAAAAGAAAACTTCTGACAAAAATTCATCCAAATCGAAAGTGGTCGATTCCAACCATTGGTCGATTTGAGATGGAATGACCCACCTAGGGTGATAAATTTTTAAAATTTGGTGTGCAAAAATTACATAATTCAATGTACAAATATTCACTCCAATGTGGAATCTCATAACGCGAAACCTCGATTAATTATGCTAGGGTAATTAGCCAGATTCATCGAATGGTCATCGGTACAGTATATGTAGCAAATTGGAAGAACGAAGGGCCAATCACGGAAGTTACATAGCAGGTATTTCATATTTTGGCACCAGAAAACACCCCAGATAATGGAAGCAAGATCTGTGATCCGGAGGTATGACCATCTCCTAGTGAGTATTGTAACTATCCACTAATACGTTAGTTTTGAATAATCTTATACATCCAATAGGTATAACTGCGTTGTTGGGGAGATTATCAATTTTTCTTGCTATAAATAATGCATCGTCGGATAATGTTAGTTTTCCAGTTGCTAAATCATTTGAAGCACGGGCAAATATTCTATCTTCTTTCTGTCTCATGATCTCGGTTGATCCGAATATTTCAAAATTGGCCCATAAATAAATTAGATCCTCAAGAATATCTAAAGTTTCTTTGCCGCATTCAAAAATCCATCCATCACAAACTGATCGAAGTTGATTAAAATCACCAAGTACTAATAACATTCATAATAATTATCTTCACATATCTGAACCTACAAGCAAGAGTATTAGCGGTATCTGCACTTAGTAGTACGACGTTGTAAAACATCGTAAGATAATGTAAAATAATATCTCTTATAGATATTATAAACGGCAAGACGCACGATATAGATATAGATATAGATTCCTAGTGTCAGCGCGAGTCGAAGTAGTTATAACTCAGTTATTGCAAAATAACAACTGAATTATCAAAAAATACGTACGTAGGACCTTAGAGAAATAGGCCTAGTTTATTTATCTGCAGTTAAATGGAGATAACTGTTGATACCCATAAAATGGACATCATAGAACATTATAGAACCTCGTGGAATATCATAGAAGCTTTATTATGAAATTTAAAATAGTCCGATTTTGCAAAATCGGGTGTCAAAACGTCGAGGATGGAAAATGGTATCGAAAAGTCTTATACAATTTCTACGGTAGTCAAACAACCTTAAATCTAGACACCATAGAAGCATATGGAACTCTAAGGATTAGCAGGGGATTATCCCGAAACGGTATATAAACGGCGACACGCCAGGCAGATGACACACTTATTGAGTTGACATCATAGGCTCAACACTACTCGGGATCATAGATAACCTAATTAAGAAAATTGAAAGACAACTTGTACCTAATAAAGAAATAAACTGTCGACTATAAATAAAAATATATAACTTCGAATATATCAAACTGATTCAACGGAATTCACACTTGCTTATTCAAATTTCCTACTATTTCAGAACTACATTATATACAAATCTTGATTTTTTGAGCGATTTTGTCAGACTATTGCAGTCGGTAATCGTTTCCCAAGGAACTTCAAGTACTAACTACCAGACACAAAATCTTGATTCGTTAGGCGATTTGTAAGACGATTGCAGTTTGCAATCGTTCCCTAAGGAATTTCAAGTAACAATTACCACGCATCAAAGTCTTGATTCTGTAGGCGATCTGTCAGGCTATTATAGTTTGCGATCGTTTCCTACCGGATTTCAAGCAACAATACATCTACGGTCTCTCGGGCAGTTTTGCGGTGCCAATGCGACACCTGACTGTTTCTCGTTAGATTTCGTAAACATAACACACACACACACACACACACACACACACACACACTCGCATAAACATACAAGTAACGTTCAAATCGGCCAAACACATAGAAGACGAGCAGCTGGGAGAACGGCCTTGACGAGGACGTTACAGTAGGTTCATTTCAGATTAGTTGATCGGTAAACTGAAAGCCTAGTGAATAATCATGCCGTTGACTTCGATAGCCGCTTTACCTGTAGGTGCATATTTTAGGAGACAAAGTATGTCTGGCTCTTCTTTGAATTCATCTGAGTAGAGGGGGTGCAGTATACCGTTTATGACCCCCCCCCCCCCCCCCCCGCTGAGCTGGCCCGGTTTTTTTTTTCTTTTTTTTTGGTCTACCCAACCTAACCTTACCTAACCTAACCTAACCTAACGTAACCTTACCTAATCTGTCCCATCGATTCCGAGGGGCCGTCCACTCAAGGAATCAATGATTTTCTATTCTTCCAATCGATTCAGAGTCGAAAGGTTTAAAAGCATCATGTTCAAAATCAACAAGATCCGGCAAAATGTTGCAGAGGTTTAGAAATCACATAAGTCGGTATGATTTAAAAGAATCACAGAGAATCTTCGAGAATCACCACGGCTCACTGTGGTTCTGGGCAATTTTGAGCGAGCCTGAGAGATTCAGAGTCTTACTGAGTCGGAATCAGCCGAATCAGCATACCGCTGTACCAGTCGTCTCGTCCTCGGTCTCGTCGCAAGAGAAAAAAGAGACGCGGGCGACGGTGTGGTTCACCAATGAATCAATGAACTCAATGCATGATCATGAAAAACTGATTCGGAATCAGCCGGAATCAACTGGAATCAGTCATCCTCACACGGTCGAGTGCGCACAACGGTCGAAATGAGTCGATTACATTTTTTTCAGTCGGAATCCGATTCCTCACTTTTCTGATTCCGGAATCAGGTTTCAAGTCTAAAACAATACCGAATCAGAAAAAATCGAAGAGAAACAGCCATTCATTGAGAATCGATTCTTGAGTGGACGGCCCCTCGATCGATTCTAACCCAAGTTGATTTCTTAGGTGGATGTTCAATCCGAATCTAATGATACTGATCTAAATGCGGATACGGCTCTCTCGCTACTGGCGTGGTAACGTCAAAGCGAGGGCTCTGGAACGTGCAGTCATAGATATTATTTACAGATACCTATGCATATATTCTAGAATATGGTTGAGTGGGTGGTGAAGGGTGGTCTCACAGGTATACGGGGGACAGTGGGTGGTATAGGGTTGCCGTACAGGTATACGAGGGTGTAGGATAGCACGGGAGAGTAAAAGATGTATAGACGAGTATACTTATTGCGGTAACCGCGCCGGGCCGAACTGATTGTACCGTAATAGGTATACATAGTATATTGTATTATTGTGAGCTTGTATCATTGTAAGACGAGTCTCGGTTTATGCCCAGCATTGTGGGCATTCGGATGTCAATAAATCACCGAGCATTATAACAATAATAAACCCGCTTCTTATCATTTGCCTAGTCCTATCCCTAGTTATTGCAATGGCGACGAGGACAAATAAATTAACTAGTTGCATATAACAAACCACGCGAAATAATAAATTAGCAGTGGGAGGCAGGTAATGTGGGAAGGCAACATAAATTGGAGTGAAGTGCGGGAGAACATTGAGAGTGGCCAAACCAGTTGGATTTATGTACTGAATAGAACGCAATTAATTCAAGTGTGTGAGAAGTTAAAAATTCAAGCTACCGGAAGTACCAAAATTGAAGACATACGGAAAGCAGTCGCGAATACGTGAAACAAACAAAAAATCAGAGCGAGGGGCAAGCCAAGACGCAAACAATAACGGCCGCAAACGAGCATAACCAAGCAGCGAACATGACATCAATATTTACATCAATCGAACCGTTCAAGAAAGGAGCGAATTGGGAAACCTTTGGGGAACAATTGGACGCGTTCATATTGCTAAGCGACACTAGCGAGGCAAAACAAACACCACTACTTTTGACAAGATTATCCCCGGAAGTATTTGAAGAATTACGCACGGTATGCGAACCACAGAAACCGAGGTTAATGACGTACGATGAACTCAAATAAAGGGAAACTAAAGGAGCTCTGTGCACCGCAGCAGGGCGAACATCTACAAAGGTACAATTTCAGAGAACGAAAGCAAAAAGAAAATGAAACAATTCAAGACTTCGTCATGGCATTGTGAGCACAGGCAAAGCTATGCAAGTTTACATTACAGAAACTGACAGCCGGGTGAAGGACCAACTGATATCAGGGGTATCCAATGACCTGATTCGGTACGAATTATTGAAATCCTCGGCGTCAGCCCTGAAAGACATCGTAAGTTTAGCAAAAACCGTGGAAGCGGCAAGTGTGTTCAATCAAGACGGCACAAGCAAAGCCCGGTTACCGAGCACCTCAAGTGCTGGTCAACAACAACAACATGAAGCTGAGGTCCACGCTTTTCGATCTGACGGCAAACATGGTCCTTGGCGACGAAACGCACGAGGGAGAGGGAAGCCCGCGAGCCCAGCAGCAAGCAGTTCTGATAAGAAGGCATCGGGAACAATGCAGGCCAACCGCTGTTATTGTTGTGGAAAGACGAATCATCTAAAGGTACAATGTACTTTAAGAAATAAGTTTTGTAGCGAATGCAGCCAGCGCGGGCATATATACAGAATGTGTGAGCGAAAAGTAGGTAATAGGGGGACCCAAAATTTTGTCGATAGCAGTTTCGGCGAAGAAAGCGAGGTAGAGAACGAGGTAAACACGGAAACCAAATTTGAAGCGGATTTTTTTTCTATACGACCAGGGACAGATAATAACGTAAACCAAGTCACACTCGAAGAGAACGATGTTGAATTTAGGGAGGAAATAGTTAAACCACAACTCGAGACGGTCAAAGTCAACGGTATACCGTTATGTATGGAAATTGATTCGGGTGCAGCTTTCTCCGCGATCTCGTAAGAGTGTTACAAACGCAATTTCTCGCAAATTCCGATAAGGCAGGCGAAAAGACAGTTATTCTCATAGAACAAAACATTAATTAAAGCCGTAGGATACATAAGCGTTTCGATCGAGGCCAACGAGGTCTGCGAAAATTGCATCATATACAGGGTGCGTCACTTCAAGTGTCGAGAATGGGAGGAACTAAATCGGCACAAGACCCCGCCCCTTCAGCCAATCAACAACTCGAAGAATTTGGTCGACCGAAATTCTCACGAAATCACAAGATACAATTCCTCGGTATAGGAAAGAAATATCAACAACGACTCAACCAGGCTATTAGATATTTATCTATTTCGACGCCCACTGAAGCGATTCGAAATGTTGGCCTTCTCTATCTACAGACTGCTATACCTAACAGCCTAATTGAGCAGTTGTTGATATTTCTTTCCTACACACAGTGCCGGCGTTAGGGTAGGGCGAGGCCGGGCGACCGCCCGGGACGCCAAATTTGTAGGGGCGCTGCGGCCTGCTTGGTCCGCGCGGCGTGAGTGGGGATCGCTCAGATCGCTGGATCTACGGTGTTCGAGCTTGTGGCCCAAGATCGCAATCCTTGCTTTTTCCTGGGACTGGTCTCAAGCGAAAAATTATTAAAAAAATTAGCTGAAAAGTTAGAAACCGCTGGCTTGGTTGAAGTATTTGCCGGCAGAAAGACCCGAAAAGTTGAGTTTTACGAGACTTCCGTTATTTAGCCCCATATTTTAACCTGAGTCTAGTAAAAATAAAAAAATACAACAAACCACGAAAAATCCAAAAAAATACAGAGAATGTGGGAAAAAATACAAAAGAAAATGCAGAAACATGCAATAAGATACAGAAAAATACGAAAAAAAAAACCACAAAAAAATACGAAATATAAAAATAAACAAAAAGTACAATAAAGAAAAAACAAAGGAGCCTCAAAACTTTCTACGTCGACGTTGTTAGCTCTGGATAGAGCTTAAGGAAAGTTCTTAGAATTCAGAATTCTCATAGTCATTTGAGCTTATTCATTTATACCTACTTAGCATGTCAAGCAGAAAGTTGCTAATTGATATTCGTGATTAAGTGGGCACCACGCTCAAATCTTGCTCGGGGCACCGGTGCTGCTAACGCCGGCACTGCCTACACAAAGAAATTGTAGCTTGTGTTCTCGTGAGAATTTCGGTCGACCAAATTTTTCTAGTTGTTGATTGGCTGAAAGGGCGGGGTCTCATGGCGATTGAGTTCCTCCCATTCTCGACACTTGAAGTGATCCACCCTGTATTGTAACGTGTCTGGCTGTGTACACCTTTAGCCAGACGCGCACATGAAAACACAAGTGGCGTGATTCGGCAGATGACGTCACAACGGCTATATAAGACGCGTGCTTTCGACGGTCAGCAGCGATTTGAGGCAAAGCGTCCGTCGACTCATTATCTTGGTATACTTTTCTATCTCTTAGGCGCAGAGCTATAGCAGTCTGCGACCTTATAATATTAACCTTAACGTAGATTCTGAATTATCTGAAATTGTAATATCTAGAATCGCGACTCTTGCCGAAATATCGAATCAAAGCGATCGTATTATCGTCACTTTAAAATCAACTTGCTATTTAAAAATCACATTACAAAAATTATCATTTCATTTATTATTTCAATTATCGTTTCATTTATAATTTCAGTTGTTATTTCATTTATTATTTCATTTATATCAAATTTAAAAGTCGTCCTGACATCGCTCAACGACGCAAACAGACATACTGTCTAAGGTTTCTATTGATCTCACTCAAACCAAACATAAACACAACAGACTGATTCAGACACATAGCGCGTAGGTTAAGTTCAATATCATTTTTGTTAAACGCTCTACACTTATTTTTGATTTTTGTAATCTAATTGAACACGAATTATATTCAACATTTATTTTTTTATTTTGTTTAATAAATACAATCTAGAACTAAACATCCGCGGGTTGCTTCCTTGTCAGTCATTTAATAAGAACTTTAACTGCCATTCTTTTCATTTCAGAACAGACCATCAAATTTAGCTAGAGGCAGCTCTGGATTTAGCTTGCTTCGTATAAGTCGCAGACGACCACTGGCTAAGCTATAATAGCAGCCCGTGTTTCGGTACGCATCGAAGTTGGCGATCCCGAGTCTGTATAGGCAGGCTTGGTGAGCAATTGCACACCCAGCTCTGAAGGGAGGCGGCTCTGGTGAACGTAAGCGTTACCTGAGTCCGTAAATAGGGAAACGACATCAGATTCGGTTTTTTTTTATTATTTTATTGTTTTTTTTCCAAAGAGGAGTCCAAGAAAAATCTGCTTGAACAAAGTCACTTCACGGGGACCGGGATTTTCTAAGTCTGGCAAACTTATAAAATCCGCAAAGTTTCAGTATATATATGGGGCATTCCATGACATCTCGATCAAGATTCGGCGTCGATGTCTCCGATTAGTTTGATAATTTTTTGCATAAAAGTACATGACGAAAAACGCAATCCTAATTTTTTTCAGAATTTTTTGATCCAGCGTCTGAAGTATGATTTAAAAACTTGAAAAAAAAAACCCACTTTGTAAAATCTGAAAAAATTCAGAAAAATCTTATGAAATATAATAAAATTTTTGACACCTATTAGAAGATGGAGATTTCATAACTTCAAAAGATAAATAAGGAAAATAAAAAATTAAAAAATTATTACTATTCCATTGCATTTTTGACATCAGAATGAACATAAAAGTTCCCTATAATATGGGCCGAGAAATGTCAATTTAGAGAGTTACAGGGAATCAAAAATATCAGGATAATATTTATAAATATAAATTTGCGAATATAAATATTATATAATTAATTAGTTAGAGAGTTACAGGGAATCAAATATATTAATATAATATTTATATTCGCAAATTTATATTTATAAATATTATGCTGATCATTTTGATTTCCTGTAACTCTCTGAATAGACATTTTTCGGCCCATATTATAAGGAGCTTTTATGTTCATTCTGATGTCAAAAATTTACAATCGCCAATTACAACAAACTGCGAGTTTTCAGAATCAGACCTCATTTCTGCGTAAAACAGAGATGTTTTTTGATGGGTGTGTTCGTAATTCCCTATAGAATGGTGCTTCGAAGCTCGTTTTTGTGAAAAGGATGCGTAGACTCTGATATAAGCCGACATAAGTGACACGCTAACACTTGACGATAAAAAAAATAAAATAAAATGATTCTATTTTCTTGAATTTTCATGTTGACTCGAACTCATTGCTCGACAATCATCCGCTGCCCAAAGGACAATCCGATTGAGTCCTTCGTTTCCGAGATATTCGAAAGAATAATTATGCCGGTAAAAATCGACTAGACCATCCCCTTAACTCCTTAAGGACCTGAGTCTCAAGACTGCGCAAAGGATCCCCAACACTGTCCAAGCTTGGCCAACTTGTCTGGGCCGTTGTAAGCTTGGGTGAGCTGCTCGGTAGGAAATAGAGTCCCGCGGTGTTTTGAAGGCCTGATTCGGGGAACTGCTGGTTGGCGAGGTGGTAAGGCGTCTTCCTCACGTCCTCCTGGTAGGAACAACGGCGAACTTCTGCCTAGGCAGACTAGGCAGTTGCCTAGGGGCCCGACCTTGTAGGGGGGCCCCGCCAGGGGCCGAAATGGTATACATGGAGGACATACAACAGCGGACATTAGAAAAAAAATTTTAATCCACTTTATTGTTCCTGCATATAGGGGCGCATTTACCAATAGGCAGAGCAGGGCGGCATATTCTCAGTTAATCACGTTTTTTTCGTAGACATTTATACATTATACACGAAAAAATTGTATTTGGTGTGTTATAGCTCTATCTCTTTCGCAGCAAAACCCAAAATAACCCAACAAAACCCAAAACAACCCAGCGGAACCCAAAACAAATTAATGACATATTAAACTTCACAACTTATATAATTTTGATAAATTGTATAAATTTTATAAATAAAATGAATGTAACAAATAAAGTTTATAAAATTATGTCAGTGAATAAAATAAAATGAATCTAGTAAGTAGAGATCGACATCAACAAAATTAAAAACATGATCAAAATGAATGAAGTAACGAAATATATAGAATTAATTAAATGAATAAAGTAAATGAAATCGATCAAACAAATAATGATGATGAAATGAAAAATAACGGTAACATTTTTGTTTTATTCAATTATTTAAAAAAGGGGCCCTGACTCTGTTAACCGCCTAGGGGCCCTGGGTCTTCATGTCCGGCGTTGGGTAGGAATCTCGTTGATCTCCTTAGCTCCGTAAAGTAACGACTGACTCTAAGACAGTTCCTGATCCCTAATGAAGACTCGGTTTTTCGGTGGTAGGGGTGGGTTTTGCTGATGCCGAATCGGCAAACTCACACATCCTATTGGGAAATTCTCAGTTCGATTGCCGCAACTCCGAGCGAGTGGCCGCGTAGGATGTGCACGGCGGGCAGCTAGCGCGTTGACCCGATTGTGAAGTTTGGGGGTTAAAAGCCGTTCGTAACATAGCTGCTGTTTGGTCGAAGGAAGCGAAGGAAACTCTTTTGAGTTTATACGAGGCGAATCAGCACATGGTGAACAATCCGAAGAAGCAAGGAAAGTTGTGGACAGCAATTTCTACCAGACTACTTGAAACTTGGGGAATAGAGGTGATAACTTGTATTACTCAAAACTTGTTCTTACAAACTTTAAGATTCCAGAAGTACCCCAACCGATTGACTCTTCTAATCTATAGTACAGTCCTGATCATTAATGGTTTACCCGAAAAATCAGCGTCATTTAACATGGTTTGAACTCCACTAGCGTCACCATGCGCCCACAATCGACGTTTAGCAGACAGCGCGCGCGTCAACACAGATCAACAATGTTGCTTGAATGACTTGAAGTTGTAGCGCTACGCGTATTTCTCGAACGAAGCGTCTGCTTGTCGACTCGTCGATTTGAGTCTATGCTACACGAGTCGAAAATCCGAGCACAGCTATGTTCATGTTGAAACCATTAATGATCAGGACTGTACATAGGTATTGTTATTTCAGTTAATTTGATTACATCTTTCATTTAAGCAATCTTTTTCGTTTGTAGATGTCCAATGACCAAGTCAGATGGAAAATGAATGCACTGATCCAAAAATACCATGAGTATATCGACAATAAATCAAAAACCGGCCGAGGTGCCATGAGTTTTCAGTATCTGGAACAGATGGAGGAAATATTCCATAAGCAACGTGATGCGGTAGCTGGTTGTATAGTTCCTTCAAATTTTCCATTTCTGAAACGCAAGGCTGCTGCTTCAGTTGAAACAGCCCCAAAGATGTCCCAAAATTCTGTCGGAAAACTTTTACCGGAATCTACAGCACGTTTGCCAGTGCCGTCTTGCAGAAAATCTTTGCTTGGAGTAGATTGTGCAGAGAACAACCGAATTCTGGATCCATCACCAGCAGCCGGGAGTTCATCGGAAACCAGAACCCGTCAAGGGCATGGAACTGGTTCTAAGGTAGCAAGGACGAAGGTAGAATTAGAAAAACAATGGCTGAGCCATTTGGCGAATAAAAAAAAAGCGCGATGATGTTAGGGATGCAAGACATGAAAAAATGTTAGAAAAGAAGAAGGAAGCCTTGCAATTGAAAAAACGACAATTGGCAATCAAAGAAAAAGAGTGTGACGCTAGAAACGTAATTGCTGACCGTAAATTGAAACAACAAGCGAAAAGACATGAGGAAATAATGGAGCTGAAAAAAATGAAGTGCAAATTGATGCAGAAATACTTGAAAAGCAAGACGAATGACTCCCAGCTGACTCGTCAGATTCGGACCATGAGTGACCCTAGACATAGTAAGTTCGCTGGATGATCAGGCCTGCGGATGATATACCTTATTTTACTTTGTTATTACTCTATATTTTATTTCATATATTTTAATTCGTACGTCAGTGTGAAACCCTTTATTTTTAGGTAGTAGATGGTGTAGTACTTTTAATTGATGGATACAAGAGTACTTGAACACCGGTAGTTCTTGCAGCTAGATTTAGATGAGATATGTGATTCCATTCCGAGGTCACTTCATTTTTGTTGTTTCATAGATTTAATTAGTTGTCCATACAACGAAAAAAATCTTTCAGCACCTAATTCCAGAATAACAGTTTTCTATCACAACCCTCGCATTAAGATTTTAAATAATACGTTTATTTTATTTTTAATAATTTTGATACCTTTGTAATTCTCAATTTCGATAAATATATTGATTATATAAAATGGAATACCCTTTTACATTACTAGTCTAGAAAAAAAAATGTAAAAAAAAGCTATATGAATATTAAATATAGTTGGTGACATATCACTGCAAATTGTGAAAATATTTCAATATGATAAAATATATGGTATTTGAAAATACGATCAACATTAATATTTGAATAATAAAAATACCTTTTTGGCGAATTGCAAATAACGATTGTATCATTTAATAATATCGAACACATACCTATACATTCAAAAATACTTAACATTGGTATATCTTTAGTTTAAGTAGTTATATCTATTCATTTTTGAAAAAGTCGAATATTTTTTTTTTTTTGTGAACTCAAATCGCCAGTCGGATTGCCAGCGGCCATTTGTCGGCTGAGTGTTGATTTGCCCTACGGACCATTTTTTAACAACATTGATTTTCATGACTGAACTTTGGAAGTATATAAGGATTACAATAATTTTAATCGAATAAAGAATAATAATGTAAGTGAACTCAACTTCACAACAAATGCACTAACGAATGAAAAAGAAGCTTCTGAAATATGATATTATAGTTTTTCAAGTTTATAATTTCCGCATTTTCAGGATGATCTAGATGGCAAATCAACTCTACATCGGTGACCTATGTAATTGAATTTCAGATGAATCGACCGGTGAAAATTGAGATAAAACGTCATATAATTTGACACAAATGTTTGGTAGCAGGTGACATAGGGGTTTGCCGAAAGATTTGATATAGTATTACCTAATTCAAACAAAATAGCCTGGAAACATTTCCAAAAACAATTCCATTCTGCGGTCTAACTGTCCTCTGTGATTATTTACTTGACATTGGTCGGCATTAACATTTTCCAAATATTCGTCAACATAGGCGTCGAAATCATACTCGTCGTTTACATCGATACAATAATTGTGTAAAATACAAGCTACGACAACTGTGTTGGTGATGAATGACAGCTCTCGGTATTCGGTGAAGAACTTAATTCGTCGAAAACGTCCTTTCAAGCAGCCAAAAGCTCGTTTAACGGCCATCCGGGTGGAGGAATGCAGAAAATTGAATTCGCGCGATTTGCTAAGGCGTTAGGTGACCATTATCTCTGAATGGTGGCACCAGCCAGGATAAAGAGGTATAGGCAGAATCTCCTATGATAAATGTGTCGTCAGAAAATAGTACTTCTTCATTGTCACTGGCAGTTTGGTGTAAAGGTGACCTTCTGAGAACACGGGCATCGTGAAGGGAACCAGGCTCGCTGGCACAGATATTCGTGAATCTCATATTTGCATCAACGACAGCTTGGAGATTGATTGAATAATTTTTTTTTCTGTTACAACAATCCCGTGCGTTGAGACGTGGCTTTTCAATCGGAATGTGTGTTCCGTCAATTGCTCCTATGACATTCAGAATACCTCGATTCGCAGCAAACTCGTCACTGAGCCTGATAACTTCACGCCCTCGAGGCCATTTGATAACATCATCCAGCTTTGTCAAAAGCCAATTCATTACGCGGCGAACAACGCGAAATACAGATGAGATCGACACATCAAATCGGTCCGCAATAGTACGCAATGGTTCCGTATTTGCCATGTACCATGGGAAAATCAGGAAGCTCCATTTTGCTGAGATGGGCATCATTCCGAATGCATGCAATGGAATCCTACCAGATTATTCTAGTTCCTCTGAAAAATGAAACGGAATGTCCAATATCTGTCCAATGAATTATTGTAAGATTGCCTGAATTATGCTCAGCTCATGTCATAAACCTATGGTTACCAATTCGTTGTAATGATGTGCCTCGAGTTAATCGATAATGATCCTTGAACTCTGAATCTGGCATGGAATCAACGAATTGTAGATAATTTTCAATCCGACATCTTCTCTTTCCACTTGTTAAATATTGCATCAACGGAAATGATAATAAATCATCATCATCATCATCTTCGTCACTAGCAGAGCTGATGCTGCTTTCTGAACTGCTACTCGTTTCAGTCGAATCACAACTCGTTGCGCCAGTGCCGGATCAATGGATTTGCCGCCCCTAGGCCCCAAAATCATTTGCCGCCTCGATACGTATTTTTTCAGGTATCTTATTATTTAAATGGACGAAAATTCACCGTTCAATAAGTTGATGCAATGCCGTTTTGGCTGACGCAGGATTTTTTTCTTCACATCGGTCTACGTCGACTTTTTTGAGCAGCAAATTTCTCAATTAACTCGGTGTAATCTACAGATGTTGTGAGATCTCTTTCAATCGCAAAGACAGCTAGGGAGTTTAATTTTGCTTCGCTCAGATTAGCCCTCAAATAGTTTTTCACTCGCTTCAGTGCTGAGAATGATCGTTCTGCCGAACAGTTGGTAGCCGGTGTAGAAACGAACATTCGAAGTGCGATATCAACATTCGTGAATTTGGAATCGAGATTCCTACTACGGAGTATACAGCAATGTTTCAATATAGATTTTTTCTCACGTGCAACTATATCAATACTTTGCAAAAACGATCGGAATTGGATCAAGATTCGCGGCAGCGAATCGCCGCCAAGTACTTTTTCGTTTGGCCGGCGGACGCCAGCTGCGAATCATTTACGCTAGCCAACTTTTGTACCTGTAAACATTGCATCATATTTCCGGAACCATACTATATGTCGGGCTGAAATTTACAGGCCTAATTGTCCGAGTCCAAATGAGTTTCCGAAAAAAATTTGGACAGAATCGACCGAGTATTTGCGAAGTAATAGACATCTAAAGTTGATGAAATTTTACAATCTTCTTCTTCTTCTTCTTCTTCTTCGCACAATTTTTCGCAGACGTTTTCTGTGAACACCGATATCTCTCGAACCGATGCACCGATCGACTTGCAATTTAAAAGAGAGATTCTCTCCATCGATATCTCGCTCCCTATTGATTTTGGCTAAAATTCGGTGACGTAATCAAAAGATATACTCCAATCAATGTGCGAAGTGCCATATATATCTACAGGGTGTTTATGTTAACTCTGGACATACTTCTAGGGTGTTTAGGGGATGCCTAGACAAGCATTTTGAGGTAAGACACCCATGGTCGGAAACTCATCCTAAAGGCTGTGGAGGGCTTTGAAGGATTTGGTACCGCGCGCTTATTCGTAGTGTAATGAACCCCCCAAAAGCACCTCTGGTGCGAAAACCTTTCGCCAAGTACATTATACAAAAATGTCTTTATACAAAAAAGTATTGAAATCAGATCTCATTGCCAAGTAGGTGATATGAATATACAAAAATGTCGTCTTCATACAAAAAAGTATTGAAATCAGATCTTATTGCCAAGTGGGTGGTATGAGTTCGAGAGAATGACATTTACTTTATCTTGAATTATTAATAATTAGGCCTCAAAAATTGTTTTTATAGCATTGTCATTCTGCTACATGGAACCATGATGGATACGGTCAGAAGCAATGGAAGCTTCCATTGATTTTTTGAAAAGAAAAAAATTTGGAGGTAGTGGTACTTGGCGGGCATTTATATTTTTTTGTAATTTTTACAAAAATGCCCGCCAAGTACCACTACCTCCAAATTTTTTTCTTTTCAAAAAATCAATGGAAGCTTCCATTGCTTCTGACCGTATCCATCATGGTTCCATGTAGCAGAATGACAATGCTATAAAAACAATTTTTGAGGCC
Source organism: Macrophya alboannulata (assembly GCA_949628255.1). NCBI lineage: Eukaryota > Metazoa > Arthropoda > Insecta > Hymenoptera > Tenthredinidae > Macrophya > Macrophya alboannulata. Next base: position 30,380,141 of record OX451207.1, on the reverse strand, counting down.
TAATTATTAATAATTCAAGATAAAGTAAATGTCATTCTCTCGAACTCATATCACCCACTTGGCAATAAGATCTGATTTCAATACTTTTTTGTATGAAGACGACATTTTTGTATATTCATATCACCTACTTGGCAATGAGATCTGATTTCAATACTTTTTTGTATAAAGACATTTTTGTATAATGTACTTGGCGAAAGGTTTTTGCACCAGAGGTGCTTTTGGGGGGGATTTCATTACTTTTTGTATCATCTCGATTCGTACCAAGTCTTGTTCATGATGAATTGTATGCAGAATTGTATAATTTATACAAAAGAAAAAATTATACATTTTCAATTTGAAAAGGGGAAATGGTCATCTGATGGCGCTTAGAACGTCATGCCAGCTACAAACCTGGGCTTGTCTGTTTCATTGCTATACGTTTTGATAAGCCATGTGTAAATATGAACAAGAAAATCACCATATTGGCAGTTATAATGCGGTACTGGCTAAAAGTAGCTTTTTTGTATAACAAATATGCACTATACTTCTGAACTCTGTGGATTCGAAATCTAGGTAGAATCAATCACTCTGTAACTGTGATGCAGGGAATATTTGAAGATCAGCCTTATATGAATGTAGAATTGAAACGAAATTTGGCCAAAGATTAGTTTCAACACGAAGAAACTACGGCGACGATTCTATATCAAATCAGAAATTATAATGTGGTAAATAGTGTTTATAAATTCAGTCATGAATCTTGGTCTGCTGGTAACAATGAAAAATTATCTATATACTTCTGATATTCATTACATCAAAATATTAGAGACAAAAGACTTGATCGCTGGCTTCAATGGAAATAAATAGCACTCAGGATGGCCCCTAGAACTTTATACCTTGTCGTACTATCGGATCATAATTCACATTTTTGGATTCTTATAAACTATTCTTGTCATCGGATATGAACGGTTCACCTAGCACAATGATGTTATAATAATAGTACAAAGTCATGTGATTGTAAAAGGATCAAACGGTATTATCTTCTGCTTTCTCATTTACTTATGAGTTCTGAATTGTGACTTGTGAAGGGGCGATATATTTGTAAACTCAGCAGTTGCAAGCGCAGTGTTCATTGACTGTCCCATTGATCGGAAGGCAAAGTAGACTACAACGGCTCTAGAATTTAGTTACTGAAAAATTACAGAAAACATATAGTGAAAACGAGAGAACAATCAATATAAATTGACAGAAATCTGAACCTATATCAGACCGAGCGTCACCAAGCTCGAATGTACTACCTACATTTGAAACGTGAGAAACGGTCTGAAAATAGTGTTTCTTTGATTTGAAGATATAAATATTCCTATCGCAACTCAATTGAATTTTGTGTGAAGCTCAATTTCTATAGATCATAAAGCTATCATATAAATTGGAAATAATTCTGCTACAACAAATCTATTTATAGTCTTCAAATAAATATATAAATATACAGTCTGTAGAAATAGTGTTTACCGCGAGCCGGACTTGAAAAATGTATAAAAAATGTATGTTATTGATAATCATGATCGATGCAAAAAATAATACATACAACTTCAATGGTTATACATATGTAAAGAGTCACACATGTTACTGTGGCAGGTTGCATTTTTAAACTTTCGAATATTAGGTGCTATGCGTAGTCTTCAATCAAGGTATACCTATATTCGCACGAATCTCAGTCAACTATTTGTTCGTATCGTACTACTATTTGCCTTCTATTGCTGCATGATCACATTATAATTAGTAGCTGAAACATAAAAACTCGTACTATGGCCCACGCATCCTACACGGTGCACAATATCTGATTTACACTTATAATGTATAGAGCCACAAGACACACATCTGACAGTTTGATAGTCACTCTTCATAACCTGAAAACTTGCAATTTCATGTCAGGAAAAAATGGGGCAACTTGATGTAAATTTTACAGTTTAATTTTCAGGCGTTCGAATAATAAATAGCTGAATAAATTTTTGGTATTACTACCTATAGTTTAAAAATTGAAATCATCACGCAGACGAAATATTTATACAACGCCCCTAGACTATTATATTCGTGGCTAGACCAGCGAAACTTTGCTTACAATGATCTACGTAAGCATGATAATTATTGTCTGCGCCATCTGCCTTCATTCGCTGAAACGAATGTTGTATACATACACGTCAACACAAGGCCACTTTGCTATAGTGTATTAGTATGCACGGTCACTCTATTCCAGTGGCCAAGAAAAGAAGGGACGCCTCTCTATGTTATTTGTATAGTCATAAAATACATCAAGTATCGCGGAGAACACGTATGGGAAGACGAAAATTCTTGGTCGAACTGAGCACTTGTAATTTCTAGAAAAATCATAATATCAGTCACCGTGCACCGATCGCATTGATCTTGGTATTGAATAAAAGCTGCTTAGACCCTCATTCTATAGATAAATTGATAGTCTCCAGGATGTTACAGAATACGGCGAAATATTAAAAACATTATACTATTATTACCCCCACTCCGCCGGAGTGCAGTGTCTCCGGTATAGAGACTCGTTCGAGCCTCACGCCGCGCGCTTAAAAATTCTTTTTAATGTACTTGGCGCGAGACTCTACCGAGTCTCTTGATCAGATGTGATCACTTTCGAACCAACGTTTTATTCAGCCAAAGACAACAGTACAAAATTCTTATGTAAAATCAACAAAACGATAAACTTTGAAAAAAACGATAAACAATAGGAAATAAAAAAACAATTTTTTGTAGGGAAGTCCACTGAACACTGTGCACACGCTTACTTGGGCCTTTCGCTACCTATAACTTTTTCAAATTCTATTATAAGAACCGGAAATTATTTTTTTATTTTTTTATTGTCAAGTTTATCGTTTTGTTGATTTCACACGAGAACTTTGGACTGTTGTCTTTGGATGAATAAAACGTTGGTTCGAAAGTGATCACATCTGATTCAGTACACTACGAATAAGCGCGCGGTACCAAATCCTTCAAAGCCCTCCATAGCCGCTAGGATAAGTTTCCGACTATGGGTGTCTTACCTCAAAATGCTTGTCTAGGCAGCCCCTACACACCCTAGAAGTATGTACAGAGTTAACATAAACACCCTGTATATGTATACATATATAGGTATATACTGGTATATACATATATTGTAACGTATCAAGCCTGCTCCGAAGCCGCAGCGCGCGCACCCGAGAGGAGTAGGGATAGTAGTAGGGATACGGAGAAGGGAACAGGTATAAAAATGGCGTCAACGCGCTGCTCAGCAGCATTTTCTACCTGTCGGAGAAATGACTCAATAGCTACCAGCTATCGCTATCAGCTAAAATACTTTCACTTGAGATAATTATTCAGACTGTCATAGGAGAATAACTACCATAGAGTCAATATTTTCAAAGTTCATTAAATCACTAAAATCATTAGAGCAAACTTCGCATAAATTTAAAAAGAAAATCAAGTCATCTGTCGAGTCTTAAAATAAAGTCATAGCAAGCCAACGCGGCAATTGAAAATAGAGTCAGTAGCTTACCTGTCGGATCTACTAGATTAGCCAAACACAACACAGAGTCGTTAGAAACACGAAAACAAAACACGTAGAATTAAGTTTAACTAGCTAATTTTTGTGCTCGTTCGCTCGCTACGCCCGCTCAGTCGATTGGTTGTTTTTTGTGCTCGTTCGCTCGCTACGCTCGCTCACTCGATTGGTTGAGCGTAGTTCCACGTAGCGTAGTAGTTGTTAGTGGTTTTTTCAATGTTCGGAAAATAATTGTACAATATACATGAGATTACGTGAAAAATGCACTACCGGAATTTGTACATACATACGGGCGCCCTAGACTCTCAAGCGCATAAATCACATCTTGCATTAGGCATTTTCATTTCAGCTGATTTTCCGGATTTTTGTGCTCGATTGGTTGATTTTTGTGAAATAGTACGAAAATTTTGAAATTTTAATCATCGGGATTTATTGTAATCTTCGCAAATGACGTAAGATATTCTTTTAACTCACTTATTTTTGCACTGACGCTGAAATTCGTGACAAGTAGAATGTACTCGAACAGAATACCCGAAACACTCTGTGTCGGTATGTTCATATACGTTTGTTTGCATGCCGCGGCGACCCAACCCCTTCTCTCATATTTTTCAACTATGAAATTCCCACTTACGTAGACGACCCGGAGTACAAAAACTACGAACCAGAACTCTGAGATATCGTAATCTTTGACGTCGACTTCGGGCACGAGAACTATGAAGCACGAATCCTAGACATCGTAATATACAGAGTAGACGAAACAAAGCGCGTAAACTACTGAGCGTGGCTCCTGGGCAAAGAGCGCGAAGATTACGAACCGATACCCCAAAATATCGTACTCTACTATATATACGACCCAAAGCACAAAAACTACAGAGCGCGAATCTTAGACATCGTTATCTACGACGTTAACCACCTGGAGCACGAAAACTACGAAGCGCGACTCCTGGACATCGTAATCTATGACGTAGACGACCCGGAGTGCAAAAACTACGAAACACGAGTCCTGGGTATCGTAATCTAATACTTAGACGATCCGGTGCGCGAGATCTACAAACCGAAACTGCGAGGCATCCTAATCTATCGGAACTGAATACAGTGGACTCTAGATAAATGGCCATTTCGTATATGGCCAAGCGAGTGGCTTCCCCTCCACACGAACAAACACACACACTAACATGCCGTTTCCCACTACGCTCTTCGCTGAGCCACCGGCGTGCTTTGCGCTGCCACTGTCGCGCATGTCTCTCTCTCGCACCACGCCTGACGGCGCACTCGTAACTTGAGTAGAGGGGGCGCTTGGTTATAGGCCATTTCTGAGAATTTTCCTCTCTTCTAGCCCCGTCAGATGGTCATTTATCTAGAGTCTACTGTATATAGCATTGTCGTATACCCATCCTTCTGTGACATCTGCAAATCCGGGCATCTGGAAATCCGGACATCTGGAAATCCGGAAATCTGATCACGGACTTTACTATATAAGATTTCTGTATTTAATTTTTGTATTTTTATTTTGTAAAACTCAAATTTTTCATCTTATTAAATTTTATGTTAGATAAAATCGTTTAGTCCTGGATTTTTGTCTAACTTCTAAAATTTAACCTTTAACTTCACATCCTTTTAAATCAGGGAAATTGCCAGCCTTAAAGAATTACTGTTTAGCACTGGTAAATCTTTATCCGTGTCTGAATTAGTAAACGTTTCAGGTCTGGAGAACAGGTTCGACTTTTGGAGTCCAACTCTGTCTAATAAGATTTAAATCAGGGCGATAGGCTTGATATTGTATCCAGCTCTATCAAATTAGGGTGCAGGCTTGATTATTTATTAATCCAGCTCTGCGATTGCAGCTCTAGTCGGCAACGATTCGAGTCTGTCAGTTAGGAACTTGGTCAGGTCTTGTAAGCATTGTGCGAGGCTCAGAACAAATCAAATTTTTAATGCAACAACCACGGCCTCTGTCTTTTATTAAATTAATTAATTAATCAATTTAATCCCAAACGTTGCAATATATATACTAGATGGCGTAAGTGATTCATTCCATAATACCGCGAGAATTACAAATATTGTATTTGCTTATTTTAATCATAAATAAAATATTTCAACAACAAATATTTAATAATATAATAATTTATTCGATAATATTAATAAAAAGCCTTGATAATATTAATAATAATATGAAAATTAAACTTTGACGTTGAATAACTTTTAAACCAATAGACTAATGAAAAAATTATAAGAGACCTTTTTTGTAGAGCGTTAAATTCTCTATGAAAATATGTATGATTTATAATTTTTAATTTATTCGTTCCTAAGTTATAAAATTATAAACAACAAAAGTAATTTTTTCCTATGTTATTTCCATAGCAAACTTAGATTGGAATGCGCACTATCTTAGAGTTAATATTAAGAGCTCAAATTTTCAGGGAATTTTTTTTTATCAATTTGGAAGCATTTGAGCCCCTGGGAGCAAAGAAATTTGAAAATAACCTTATTAAGGACCACCTTAATATATATATATATATATATATATATATATATATATATATATATATGTATATATATATGTATATATATATGTATATATATATGTATATATATATGTATATATATATATGTATATATATATGTATATATATATGTATATATATATATATGTATATATATATATGTATATATATATATATGTATATATATATATATATATATATATATATATATATATATATATATATATATATATATATATATATATATATATATATATATATATATATGTCAAACGTATAGTTTGAGACCTTACGTAATTAGATCGATATTTTGTGCAAAATAGCATAATCGACTGATCTTCAATTTTATTTTTGAGTATAAACAACTTTTTTCGAAGTTATCTCGATTGATCTATCAAACGCATAGATTGGAGACTCATTGATTAAACGTTTAATTTGGGCCCAGTCCCCATTCAATCGGTAAAATACAAATTTTATGGTCAAGTGTATAGTTCAGGACACTTGTTATTTCAATCGATGTTCAGTAGAAAAAAACAAAATTCACCTCCCATACATAATTTTTTATTCATGTATAAATGATCACAAGGTTGAAATGAGAAATTGAAGACAAGTAGGATTTGTGATTCTCCACGAAATATCAATTTATTCATGTAAGGTCTGAGGGTCTCAAACTATACGGTTGACATATAATATATACATATATGTGTGTCAAGCGTATAGTTCGAGACCCTGCATGAATAAATTAAAATTTCGTGCAAAATCATATAATTTACTCATCTGCAATTCTGTTTTCGACCAAAACGACGCTTTTTTGAGTAATCTCAATCAATCCATCACGCGCATATTTCGAAGACTAATCAATTGAATGTTTCATCCTGCCCGGACCCCATTTAATTGGAAAAATATAAAATCTATCGTAAAGTGTATAGTTCGAGAAACTTTCTAATTGGATCGATGTTCGTTACAAATCAACAAAATTCACCTTTCATCCATAATTCTTTGTGTTTGAATGATCACAAGGCTGAAGTGAGAAATTGGAGGTAAGTAGAATTTGAGATTCTGCACGAAATATCAATTTATTTATGTAGGATCTCAAACTATACGGTTGACATATGATATATACATATATATGTGTCAAGCGTATAGTTCGAGACCCTGCATGAATAACCTAATATTTCGTGCGAAATCATATAATTTACTAATCTTCAATTCTGTCTTTGACCAAGAACGAAGCTTTTTCGAATTATCTCAATTAATCCATCACACGCAAATTTCAAAGACTAATTAATCGAATGTTTCATTTTTCCCAAACCCCATTTGATTGGTAAAATATAAAATCTATCGTAAAGTGTATAGTTCGAGAAACTTTCTAATTGAATCGATGTTCGTTACAAAACAACGAAATTCACCTTTCATCCATAATTCTTTGTGTTTGAATGATCACAAGGCTGAAGTGAGAAATCGGAGGTAAGTAGAATTTGTGATTCTGCACGAAATATCAATTTATTCATATAGGGTCTCAAACTATACGGTTGACATATAATCTATACATATATATGTGTTTAACGTATAGTTCGAGTCCCTGCATGAATAAATTAATATTTTGTGCAGAATCATATAATTTACTTACTATAGACATATAATATATACATATATGTGCGTCAAGCGTATAGTTGGAGACCCTGTATGATTAAATCTCTATTCCGTGCGAAATCATATAATTTACGCATCTTCAATTCTGTTTTCTCCCAAAACGACGCTTTATTGAGTAATCTCAATCAATCCATCACGCGCATATTTCGAAGACTAATCAATTGAATGTTTCATCCTGCCCGGACCCGATTTAATTGGAAAAATATAAAATCTATCGTAAAGTGTATAGTTCGAGAAACTTTCTAATTGGATCGATGTTCGTTACAAATCAACAAAATTCACCTCTCATCCATAATTCTTTGTGTTTGAATGATCACAAGGCTGAAGTGAGAAATTGGAGGTAAGTAGAATTTGTGATTCAGCAGGAAATATCGATTTATTCATGTAGGGTCTCAAACTATATGGTTGACATATAGCACATACGAGGCTTTTTATCCATTCTTGCTTACATTTGACCTCGACATTTTTCTGTTGCTGAATCTTTCAATATCTTGTAGTACTATGATAAAAGATGGTCTGTGATTTTTTTTTCAAATTCTTCAGCGAACGATTGCTTTTTTAAAATAATAACACCTCCGAATAGAATACATCCTTCGAAAATTTTGAAAAAATTCACCGATATTTTACATCCAAAACTTGAATTTTCAATACCGATCCGATCGTGGGCGGTGAAGATCTTCTATTTTTATTTAATTTTTTCCCTCTTTTTTTCAACGTCTTGATTAAAAAAAAATCTTTTTTTCTTTCGTCCCTCGTTTGTTGGTGATGGATGAGTGAAACTGTTTTGTTGGATTGTAGTTTGTTTTTTTTGTCAAAAATGAATGGTTGAACAAAGGCGATATTGAATTTTTAATTTTTTGCGCTCGTCAGAGAGTGTAATCGCTGCACAATCGGTGCATTTGTTGGATCACGATTTGCTTGAAGCAGGAAATTTAGCAAGCAGGGCATTTTCCAACAATCACCAACAAATGACCGATAGAACGGAAAAAAAAAATTTATTCAAAATGAAAAAAAATAAATAGAAAAAATAAATTAAGATAGAAGATCTCAACCGTCCACGATCGGACAGGTCTCAAAAATTCAAGTTTCGGACGTAGAATATCGGTGAATTTTTTCAAAATTTCCGAAGGATGTATTCTATTCGAAGTTCTTATTACTTATTGAAAAGAAATCGTTCGCTTGAAAATTTGTAAAAAAATTGTAGACGATCTTTTATCATAGTAATACACAATATTAAAAAATTAAGCGAAAAGAAGATGTCGAGGTCAAATGTGGGCGAGAATGGATGGAAAGCCCCATACATCTATATGTCAAGCATATAGTTTGAGACGCGGCAGAATTAAATCGATATTCCGTGCAATATCATATAATTTACTTACCTTCAATTCTGTTTTTGAGTATAAACGACTTCTTGTTAGAAGGGAGTACATACACCTTGAAATTTGAAAAAATTCGTTTTTTTTTTTTTTATTTCATTTTTCGAATGCCTGTGACCTAATCTACCTGCAAAAAAATTGGTATGAGAAAATCTCAAGGATTGAGAAAGTTACGGACAATTTTCACAATTCTCGAACATTTAGTTTTGAAAATTCTTATCCGTGCGGTAATGTTGGTATGAAAAAAGATCTCCACGGTATTTCAAAAATTATTTTCAATTGTGGTTTCTTTATCAAAAAACTCGTACAGAAATAATTCATTTTACTGACTCTCATTATTAACGGCTAACTTGTGAACTATGGAACTCTTTCGGTGACTCTATTTCATGTTTCCATCTGACACTCTATGACTACTCTATGGCGCCATTGGCAAAATAGACTCGCTGTCATTGAAATCTTTTTAAGGTTGGATGTTCACTATTTCGTCGATTTTCGTGCTTATTACGAATTTAAACCACCAGTAATTCGTATTACTATAAAAATCCTTCGGTTTGACAGTTACTGTTTTGAAATATCGACGGGTAACATTAGTGTTCTTTATTGATTTTGTGTAAGACATCGATAAAATACATAACCTAATCAAGACACTGGCGAAGGCACATCGTCAACGTACGCTGCAGGAGAATTTTAAACCGATGCCAGAAGTGCACGCTGGATCTTTGAAAAATTAAGTATTCTTCTGATATAATTTTTCTAATATTTCGATGCAGAATGAAAGATCAAGACTCTAGAAGTATGATGAAAGATAAGAATATTTTCTGTCCATAGGAAAGAAATTTTTTGGAATATTCTGAATTTTCAAAATTCTGGAAATCCTAACACTTTATGATTTTCTATTCTTTGATAAAATTTCATCAGATTTTTGCAAGTGATATATTCTTGTTCGACAGCTTCGCTGCGCACCACTGCTGGATAAAATGAGCTAAAACTCGCTACGGACCTCCACGTTGAATATCTGTATAGACTCTACTAGCAACACATCAGTACAAGTGCAGATATGGACCCAGCGTATCAAACCCTAATAAAAATCTTAAAACTTGATTTCCCGCTAACTACATTTTCTAGTCGTTGTCGTAGGGTACAGGCTGCATCGTTCATCAAAACTTCTCCAGATTTGGAGGGAATTTTCTACATTGATGTAATTTCGGACTGAACTAACAATATTTATATAAAGGAACCGACTTCTATCATTGCCACCCTCTTTCCATCAAAAATTATAGAAAAAAAGCTTAAAATGAAGAGGATTTATACTTAAAATTTGAAATCATTAAATATTGTTAGTTCAGTCCGAAATTACATCAATGTAAAAAATTTCCTCCAAATTTGAAGAAGTTTCGATGAACGATGCGACCTGTACCCTACGACAACCGCTTTTCCATCGTAGCAATCAATCTATGTAAGGCGAACTCCAAATATTCTTTCATAATGCTGAATTATAGTGTAAAATAGTAGCAATCTGATGTAAAAAAACTGAGTGAATAAAATAATTTATTTGAGTGTACCACTGATTTGAAAAAAATTATTTTCAAGGTGTATGTACCCCCTGTTATCTCAATAATCCAATGTTTTATTCTGCCTGGTCCCCATTAAATCGATAAAATATAAAATCTATTGTCAAGTGTCGAGTTCGAGATACTATCTAAATGAGTCGATGTTCAGTACAAAATAACAAAATTTACCTCCCATAATTAATTCTTCATGTATAAACGATCATCGTTTTAGTAATTTTCACTAAGGTGGTTAGCGCGCTGGTGGAAGTAACTTTGTAAATAACTGTCTAGGCTGTATAGGTTGGATATAACTGTATGACTCGACTGGATTGATTTAGACCTTTGCTAATATCAAAAGTATGGTTGTTAACTGCAAGATGTACATAATAACATTCATGTACTCGTAACTACAACTCCCCTAGAAATTCTCGCATTGAAAATCTTAAAATGATAAACAAATGCCTAGATATTACTGTTTGAATTTCAAGCGCTTCGAATTTTCAGAAACATCTATAACATTGGTTCGATTTCATTCTAGAATGGCTCTATTTGTTCAGAAAACTATTTCCCACAATTTCACTGCGACAAATTTTCTCAAGGATGTCTCGTTGTTGAGTATTTCATTTGAGATTGCACCGATATCAATTTTGAGCAATAAATAGCTTCACATTCGAATAAACATAAGAAAATAAATGGTCTTAAGTTACTTTCACAAGCACGTCAACCACCTTAATCTCTCAGAGGCTTATACTTCCAAGACTAATTTAATGAATTCCTCAATTGGAATCAGTCCTCACTTAATTGATCCAGTATGAAATTTGAGATATATAGACAAAGGCGTAGATCATCTGTATAATAAAACTGGCTTGAGTTCAACTTTAGTTTTTTCTTCAATTCGGCAAATGATTCGGATTCTGATTATATCATACGTGTTCCTCGTGCTCATAGGCTGCATGTGTAAACTATCAATGAATCAAATTACACGACGCATTATCCGAGGTCTTAAGTTCTAATGAAGTTATATGGGGTCGTCTCCAAACAATGCATCTACTAAGTAGTAATTCACATTGAAGTAGTGTAATACCCAGGCAGCAAAATCATGTCACCATGATGTAGCAGATATATAATTTGGTTCTTTCCTCAATCACTGCTACATCACACGGACTGTATATTTTACAGTCCATGGATATCAAAATGTCCGCCACAGGCTGATATGGCTGGTATGTCACAGTTACAGATTTGCGGTACATAACAATTATATACCAGTTGAGTGTTAGGATCGTAACAGATATATCACAGCGGACTCACTGTAGAGTCGGCTTTCAGAACGGTTATGTATGATCTATGTAACTCATATAATTGTAACATTCTAGGCATAAAGGTCCATATGACTTATGACAGCAAAAAAATTAGATTAAACCACGGATATCTGAGTTTTTCTTATAAGATCTTGTGCTAATCACAATATTTGCGCGCCCTACCGAAAACTCACTGCCTAAATCTACCTGCCTGTAATTATAATTAACGAAAAAATCGCACGCACGAACCGAGGATTTGAACACGGGACCCATTAGACGCCCTACTGATAGGCCAGTAAAAATAGACGTTTTTTGGGCTCAACCTCGCACTAAATTGCCGATCCAATTTTTTTTTTTTATAATGTTTCGGGTCACTTACTGAGTATAAAAACACAAAATGCTGACAGATTCAGGTGGAGCTTCACGCGCAATCTCGAAAAAACGTTTTTGGTTGATATCTCGGAAACTATGCACTTTAGGGCAAAAGTCGTAGAGACCATTATTGTAGAGGATAACATTTCACATCTTTTGTTTTCTAAGGATTTTTTTGTAAAACTTACCGTTTACGATTTATGGCTCGCTGAATGAACGAGTTTTTCTATCTCGGCCGATAACTCCTATAATATTGGATTAATAAATAAAATGCTTCTATACATTTTCGAAGATCAATGTATTCCCCACAACTTTTGATTCAAACTTTTTTTTTTAATGTCCATACTTTTTGAGCTATAGGGCGTTTAATGTTGAACTACCGGGTGCAAGGTCAAAAATTTTAGAGTATGGTAGAGTGTAATGGTAAAAATGCAACAAATAAATTTGAAAAATATCCCGAGTGTTGATGTACTTAACAATCAAAAGTTTCTCTCCTTACCTGAAATATTAACGATTTTGTTTCTTTTATTTTATTATGTTTCGTACAATTAAAAAATATTTTTTTTTTTTTTTTTTTTGATCCTGGATTATTGAGTAATTAATAATAATTATAATTTAATAATGATAATTATAATAATAATTACTCAATAATCCAGGATCAAAAAAAAAAAATATTTTTTAATTGTACGAAACATAATAAAATCAAAGAAACAAAATCGTTAATATTTCAGGTAAGGAGAAAAACTTTTGATTGTTAAGTACATCAACACTCGGGATATTGTTTCAAATTTATTTGTTGCATTTTTACCATTACACTCTACCATACCTTAAAATTTTCAGGGCTCATAGTCATCAAGGTAGTCAAAAAAAGTGAAAAAGTGACAAAAATTTTTCAAATAGTTACTGAATAGTGACTCAAAAGTGACGGTAAATCAACCACGAATAATGTTTTTACGAAGTTTTGATTCATAAAAGTAGACTTCAGAGAATATCATAGAATGTCATATAATTTTCACAGTAATTAACGAAAAATATCACTAACACATATTTGCATAGGTGATATAAATATAGAGGAACGAACATACGTATAACAATGAATACTTACTATATTACATTCGGTAACAATAATGATATAAATATGTATGATATTTATTATATAAAATTAAAAAAATATATTAGTAGTTAATATCATGATTGAAGGTACTGAAAGTACGGTTTCTCTTACAATAAATGACAGAATTCAGTACTCGTGTACACTAGTTTGAGTTTGACTTTGGTTTTTCGCATTGAGACAATAGGTAAGCTTTTTTATTTTCCCAAACTACAATCGTTTTCAGCTTTCCACAAATTCAAGTTGATCGTGGAATGGATTAAAAAAAATTTAAAAACGCTTTTTCAACCCAAAATAGTTTGAAAGAGTGACATTTGTTAATTAGGTGACCAAAAAGTGATTTTTGAAAAAAAAAGTTACCAAAAGTGATAAAAGTGACAAACTATGAACCTGAATTTTTGACCTTGCACCCGGTAGTTCAACATTAAACGCCCTATAGCTCAAAAAGTATGGACATTAAAAAAAAAAGTTTGAAACAAAAGTTGTGGGGAATACATTGATCTCTAAAAATGTATAGAAGCATTTTATCTATTAATCCAATATTATAAGAGTTATCGGCCGAGATAGAAAAACTCGTTCATTCAGCGAGCCATAAATCGTAAACGGTGAGTTTTACAAAAAAATCCTCAAGCAACAAAAGATGCGAAATGTTATTCTCTACAATAATGGTCTCTACGACTTTTGCCCTAAAGTGCATAGTTTCCGAGATATCGACCAAAAACGTTTTTTCGAGATTGCGCGTGAAGCTCCACCTGAATCTGTCAGCATTTTGTGTTTTTATACTCAGTAAGTGACCCGAAACATTATAAAAAAAAAAAATTGGATCGGCAATTTAGTGCGAGGTTAAAGTGCTATTTTTACTGGCCTATGATCCGTAGTCGGGCACGCTGCCTCGACACCACACTGAACATCTTAACAAATTCACTTCGGACTGCGTTATAATCTGCTGCCGGAACATCACGAGAAATTATCATTTATCAAAATTTTGATTCGTCACAACTGTCACTTCAATTACATGATTTGTCTGTTTATGCAAATATCATTATGTAATTTACGCTTAAGTAATTAAGTCCAAATTCAAATCAAGTATTGTTATTGAAAATTAAAGTCAAAATTTCTGTTAAACTTACTCTTACAACGATATTTCTTTACATGTTGTACAGCAATTGTACCTTTTTTCCCGCGATCCCTTATTAGTTTTGAATATGCACAGATCTAATTTCACGTATTCTTTATACGTGTATAACAAAGAACTATCCGTAATAGTACATATAAACTGATCACGAGCCTGAATAATTTGCTACACATTTGAGGACACGTCGTAAACACATAACCTAAAAAGCTAACGTACGAATTGTTCTCGATGAAGGCATACTGAGATTTTTCTGGAATGTTTATTAGATATAATAATTGTGTATCCTTTGTGTCAGAATACTGTGATGTCCTCGTCACGTGACGGATACGTCAACTTCGTATTTAGCACTGAAATAGTACTCTGTGACGTAAATTTTAGATACCCGGTTTTGCTTTTTCGGCTATATAAAATTGTGACGTCCGTGTGACATTGCTGCTACATCAACTATTTAGACTGCTCAAGGACAGTACCGCTTGATATAAACTCTACAAACCAGTTGTGCTTTTCTGGTGATATAACACTGTGACATCTTTGTTATACTACAGCTACATCAAACTTGGACATGCTCCGAGACAGAACTAGATGATATTAACGCTACATAATAATGTACTGTCTTTGTGATACTACAGTATTATATGTCAAGTGCATCTCTGATATATTGAAAGATTGCTGATACACCAATGTTACATAAAATTTACGTGAACTTTGGTATGTACCAACAATTTTACAGTGTGATGTCGCGGTAACGTAAATATACTAAGTTTGCTGCCTGGGTATTCAAATTTCCCAAAATTCAAGAATGATTGAAAATTTTTTATTCAAAGGATCATGACGCTAAGAACAACTTTATAGAAACTGATATCGGGAACTGACCACTTTGAACATGACATCTGGCGGTAGAACTCAAACTACTTTTAGTGTGCACATTCTATTGTCTTTGCATGAGTATTTGAAAGCTAACACTGTTATCGCATATGTGTACATACCTATATCAAAAGTGCACGCAATAGTCAGAATTTTTTTTTACGCCGCCTCCATGTCAGTTCCCAATATTCAATCGATAGGTAAGAAGTGTTATAACATAAAACATACGTTGGAGACATGACATATAACATTGTTTATATTAAGATAAGATTACATGAGATCATCCATTCGACTAAACCATATCGTCTCCGAACAATGGATCTACTAAATAGTAATATACATTGAAGCACTATGATATTCAAATTTCCCAAGATTGCGGAGTCATATTATTTAACATTGTTTATATTGAAAGAACATTACGTGTACAAGGTAGATTACTAACTAGTAGATTCAATGTTTGGAGATAATATGGCTCAGTCGGAAATATTTTACTGAAAACTCGAGAACAAATAATTGAGATCTTCGTAGATCTACATCGAATAGTGAAATAGAATATCTAGATAAAATATCTAATAAAATATTTGGTAGAATATTATATATAATAGTATGATAGAATAGAGAATAGAAGTCGTATAAAAGATGACCAAGAAACGCTGGATGTCGACATTGCAGTCTATTTCGAGACGTTGACGTTGACCAAAATACGACTCAAATACTTGCGTTAGTTATCTTTCAGGTAATCTCTTGAGATTGACTGCAATGTGGACATTCGGCGTCTATTGGTCATCTTTCAGTGTGACCTCGCCAATAGCCCGGTCAAAATAGACATGCAAGGTTACCAAAATTCGCATAGAGCTAAAAATTGGTGCGAAAGTTCGGAACACCATTATAAATGAAATGTGAAAAGTCCCCATCGATCCTACATCTGCAAAAAAATTTATTCAAGGTCAAAATTCGCAAATATGGTTTTTTTTTGCGTTTTTCAGTGAAACGGTAAGTTTTATCATAAAAGTACGTCAGACAAAAATTGTAGATCATGCAATTATCTATAAAAATTGTCTCAATACTTTTTCTCCTAAGAGTCACCCTTTCTGATATATAACGATTCAAAAAGTTGAAAAAGTTGTGTTATTCATAATATGCATAAGTACGCAACGGCAAGGGTCGTATACCTTCTCTTTTATTTTTTCAACTTTTTGAATCGTTATATCTCAGAAGCAGTGACTCTGAGGAGAAAAAGTGTTGAGACAATTTTTATAGATAATTGCATGATCTACAATTTTTGTCTGACGTATTTTTATCATAAAACTTACCATTTGGTTGAAAAACGCAAAAAACCCATATTTGCGAACTTTGACCTTGAATAAATTTTTTTGCAGATGTGGGATCGATGGGAACTTTTGACATTTCATTTATAATGGTGTTCCGAACATTCGTACAAATTTTTAGCTCTATGCGAATTTTGGTAACCTCACCCCTATTTTTTGGGCTCACTTCTTAGATTGAACGACAGTATCGGGCTTATTATAATTTTTTCGTTCATAATATGCCTCGCGACGTTGTTGCACTTTCCTTCGATTGTCAATGAAAGATTTCAAATGTTGCGGCTGTCGATTACGTAAAACTTTGTATTTTTGAATTGCAACTAAACATTGAGGCAATGTTGGTAATTTTTTTAGGATTTCGAGCTCTCCGAAATGAGAAATCACCGCCCTTCTTTCAGATTCGCTCCACTTTGTACGCTTTGTTTTCCCATAGGGAGACGCTGAAATGAATATTAATAAAGATCAATTTTGTATTGTGAAAACAATAGAAATATATTGCATAAATCGTTATCACTCACTACTACGTCGTCGTATTTCATCTGAAGTATTATGACTACGCTCACGTGACAAGCTTGATATATCTCCAGAATATGAACCCTTACTTTCCCCTTCTGCAAGGGTACGCTTAGGAACTCGTGGCCTATCTTTGATTGTAGATTCATTATTACTTTGATTATTATCCATAGCTGTTGGACAATTATTTTCATCATCACCAGATTCGAAATTTTCATCGCAGTCACTATCACTACTTGCGCTGTTTTCATCTTCACTAGGATCATCGTTTCTTTCTTCTTCATCATCACCCATTGCAGCCACAAGTAATCGAGAAACATCAGTCATTTCAGCGATAGGAACTGGTACCCTATAAATTGATTTGTGAATATCCTTGTGATGTCCCATAAAGTTTGCGAGTCGATCAAGTTGATTATCTTCAATGTCTAGCATTGCAGTGTAAGTTGCGATGTGTTTTCTCAATTCAGTGCCTCGTAGTGAACTTGGAATACAAGCACCGCAGTCGTTGGAGAATCGTCGCATAAGTGGGCAAGCTCTGATGTAATGTTTTTTTAACGAATTGGTATTTGGCACAGCGAATACATATTCGTTTCGAGGAGAAATGTCAGCTTCTTTGCGATATTTCAGGAGAATTTCAATGTACTCCACAATAAATGGACTTAACAAGACAGATACAGTTCTAGATAATTTTCCACGTAAAGTGAGTCTGACATATTGTTTGGCATACTGCATCGTTTCAGGTGACAAATTACGACATAGATCTTCATTTATATTCTCACTCAATTTCTCTTTATTTTCGAAGTCAACTAATTTCAATCTCTCAATCTCACCAGCTCGACGTCTATTGAAAATTTGAATCAAAATTAGAGTACATTGGTTTAGTAATTTCCAAGCAGCCGAATCAAATTTATCTTGTAATAGTTTACAACAAATAGTAGCCTCCTTCTTCAAATAATTAAAAAGTAATTTAATATCTTCTTTTGATGGTAGGACAGTTTTCTTTTGCCTCTTTTGTGTAATTTGGTCTTCAAGAGCTTTTTTATTTATCAAAATAGGAACTTCTTCCACCCATAACAATAAGAAATCTTCAACATCTTTTTTTTTCTCATGGTCTTGCACTTTGATACACTCTGTTCTAGATTTATTTGCTATTTTTTTTATCAAGGTCACTAAATTTTGTGCAACTGCTGGTGTCTCGAACCACATGATGGTTGCATCCCAATGGGCTACAGTACGTAAAGCATCTATTGCAGAATCGAATCTTTGAGGTCTCAAAATTGAATCAAAATCACTTACTTGCGGATCGATGGCTTTTATGGCTAATTTGAATCTACCCAATAATCTAAGGTGTGCACGGATCATATCGTGCTGATGATCTAGAGTATATTTATTGCAGAGTCTGTTTCCGAATAATATAACCAACTCATCATACTTGATGGATCTGGTAACCTCGTCGTCTCTTAATACAGGAAAAACCACACGTCGAAGAACTCGTTCTGCCTTATTGTGGATGTAGCCAGTCAATCGTCTCCCTGCCACGGTAATATTTCGTACTCCTTTTTTATGAGTTTGATCGCACTTACTGAAGTGTATACGAATCGTTTTTTTCGAAAAAAAAGCTTTACAATTTGTACAGCATATGTAGTCTTCAGCAATATTATTAAACTTTTCTTGGCGCAGTCTAGAAGGTATAAGTATGCCTGTATTATATTCTGCTTTAGTATTATGCAGAAAATTGCCCTTCTTTCTAATTGCATCAATTATTGATTTTCTTTCAGGTAACCCTTTTGGAATATGGATAAATTTTTTCACATCCTCTTCATTTTTATGTTTTAATGTTAGATGACGAGCAAACTTGGATTGTAACGTATGACAATATAGACAAAAATGTTTTTTTACTGTTCTTTTTAGGTGATTTTTTGAAACAGGAACTTCGATAGTACGCACATCAAGAGTCGATGAATCATTGAATAATGACGAAAGTTCTTCTGCTGCATCGCTTTTGGTGCCTTCTTTGGAATGTTCATGTGTCTTGTTGGTGGTAGACTCCTCAGGGACATAATCTGGATCACTATCTTTACGATTCTCATTCTCAAACTCGTCTATATCTTCTTCTGAATCATCCCGTGATACGATTTCATTATTTTCATTTTGCAATTTACGCTCATTAATTTTAGAGAACGCGGTAGAGGAGCCATGTTGGTTTGATAGACGTTCACGTGAATGACTAATTGATTTATCGGTACTTTTTAGCCAACTATCTTCCATGTTCTCCAGTATATTAGTGAAGCCACTCGGTGCACTACTTTCCGATGTATCAGGGACAAAGGTTTCATTCGAGAGGTTGAGTGAGATATGACTCGGGTTTGTTGCATAGAGGGGTGTCGAGATTGTCATTTTCTTTACATGGTGATGATTATCATTATCAGCGATGCATAACGATTCTTCATTATCTCTCTCGGATTGTATTAATGGTGGCTGACTTGTATTTTCCACTAATTTATTCAAAAGATTATCATTTTGCATATCCACTAATTCATTCAGAAGATTATCATTTGCTGATGGAGACATGACTTGATTCGACGGATTTTGCTTCTCTGAAAACAGTATTAATTGTTACAAAATTCATCGAATTTGCTTTTGCGAATGTGAAAGATAAAACGATTGCACGATTATTATTATACAGATTTTTTTATACACTACAGATGTGCAAACATGTGATAAAAGAAACAAAACATTATTATTACCTATGATAGGCGACGGGAAAGAATAATTTTCTTTCTGATGTTCTAATGGACAGGATTTTCCATTCCAAGTTTCATCATTTTCAAATTTTGAATATTCTTGGATATTTTCATTTCCACGAAATTTGGGATCTTCTTTTCGACATAAATGAATCTTTTTCGTTGATAATTCATCTTTCAAAATCCGTATAGGCTTTTTGGCTACCTCTAAACGATAATTCCAGAAAACAAAATATGATCATTGACTCGTACGAATGTCTGAAGTTGTTATCAACTGTTACCGACGGCACACACGATATCAAACCAAATATTCGAATTAAATAATGAGTAGATATAATATGGGGATTCTGGAACAGCCGCCAGAGGCGCTGCAGTCGTGGGTTACCGACAGTCGGTAACTTGCCGATTGTTGAGTGGGTAAGTTACCATCCGATTTTCTGTATTACCGATCTCGCCGATCTGCCGCCAGAGGCGCTGCGGTGGTGTTACCATCCGATTTTCTGCATTACCGATCTCAGACTGCCGATTTTCTGCAATACCGATCTCAGAATTCCAATTTTCTGCACTACCGATCTGAGAGCGGATATGTTATCTGTCGATTTTGCGTCATGCGGGGGCGCCACTGCCGATTCGCGGGCAGGTATGTTACCATCCGATTGCCGATTATCCGATTTTTCGACCTTACCGATCAGTGAGCAGGTATGTTATCATCAGCTTGCCGATCAGCCGATTTTCCGACCTTACCGATCCGCGAGCTGGTCTGAACTTATCCGATTTTCTGCAACCTCACCGATCTACGGCCTTAGTGATCTGTGAGCTGGTCTGTTATCAACCGATTTCCGCCGTCAGATGGTGCGCATGCCAGTTTCTATTTATCGAGCGAATACGAATCTTTTCAGCCGCAATCATACTAAATATAGGAAAAAAGTTTTCTCCCCGACGAGGGTTCGAACCTCGGTTACCCAGATGAAAGACGGGGGTACTTACCACTATACTACCGGGGATTTATATCTGAACTCTTCAGGTTCAGCTAGAGTAAAATAATACTCGATATTACTCAGTTAATACGAGGTATGAAAATGTCCAAAAAGTTTTGCACAGAATTCGTTGAAAGTTTTTTTTTTTCATATTTATTATAATCAAAAATATTGCCTTCCAATAAAAATGGTTTTAACAATAATAATAATAATAATATTAATAATAATAATAATAATAATAATAATATTATAAAAATGATAATAATAATAATAATAATAATAATGATAATAATAATAATAATAATAGTAATAATATGAAAAATGCTGGTATCTGAAAATAGAGAAAACGAAGTTAGTTATGTCGTTTGCGATTCTGCAATGATAAATCATACACACCATTCCTCGCAGAATCCTTCGTCACTTTCGGCGTGAAGGATCATCAACGCTTGGTATATACGATCAGAAAGATGATCGCACATTAAATAATCTTCATCGTCAGGATGAAGACCTACGTCATCTTCTTTCTTGAACCACCAATAGAAGACTTGGTGGCTTATGACGAGCGTTGCCGGTGTTTCATTGATGATGACTTGTGCACCAAGCAAGCCACATGGTTCATTCAAATATGGAGCTAGCTGGCTCATCACGAAAATGGGAATATTATCTCCAACCCCCCATTCTACTGGAGTTGCCCAATCATACCCAGTAAAGAATCTTGCTGTAAGAAAAAAGTTTATTCGATAAATTGCAATGAATTGTATGAAAACACCAAGTTATACTCGAGGCATACTCACACATATTCGCATCATCATCAGCCATCATGTTGATAATATTCCTTGTTCTTTCTCTTTGTTCGATCGGGAAAATTCGAGTCTACAATTTTTTTCACCTATTTCCGCACAAATTCTCCCTTAATAAGTCACTCTCCCACGTATCGAAAAATTCTAGTACTCACCACAACCCAACACTTTTTGGCACTAACCATTTTTTCCACTCAAACTGAACTGCTGAGGGGCTGCATCCTACTCGCTACAAACCACGCCTCAAAATTAAGCCAAACCCCTCAAAAAAAAAAAAAAAAACGCAGCTATAAATGTCGCTCATAATGAATGTGAACTATGCGGCAAAACGCTTTTGTACAACCACTGAATCTTCTTTGCAACCAGCATGGTGCGCAATCAGCCCCAATGAATAGAATAATAAATACTATCTAGATCTTAAGATTTCCGCAATACCTTAAGGTGATGGATGTGGGATGGTTCAAATCTTGCGTGGGACGATCTTCACCCCATTTTGCATCATGCATCCACCTGATGCCAAACTTGTCGGAACGCGCATCAAAGTCAAGCCGAACTTGTCGGTTCATGCCTCAAAGTCAGGCCAAACTCATCGAAAAACGAAACTATAAATGTTGTTCACAATGGCGGTGAAATATGCCTTGAACCCCTTTTTTTTTTTTTTTGTCCAACCGCTAAATCTTTCGCGCACCCAGCATGGTGCGCGGTCAGCTCCAATGAATAGGACAATGAATATCATTCGGAGTGTTAGAATTTTTTCACAATCTTAGTCTATACTTGGAGTCATACACACGCCCGTCAATATGGAGCTAATCTTGGATCTGCAAGGTTTCGGACGTTTCGGGGAAAAATTTGTTGTCAAAGAGCTAGCTGCAATAAGCATTCACAGACACGAAGAATATAAGCAATGTATCACGCGCATCCTTTTCAAAGCACCATGCTCTTGGGTGATTCTCTCGAGCGAGTATAAGAATCTCAATTCGTGGCTAACACGGTTCCACCATGGAATACCATGGAATGTTGGGGAAACGGTGTATCGGGATGTGGTGAAAATCGTGAAAGAAGTTGTGCATGATGCAACTTCCATTTATGTGAAGGGATTGGAGAAGAAACGCTGGGTGGAAAAAATCTTCACTGAAGATGATGCAATACCTGCGATAGTTGATCTAGACGAGCTGGGATGTCCAAACTTTCGAATACTACGATTGGAATCAAAAATATTTCACTGGCATGGCGACTGTCATGGGGATGTGCCTGGAGGGTACCATTGCGCATTCGAGAACGTTCAGCGGTTAAAAAACTGGTATTTGGGGGATTATAAAAAATCGCCTATATTTCTCGAGGATCGTAGTGGGGATGATGGTTTAAAAGCGCAGAGCTCGCGGGGCGCTGCACTCGTGCGTCTCGACTCTTCAGCGTTGATACAACCCCCACATATAGTTGAACACGTAACAGTTGCAAACTCGTTTGATAAAGGTAAGAATATTGTCACACGTCGATAATATTCAATTCTATTATAAAAACTAATTTCAAATTATTCATTCGTACGTGTGCAGATGGACTTCAGCAAAATCAACAACACCAGCCGTCTGCAGAATGATATGCTGACGAAAAAGATGTCTGATTTGGAGATTAAACAGAAATATGACATCACTGAACTGAAGCTAGTGAAGACGAAATTCGGCCCCAGAGTCTTGGCTACAATCGATGACGAATACGTCATCTTCCTACCAGCGAGAATCGGCAAGATCTTGGAGGAGGAGCCTGCTCAACTCGTCGATTTAAACAAAGAGGCAGCTGGAAAACGTCTTCAGATCCTCTACCTTGGCGGCCAATTTAATAAATTTGAATTTTGTAGTAAAATTTGAACATACATACAAAAAATCACTTATGTAATGGGATGGGTTGGGTTGAATAAATAAATAAATACTTATGACACGTGTATATATATAAATTGTGAATACATTTATTCATTGATCCTTTTGGTTTATAATAAGCTTATTCTAGTTCTCAAGCATGCAGAATTCTTAAAATGTGGTTAATTTTTTTACGGTCCCACTGATGGGGTTATATTCAACAATGCGATCGTGTATGATCATACAGTATGCTGACGTGTTTGCTGGAAATGCAACACTAGTTTCAAATTCTAACCGAATATCCACCGGTCCACTCTTTAACGATTCATTCTGCTTGGAACAATCTATAGCAATAAGCGGAGCCTGTTTCAAAAAATTACTCTTTGACAAAAGCGGCTCGGGTTCTTTATCATAGTATGAAAATTGAAAGTTAGTATACATATCATAGAGAATGGCATATTGATTATTGGTAATGTCGAGATTCAAATTCCCATAAGGATAGCACTGTGAGTTTAGGAAAAGTTTAACATCTCTGATGTTGCAGTGATCAAATTCGCTAGCATTTTTCATCGAATCGTTTCGTCGTGCTGTTTGGAATCCTAGTATAACTTGTCTTGGCTTCTCTAGCTGTGTCGACGTCTTGACAACCCATACGTGTCTCGTTGTTGCAGGCAGCATTGGATACTCGTACATTTCCCACGAGCGGAAGCTCATAGATATAGCAGGATCTGCGGCTATATAATTGAGGATCTTGATTTTTGCAGGATCCGAGAGTCTGATGTATGGTAACAGCCACACAATTTTCTGGAGCGAAACTTTGATCTCATCCGCAGCAGTTTGACGTATAGCATTCAAATCATTGTTCGATCGAGTCAAAATCAACTCATGCTTTGCGTTGACGATAATCCGATTATAATCCTCAGCAAATCCAAGCAGAAAATTCATTGGTATAACAACGTCAAAGTATCCTTGGGTGTTAGCCAGCTTGTTATTGCCAACCAGCCAGCCGTTGTTTTCCAGAAGATGTTGCTGTCCGGGTGTGAATGATAAATATCCCTTCATAACGCTCATGATGCCCGGATTCTTATTTTGATCAATCTCTTGACCATTCAACTCGTAACGCATCTCGCTAAACATATGACACACAGCCATATTGACCAATTCCGTGGTTGCACCAACGTCGGTGCCATCTGCTTTTGTAATCCTGCCGTAGATATGGAGTGAACTTTTGCTTGGTAATACACACGAGTCTTGATTCTGCACAGTGATGCGAATCTCGTCATTATTCTTGAATGTAGACGATCCATATGGATGATGTGCATGCACTTCACAGTGAGCAATCGACTCATCGAATGTCACAGGTGTTTGGATTTTTATCATTTTCGAGATGGGCATATGCAGATATAACAACGAATTCTTATTTTCCACCGCGAAGTCGAAGTCCTAGGCTCTGGAGAAACTGAGCGTTCTGATGTGTCACTCGAATCAGAGATGCTCGATGACTGATGATGCTTGGACATATTGTCGGACTTTTATAGCTACCACCAGACTTTCTTATGCGCTCAAACACTATACCCATATTATCTTAAAGATTTCACATGCAATCGTATAGTCACGGTTTCGCCTCGGAAATTGACCAAGTCTCCGCTCTGATCAACTATTCTCAATTGTATATCGTGTATTGACCGCACGGTGATTGGATGGTAAATGACGTTTGTTGGCACTTCCACAATCTTATATCCAGGCGGGACGGTTGGGAAAAATTGATGAATCGTGTGTACTTGATGTTCGTTTATGTATGCACCCGTGGTAATATTACACTCAACACGCAAGGCGTTGACTTTGAGTATGCGAACAGGTAACTCAGACTTATGGACAATACCGCCCGGGAGAATATTTGATTTGAATCCAAGCAGTCGGCCTATGGAATTTTCTGATTCAAAGTTTACCGCATGATTACACGCGATTTCACTATGCAGCTCATTATTGTTAGCTTTTAGATTGACTGTAATATCCTTGGGTAGTGACTTTTTCAAATAACTTGCAATATCGTCGATTTCATAGCTACCTGTGGGTATTGTAATTATTGTGTCGGGTGTTTGAATACCATTCACGGATCTCTGCGGATGTGATATGTGAAACTTATTAAATCCTTCATCAATATTAGGAATTGAGTTGAATGTCAAGAGCTCTATGAGCCCGAGAACATATTCCTTTGTTGCTGATAACTCGATAGGCGGAAAATATTGAGTCCCCAATATAGATGATTCTCCGGAGAGTGTCAACGTGAACGATTGAGCCATGACTAATATCATATCTTCGATATGCACCTGTTTTATAGCTGTCCACTGAGAAACTTGAGGCACAAGTGACCACAAATTACTGTGTTATATTCTTGATATCTCTTATGGTTGTATTTTACGCTGCCAACACCGAGATATTTCATAAGATCTCCAGGTGGTTGTAAATCACCAAAACTATCGAAATACACCGCATCGTTGCCGTTTTTGACATATGCAACCCAATGCGTCCCCGGACCGTTTTTATCATCAAGATTGATAATTGCAGATTCACGCGTCCTAGGTCCCGAATTGGGTAAATCATTCCGCATAAAAACTCTCCGAAAATGTGGAATTTTCATAGCTCTGGCATAGTTGAGCAAGTCGATATCGGTGAGAGCTCGGTGTGGCAGCTTTATTAGTTTTTTGCCTGTTTCAAATACAGTCCCATACCTTTTCTATAGGGTTTCAGGTATAATCCCTTTCCCAACGCAATTGCCTCCATGGATGCATTGTGGCGTTTAGCCTCTGTTAATTGATGCTTGTTAGCACTAACCTCATTTACGACTTTTGCTATACCTGCTGCACCACCCGCTAAGGCACCTGTAGCGCTGAGAGCCGCGAAAATGGGGATAAGGAATGGCAGGAAACCGCCGATTTTATTAGGGACGGGTAAAATACGAGGCACGTTGACTTTCCCTTTGGACAATGCCATACGTGCACCTTCTAACGCCGACAGAATGGCTCTAGGACCCGGCCTCATAGATTTCTTCGCAGCCCGAATAATAGATTTCAATGTTTTTTTCTTGGTCTTGACAGATATTTGCGGGTTGCTCCTCCGCATACCCATACCCAGTTTAGATTTTGCTTTCATTGTGTTGGTGATTGCCCAGGCGATAGCTTTTTCGGTTACACTTGAGTCTTTAGCCAAAACACGATTCCACGCTCTCTCGGCCAGCACTTTGTCGGCCTTATTACGCTCCGCAATATTACTATGATTCTTTGAGTATGCAATATCGTGTTCCTTGCATGCGGCATCTAGAGGATTAACACCTCGATCACCACGAGTTAACCTCTGCGTTAATTTTGTACCAGGCCCACAGTATTGATAACCAGGAACATGTAATTCAACCGGAAGATTGTTTATGATTTTATTTATTAATCCACAACCACTCCTTCGCCTACGTGTGTATCCAACCATAGTTAAGCATGAACTAACGTGAATTCTATAAAAGCATGTATTTTATACACGAATATATCAGTTCCCAGTGTGATGTTTACCAAGCATCATGAAATTCCACAATCAAACAACAAAACTACCCATCGTCAATTTCGATAAATTGGTCGAGCGGCGAAAGATGAAGAATGGAAAACGACATGGGCCTCTACTACCAAATAGTGTGAGGGCTGTTTTCTGTGGTCCTTCTAATTGCGGTAAAACTAATGCTCTTCTCACGCTGCTTACCCATGCTAATGGTCTACGATTTGGAAATGTGTACGTCTATTCGAAATCCCTCAATCAACCCAAATATGAGTTCTTGAAGAGGTTACTGGAACCGGTCGAGGGGATGGGCTATTTTCCATTCGATGAACACAAGGAGGTTGTAGAGCCGAAAGATGCACAACCCAACTCGATTATGATTTTCGATGACGTAGCATGCGAGAAGCAAGATAATATCAGAGCCTATTTCTGTATGGGTCGACACAGAGATGTCGATAGTTTTTATCTATGTCAAACGTATGCTCGGATTCCAAAACATCTGGTTCGTGATAATGCAAATTTGTTGGTCCTTTTCCGTCAAGATGAAATGAATTTGAAACACATCTACGCTGATCATGTGAATACGGACATGACCTATCAACAATTTAAAGATTTGTGCTTGGCTTGTTGGAATGACGGCAGATACAGTTTTGTAACCATCGACAAAGACAGCGAGATCAATGAGGGACGATATAGGAGAGGTTTTGACTGCTTTATAAGTCTAAATCATCAATAAATGACATACAGTCACATAGCATCGATCAAGCTAGCAACATGGAGAGCGCCAAGATATGTAAGAAGAATGATGTGCTGCAGGAATTAGCGAGAGCTAGCGATATTATTCGACGTAAACACAAAATGATCAAAATGGAGAAAGACACCAGTGAGCAGGCTATTGGCGAAATGTTTAAACCTTTGGTAACACCACTGCATGAATTGGTGAATTCATCGAAGCAGCAGCAGCGATTAATAAAACAAGAAGTAAAGATGGAGCAGGGTTCGATGAAGCCTGAGAAAACTGAAGATTTTGTGAAAACTGAGAATTATGATTATGATGTTGACAATGATGATTATGATGCGTATCAAAGTGCGAATGAGGATACCCTTGTAGCTAACACAGCTATTGAAGACAATAATGGTGCATCAGCTACCGCTATGGATGCATCAAATGATATCAACCAGGAAGATGATGATGAAGTTCCACCCGCCTCTACAAGCACGCCGAATCCGAAAAAAGGGGTCAAGACAGCGCATTATTTAAACATGTTTGCCTCCACCAAACAGCGTAAGAACTTGGATGAGAAATATGGTGTTCGAAAGTTGGTGCGCGGAATGAAGATTGGCAATTCGGATATCGAATTTAGCGATGATCTGATATATGTAGGCGATAAAAGCTATGAGAACACACCGGGATTGCTTGAATTGTTATTCAAAAAGTCACCCGATCCCGCGATTGTGAATAAAAGTGACAGACAAAATTATATCAAAATTGTGAAAAAAACGAATGCATACCGAAAATATTACAACCCCGAAAGAAGCCCCCACGAAGATAGGGAAAAAAGCGCCAAATATAGAGATTACATTGCTCCATACATGAGCCCACCGACGAAAAAGGACGAGGAAAGATTCGGTAAAGGTTTACCCACTCATAAGATTGCACAAGGACGAAGAATGGATTATGTATACTGGAATGATCCTAATGAACTTGTTGATCGTCTTCGGTTATTAACGGCATCTCAAGCCGCGGGTAATACCAGTCATACCAACGAAATATCCTCCATTATTGAAGAACTGCGCGAGGCAAGGATTATTTATTAGCAACAAATCATCTTTAAACCACCATTCACCCAGTGACCGTTGAGCAATGAGCATAGACATATTCGGGCGGCAGCTGGCGAGCAAAAAAAAATTCAAACGCTTGGGTAGTTGGGGACCGCCAGGTATAGGATACAAAACTACCACCGATGGTCAGTACGATATAGAAAACAAACGATTGTGTAATATCGCAGATCCTCAGGATGCGAACGATGCCATTTCTCTAAAACGTGTTACGGATATTACACAGCAGTCATTAGCGGTTTTTGAGTATGCTGTGATAAAGGCATTTGCACAATCTGCGCTGCAAGCAGTTCATGCTTTCGAATCCAAACTCAATGCGCGCATAGATCAAGAACATACCAACCATTTCGAGGAGGGTCAACATATTTGGTCTCTTGCGACGAAAAAAAATTGATGCTCTTACGGAAGATAATGAAGATCTGAATATGCGATTGGCTGGGGTGGAAAGTGTTCTTGAAAGATTCAGCCACAACGGGATGCTCCGAGGAATTCGCTTTAATTCAGACTGAATTATTCTGCAATGAGCATAGATATATTCGGTCGTCAGTTGACTGACGAAAAAATTAAAAGTGTGGGTATTCGGGGTCCTCCTGGTGTCGGATTCAAGACTACCACAGATAAACAGTATGACATAGGCAACAAACGATTGTGTAATATCGCAGATCCGCAGCAGCCAAACGACGCTGCGTCTCTGAAAAGTCTTGAGGCTATTACGCGCAACTCGTTTAATGCTCTTGAGAATGCGATCAAAACCTAATTTGAGCGCTCCATGAAATTGGCACTCGATGCTCTGGAATCTAGACTTGTTGCACGCCTAGATCAAGAACATAGCTGCAATTTTGATGAAACAGGTCAGCATCTTTGGTCTCTAACGAAAGTAAAGATTGAGGCTCTGAAGGAGGGAAACGAAGCTCTGGAGAATCGATTGACGGTGATCGCAAAAAACGTTCAAACGCTTAGCCAACACGACTATATCCGTGGAATTCCCTTAATCAAACATGGAGCAGACGATAGCCGACGAGCTCCATAGACCCGCTAGACGCAGATACTCCAGGCGTTATGTTGATATACGCGGCTTGGATGAGACTTGGCAAGCTGATCTTGTCGATATGTCTGCATACTCACGATTCAACAATGGACATAAATTTTTACTCACAATTATCGATATATTTTCCAAGTTTGCGTGGGGTGTGCCCCTCAAGACTAAGAATGCCGATGATGTGACGACCGCAATGAAATTCGTGTTGACTCAAGGACGTATTCCGAAGCATCTACATGTGGACCGGGGTACTGAGTTTTATAACAGCAAATTCAAAGCTCTCATGGATCAGTATGGTATTAACATGTACTCGACATTCAGCAACCTGAAGGCATCGATATGCGAACGCTTCAATCGGACGTTGAAAAATAAGATGTGGGTGCAGTTCACTCGCCGCGGGAATCATAAGTGGATTGATATTTTATCCGATACAATTAAATCCTACAACGACACCAAGCATCGAACAATACGAATGAGGCCGAACGACGTCACTGTGGCCAATGAAAAGCAACTATATCGAGATGTGTATAAACCTCGACAGATCAAGAGAAGTCAACGAAAGCGAAAGTTTAAAGTAGGCGATAAAGTTCGAATTAGTATATATAAGCATGTTTTCGAAAAGGGTTATACACCAAATTGGACAACGGAAATATTCACCGTGACTGAGGTGATGAATACGAACCCACCGACATACAAACTTACCGAGTACCTGAACAATCCCATCTCCGGGGGTTTCTATGAGGAGGAACTCGGTAAGGTGAAATATCCTGATGGTTATCTTGTGGAGAAGGTCCTGCGGAAACGTGGTGATGAGCTATATGTCAAATGGTTGGGAATGGACAATATACACAATAGTTGGATAAATAAATCAAACATGTAATCATGTTTTAATAAAAGAATTTATTATGTATCAAGCATTGTTTTTTTCATTCACCCAATCCTACCGATAGTTTTACAAAATCTTCAGAGAAAAAAATTCTCAAACGTGTGGAAAAAGTTTTCTCACATTTGAAAAAAGTTTTCTCACATTTGGAAAAAGTTTTCTCACATTTGGAAAAAGTTTTCTCACATTTGGTAAAATTTTCTCACATTTGCATGTAAAGTAAATTGAGGATTATTTTATTTATTTATTTTTTTTATTTTTTTTCCTTTACAGAAAACCTTAAAACAATCAGAATTTTTTACAAGATTGCATCATCCTGGAAACCCCAGGGTAGAGTGTCGGTTTCACCAGGTATCAGTTGTCTTTTGTCATCACCCCAGCTTAAGGCTAACTTATTCTGTACAATAGTGCTAACTATATGCCGACTACTTTTTATCATGCACTGTTTCTCAACTAAATTCTTATGATCAATAAGGCATCGTTTGTAATCATCGAACGTGATAGATTTCAAGGTCGACCCTTTTACACCCTTTGCACGCTTTTTATCGGTATTCCCGCGAGTTCTGAATGTATATAATTTCGCCCGCAGACCGATAAATTCAGTCATAATTTTCCCATTATTCTCATCCTTCATCAGACCAAGACGTTTTTTATTCATCTGGGGAATACCGTAGACATTGTCTAGTGGGTAGTCTGATGTATCGAACATTGTCGCAACATCACGTTTGATGATTTCGTAGATGTTTGGTACGGTAAAGTGATATATCAGGCTATCTGTATCGGTATACATTAATCGGGTGCAAAAACCTTGCGCCAAGTACATTAAAACGTAATAGTTATCAACAAAAGCTTCTTAAAAAAATTATCGCAGAAGTAGCATTTGATCTACAAAAGAATTGAAATCAATGGACGTTGCCAAGTACAATTAAATTTGGTCACAATTAATTGCCGACATCTCAATACAAACGACATGCGTAACACATAATGACATGCAGCATACGTACTCATAAGAACAGATTAATTAAAATTAAACTTGAGAAAAAAAAGAAACGGAAAAAAAATTTGGAGGTAGTGGTACTTGGCGGGCATTTTTGGCTGTGAAATAATTCAATTTATATTTTCTTGTAATTTTTACAAAAATGCCCGCCAAGTACCACTACCTCCAAATTTTTTTTTCGTTTCTTTTTTTTCTCAAGTTTAATTTTAATTAATCTGTTCTTATGAGTACGTATGCTGCATGTCATTATGTGTTACGCATGTTGTTTGTATTGAGATGTCGGCAATTAATTGTGACCAAATTTAATTGTACTTGGCAACGTCCATTGATTTCAATTCTTTTGTAGATCAAATGCTACTTCTGCGATAATTTTTTTAAGAAGCTTTTGTTGATAACTATTACGTTTTAATGTACTTGGCGCAAGGTTTTTGCACCCGAGGTGCTTTTGGGGGATTTCATAACTTTTTGTACTCATTTGATTTTCTTAACCGTTTCTGTTAAATGGTATTTTTCAGAACATGATTCATTCCTATAGATCTAACTGTTATGAGTTCTATTGCAAGTGTTTTAGTGATAAAGTGGTGTTGTTGTTGATGACTGAAAAATGAACTGTAATGACAAGCCTCAACCCCCGTTAGCTTTAGGTTCCATCGTGGATATCGTAGACTTACTTTTGATAAAAATTTAATGTCACGTTAATGTGATTATGTAATCGATAGACTAACAAGGAGAGTATCAGACCTGGGGGTGATAGATTTGGATCAAACTTCTAGAGTTAGGTATTTTGTCAGATAAAAACATGAAACTCATGCCGTTCCATTAATTCTAACGAGCTCGTGTCTTTTTCGTGAACTCAAAGTTCTAGTACTACCGAACAATTCCTGATTTCTTCTGATAATGTTAAAAAATAAACAAATTCCAGCACTTTGAGAGTTAAAAATGTAGTTTGGCGATATGTAATTGTGATTATTTTAGTGATTCAATTTTAATAAGCATTTAAGCCTCGCACCGATGATGAAATTATACTTTTTTAGCTTATGATTTTGGCTCTGAAAAATTCGCTGCGTAGCAAGGGTTGTCCAGAAAGCTTTAAACTGACAGAACAAAGTTGAAAGAATGTTGAAAGAAGATTTTGTAGCATTCTATTGAAAAAAATTTTTATAACAATTTACTGTAATTTTCTGTTGCTGAATAATCAGAAAATAAAAGTGAAAACTCTTTTTGAGATTGTGCTGTGTTGATGCGTTTTGAACATCATTTCAAATTAGCACTCTCAAGCTTATACTCTTCGGTCAACTTTCAAAGACAATATCATGGGCGACGTAGGACTATAATCTCATTATCGAAGGCTCGAATACTGATTAAATTATCTTGAACGAGCAAAATGATCACAATTACATAGCAAAATTACATCTGTATTAACTTTTTTTGTTACATTTCTAGTCCTTAGTCCTTTATCTTGCTCATTTAATTATCATCAGCCACATTGCATGCATTGATAGCTCTTAGTGCAAAAGACGTTTCACAGAGCACGGTGACTTAATTCACATTATTCATTATATTTGGCATTTAGTTACAAATACCTGATTGCATTTTTAGTAACGATGTTATCTGCCTAGGTATTGTTATAGAATACATATGTCAGTACTTCATACACGATATTTGAACCGTGCAGCATCTCTTTATCGTCGATAACTAATAGATCACATAGTTTTTCTCTTTTTGATCACATTCATTCACATTTCCTCAAGGGCTGTAACAAGCTCCGTAACTGATTTATTTATCTACAGATAGGTTAATATGCAGATACGGTTAATTTTATTCTATTGCCGTAAATACTTTTTTGACATTGCAAAAATATTCAATTTTATGTAAACCACCTTCTGTTATCAAAGAAATAAGTATTCAAATAAATGTGGGTATTTCACTGCTGACCCTTTGTTCTGTGTAAATCGCGATCAATCCTGACAGATAATTCTCATAACCTCAAACGGTCGATCTCTTGAAATAAACGAGAAGACGGATATGATTATTATTCCATAGGACTCCACTGTAATATAATGAACAACTATCGCTTTCCAATTTTTTCAAAGTACATTTAATTGTTACTCTATATTTGACATGATTCTCGTCCTCATTCCCCACAACTGTCATCAAAAATACGACAAATAAAGCACGATTATGCTGCCTCTTGTGGGCCATGGAGAGCGTTATTGTATCATAGACCGACGAACTCGCTGTGATTTTATTTAATTATTTCTATGTGTAACTTTCGTCTAGCTGTGGGAAACATTATCTCTCCACTGTTTATAGCCTTCGCGGTAAAAAAGATTGTCTAATTTCGCGCCGCACTTTAAAAAAGTCTGTAAATTTTTATGATTTTCGATCTATGTTCGAAATCAGTGGCATTAGAATATCTTCAATCAACGCTGACGCTAACCGATGCGCCATCTAGCAACTGACTGCCGTACGTGGTAGGTCTCTGCTCTCTCTGTAGCCTAGCGAAGGCGACTCTACTAATTTTTTGCGCATAGGTTTTGGTCTAAGCGATCTGACTGAAGAAGGAGACGGTGAAAAATTCGTGATGAAAACGGGTATTCTCAAAGCGTTGATTAATCATATCTCAGGTCTCCGTTCATCGATTTCATCTAGATAGGGCTTAAATTGAAGCTTTTCATGGCTACATTCTACAGTAAATATTGCAAATCCGTAGATATCGCGAGGCGAAAGAAATTAAGAAAATATTGTCCCCCCACTACAGCGGTTAGTTCCCGTTCGGGTATATAGACTCGGCAGAGTCTCGCGCCGCGCGTTTAAAAATTCTTTTTAATGTACTTGGCGCGAGACTCTACCGAGTCTCTTGATTTTGCTTCACCGTTTGAAAAATTCTTCTTTACATAATCATAGTGAAAGTTGTACAAAAATATTTTCGAAAGATCGAGAATTGCAGCACCAATGTATATTGGCTTGTTGAAATATACCTTGGTGCGATTTAGCTCAATAATCACCATGTCTCGATCGAATACGGTACAGCTATGAAAAGTTGGTCTTGCAATGAGAGCGCGCGCACCACCCCTACCGCCCCATTTTGTGATTAGTTTTACAGTCCTATGATTACGCACATTCTCCATAGTCTTGCCGAATACCGCGTTATTCATAAGCTTGTAGAAATTTTTCTCAAACTCGTTTTTCGACTGCTTCCGCATATTTGTATTGAGATCGATATATGGCTTCAACCACGGTGATTGTGCGAACCTGAGAATTCTGTGCACTTTCACCACCTTTAAACCCAATTTTACGCATTGTTTCAAATTTCGATAGTGTAGAACATATTTTCTTTTGGGTAGAAGCGTCATTGCTAGTTTTCTAATTTTGCTACCCGGTGGTATGAAATGTTCGGGGCAGAGGGGTAAATCTGCATGTTGCTTATGTAACATGGTTGGATAATCCAAGTCCACCTCGAGAATGTAGCCGATCGGTGAGTCATCAGGATGGGACATTACATCGGTGTTATTATCAAGTTCCCACTCGAATGAGCCGCTCGGTAAATTCTCACTCATAGCCGCGCCGTAAAGATTATTCACGTCGAAATACATTAAATATGATTCCGCTTTGCTTGAATCGAAATCTTCGCCCATGAATCTATTGTTTGCTCTAGCTTGTCGATTGGAGCATTGAGCCACACCGCCACGAATGCTTTTCTCAATGAATAGAATCATTTCAGGATCATCTAAAAGTTGCAGATTAATTTTCGTATGCTTTAGCATCGCATCGAAAGCAAGCCCCGGCGCTGTATAATAATGCAATGGATCCAAGTTGTACGTTTTGACACAGCTATCACGGAAATTTTGAAATATATCGGCTAATAAAAGTACATCTGTTTTTAGGTATAAATCGGAATATTCACCCAGAGTTTTCAGGTCGAACTTGGCCCAAACATTCTTAGCATGCTCATAATCGGCATTGTTAATACCCGAGGCGCTCAACTTTGAATAGAAATCTTGTTTGCTGGGTAATTTCGTTTCATTGAGTTTTTCCCAAGAATCAATATATTCGTATGGAAAGACGCCTTTACGAATCATCAAGCTAAATTTATCCTGATCTTTGTAAAATTTTCGCGTGATTTGCTTATCCGAGTCGTCGACGTACGATGCTAGCTTGTCTATACCACTAGCCATGAATCTGAGCGAATCTATGAATCTCAAACTAATTATGGTACCATCCACTTCCTTCGTGAACGATATGTATTTTTCCTTATTGATAGGTAGTAGGGTAATATCGCCTGGAAAAGTTGTGGCTAGAGATTTTATGATAAAATGAGAATCATAGCCTGATAAATTGTGAAAAACCACCGGAATTGTGTGCGAATCTTGAAAATTAAGATTGCAGCGATTGTGTGCGGCCCCGCGATATTTTCCCGTAAAATGACAATGATCGCGACATTTTTTCTCCTCAGGTAGAAACGGCTCCTCGCATATGTAACAATTTTTCGCGCGCATGTGACGATCGCGTTGCACTTGATTCAACGCTTCCATCGGTATTATATTCTTTACACGCGACTCTACTTTCACGGATAATTCGCGAAGCTCCGTGATCAGCCATTCAATGCAATCGGATCCGCGATGACTCTTAAATTCCGACAATGTGTCATCGTAGGCGCAGTGCATATAATACGCTGCACTATGTGGGGTATGTTCTTGAGCTTCTTTCACCCCCGGCTGCATCATACATTCAAGATCGGCATATACGACAAACGACACGGTACCCTGATTTTGAAAATTGGAAAATTCCAAGATTTTCTCCGTGGGAAACTCCATGCGGACTTTATTCATTCGCAGACAATCTTGCCGATGATTTTCATAGGCATTTTGTATGCTAAAGTGGCACAGACATCTATCACATAAAAATTGTGCACATTTATGGCCTGACAATTGTTTGTCAACTAAACGCGAAAGATTCTTAATCCAAGCAAAGTGAAATCGGGGTTCAAAATTATTTAAATCATTATCATTCGGTTCGCTCTTACTTTCAATCATTAGCAGGTGGATTGCATCGCTCTCAGTTACATTTTTACTTAGATAAAGAGGGGTGATAACGCTATTTTCAGACTCTTTCTTTCTCTGAAAAGTTTCCGATTCGATTCCGTATACATTAATGCTCAAATTGTTTAACTTTTCAAATTTTTCCACACAACGCAGGGTGGTGGGAAACTTTATACCTGTACAGTTGAAGTTGGAAATGTATCGTTTATAGCTCTGCGTCCTGCTCACACCCATGTTGACGGGATGTAGGGCGGCAGTGACGGACCACAAGAAGCATCGGTTGTCATCATTCTGCACGTTGACCACGGCTTTCTTTAGTTGAATGTCCCGAGGCAGCACGACGAACGTTGAGAGTCCGCCGCAAAGAGGCTCGTATCGGTTGATACAGACCACGGCGTTGATTATCTCAATCATACTCCAGCCAGAGTCACGTTGCTCAAAATCCTCCACCTTAACCAGCAGAGGATTCGTTACGTTATCGATGAACCAGGTTTCCAGCCCCGTCGATGGAAGAATCGTGGCGTTGCGCGTATTGAAGGTCTTTACCTCCAGACTAACCTCGTCGCCTTTGACGTTCTCAAATTTACATGAAATGCTCACGTTCACCTTAATACTTCCTTCATCGCGTAGAGTATCTTTCAAGCGTTCCATCGTAACAGCCTCAGCATCGCTCAAAAATCTTGCCAAATCCTTGTGTTGGAGATTTGTCACAGCTCCGGTGCGTATACGGCAGTTGAAGCCACTCTCCATATCATCCCATCGAACACGATTATGGATGTCATCGCCAATATTACCCCCAACAATACCCCCGCATTGTCGTTCAAATTTCACCAAGTATGATTGCAGCATGGAAATTGTATGTTGAATCTGTTGTTTTTCGGCAACGCTCAGGTGTGGACGTTTGAGAATATCGCACAAAAATCCGATATTTTGAAGACCGATATCGCACCAACGGGAAATAATATCTTTGCTGATCGGTCCAGGGCTCAGTGTTCGTAGCAAGGCGTAAGCATTTTCCATCATCTCAAGAAGTTCCGCGTACATTTTACCGTCCATGACTTTTTTTCTTCACCCTTCTAATGTTGCAGTTTCGTATACACTAGATCGTTGTGGAATGCAAACTGATCATTGGCTCAATATACACCCCCACTGTGGGTCAGTTTCTTGAAATCCTCCCCCTACCCCACAATTTTTTCTCAGTCGAATATCCAACCCATTGGCTGTTACGCTAACAGCATGGTGTCAAAATCTTTCTTCAAAAGAAAAGACCCTCACGCTATTGGCCGAACCTTTTACGACACGGTGGGTGTGAGAAATTTCATTGGTCGACCACTATGCATCGGGTGTAAGCTTTCGAGTTTCCACAGGTATAAAATGAGGAATCGACCCGTTTTTACTCATCACTTGTGCTCTCTAGTGAACATCGAGCTATAAGACGAAGAACCGTAAATATAAAATATAAATTAAATTTACAAAAAAAAAATAGAAGCAAAAAAAAAAATGGCAAACGGATATAGATTAAACTTGATCGGATACTTCAGAGCGATGATGGTGAGTATCCATATTGGTGTTTATCGATAAGTGATCGAGTTATCTGAAAGTGATTCTGTGGTTAGATGTTATAATAATTTTAATCATTTTCCATTATAGCTTCACTACATGAGGATTGAGCGGGAGGCTGGTGAGCCGAATCTTGACCAAATTCGCCGCGAAGCGGCATTCTTCGAAGCTGCCTCAGAGCTGGAATGCGGCAGCGACGAAGACTTTGACCTCTTCGGCATCAGATGGATGCAGGATGGACGCTGGGGCGAAGATCACCCGGTGCAAGATTGGGGCCATCCTGCGTGGCAGATACCGGGAGGATTATTGTCAATATATAATCTTTAGGTTATTAGTTTACGTTTTAGTTTTTAAGATTAGTTAAGTTTAATAATAAGTTTAATTTTTGTATATTTACCAGAATATATACATATAATATCGAATTTGATTTAGAATTTGCATCTACTTATTTCATCCCCATGATTTGAGAAGTTTTTCATGAAATTTATATTCTCATTATTATTATTATTATTATTACACAATTATTAATATTATTAGAATCAAAATGCTAAAAATCCACCTCCGCTTTGACGATACGAGAAAGTCTTTTGCCGTGACCAGGATTCGAACCTGGGTTACTACGGCCACAACATAGGGTCCTAACCACTAGACGATCACGGCTGACAGAGGAATTGTTTATAACAAATGATGATTATGTACCAGGGTAACTGATATATTCATGTATAAAATGAATGCTTTTATAGAATTCACGTTGATTCATGCTTAACTATGGCTGGCAGAAAATCGGATAAGTTCGGACCAGCTCGCGGATCGGTAAGATCGGAAAATCGGCTGATCGGCAAGCTGATGATAACATACCTGCTCACTGATCGGTAAGGTCGAAAAATCGGATAATCGGCAATCGGATGGTAACATACCTGCCCGCGAATCGGCAGTGGCGCCCCCGCATGACGCAAAATCGACAGATAACATATCCGCTCTCAGATCGGTAGTGCAGAAAATTGGAATTCTGAGATCGGTATTGCAGAAAATCGGCAGTCTGAGATCGGTAATGCAGAAAATCGGATGGTAACACCACCGCAGCGCCTCTGGCGGCAGATCGGCGAGATCGGTAATACAGAAAATCGGATGGTAACTTACCCACTCAACAATCGGCAAGTTACCGACTGTCGGTAACCCACGACTGCAGCGCCTCTGGCGGCTGTTCCAGAATCCCCATATTATATCTACTTACGGAGTCCTCAAGGCAGTCTGGAGGTGCCTGTCGCAGGTTCGTGCCAAGTTGCATGATACCGATTCTTGTTGAATGGCGAATTTCTGAATTTCTAAATTGATTCACAACTAAACAATGAACTATCTATGCTGCTGAAATGCCCAACATAAGTTGTATTTTTACATGTAATAGCAACGTGTGCTCATGTACGAGCCAGAACCTACCGCGAAGATAGTCAACGCATGTGCAACGTTGCACAATATGCGTTTGCACTATCGTGTAGCGGCTGAAGTTCCAGAGGTCCAGGCAGCAGATCCTGTACCAGCGCAGGAAGCAGCCGAACCATTGGAGGCTAGAGAACGTCTGGCTGAAGGCCGACGCGTACGCAATGAAATTGTCCGCAACCAGTTTGCGGGCTAATTCATTGCATAGGTTACCCGACGAAGAATTTCATCAGATCGCAAATAATAAAGATGAGTAACAAGTTGCGA
Organism: Macrophya alboannulata; assembly: GCA_949628255.1. Classification (NCBI taxonomy): domain Eukaryota; kingdom Metazoa; phylum Arthropoda; class Insecta; order Hymenoptera; family Tenthredinidae; genus Macrophya; species Macrophya alboannulata. The sequence continues at coordinate 30,339,921 of OX451207.1, read as the reverse complement.
TAAAATATTCATATATATTATTTATTAGTTTATATATTACCTATATGCATATCTATATTTACAATACACAACATCTACGTTTATTTACAACATATTTATTAGTTAATCAGATAGCTGCGAGAAATTAAAAACCAAGCTCTTAATTTTCAAAATTTTTTTTATATAGATATGTATTTTCATTCTTCTTATGACTGTAATAGATAACAATGACTTGTGCCGTATATCAATTGAATTAACATACTCTTCGAGATTTTAATCAATTTTTTTTTTTGTGCTTTTCAGATAATATACTTGACAAGATCACTTTAGGTATATTATAAGATAATAAAATTTATTATGGAAGACTGTGGCACGACGGCCCCCCTAAGCAAGTAATTATTTATTTTGACTTTTGAGAACTGTATGCAAATTGTATTGATCTATTTCGGACAAATTTAACAGCATTTTACAATAATTTTAATACAAAAATATAAATAAATTCAGAGGCACAACGGTCTCATAAAAAATTACGAAAAAAATTTTGTTTGTTTTTTGATTAATTTTTCGTTTATTGGGATTACTGTGAACGAATCTCTAATGATGCATTAATATTTTTTAAACAAAATTTTTGGTTCTTTATAACCAATTTTTTTTTTTTTGGGGGGGGCGGGGGACGTCGTGCCACAGTCTCCAATCTATATTTGTAGAATTCATTCATTTATGATCTTAGCAAGTAGATCGCTTCAACTAGCCTCTCGTTTAATTCTTTAGAGATCTCGAGTTTCTGCTTTTCTATTGCTAATCCTTCCGTGTCGATTTTTATTTTGTGAGCTAGTGCTTGGCGCTCAAGCTCAATTCTTGCAGCATCATTTTGTGCTGACATCAGCATTGCCTGTGCCATTTTTTGTAAACAAATCGAATTATATAACATAGATTTACAGCATGAAGAATCAAATAGTCGTTCGGTTTTTATATTTTTACCTCTGATATTTCGTTTTGTTTATTCTGCAGCGATATAAAAGTTTCTTCTACCACGACCATCCAAGCTGCCTTCTTATTCCCATCCTCTATAAAATATGTCTGTTTCACACGGCACTGCCGCATCCATCGAGTCAGCGAATTCGATTTATCTTTGCTACTCTCTGAATATCTCCCGATCATACTTTTATCAACGCTCCAAAACTATACTCGAAACTTTTAACACCTACCATTTGACCAGTCTTATCAATTCCCCCATGCTGTAACTAGGCTATTGTAATCTCATATAGTTTGTAATCTATGTGTAGTTCATATAATCCTTGAAAACTTTATCTCATTTCATGTAATCTGTGTAATCTTTCAAATTTGCATACTGTTTCTAATTTTTGTTATTTCTCGATTTTAAGTAATGTTTGTAATTTTTTGTTATGTTTCAAATTTGTGTAATATTTGTAATTTGTTCAATCTTTGTATTTGGAAAATTACATTCAAAAATGTATTAGAATTTAATTAGCTAGTTACACTAGATTAACAATAAAATTGATAATTAGTTGAACGTGGAACAATAATTATTTGACAAATTGTTCAAAAATAAACGTATAATAAAAAAACAAGAATAATTAATTGATTGAGTGTTCGTAATGATATATAGCAAATCTAAACAATAATTCAATGTAGCTTGTCTATCGCTGACTCACACGTCTTAAGCTAATATGGTTGCGCATGTGAATTTCTATGGATGGGTACGCTTTTTGATTGTACAAATAAATATCCGAATCAAAGTACGTCTACGTTACAATATCATTGTATCGAGATCGGAAAACACTAATTGATTAAATACAGTTTACAGGATCATTAATATTTTGTGAAATATTTTATAATTTAGGAATACATACTATACTATTCGGCAAGCTGTCGGCGACCCTCTTTAAGCCTTCAACGGCATCGGAGCCGATGACGGATAGAACTTCTTTGTCCATATCCGTCAACGGCTCCGTGTCGTTGACTATATTGCCAGTCTTTTGAAAATCTTTTTTGATACTAGCGACCTTTCCCCTAGAGCGGGTCTTCATATCTTTCCATGCCTGCACAACAAATATTCACATGTATCATAGAATACGTAGCAATTGATATTATTTATCGCGATAGCACACGCAAATTTGGAAGTCGATTACCATAACATAAATAGATTCATGATCAAATCGTCACTTATATGTTTCAATTACTTCAATGATGAACTACGCACGCTCTTACAATAGTAATAATTGTATATATCGTTATAAAGAAATCACAATAAATATATAAAAACAAGGGTTTGAACTAACGGTTTGCGAAAGTTTTAAATCAAAATCTTAGTACAACAAGTCACCTTTTGCCATTGCGACGTGGATTTTTGCGGTACCCTTCATATTGAGTTCGTCGCTGAGCTGTTGCCATAATTTTTTAAATGTGGCAGAACCCAAAGGACCGTTGAATTGCCCGGCAGCGAATTTAGGATGCAACAGCATATAGTTGGACAAATGCTCCTGTTGGTCCGGTGTGATACGCGGGCCCCGTGGTCTCGTTTTTTCACTGCTACATTAATTAGGAATGAAAAATGATATGAATAGATTCATATTGTAAATATGTACATTAATACTAACAATATTTTGATTATGCATTGTAGTTTACGTCTATTACATGTTAGTTGTGAAATGAGTTTACAGAATTAAAACAATCTATAATGAGGACGCTTGAATACGCACGCAGCATTTTTTCGTTTAAGATTAATTTAGATAAGCATATTCCGAGTATGAAAACGGTAGTGTATAAGCAAAAAATGAGTTTATGCTTGAAAAATACCATTACTTATCTCATTTTTGATGGATTTTCTGATAAAGATTTGATTATATTATTTAAAATTCACGTGTGACGCGCGTCTATTTCAAACAGAAAAGACGCGGCGGCAAAATATTTGAAAACAGATGAAATCACCATAGAATATGAGATACCGCTAGAGTCACTGCACTGTTACCGGAATTGGCACGAAATAGAGTGTTTGCATTGGCTACAGAAGCTAGCCTCGTGAAAGGCCCAAAGCTTATTATCGTTATTTGTCATAGCGAGAGAGTGACCGCTCGCAAACAGAGTTAACGACCCCGACGCTAAATACGGGCGCTAACTATGAGATAGCACGGGCGCTATCCAGATCCAGAATCGCACCCCTGGTATACCTTTTCGATCGCCGCAAGAATCATTCAAATCGGTTAACTCGTTCCAAAGGTATCGTACGACAAAAAAAGAAATTTTTGTCGTGCAATATCTTTTAAACTAGTCGTTCGATTTTGATGAATGTTGCTGCAATCGAAAGGGCTATCCAAGACTTGAACCTGATTAAGTTTTGAGACTAATCGCACGAACGGTTTAGGAGTTATGCGCTAAAAACCTGAAAAAATTTTATTTTTTATTTTTAATTTTCGAATAACTTTGAAACTACTCGACCGATCGACTCCAAAATCTAATCAGATCTAAGTCTCGATAAACCCTTTCGATCGCTACAAGAACTATTCCAATCGGTCAATTCGTTCTAAAGATATTGTACGACAAAAAATTAGTTACACACACACACACACATACGGACGTCCATCCAAAAATAGTCGGAATAGCTTCCTAGGACCTCAAAACGTCGACATCTGATGAAAACTCGGTTTTCGAAAATCGGACCGAAACCAGTAACTTCCCTTCTTTTATGAAAATTTTCAATTTTCATAGCGGGAAGTTGAGAAATGTAATTTGTATTTGAAATTTTATGTAGGGCCCTACCATGTTCCGTAACTCAGATCTGTCGCAAAGAGCTGCTAACATTACTTGATAGATACTATCGAACGCACAAGTATACGTCACATAAACCTTTTTGCCATCTACAGTTAGTGCGTGTAGGGACCCATGGCTGCCATTTTTCATTATTAGTAGTTTTTTATTCTTCTCAAACGTTAATTTTTCTTTAATTTTATGTTTCTCCTCTCCTAAGTATTTTGAGGCCTTTCGTTTTGTATTCTTAGCTGGAATTTTATTTTTAAGAGTCAGGCCACGCCAATTCTCTTCATCGCGAGTCGCAAGAATCAACGGGACACTTCGTGTTGAGTGACATGCCAAACAAACTCGCTTCTGTCCGTACCCCTCTTCTGAGTCGTGCAATGCAATGGAGCACAATTCGAGCGCATGTACAGATGTCTGACATATTGTGCACTTATGTGCTCCAGTCGGTTTATAATTATTTCGACACGCAGGACATTGTATCTGCGTGAGGCGTGCATCAGGTACTTTAGTAGATATCGCGGAGTTTTCTTCGATTACCTCGCAGTTTTCATTTTCGATTTCAATGGAATCCCTGCCCGATAAGACTTGTACGCCCGCAGTCGAAACTATGTCATCAGGGTTCAGTCTAGTTGCAATAAAATTATCTGCACACTGCTCATAATCTGTAGTAGCCAAATCTTGATTATCGATCATTCTTGCCCCTATCAATTTTGTCCGTCCGCTCATATAGTTTATATGTAAATCCAAGAACCTGTCAACTCTGATAGGCAAAGTTTCATTTTTTAGCAGGTGCGTTTTTATTGTATTGAACTCGCCCTCAACGGGCGCACTAGAAGCTGGAATCCGTCCGTAGCCAAATTTTTCTTGGACTACACATGACCAAAGAGGAAAATGTCCGATATCCTTCATCAATTTATTTGCCAGTGAGGGAAAATAATGTGCGTTTGCCCTGTCACCAACTTGGCTCTCCGTGACTAGACTCACACGTCGTCCAATGTTTGCCCCCCATTTTTTCCATTCAGACATATCTGTATTGCTCTCATCTTCATTTTCATCCGCGTTTTCAGTACGAACTCTGAATTCATTTAGATCAGAATCTAGTTCGTCGTCCGTTTCGTGAATTTTCACCTATGTAGTAGAAGAAAATAAATGTAAGATAATGATGATTTTACTGGAAAATGTTTCGATGTGAAAATAATTGGTGTGATAGAGCAGCACTGTGTACTCTATAGGCAGATATTATAGAATACATTCTTAAACTTACATTCTCCTCTGATATCAGTTGTTTAACAAACATTTTAGCATTTTCGCTATTGCATCGCGTCCCATCCGGTAATAATCCCTCTGTCTCGGACAAACTTACAAGAAGAATCGATTAAAAAACCACCTCCATCAAGCTGGCACCGCCACATAAGAAATATGAAGTTTGCTATATGGAATAATTAAGTGCTAATTAGATGCTAATTAAATGCTGTAATGCCGAATTTGTCGCTCCACGTTTCTTTAAAAAAACCTGTGGCGGTGCTAGCTTAGATGCGAGCTAGCAGCGCCACATCAAAAAATCTAGTAAGGGTGGATAATTTTGGAAAAGTAACCACGTGAGAATTAAATGCTAATTAGATGCTCCAAGAATATCCAAAGCCCGAATTCGATGCCCGTCGTTTTCGATTTTTTTTTTTGATTTTTTCTACTGTCTGTGGGGCTGCTGAAGCTGTCACGGTGTACATCGACACTAGGGGTAGCAAATTCGAAAAAGTAACCACGCTAGAATTAAATGCTAATTAGATGCTCCAAGAACATCCAAAGCCCGAATTCGATGCCCGTCGTTTTCGATTTTTTTTGTTGATTTCTTCTACTGTCCGTGGGGCTGCTGAAGCTGTCACGGTGTACATCGACACTAGGGGTAGCAAATTCGAAAAAGTAACCACGCAAGAATTAAATGCTAATTGGATGCTCCGAGAATATCCAAAGCCCGAATTCGATGCCCGTCGTTTTCGATTTTTTTTGTTGATTTTTTCTACTGTCCGTGGGGCTGCTGAAGCTGTCACGGTGTACATCGACACTAGGGGTAGCAAATTCGAAAAAGTAACCACGCTAGAATTAAATGCTAATTAGATGCTCCAAGAACATCCAAAGCCCGAATTCGATGCCCGTCGTTTTCGATTTTTTTTGTTGATTTCTTCTACTGTCCGTGGGGCTGCTGAAGCTGTCACGGTGTACATCGACACTAGGGGTAGCAAATTCGAAAAAGTAACCACGCAAGAATTAAATGCTAATTGGATGCTCCGAGAATATCCAAAGCCCGAATTCGATGCCCGTCGTTTTCAATTTTTTTTTTTTTGATTTTTTCTACTGTCCGTGGGGCTGCTGAAGCTGTCACGGTGTACATCGACACTAGGGGTAGCAAATACAAAAAAGTAACTACGCAAGAATTAAATGCAAATTAGATGCTTCAGGAATAGGTAAAGTGCTGCAGTGACGCATTGGACAATCCACTAATATACTCAGCTCACATACGACCTTTTCCCACTATAATGCAGCAATCTAACCTTCAGTCATTTCTCACAATTTTGTCATCCACGACTCCAAAATGAAAATGAACTTTAATCACCTGACATATGGGATATGAAGCTTATTATTCTTTCATATGTTCATTTGTACATTGGAATATCGACGTTCTATTTTCGTACATGTAATATATTCACGGATGTGAATGTTATGTCAATTGATAGTACATCTATTCAACTACTACTGCAACGTATGATTCTGAATTTGAACCAAATGTCTTGAATAAATTCGATTTCTCATTCAGATGGATTTTCTTGCTAAAGGTTTTCATTTGGTTTTTATGGCGTTTAAATATTATACTACTAATTCAGAGCACTCAAATTTTGTTCCAGTGGATACAAGGTCAGATAATAATAATAACAATAACGACGACGACGACGACGACGACGACGGCGACGGCGACGGCGACGGCGACGGCGACGGCGACGGCGACGGCGACAACGATAACGATAACAATAGACCATTCAATAGTTGCAGTAATCAGGGAAATAGGAAGCCTGTTAAAATTATGAGCCTTTGATATTATTATTTGAAGATCGCTCATCGCTTTTTTTATTTCCATTCAAAATACATAGAAAATGTTCTGGTGGCACTTTTTGAGTTTACATCTCAAGAACTAATGTACCTAGAATGATTCTGTATAAAAATTAGCAATTCAAAATAAAGGTTTCTTACTTTACATAAATCAAAACTTGAGATTTCTTACCCAAAATAAATTAAAAAGAAAGGTTCCTGACCTTAAATAAATTAATAGTTAGGGTATCCTAACTTAAGAGGACCAGTACAGCTTGGTTTGGGAAATTTGGAGTACTCCAAAATTTATTTATTTGTCAATCAAAGTTTGTTTCACATCAGAAACAAATTTTCTTCGAAAAACTTTTTCGTAAGGTTTCAAGCATATCGTTGGTCCAATTCAATTTCACAAGGTCTTGCTGTCTTCAGACAACAATTCTACATCTTATGAATGTAGGGATCGATGAAAAAAAATTCATGGGAAAAGTTACGGTCAATTATCCAAAATTTCCAACATTTAGGCCATTTATTTGCAGATAACTTAGCCTACACGAAATTGTGAAAAAAATCCCTCGTTCACGGGATGAGGATTTCTTTTCTGAACAAAATGAGCCCTCAACGACCCTAATCGGAATAACGATGTACCCAAAACCTTACGACAAGGGTTTTCAAGGGAAAATTTTTTTTTTTTGATGTGAAATGAACTTTGGCTGACGAATAAATGCATTTTGGAGTACTCCGAATTTCCAAAACCAAGCTGTACTGGTTTCCTGAAATAAATTAAACATAATCTAAGATTAGAAACGCCACCAAATTTTAGGCTTTCAGGACTTGCCGTTCACGAGAAACGTGACAGCAAATTTTCTTGCCGAAAATTTATTGCCAATTTTTATCGTATCTTTTTCGGTAGCAACGAAATATGCGTTTCTTCTGTCCAAGAATCTCATCTTTTACAATATAATTGTTTTTGTTTCTATAACTTCTTAAAATCCACCCAAAATACACATTTTTGGATTAAAAACAGCTGTTTGTCAGGGGCCGCAATACTTTAGCATTCTTCTGAATTACTGATTTGAAAGCTGAATTTTTTTCAGTAAAAAGCTCAAATGCGCAGAGGAGGATGGCAATGCGATTTCGCGTAAGTCACATACGACATAGGATTGAAAATTATGAATATAGGTTTACTTAAAAACGATAATCACATTGATTTTTCGCATTTTGCTGACCATCGCGTTGATTTCCTTGTATCTTAGTAATTCCAGCCGTACTATACCGTTTCAGCAGTTTCAACCTCGACAGTTTACTTTTCAATTAATACGTACATCTTTCTTGGGTATGACATCAATTGTTAATTGCTTTGATAACAGAGCCCTTTAGTTTCCATGCTCTTTTGATTTTTGTCACCCTCGCCTATTTTTCGTTCGAATTTTTTCAGAAACTCTTTCTGTACATTCTTACTCTCCATTTGACTGTCTTCGCAGTTTTCTGGGTCAAAACTGAGGCGGTACCAATTTTCACCTTCATACTGTGTTTTACCATATATTATATTATATTATTCAAACATATACATATTTGTTAATAAGAATGCTTTGCACGGGTCACGAGATGTTCGGAGTAAAATTCTACAGATTTGGCTTACGGAAATATTTTTGTACCCTAAATGAACTGTGCAAGCTAAAGACATTGCCAGCGCAAGTGCGCTACAATGTATCGCGCGTTCCGTACATTTTCGTTTCGAGTATCCTGCTTCGTACGGGTATTCAATTCGGCATTTTTCATCTGATTTCACTTTTGAAAGAACTGAGATAGCTCTACTCAGTCTTTCGTTAGTCTTTGGACAACTACGGACACTTTTATATGGTACATCAGTTTGTCACTACTGTAAAGAAATGGTACAGCCAGTGGGGAAACCGTCTAAAGTTCATCGGGAAACGGTTATTAGTGTTCTTGAGAAACATAAAGACCGGATTATACGTGGTAAAAAAGTGGTTTCAAAGTTAGATCAAGTGTGGCAGGTGGTATCGCAAGATTTGAAGAACCAATTGCAGTCAGGGACTCTGTATTCCATGGTATGTAGAAACGACATTCGGCAGCAAATAGATCCTGTTCATATCAAGCTCAACACCTCGAACGTGAATAACACCATCAATTCTAACGTCTCCGACGACCAAAATAATGACTCGAGTGTTGAGCCTGGGTCCTACAAATTCACAATTTGGGCAGATCGACATGAATATGTTGAACTCATGGAACCGAGAATCTATAAACGCATAGAAGCTGCCAGAGCCAAAGAATACGAACGTGAGTGTATGGTTTTAGCGCCAGGTCTATGGGAAGAGTGGATCTCCGATGAGATCTACAAAACCACGCAATCGTCATATGCCTATAATTTTCGTTATGCCAAAGTAATCAAGGATGGGACACGCGGTACAATGACTGGTATGTATACGTCGCTGTGCTCGACAAATCTTTATTATCTCTGAGAAAGTCTTTAGATATCACGTGGAGTTATTTTAGATATTTTAGAAAAAATAGTTTTATTATACCCATGATGATATTGAGCAAGATACAAATACAAAATTACGAGTGAGAGATACAGAGAAGAGACTTAGGCTGAAGATCTGAAAAAAGAAGATAAAGACATTGATACATTGAAATAATGATCCTGAAGATTATGAAGACATTTTGGAATCTTGAAATTAAGTGTACACTGGGTGGCAATATTTTCTCGTCTTTTTTTTCAAGCTCACATGAAAATTTGTTAGTTTGATCCATTTTGAGAGCCCTCTTCAAATTTTAGCTAATTTAAACATTTCGTAAAGGTCGCTCAAGAATTTTGAAAATGTCGAAATTCAACGAAATCGATTTTTTTTAAATATTCTTCACTTGCTCACTAACTCAATCTTTCCTAGGTAGATTGAAGAGGATCATAATGAAATTTCAAGTAAAAATATTATTATTTAAAGCTCGTTCAAGAATTGAACAAAAAAAAAATTTCAACAAATTTCAATGGTCTTAAGCGACCTCTAAATCTCAATATTAAGACTTGATCTTTCCACAACTACTAATTTGTAGTATAATGAGTAAATTTTGATAGTGAGCATCGTTGAAATCAAAAACATATGATAGAAGAAATTAATACTCACAAATTACATTTTTCTCCATTTTTTTTTTTTTTTCTTCACTTGCTCACTAATTAAATCTTTTCTAGGAAGATTGTAGAGGATCATACTGAAATTTTTAGTCAAAATATCAATACTTGAAGGTCGCTCAAAACCATTGAAGATTTATTTGAATTTTATTTGTTTAATTCTTAAGTGACCTTTGAGTATTGATATTTTGACTAAAAATCTCAGTATGTTCCTCTAAAATCCACCTAGAAAAGATTGAATTAGTAAGCAAGTGAAGAAGAAGAAAGAAAAAAAAATTAAGAAAAATGTAATTTGTGAGTATTTATTTCTTGCTTCATATGTTTTTTATTTCAATGATGCTCACTATCAAAATTTAATCATCATACTACAAATAAGTAGTTGTAATAAGATCAAGTCGTAATATTGAGATTTGGAGGTCGCTCAACACCGTGGAAATTTGTTGCAATTTTTTTTGTTTCATTCTTGAACAAGCTTCAAATATCAATATTTTCACTTGAAATTTCAGTATGTTCCTCTACAATCTACCTAGGAAAGATTGAGTTAGTCAGCAAGTGAAGAATATAAATAAAAAAAATCGATTTCATTGAATTTCGACATTTTCAAAATTCTTGAGTGACCTCTACGAAATTTTTAATTTAGCTAAAATTTGGCGAGGGCTCTTAAAATGGATCAAACTAACAAATTTTCATGTGAGCTTGAAAAAAAAGGACGAAAAAATATTGCCACCCTAGCGTACACCAAACTTTGCGAGGGGTTAACCCCTTTCTTCTGGCATTGGGATTCAGCTATCTTCGCATTAATTCATTATAACATTGGTGTTTAATAGGTGGGTGTGATTGTAAAGGGACGATCACCTGTACAATCATAATGACGGATGACACTCCTGACGAGAACGTCCGTATTGACTGCACAGCCACAAAAGGCCCAGGAAAATGCGGGAAACGTTACCTACGTGCGCCCATAAGACAGCGTATTGCTGAAGAGTTGCGTATAAAATCAGCCGTCGTGTACCGTGCAGAGCAGGCTGATAAGAGGATGCGGCCAGGGGATCCAGAGCCTCCTACCCTATACAAAAATGCGCTCTTAATAACGCGAAATATGAATACGAAGCATCGCAGTACTCAGACCGTGATCCTTTGCGTGCGTTGCAAATGATGAAATTGGAGCTGCTGCAAAATTCCATTCACGGCATAGGGCTAGATCCATTCTACATCCATTACTGGACAAATCACCAGCTCCACGTATTTAGAGACTACGCAAAGCGGGAGCCAGCATGTATTTGTATCGATGCGACTGGTGGTGTGGTGCGGAAACTGATGAAATGTGATGGAACGAAGAGTAGCCATCCGTTTCTGTACCACGCAGTCGTGAATAATCAACATGGCCAATTTACAGTCTCTCAGATGATCAGCGAGCGGCACACGGCGGTAACTATTTCAAATTGGTTGTCAGAATGTGTTTCCCAAGCTGGAATATATCCAAAGGAGGTGATTTGCGACTCTTCAAAGGCGTTATTGCTAGCTGCGATTAGAAATTTCACAGGATACGGGACAATAGAAGATTACGCAAATGCCTGCAGCGATTCAATTATGCCACCGTGCTACGTCCGGATCGATGTAGCACATTTTATAAAGATGTATGCGAATCTACTACAAGATTCACCTAGACGCATTAGAGTTTTCTACTTGGCTGTGCTTGGGCAACTAATACAGGTACGTGACATCGGCACTGCAAAAGAAATGTTAAAATCCGTATTAACAGTAGCACGTTCCGCAACGGATGGAAATTCACCTCGTGGCCAACAAACTCAATGCGAGATTCGCAGAAATTTTCTAAAAAATTTGATCGATCCCTCCTATGAACCTCACGACGCAGACAGTGATGTGTCGACTGTCATACGTCCCGAACTGGATAGTGTCTTCGATGACAGTGAACGTTCTACCTTTTGGTGCTCTTGGGGTAAAGATATCGATCTGGAAGTGAAAAGCGTATCGCAAAATGAAGAAGGGGATCGCGACAATGCGCATTTTCTACCCAAATTCGCAGATCGACTTCTCAACGATTTCAACATAATAAAAACTCACTTGCTCCGAAATGATCCAAGGCCACTGAGGGTAGATACCTTTGTGAAGAGACATCTTGGGCATATAAGCGGGCATACAAAGATAGTCGATGCCCAAACCGTCTCCGCAAACATTGACGCTGCGGATACTGCGGACAGTATTGCGAATCTAAGTCACAGCGATGCGAACAGCCTGGCAAGAGACATTACTCAGATCAGCGAAGACTCTCTTCCTGAGTTTCCGCAAGATGTCGTCGAAGCCGAGCCTGAAAATAGTGAAACACCGATCCCAACTATCGAAGCCTGCGTAGCTGTATCTCCACTTCCATCAAATTCTGAAAAAAATAAGAAAGGCTTAGTATCTTGCGAAATATGTTTTGCTCCCCTTAAATCGAACTCAGCCAATGCTGAGAAGGGAAAGTCCAAGATGTGTGTAGATTGTACCAACCTGGAGAGTACCGCCAAAATTATAGCATCGACGGAAGTCGAAGACTGGCGTGGCCTAGCATCCACCGATATCAAGGAAAAATCGCGGCAAAAATCAAAATATTTGAAAAAGAATCATACTACCTTCGACTCCATATCCAATGACGCACTCTCCAAAATACCCATCATGAAGAATGGTAACACTATGACACTGCAGGTAATACTCAATCACTCATTTGGCGTAATTTTTAACCGCACATTTACAAACGTAATTTTTGTATTCCAAATTTCAGTATTGATCCTTCTAATTAGCCTACTAAATAATTGCTGTCGATCGTTCACTTTCATGTAACAAGCAATCTTATTAACGATATGTTGAACTGTTCTTTCTGACAATCAGAATGAATCTACCTTAATTTTAATGTAGTTAGCACACCTGTGGAAATCGAATCTGATGACGTTTAGATGGGCAACCCAATGCTAAACTAGTCGGATTCAATGCCTCTGGGTGTACGTTTATTTTCTATTATGTGTTATTTGTACAGGCTTCAAGGTTTGGTAGCGGGAAATATTCCTTCACCAAGACTTGCGCGTTGGATAGCGCAACGAACGCTATACTCGTCGCTGCGTTTGACAGACCGCAAGTCAGAAAAGCTGTAGATGAACTTAAAGCAGATAATCCAATCTGTAACTTAGTAGCGGACATAATGACCAAGGGCCTACGTGCGCACTCTTACCAGCTAAGGGCACAGATTTTACTTGATCTGCATGGATCCATTCAGACGATCGGAAATTGTCACCTGGTCGACTGCGAAGTCAACGTCTGCCACGTGTTTGCCAAGGCATTTATGAACACGCCAAGCCTCCGTGAGATATCGCCGTGCTCCAGAGGATGTGAATACATTGAAAAATCGCTACGTACGATTAGCGTTAGTCGAGAAAATATGATGAGACCTCAGGAATTCGAGAACGTACTACGTAACATCCTGAATGGACGTGGTAGAGGATATTGTGCAAAATGTCGTGCACCCACGGACCACGTGATTACTGCTACAGGTAAGTCTTTATCCGAAAACGTTCATGCTCTTTTTTATATTATAATAAAATATCACTGTCCGATTTTTCTATGTTCATTTTTCTTTTTGCATTTATCTTCTCTTCTTTCTTCGAGTTGGTTCCTAATCAAGCATCTGGCTGATGTCCTCGTTGCACATCACAATCGAAGGTGCAGATTTTGGATTTCTGGACGAGGTCTAAAAAATTCAGTTGCATTTAGTTATCAAATGAATCTTTTGCAAAGTCGTTGTCAAACTGCATGCAATCGCCTGTAAAAATTTATATTTTCTTCTAATTTTCACAAAAATGCCCGCCAAGTACCACTACCTCCAATTTTTTTTTTCTTTTCTTTGTTTTTTCCTAATTTTAATTTTGATTGATCTTTTCTTGTGAGTTCGTATGTCGCATTTTATTACGTGTTACCCACATTATATATATCGAATCGTAAATTCCTACCGAAAACTAAGACTGGATCACATTCAGAAATTAATTGGGAGCAAATTTATTTGTACTTGGTAACGTCCATTGGTTTCAATACTTTTGTAGATTAAATGGCTGCAAACTATTTTTGTGGGAAGTATCACATTAATGTACTTGGCGAACGGTTTTTGCACCAGAGGTGCTTTTGGGGGGGGATTTCATTACTTTTTGTACCATCTCGATTCGTACTTAGTCTTGTTCATGATGAATTGTATACATTTTGATCCTCTAAAAATTGGTTCAAGGTTTAAAAAAGGTTTGTGGCACTTGATAAGAGTACGTATGAATTTTTATGGATTTTTATTAAAAACGTTCAGACGTTAGCAGCTGATCCGATATATGCGGAAATCGACAATATCCGTGTTTCAATTTAGCATAACTCGAAAACTATACATCTCACAAAAAATGTTAGGTATAAAAAAGTTTCAGTTTGAAGTGATGACTAGGCGATGGCAGACAAAAAAATATGGGGGTTCCGGAAAGTTGAAAGAAAATTATAATTATATATAAAATTAGTTTTGAAAATTTCTCAACAACCATACGTTTTTTATTGCTCAAAATTTCAGAGAATATTCCTTTATAGTGTAAAAAGAATGGGTATAAATTTTATCGTGGTGCTAGATTTCGTCTAGGAGATATGAATTTTTTACCGAATTCATTTCGAACCAAAAATACAACTTTTTCAGCACTCTGCGAAATTGAAGGAATGAAAGTACAGATTATAAAGTTCTGTTTATTTAACGGTTTTTAAAGATTTTATCAGTCGATACGAAGTCCTTGTGATACAAAGTTTTTGTTGTTGTTTTTTTTTCGAAATAAATTCAGTAAAAGATTCATATCTTCTAAGCTAAAACTGGCTCCATAATAAAATTTATGCACGTGCTTCTTACACTAAGGTACCGAAGGGTAATCAGGCCTAGAGTATAATGAAGCCTATCTCAAAAATACTGGACTTACAATAGTGTGAATGTATTAGTTATTAAAGGGAACATAAAAAATGAAAATTCACAGCTAACACCAATCCAGTATAAACTATATCCTTAATACTTCTTATTACATTATTATTAGAAAAGTGCGGATAATAAGGCCTATGTGCATCGCATAGTAAAGCCTGTTCCTTCTTCAAAGTCAATCTTGTTTGGAAATATCATTCTTGTACAAATGATATACCTAATATAAGTATAAATTGATGAGTGCTTACACTTTAAATCTAATTAGAAAATTATTCATAATAGTTTCATGGTTTTCCGAAAAGATGAAAAAGGCTTAGGCCTTGAGAAACAACCCAGGCCTTGTTAAGCATTATTTTTTTTATATTATAATCAAAATTACGAGGCATAAAGACATATTATTCATTGAAATGTATGTTTGAAATTATAAGAAGCAACACTTGCCACCTTCATGAGATAATTATCTTTAAGTAAAAATGATATAAAGCAATTTGAAATGAGGTGGGCCTTATATGCCTCAAGTGCATTAAATAGAAGAATATTCTCTGAAACTTTTAACCCCAAAAGACGTGGTTATTGAGAAATTTTTAACACTAATTGTAGTATAATTTTTTTTTCAACTTTACGGAACCCCCAATATTTTTTGTATGTCATCACTTTGAAGTTTACTTCAGGCTGAAACTTTTTTATTCTTCGCATTTTTTTGTATGATGTATATAGTTTTCGAGTTATACTCAATTAAAACTCGATCCACGACGCTCGCTGTTTGAAACGTACAAATTTCCTCATTCATCTATGGGAAATCCATGGGAAATTTCGCTATAGTCTTTTCTCCGTGTAAAATCGCCACATAGGCCGTAGAGCTCTCATGCGGGTATAGAGACTCGACCGAATCCCGCGCCGCGCGTTAAAAATTCTTCTTAATGTACTTGGCGCGAGACTCTTGATTTAAAAATTTCCCGCCTGATAGGCTACTTGGGGGTTATACGCGCGCCACGGCGTGGCTACTTCGTTCCGAGCGGTACTGGCAACACTGCTGGATGGCGACGACGACGACGATGGAGACGGAGAGGACGAAAATTCTTGATCGAATTGAGCATTTCGGTAAATCGGAATATTATATCTCAGCTCTCCGTCCACCGATTGCATAAAAATTGGGCTTAAATGAAAGCTATTTGAAGCCATATTCGGAGATAAATATTTGAATCTCGTGTGTAACTCGAGTCAGAAAATATAAGGATAATACAATCGCCGTATAGGCTGTAGAGCTCTCATGCGGGTATAGAGACTCGGGTCGAGTCTCGCGCCGTGCGTTAAAAGTTCTTTTTAATGTACTTGGCGCGAGACTCTACCGAGTCTCTTGATACGGAATGAGAAAGTTTCATTTTTACTCAAATTTCACTGTACAAAATTACTGATCGATCTTTAAACATTTGAGATCGATAAACCCTGTACTCAAATTTGCTAAGCATCGCATTGAAAAATGCATCATTTGATATTATACCGGAACAGTAAAAAAAGTTTTCATATCAATTACGATTTATTATGCTTTCAATATCACACTCACTTTTATGCGTAACAATTGGCATTCGCAGGACCTTTCCTGATCATGGAAACGACTGAGGTTGGAGTTTTTATGTTGGATGAAATCCCGAAGAGTGTCTGGGATCCATTAAATGATCGAAAGTTCCGCTATAGACTTATCGGGATTGTCGATTTCACACCACCGAGAGCGGCAACCCGATCAGTAGTCGATAATACCCCAGGACTAGGGCACTGCACGGCAATTTCATTGAGGCCACCGGGTTTATATTTTCGGTTCGACGACACGAGAGCTGATTCAAAACCCAAAAGGTTACCTGGCACTTACGAAGCCAGACCTCACGTACTTGTCTGGTTCAAATTTGATGAGTGAAGACAACCTGCGAGAGAACAAAACGTAAAGTATGCCAAAGATTGTAAGTGCAAGAAAAAATTTTGGTAATCTAAAGGCAAGGGATTCAAGGAAATATTTTTATATAATAAGATAGAATAATTATAAATTGTTAAGTCTAGAATGTATAAAATAAAACAAAACTATTTTCAATTTATTCATTTTCTTTGCTGCCCACGCTGCAAATTACAGATATCGATGTAAAATCTGCTGTTTTTCTCACTGAAAGAGATGCCTGTAGCTCAATTTCAAGTACTTGCCCCATATAATCAACACAGGAAAAAAAAAGTGCTACTAAACAAATTAAAACTTGGCCAAAAACTAAGGAATTGATCGTCTTGGTCTTAATTTAAAAGGAAAAGATTTGAGTATTCATCAAAAATATTGGAAGTGTAAGACAAAACTTGTAGGATGAACGTTGGTGTGAAGACCCTACATTATGCATCTTTCGGGCCACCCTGTAACTCATGAAGCTTATCTTGAAGCCCACCTTTTCTTTATTGATACTTCAATCCTTCGCCGTTGTATGATTATATTGCATACGTATGCTGGTAGCTTTCCCTTTCGTTAACATTTTTGTTCTGCCCCTTGTTTTTAAAACTACATGCAGGTGTGACTATGCTTTATTTGTAGCATAATTATTACTGTGAAACATTACCGAATTCGCCTACTATGAGATGAATAAATAGCGGTCGAACAAGAAAATTGAAACAGTATAAAAAAAAATTTCACCACACCTCGACGGGAAGTATCGTATTACTGCCCTGTTCAGGCAGAAAATATCGAACTTTCCGTTACAGGTGTGGCGAAAAATAGTATACGCAACGCGGAGAGTAACTTAAACTATCCCAAACCGCGTATTAGCGTATTTGGAAAAAGAAAAAGGTTACTGTCACGTTTCTTGGGATTGAATTCGATCCCCTAGTGGAAAAACATCCAGCCCGAGAATTCGATTGGAAAAGATCCTACCCGCGAATTAGCTTGGAAAACATCCTACCCGAAAACTTGCTCCAAAGACATCCTACCCGAGAATAACTTTCAAAAACATCCTATCTCACGTTTTTAAATTTTTGAAGGAAAATTAGGTTGGTAACAGTGTTGCGCGAATAAGTTTGAAAAGTAAAACGATCTTCATTTTCATTTCTATACAGAAATATATTAAGTCGCAACGGAAATATTCCCATAAAGAACTTATCAATAGACGCAAGTAACCTCTGGGTTTCGTGACGTTGATGTGATTTCCCAAATATGATGATACTTTCTGTAAGAGACTTGCGTAAAGACAATTTACGAAATGTTTCATGCCTAATAATAGACAAATAATCAGAATCTTTAATATTTTTAAAACAGTTCATTTTTTTCTTTCTTTATGACTGACAATAAGGAGAATAATGTAATTCTGGGAATATTTCCGTTGCGACTTAGTATATTTCTGTATAGAAAGGAAAATGAAGATCGTTTTACTTTTCAAACTTATTCGCGCAACACTGTTACCAACCTAATTTTCCTTCAAAAATTTAAAAACGTGAGATAGGATGTTTTTGAAAGTTATTCTCGGGTAGGATGTTTTTGGAGCAAGTTTTCGGGTAGGATGTTTTCCAAGCTTATTCTCGGGTAGGATCTTTTCTAAGCGAATTCTCGGGTAGGATGTTTTTCCACTAGGGGGTCGAATTAGTTTAGGTACTTGAATAAAAATGAGAAAGTATAGTACACTTACGTTTTCTCCAGGTAGCAGGTACAAACAAAACACACTAGACGTTGGAACGGATTCACATCACTACTGAGCTCACTTGCCATGTTTTGATGACACGCCACTCTTCTACTAAGCTAGGCAGAATCGTATACACTCCATTTAACCTATGTGACTCCAATGTCACTTATCGGCTATACAATTATTGTATACCTACTTATGCCGATATCTAACTTCGGAGTTGTCCGTTAATTAGTGTAACGCAAGATTTTAAATTATATCCACATCTTCGCTGGACCCCTCGATATAGGCTATCCAGAAGACAAAATAACATTATAATATCGCACTACGCAAGCGTCACTAATTTTTGACCGGGATGGAGTAAAAGTGATTCAATTTAAATTTAATTTCTTTAATCAACATGACTGGATATTTTCTGAGTACAAAATACTCGACAGTTCCAATCACATCGTTTTCGAAATACCGTAGTTCATGATCATTCAACAAAACGGCAAAAATAGTACACTAACAATAAGTGGATTATGAACACAAGACCCCTACCCAGAGCGATTTTGAATTTCTTACAAAACTTTGAAAATTCACTCGGCACTATTTTTCTCGCGCTGTAGCAGGTCAACAACAACGCTGCGCGAACGCTACTATAAGACTGCGGCCTGTCATAATTTCATTCAAACTCAGTCAAAATACGAAAGCTAGGTGAATGAGCTTATGTTGTTACCTTCATAATCCCGAAACGTAAATAGACGTACAGGACGTAAGTTGTAGGCAGATGGCAAAGACCCATGGCCAACCGAAATGAAAAAAGAAGGAGAAGAAGGACGTAGGTTATCAGTGACAAGCTGGGATTGACGTTTAAACCTCATTGACTTGCTCCATTTCGAGTGAGGCAAGATTTAGAATGCAATGAAAAAATCGAAAACGACGAGCATCAAATTCGGGCTTTGGATATTCTTGGAGCATCTAATTAGCATTTAATTCTAGCGTGGTTACTTTCTCGAATTTGCTACCCCTGGTGTCGATGTACACCGTGATATCTTCAGCAGCCCCACGGACAGTAGAAAAAATCAAAATAAAAATCGAAGACGACGAGCATCGAATTCGGGCTTTGGATATTCTTGGAGCATCTGATTAGCATTTAATTCTCGCGTGGTTACTTATCCGAAATTATCCACCCTTACTAGATTTTTTGATGTGGCGCTGCTAGCTCGCATCTAAGCTAGCACCGCCACAGGTTTTTTTAAAAAAACGTGGAGCGACAAATTCGGTATTACAGCATTTAATTAGCATCTAATTAGCACTTAATTATTCCATATAGCAAACTTCATATTTCTCATGTGGCGGTGCCAGCTTGATGGAGGTTCAAAAACCTTTTCTGCGTCTCTTAAAGATCGGCACAATATAATTTCTCCGATTGCTGCACGGTAAAAAATCTTGATCCTTTGTGCAAGGGGTTTTAAAAAGTCTGCGTAAATTTTCATGAAATGGGCTACGTCAATTCTAACATAGCATGGTGGTGGAACGTTTGAACTATAACAGGCATCCGCATATTCATTAATCGTAGTGTAAGAGGTGAAAGCTCTGATAATAGCGTTTGAAAGAGCTCTAGATGAATCAACGATAACTTCATCTGGCCGTGGCGCCCCAGACCGCACCCATTCCATGAGCCAAAATTGTATTGAATTTGTATTGTGACGTTCACTTAGCATGTGCGAAATAGAGAATTGTCCTTCTTCTATGTTCATCACAATTTGGTACAAAAAAATTGGCGCTGCATCGCTATTTTGGGGTTTAGAAATTTTCTTTACGATGCTTCCTGTTGCATCAATACACAAAGAAGTTTTGTTTTTGGATGCATATCTACGAAAAACATCAATTTGATAATTTGTCCAATAATGGACGTAGAATGGATCTACTTATGAATTATGTTCGCTCCGGTCGTTCCCTTTTGTAATTGCACAGCTTTGACAGGATCACGGTCCATATACTGTTTGCTCAAAAATTCATATTTAGCAACTCTAAGTACAGACGACGAATACAAATTTAGGGGCTCGCATTCGCCTGCCTGCATCATTTCGTTGGCTTTATTTCCACGATACACATGTACGGACTGGGTGGAAATTTCTTTGCCTACAGCAGCTCGTTTCGCAAATCGTAGCCACCGTTTACCACATTTTTCTGCACCTTTTACAGAAGTAACAATCAGGGAAATATCACTACTGTCGATATCTTCGTCTTTTATGATTATCCTTGAAGTTCCGCCACATTTGCAGGAAGCTATATATTTAAAGCAATTCTTTATTACGATTTACACTTGCATGTACCAATTTAGGTTGGGCACAGCGGACTCCATTAAGGAAACCAGTACAGCTTGGTTTGGGAAATTTGGAATACTCCAAAATCCATTTATTTGTCAACCAAAGTTTATTTCACATCAAATAAGATTTTCCTTCGAAAAACTTTGTCGTATGGTTTCAGGGACATCGTTGGTCAAATTCAATCTCTCGAGGTCTTGCTTTCTTCAGGAAGCAATTCTACATCTTATGAACGTAAGGATTGGTGAAAAAAAAAAATCGTGCGAAAAGTTACGGTCAATTATCAAAAATTTCCAAAATTCAGGCTACTAATTTGCAAATAACTTGTCCAACACGAAATTTGAAAAAAAAATCCCTCGTTCACACGTTGAGGATTTCTTTTCTGAACAAAATGGACCCTCAACGACCCTAATCGGAACAACGATGTGCCTAAAACCTTACGACACAGGTTTTCAAAGAATTTTTTTTTTTAATGTGAAACAAACTTTGGCTGACATGTAAATGTATTTTGGAGTGCTCTGAATTTCCAAAAATCAAGCTGTAATGGTCTTCTTAAGGGACAAACAAAACAGTACGGTTCCAAAAAGATGTGTTGAGTGTTCATTAACTAGAAAACACATTTATTCCACTGATCTATGTGTGACATTAGGGTGGCGCTTATTTTGGGAATTTTCGAAATTTGATACGGCCGTCCCCCAAAATCCTTTCAAATATACTTTAAAAAAAAATATCTGTAGAATTTGAGCCGTTAATAATAATATCAACACGTCCCCCAAAGCAACCAAAGTTTGAAATGCAAAAATATACATGCATTTTTGTGCATGAATATATGAAAATTGTTATCTCGCGTGATAATTGATCAAAATTTCTGGAATTTGGCTTAGTTGTTTCTGACAACAAGAGGTACAGAAAGTTATTTTCAATATTTTTTTTTCGAATATGTTTAGATTTATGAACTTTACTTTATTTTTTTCTTCTTTTCTTTTTCACAACAGGTCGGAGATTTATTTTCCAATAAAAAATATAATGAAAATACTTTTTTGTACCTCTTGTTGTTGGAAATATCTACGCCAAGTTTCAGATTTTTTTATCAACTATTACGTGAGATAATCGATGCACGGAAATATATGTATTTTTCTGTTTGAAACTTTGGTCGCTTTGGGGGACGTGTTAATATTACTATTAATCTATTTAATATTAATATATTTGGAAGAATTCTGGGGGGCGGCCGTATCAAATTTCGAAAATACCCAAAATTAGGCCACCCTATTGACAACCCTAGTGGCCAACCTAGAACACAGTGTGACATTCTACACGGTGTGTTCAGGAAATTCGACGGGGACGTGCGCCGATTTTTGCTGAAGTTCGGTGCGATATTTATTTCATTTTTACATCATAAAACATACCATTTATGTATCCTGATTTCAGGTCATTTGAAATATAATGGTTCTGGAAATTATATCCGCATGCAATAGGCGTTTGCTTGACAATTTCGTCCATTATGATGTCTTCCCAGACGCCTGCCATCAATACCGTAGTTAATCTATAAGATTTATTGGCTCGTCTATACTTCTTAGTCTCGGGCAATGCGTGGAAGCTCTCTCTGGATATTTTGAGAGTGTATGTGCGCGAGACCCCCACCTGTTCATCTGAAGACATGTCATTTTGGGAGAACACTTGGCTTTCATTGCTAGGAACACCGTCAGTGTTAATACTGGCATTATTCGTGTATCCAGAATTATCGATGGACTTATTGAAACTAATCTTCTCGCGCAACTTGTATTTATTATTGCACACCATGGAATGTAAAGAACTTCCACTTATCTTGTTATCTAATTCATCTGCAATTTCTTGCCAAACTTTATCACTTTTCGATACAATTTTTCCATGTGGTAATAGGATATCATGCGAATGTGATATTACTCGGTCTATTACCAAATCTTTATTTACTTGACTTGGCCGTCCACGGCCACGTGTAGATTGCATATTCTTAATTTTAAATTTCACTGTATGTATTTCTCACTAGATGTTAACCGAACGACATCAGCCGCACGAATGCCGTCACTGATTGTTAAAAACTGTCGACTGAGTGAAGCGGAGAACGATTCCAAATTTAATGCAACATTGTTGCAACAAGCTTGCTTCGAGCGAGTATACATCGAACTCGCTGTCAAATTAGTCTGGTTCACAAGTCCCTTTTTTTTGGATTTCGAGGTGAGGTGGTTCCCTACCCAATTATGACCTTTTCTAAAAACATTGGGCAAAATAGTGCTATTAAGGCCCATCCCTAGTCGCCCACCTCCTGTTTGCCGAAAAAGGGGCGGGGGAGGCACATCTCGATTATTATCCGGGCCCAGGCGTCGAAGACGCAAAAATAAAATGCAGAGCGGCGATTCTATTTCAATTCCAAACACATACGTCCGAAAATATGTTTGTTTTATGCGAAAATAGAGCTGCAGCACCGCTTTTAGATTTGTCAAATGTCAATTTCCTCGGCGGCCATTATTATGTAGCTGTACGCCGAGTTTCGCTTCCCCGGGAGGTAAGTGGCGCCACGAATATATTGCTCCGACGCAAGAATAGTACACTAAGAGAGTGATATCCTTGGGTCCGACGGTAAGTGTGTCTTTATCACTGACAGCTGACTACATCGATCGGTGAGTCGGAGAGATCACGCACCGTGTAACATGGCGGCCTGCCAGAGCGGTCTTACCCACAGAATACCAAGCGCGTCCTGCCCACAGACTCCTACACTTACCGTCGGACCCAAGGATATCACTCTCTTAGTGTACTATTCTTGCGTCGGAGCAATATATTCGTGGCGCCACTTACCTCCCGGACAAGCGAAACTCGGCGTACAGCTACATAATAATGGCCGCCGAGGAAATTGACATTTGACAAATCTAGAAGCGGTGCTGCAGCTCTATTTTCGCATAAAACAAACATATTTTCGGACGTATGTGTTTAGAATTGAAATAAAATCGCCGCTCTGCATTTTATTCTTGCGTCTTCGACGCCTGGCCCCGGATAATAATCGAGATGTGCCTCCCCCGCCCCTTTTTCGGCAAAAAGGAGGTGGGCGACTAGGGATGGGCCTTAAGCGGAATATCTCTGCCCGGGCATCGAAAACGGGAAAAAGGGATACGTCGCGACATGCTATGTGCAATTTCGAACACGTACGTCCCGAAACATGTTCGTTTCACGCTAAAATAGAGAAATGTCGTATGGACCAAGCTTTTTTGACAGTTTGGCGATTCTCAAACGCTCGAAATCATGGCGACTCGTCGTGTTTGGTGTTGTCGGCGACGCCTCCGAGATGGCGTGATGCACGAATATGGTAGAACGGGTAAAACAGTCGCTGGTCTAGAACACCATGCTACACGATCACTGTTCGATATACTGGTCGGTCACTGGACAAAATCAGCTGTCAGTGATAAATACGTGTGGGAAGTCCGAGTCTTCCAAAATTATCACAGAATGTTGTTGTTGTGGTCAAGAACCACAGAAGACTAACGGAGCCGTAACGTTTCAATGGTAAGTGCATAAACGAAATATAATGATGGTATAAATTACGCCATTTATATTCACCTTCGTTAGGTTAGGTTTGATTAGTTTGTTGACGATAAATTATTTATTTCGCTAGAAACTCGTTGGAGAGGCACGCACAGCTGGGGAGTACACATAAAGAGTAGTTGTGGCAGCGGATTTTTCTTGTCTCTATACTGGTTTTCGAATCAACTAGAGCTACCCCAATCTCGGTCAAATGACAGGCGTCTTCCAAATTTGTCCGAGGAAAGTGAAAGTAAATCTTTGTAGCTATCGCTTCTCTTCGCCACGTCAAACAGGTACTTATACGCTTTGACAGGCATTCCTGTTATCAACGCTGGGAACGACATGAACATGAATCTATAAACCATGCTCGCTTTCAGATATCTTCGCTGGTGGAGGGGACAGGGATTACGAGCCCAGCGAGAACAGCCAACTTGGTCACGATCGTGTCCGGGTACCCGTTTTCATCCTTCCCGGCTATGGATCGCCGTACCTTTCGAGGAATATTTCCGTCCCAACAATATGTATGCTTGTTTTGGATACAGGTGAAGAGTAATTTCGTTTTTTTTTTCGATCATTCGAGCAAGGCCGTATCTTTGCTAACCAGTTCAATAATTAGATCCGTTACAGAAATGCCTGCGGTGACACGAAACTGTGCGCGATTTATCCCTGGAATTATCTACAGCTGAGTACTTTCACGTCTACACCGCAAGTGAAATCACACCGCGTTTCCGGAGAGACGTTGAGGCCTGACAAACCCTTTTATCGAGAACCAAAATTGAAGACTTGCAGCAATACGAAACGGTGCGCAAGGAACAAATCATTCGATCGAAGAAGAGGATGTCTTCAGTAAATCGATTCATCTTGAAATGAATTTATATAACACCGGTCAACAAAAAAAAATCTTTCTCGTGTCTGCGACTAGTTCACTAGTTTTTTATTTGTCATGCATCAAAACAGGGGAAAAATATTTACACCCCCGTTAAAGTTTGCTTTTGTAGTCTTGGGAGAAATAATATCGATTTTATAGTTTTGATAGTCACAGTAAACTAGTTTCCCATATTTTGACTCGATGAGTAGAGGAAAGAGGAATGGTTACCATTGTTGTTGGTATTCATTATATAATTCATCATTATCATTGTCAGTATTCATTATCATTGGAAGTATGATGGGGGACTGTACTCAGGGTTTAGTCAGATAAAGTTCTTTTGAACATAACAAGAATAGTAAACGGCTTCATTTTTAATCTCTGTTTTGTTTTGTAATTTGAAGTTGAGAGAATACAAAAAATGTTTGTTTCGGTTTATTATCAGCTGAATAATAGAAATCATAGATTTTATTAAATTTTGAAATAGCATTCTCCTGGATGCAAAAGCAATTTTTTTTGACAAATAGTAATTTTTCTCTGTTCAGTATCACTATAAGAACTCTAATGATCAGGTATGGAAATCCCTGGCACTAAATCCGTGTAGACTTGTGTAATCAGTTTGTACAGATTTACATCAGATGTATCGATATAAATTTAAATGTCGGATCATTCGATTTAATGATAGGTGGTGTTCTAAAACGCGTGTCAAATAATTGTGGTGCAGTGGGACGGATACAAAATGTTCTTGTTCGCTCTTTCCTGAAACGAATCTGATATTTATCATTTCGAAGCTTTTATGCTTTACAATCTAGTGTATATTTTTCCATTTCACAGAATTCTGATGAATTCCTCTGTAAAAGTTTTCGACTCCGTAGAAATGGAAGAACCAAGACCTAATTTGTGATTATCGATGTATCCAAGCAAAAGGGGGATTTTTATGTAGACGATGGGTATATGTCAACCTGAAAACGAATCCTTATAATAAATTGAGATGAAACAAAATATTATCGATTATTCACATGTTTATTCATCCACACATCTCCATATATCTATACTATATGATTATTCATATATTTATTTATTCATTAACACATCTACGAAATAATAAAGCCAATCAGTATTTCAAGCTCTGCCACTTGAGCCCAGTCCGTGAGGACAGAATGGAAGAGAATGACTGTACTAGTAAGTCCGTAATCGGCAGCAAACCGCTCTTCCCGGCCCAAGGCCCGTGTGTTCCATCTGTACTGCTGGCATTCTTTCGGTTATTCAATTCCTTCTGTCAGAAAAAAAGAGATACATCTAATATTTTCAACGTCAATTCTGATCAACAAATCAGATAACGTGTAAGAAATCTGTACTGATTCGTATAAATGACTACGAGCTTTTGCAAAAAATTAAAATCAAACAATACCCACAGACGGGCTGGAACTTTCGATTCCGGCGTTGCCACGGGCAGTGGAACGCTACCGTCTTAGTCACGGTACTGGCTTCGCAACAGTTGATTTTTAAAGTATATGACGGGTTCAGTGACGGCGTCAGGCGAGAGCATGCCTCCGACCGTTCAAATTTTCGTAGAAATTTTCGATCGCGCGATTGCGCTTACAAATGAACGTTTCGTATTTTGCTTCGATCACGATTTCTTCCATTCAGCCTGTTACTTTCCTCAAACTGGGATTGCTCCGAGGTTTTGTGAGCGAGGTTCTACGGTAAGCATGAGGCCACTATCTCCGATACGCGACGTCTCAGGTAAGGTTTCCATGCGCGCGCAGGCCCTGGGTTCCGCTACTAGCCGCGAAGTTTGTTTTTGGCGCGGCGTGTCACGTGGTCTTGAATGGTGTCAGTGTTCGGTGCAGGCGTCAACATCACCCCCATTGTCGTCCGAAACCTTCGCTACAGTAAGTATACCAAATTTGCAAGCTCAACTTTGCTAAATTTTACCTCGAGGTGGTTCGTTTCTTATCTTCAAATTTCAATCCTATTTGCAGTGAAAAATAAATGTACGAAACGAAGCGAAGGAAAAATACTCGTAGAACCCGAATGAGCTCGAAAATTATTTAGAGACCGCTGCCGGAGCTTTTGTTTATCATTTTTCACAAATATTTTCTCGTTACTGTTATACTTCGTAATTGGTATTGATATTGGCACGGAGTACGAATATGGGCACCTAGTCCTATAAAAAACTGCTCATTATTGTACTAGCTCCAATCCTCGCTACTCGCCATTGCTGATCGGCTACTCTGTATACCGAAAACAAGCAAAAGACCACGTGTAAACCGCTACTGGATCTATTGAAACTATACGGCCGAGAAGCATGGGTGCAGAATAATACGTGAATAATACGAATTTTATGGGGACAGCCAACTCGTCACACTGAAAAATCCCTAGGGTATTCGGGTGGCTAGACCAGCAGTGACACTAGGGAGATTTTTGGCGAGTTGGCTATCCCCATAAAATTTGTATTATTCTGCGCCCATGCTTTCCAGCCGTATAGTTTCAAGAGATCCTCACGGTAGATATGGATAATTCACGTTAACTCGATGAACAAAAAACATTGACCCTCTTCAATTTTTCAGCGATTTGTTATATGGTAATCCTTGGTTTCAAACACTTCTCAGATTTCTTCTAATTTTATTATCCAGCCGTTCTTGAGTTCTAAATTGGCGAATAAAAACAACAACGTGATTGATTTTGTCGGAAAAGTTCACAAAAATACTATGACCAACGACGAAAATTTTCCGGTCATAAAAAAAATGGATAGATTTTTCTGTATAATTATCTTTTGCCATGCCATTCACATCATGGGGCGAAAACAAACGACCCTGTACAAACATTATCATTCACGTACTATTCGTAGAACACATGCATTATTTGATTATCAAATTTTCAATTTCTTGCGCTGTTTCCTATCTAAAAATCACTAATCGAAGTTTGTGAAGAAAGAATATTTGTGATGGCAAATCAAAATAAGAAAAAATTGAAAGATAAATCTACCCAATACTTTTATAACCGAAAGATGATCGTCGTTGGTCATACTATTTTTGAGAATTTTCCAAAACAAATCCATCATGGCGGTATTTTGATGTTTCGAATATTCAGGTCTCAAAAACGGGTAGATCAAAAAATTCGAAAAATATCGGAGAAGTGTTTCAAACCAAGAACTATCATATGAAACAATTCTGGAGAAAAAAGCAAATAGGGCCAGAGTTTTTGGTTCGATGAGTTGACGTGGAATTTCCCATATGGTATATTGTGATACACGCGCGGAATGTAGGCAATATCTGATGAGTGTTGTTTGCCGCACGAGCCGAAGGCGACTGCGGTAATGACACAAGCGAGATATTGCCTATCCGCACGTATCACACGATATTTTTCGAAACTCTGCAAAGAAGGTTTGATTTGAGAGACAGATTAAATAATTAACGTACCTCACAATGCTACTGCCCGCTGCCATAACACTAGTGCATAAAGTTGAGTGTTCGCGATACGCGCAAGCACTAACTCTTCTTTTCTCCACTGTTATGCTCGGTTGTATGAAGAAAATTCTCCCTAGGTTGAGACAAACGATGGGTTTCCCAACGAATCCGATTGTTGTCAACAATGGTATCCATCGGGTAACCATAGGTTAGTCTTAACCTAGGGATAATTTTTTTTATACAATTGGGCATTTGGAAATAAGATGATTCACGCTCGCTACACAGTTCTCGAAAAAAACCTGTGAAATAACTTTCGAAGCAGGTGTTGCAATAGTATATTGTGTATCGAAAGTAGGCGATTACTGAATCGCCTTTTAGCCCGTGATGCACACGATATTTTTTGTCGAATACCTGCACCGGAAGTTTGCTCGGAAGTGCATGTAAGAACGAGCAAAATCTACTTTATTTGCCGCTCTAGGACGGAAAAGTGCACTTTCGGGTGGAAAAAGCTACTTTCCATCCGGTCCACATGAGCGTAAAGCATACTTTCGGTGTAGGTAGGGCAAAAATATCTTTTGACTGGTTGGGGTTCTACGTATATCCTTTTTGCTTCATTTCGTACACTTTTCCGGGTGCCAAATGGGATTAAAATTTGAAGATCAAAAGTAAGCCAACCTATGATACTTTTCTGGTCGATCGCATTATCGAGCACTATAGAATTTGTGTCCCAATCAGCAAATGTCCGAACAAGACGTGCGTGAGGGGTTGGCGCCAGGTATATTACACTGGCGGAGCCAGAACTGCGGGCGGAGATCGGACCGAGTGAGTAATTTGTAGCCGATTTGTAGCGAATTTGTTGCGAGTAACAAAAATTTGTAGCGTCTACCGTTTAGGAAAAAATCGCAACACCGCCAGCGTAATATTGACGTAGCAAGGACCGAAAAAAGTCTTCACTGAATTAATAAACTGCAGCGATATACGCATCAAAATTTGTAGCAAGAAAAATACGAATAAACCATCGTAGTATTTTTCCCAAAAAACGATTATTTGATACATTGGAATAATTTTTTTGGTTTTTGAAGACCGACATCGCGAATTGAATGTCTCTTCAACGTTGAATATCAAGGAACCTATTTGAAATGAGTCAAATTTGATACCTGGAACAATTTTAAGACCTGCCCGCACTCGCACCAAATTGTTAGAGACGGTAGGAGCTCGGAATAGTTCGAATTCGATATTCGAAACAACTTAGAGGCCCGCCCGCACTCGCAACAAATCGTTAGAGACGGTAAGAACTAGTAATAGTCCAAATTTGATGCCTGGAACAATTCGGAGGCCCGCCCGCACTCGCAACAAATTGTTGGAGACGGTAGAAGTTCTAAATAGTCGAAATTCGATGTCTGGAACAATTTAGAGACCCGCCCGCACTCGCAACAAATTGTTGGAGATGGTAGAAGTTCTAAATAGTCGAAATTCGATGTCTCGAACAATTTAGAGACCCGCCCGCACTCGCAACAAATCGTTAGAGACGGTAGGAACTAGAAATGGTCCAAATTCGATATTTAGAACAATTCAGAGGCCCGCCCGCACTCGCAACAAATTCTTGGAGACCGTAGAAATTCTGAATAGTCGAAATTCGATGCCTGGAATAATTTAGAGACCCGCCCGCACTCGCAACAAATTGTTGGAGATGGTAGAAGTTCTAAATAGTCGAAATTCGATGCCTCGAACAATTTAGAGACCCGCCCGCACTCGCAACAAATCGTTAGACACGGTAGGAACTAGAAATGGTCCAAATTCGATATTTAGAACAATTCAGAGGCCCGCCCGCACTCGCAACAAATTGTCGGAGATGGTAGAAGTTCTAAATAGTCGACATTCGATCCCTCGAACAATTTAGAGACCCGCCCGCACTCGCAACAAATCGTTAGAGACGGTAGGAACTAGAAATGGTCCAAATTCGATATTTAGAACAATTCAGAGGCCCGCCCGCACTCGCAACAAATTGTTGGAGATGGTAGAAGTTCTGAATAGTCGAAATTCGATGCCTGGAATAATTTAGAGACCCGCCCGCACTCGCAACAAATTGTTGGAGATGGTAGAAGTTCTAAATAGTCGAAATTCGATGCCTCGAACAATTTAGAGACCCGCCCGCACTCGCAACAAATCGTTAGAGACGGTAGGAACTAGAAATAGTCCAAATTCGATATTTAGAACAATTCAGAGGCCCGCCCGCACTCGCAACAAATTGTTGGAGACCGTAGAAATTCTAAATAGTCGAAATTCGTTGCCTGGAATAATTTAAAGACCCGCCCGCACTCGCAACAAATCGTTAGAGACGGTAGGAACTAGAAATGGTCCAAATTCGATATTTAGAACAATTCAGAGGCCCGCCCGCACTCGCAACAAATTGTTGGAGATGGTAGAAGTTCTGAATAGTCGAAATTCGATGCCTGGAATAATTTAGAGACCCGCCCGCACTCGCAACAAATTGTTGGAGATGGTAGAAGTTCTAAATAGTCGAAATTCGATGCCTCGAACAATTTAGAGACCCGCCCGCACTCGCAACAAATCGTTAGAGACGGTAGGAACTAGAAATGGTCCAAATTCGATATTTAGAACAATTCAGAGGCCCGCCCGCACTCGCAACAAATTGTTGGAGACCGTAGAAATTCTAAATAGTCGAAATTCGTTGCCTGGAATAATTTAAAGACCCGCCCGCACTCTCAACAAATCGTTAGAGACGGTAGGAACTAGAAATGGTCCAAATTCGATATTTAGAACAATTCAGAGGCCCGCCCGCACTCGCAACAAATCGTTAGAGACGGTAGGAACTAGAAATGGTCCAAATTCGATATTTAGAACAATTCAGAGGCCCGCCCGCACTCGCAACAAATTGTTGGAGACCGTAGAAATTCTAAATAGTCGAAATTCGTTGCCTGGAATAATTTAAAGACCCGCCCGCACTCGCAACAAATCGTTAGAGACGGTAGGAACTAGAAATGGTCCAAATTCGATATTTAGAACAATTCAGAGGCCCGCCCGCACTCCCAACAAATTGTTGGAGATGGTAGAAGTTCTAAATAGTCGAAATTCGATGCCTCGAACAATTTAGAGACCCGCCCGCACTCGCAACAAATTGTTAGAGACGGTAGGAACTCGAAATAGTCCAAAATTGATGCCTTCAACAATTTTCGAGGCCTGCTCGCACTCGTCACAAATTTTCAGAGATGGTAAGAACTCACACAAAACTGCAATTTATCAAAAATTTTTATTCATCGACAAATCGTTTGTCCACACAATATAATAACAATCGTGGCACCACTCTGTAGGTGTCTTTACGATGGATACTTTTTTTTCGAGGTCATCGAATTCACACCAACTATTGGTGCCCCATCTATACGTCAATGCTGTGTAGTGCCCTGCTACATCCGTATGGTCCATTACCGCTTGTTGTGGATTGTTTCGTAGGTTTACTCTAGCTTTATATGAGCATACACCTACCAGAACCATGTTTTTCGTCTTAGTCAGCGGATTCAACAGTTTTTTTGGAATTTTTGCCAGGGACACTACTTTTGAAGATTCATTGGCATTCGTCACTTCGAAAATAATGATATCTCCTGAAAAACAAATTGTAGTTCATACAATCAGGGCGTTAATTTTTTTTTGTACTATTTTATTCTTGGGTATGTAGCGCCGATCACAGGAGTGCGAAAAAGTTGACGCCCGAGTCGCATACAATATTTTTTGACCCTGTGTACGTGGAATTCGTGTGTAAAGTCTCGAATTCTGAGCGTAAAGTGAACCTGCGATAAAGTTCATTTTATGCTCAGAACTCGGAACTTTACATACGAATTTCACGCACACGGGGTCCAAAAATTAGTTTCACGACATTAAAAACATATATATATCTTACAAAATTTCATTTTTCAAATGTTTTATGAGATAAGCACAACTGTAAATCCAATCAATCTTGCATCCAGCTGTACTTACTAGTGTAAAGGTTTAATTAATATAGGGAACATAATACACCTACAATTCAGTTTCATTTCATAATAAAAAAATCTAAATAAAAATTTAAGATTCTGTTTCGAACAGAACTTGCGCTTAGCCGCGAAGGATACGTAGAAAATTTTTGAGATCATTTCTTTCAAGATCGGCCGTGGAGTTTTTCCACGAAGGCTTTGGAACAGTATTATTATCAAAGTAGTTTCTAACAGAAATCATAGTACCACATACCTATTTTTGTGAGAGTTCGTTGTACGGAATTCTTCGAATTACAATTCTCTAACGGGCAATTTATCGTAGTTACCATTATCGAATGATTCTCGATTAGTTTGTCGTTAGTAGGAAACAGTTCATAATCCGGTACATCTGTCAG
Organism: Macrophya alboannulata; assembly: GCA_949628255.1. Classification (NCBI taxonomy): domain Eukaryota; kingdom Metazoa; phylum Arthropoda; class Insecta; order Hymenoptera; family Tenthredinidae; genus Macrophya; species Macrophya alboannulata. The sequence goes on along the minus strand of OX451207.1, from coordinate 30,306,791 downwards.
TGTTATATCTGCTGTACCTGTAATATTTCCACATTCTTGACAAGTCGACGTCTCAACAAAGCTCGGAAAAGGCGAAAAGATCTTGCGCGCCAGCCAAGGAACTGCCACGTTGCAATTCAGAACGTTGTTTTTTTCTGTTAAAACTGAGGGATATAAAATGCAAATCTCGTGTAATATTGCAGCTCTTTTAGAGTACGTTCCAGCTCTAATTCCATCCTGGATAATGTCGACGATTAATTCGAAAAAATGCAAATTCGAAGCTTTTATCTGGGAAAATAATATTGAAAATGAAACCGATCACTATAATGATTGATATATATCGAAATTATGCCCGCACTTTTCATGGAAATTGAAAATTGCTGACACGTTTTTGGCACATAGTTCAATTCTAATTATTTACAGTCCCGTCTTTGTAAAGTGAAAAATAAATTTCGATCAGATAAAAACAGTTGTTTATATTATTTTCTTGGCATTATATAGTTATGAAAAGTTAATATCAAATCGTCAGAGATCTCATAAACTAAAATGTGATTTTTCGGAACAATCGATTCTCACAAAACTATCGCTAGATATGTAATAAAAACTTGTCTGCCAAATATGTCACAGCTTCAGCACAGCCAAACTCTCCTCAGAATGAAGATATTAGAATTACCTTATCAAAGATGTCAGGAAAATCTAATGCTGCAATCAAAGTCATGTACAAAATAGTGTCAAATGCACAGGTACTAGCTAATGTCGTATTTTTCCCGCTAATTATTGAAGGAGCCAACGTAATGTCACAACCATTGCGGATAATTGGTATTTCTATTCTGTTATTATTCCCAAATTTCAAACAATCTTTTATGTACGCTTTATTTTCTCCTAAATATTTCGCAGCCTTTTTTTTAATCGGATTCTGCTTTTCAATTTCTGTTTTATTCGATTTCGATATATTGAAGTCAACGTTTGCATCTGAAAATAATTCAACAATCCATTAAAGAAGAAAGTTGAGATGATAATGTTTTCATGGGGGTCAAAAGACAATAAAGTCGAATAATATTTGGAAAGCAAAGTCAAACAATATACTATTTAAAATAAAACCTCTAAAAAATATATGTCACATTCATGTGTTTTTAGCCGACTAAAAAATGACTAATCCTCAAAAATTTTCCACAGATCGGGGTATAAAAGTACAATACTTTTACCAAGTATTATGGCCATAGTGATTCATGCGCGGAGTTACAAGGATTTAGCATTTCTTCTTCGAACGGAGATATCCCAAAAAATGTGCTGCATACAGGAAATTACTATGAATGAGGAAATTCGGTCATTTAATCGACTACAATAAACAAATCTATTCAGATTTTTTCGAACACTCCAGACAACAAAATAAAAAAAAATTTGCGCTCACCAAGAACCCATCAATATTTGTATCACTTATTTTTTCTCATATTCTGCAAATGAAACAGAAGTTTTGTTGCTTAGTGCGTCATGGGGAAACCGGCCGTTCCAAAATTGATTTTCAAAATTAATTTACAATTTTCAAAATTAATATTGGATCGACCGGTTTCTTCATGAAGCAATTTTTCACAAAACTTCTGTTTCACTTGTAGAATATGAGGAAAAATAAGTGATACAAATATCGATGGGTTCTCGGTCAACGTAAATTATTTTTCATTTTTTTACCTTCGAAAATTCGGTCTGGACTATTCGAGAAAATCTGAATGAATTTGTTTATTGTGATCGATAAAATGACCGAATTCGCTCATTTACAATAATGAAACATTTTATTTACAGTAAATCATCCGGTATAAAGCACATTTATCGGGATATCATCGTATGAAGAAGAAACACTAAATGCGTGTAACTCAGCGCATAAATCGGTACGGGCGATAATACTTGGCAAAAGTATTCTACGTTTACACCCCGATTTGTTGAAAATTTTTGAGGTTTAGTAAATTTTTCGGTGGCTGAAGTTACATGGAATGTGCCATATGTGAATGTTAATGCATATAGTTTGACCTAATCATATCTGATCCGATCATATATACATTTAATCTCCCTTATTAAGCATATAATACCTATAATTTATAATTTGTGCCTGTATGATTTTTTATTTGGAAAAAAATATTTTGTAATAACAGTCAAGGGCGAAAACTTCTGATTATAGTTAATTATGATCATTATAATTATCACTGCATTAAATTTCGAAATCAATATATCTGACTCATCATTACATAGGTGGTAATTCAATAGTTTGACAATCTCACATGGAAAAAAAATGTCATAATAAACAAATAGATGACTATTTTAATTTTCAGTGGAAAAATAGTATCGTCTATAATTATTCATTTTTTTACAATTATTTTCTATAAAGGTATATCGTACTTTTTATGAAAAAAATCAGGTGAAGTTATCGTCGAGCTTATGAAAAAATATTCGAACCATCAAGGCTAATTGTAGGACATATTGTTAAATAATTCATATTTATATCTTTTTACATGATAGAATCATATAATATATATTATATCATAATATATTTGATTATGTTTATTCCTACTTTTGTCCAATTGTAAATTAACTTCGTTTTCACATGATTTCTGATCAGTAATATCATTACAACGACTGTGATTGTTTTTCCAACATTCTCGGCAAATCCTTCGTTGTCCATAACCTTCCTGACTTTTAACGCCTGTGGTTTCAGATGAACACTCCGGGAATACGTGGACGTTTCGGTTGCAATACCGACATTTATGTGCATCTTAATAAAAAATATATAGTCTTGTTATAATAACCATTCCAATTCACTTTAAAATCTTTGAAAAATAAGAGAATTGATGACTTCCTATCCTGAATTTGATAATATAATTTGTCTCATACCTGATGGTCGATCACCTCTCAAACACGCTGGACAATCTGTTTCATTATTTTCTCTGGCTGGTTTTTGTTGCGTAGATGTATAGGAATCTGCGTCATAAAGAACGTCCTCGATTCTTCTCTTACGATTTTTTTTTCTATTTGTACCCACTGGCCTAGTTCGTTTTTCGAATCCTCCTTTACCACCCCTATTCTCGATGTCATTTAAAACCATATTTTCATCTTCTAAATGACAATTCGAACAAACTATTTCATTGTCATAGTCGAGGTTAATACAATCTACGGAGTGAATATTTTTTCTGCACACGGAGCAAAATAATATTCTGTTCTCTACGATCTCAGAATTACATACACCGCAAACAGGAAACTCTTCTGAATCTTCTAGATAGTTATTTGAGATGATTTTTTCACTCGCATAATAAATCGGTGATTTATCAAGATTATTTTTATTATTATTTCTATCGTCTGTATGAAACAGATAATCGGATAAAGATACATCTTTTAAAAAAGTACTATCGATAATGTCTTTTCGATTTGAGCATTTCAAACAGATGAAATTATCTTCATTATCTACTCCACAGTCTCGTATATGAACACTATTTTGGCAAACTAGACATGATCTTTGTTGTTCGTTTGAAACCTGGTTATTGCATACCCAACATACATTACTTTTGAGGAGTTCTTTGGCGTGTTTGTTGATATCCGCATTGATAATATTGAACTTTCCTTTCAAGTAATTGAGATGCTTGTCTACTAGCTTATCAACCCTCACACATTTTTGGACATCTTTCATTATAATGTGTTTAAATTTGTTCATTTCACTTTCCACAGGAGCACTGCTGGCTGGGTTTCTTCCAAATAAAAAATGTGAACTAAAAGCGCATGACCAAATAGGATATAATTCCATATCTTTTAATATTTGTTTTTTCAGATCAATGTTATACAAAAAAAATGCATTTGCGGTAGGTCTACTTTCTTTTTGATTGAAGTATTTTTCGCTTTTTTCATATATCTCAAGAGCCCATTTACCCCAGTAATTTGTTTTGTTCTTATTTGTCAATTCAAATTCTTCATCGGGAATTTTTTCTGTCTCTTCCCAGTCTTCTTCAATGTTGTCGATCAAATTACGATGTTCTTCTGAAAAATTAGTAGAATCTCGAATGCAAAATGAAATTTTGTAAAAGTTTATTTGACATTGTGGAGATCATTGATTGATTGTGGTATTTGAATCGTTCGTTCAGTATTTTGTTTCGAAATTTATAGTTATGCTATCAGAAATTACTCGTCTATGTATATGAAACTGAAGCTAACATAAAATTGTGATCATGGTAGAGATTAACCCATATAATAAGCGAGAAAACGTCTGGCCGACCGAGTGTTTGAATTATATATATTAGGGCGATTTGTTTTCGACTATTTTTATTTTTTCACTCCCCACCTAAAATTTTGTTGGACATGTCGAACAAAAAAATCCCTGAAAGTTATAGCCCTTAATATTAATATTAAGTACTTTCGCAGAGCGTGAAAAGATTTTCCATCTAAAATACACGTAAAGCAAAAATTTTTTTTTTCAAAATTTTATAACTCAGCGGCATTTTATAATATCACATTGGTCTTGGTCTCAATTTACGCAGAATTGAACGATCCTCAAAAGTGTCTATAACGGCGTAAGTGCAACTTACACTGGTGAGATGGTACGGGTCACTAAAGTTGATTTTCACCCAAAATTCTCGTTTTTTCACTGTTATCTCCAAAATGATTAACTTTACCGAAAAAATGTACAAAAAAAATTCGTTGGAAATTAAATTTCCTACAAAAAAGGTCCTCTAGACCTAAATGCTCAAATTAATATTTCTTGAGATATTGAACTTCAACTTACTTGTGGTAGATAAAATTTTTATGGTTTATTGTTTACATAATTATGATAATTGTCATAAATATGATATGATATCATGAATTATGATATGGAATATCAACAATTTGAAACGTTTGATTCAATAAACCATAAAAATTTTATTTACCACAAGTAAGTTAAAATTCAATATCTCAAGAAATATTAATCTGAGCATTTAGGTCTAGAGGACCTTTTTTGTAGGAAATTTAATTTCCAACGAAATTTTTCTGTACATTTTTTCGGTAAAGTTAATCATTTTGGAGATAACAGCGAAAAAACGAGAATTTTGGGTGAAAATCAACTTTAGTGACCCGTACCATCTCACCAGTGTAAGTTGCACCTACGCCGTTATAGACACTTTTGAGGATCGTTCAATTCTGCGTAAATTGAGACAAAGACCAATGTAATATCATAAAATGCCGCTGAGTTACAAAATTTTGAAAAAAAAAAATTTTTGCTTTACGTGTATTTTAGATGGAAAATCTTTTCACGCTCTGGGAAAGTACATAATATTAATATTAAGGACTATAACTTTTGGGGAATTTTTTGTTAGACATTACATATTAACACTTCTGAGTTTTAGTTTTATATTTCAACTCAGTTCAAAATTCTAGATATCAAACGATAAAACACGATTGAATAATTGATTTTTTATGTTGAAATAATTACCTGTGATCAATTCTTCCAACATATTATATTTGCTTGAACATTCCTTTGTCTTAAATTCACAATTACTTATTATGAACATGCTATTCAAAATTTTCTCTGCGTTTTCTAGATCTTCACAAAGAATGAGTTGGCCTATTGATGCCATATAAAAAACTTTTATTGTTTTTGGTAGCCCACTCAGTAGTTTACTATATTTTTTCATGAAATGTGCTACGTCAATACGAATGCGTACAGATATTCGTAGAATATTCGTATGAAATGCATCAGCGTATTCTTCTACGTTAGAAAAGTCACTAAATACTTTGACACATGCATTTAGAAGCGCTCGAGACTCGTCACAAATTATTTCTTTTGGCAATAAAACAGAACTACTTAACCAGTCATTTAAAAATGCCATGATGTCTCTAGTGGTGTGCCTCTCCGAAAGCATTTGTGCTAAGGAAAACTGACCTTCCGAAGTATGAGTGACTATTAAATATAGGAAAATAGATTTTTTCGAATTACTGTACGGCCTGTCAATCTTCTGAATTGAAAATCCTGTAGCATCTACATATATAGTCGCACCATACAATTTACAAATTTTTTTATAAGTTTGAATTTGTTCATTGGTCCAATAATGAACAAAAAAAGGTTTTCGTCCAATGTCATGAATAGCATGTACGTGTTTTGTATGTGACAAAATGTCCAACGCCGTGATCGGATCTTCGTGTATACGCTGCTTAGCTATGTGTCGCGATTTGGCAGCATGAAGAACATTAGCTGAATATAGCATCGGTGGATTAGAATCACCTTGATTCATAAGTTTCGTGGCAATTTTCGACCTATACATTTCTACACCGACCGCCTGAACATCTTCAACAACTGCTTCTCGAGTATTTCCACGGAGCCAATTTTTTCCACAGTTCTTACCTGAACCTGGTTTAAGCACCAAGTTTCCAATAACATATTCATCTTCACTTTCTCTTGATAGGATGCATTTCAAGTCCGAACCACATTTGCAATAGGCTAAGAAAGCGAAAAAAGAATACCATGCTAGGTTTTGAAATAAAATAAGGGAAAAAAAATACAAAAGAATAAATAAATAAACAAATATATATATATATATATATATATATATATATATATATATATATATATATATATATATATGTATATGTGTATGTGTATGTGTATGTGTATGTGTATGTGTGTGTGTGTGTGTGTGTGTGTGTGTGTGTGTATGTGTATGTATATGTATATGTATATGTATATGTATATGTATATGTATATGTATATGTATATGTATATGTATATGTATATGTATATGTATATGTATATGTATATGTATATGTATATATATATATATATATATATATATATATATATATATATATATATATATATATATATATATATATATATATATGGGCAATTCCACCAATTATAGGTAAACGATCAGGTCCCAAAAATTTGATTTGGCTGCAATTTTGATATGTTGTCAGGTGTGCTGAGAAATGGAATTCCTCGAAATTCCAGACCTCCAGGTCGCACCGTTCAGGAGATACACGTTGACCAATTTTTGCACCGATCTTTTGTCTCGAATTACTAGTCCTTCCTGTGTTCGGAGAACAAATATGGGTCGACATGTTTCTCATGTGAAAAAGACTGATCTTTCCGAAGATCAAATTTATTTTTGGATAAATTTTCGGGAACAGCTTGAAAAATACGTTTTTTCGCAAAAAATTAGTTTTTTTCAAAGTTCCGCAAATGAAAAAATTATTTTGACAATTTCATCGGAAAGCTGAGAATTTTTCCATAAGGACCTCAGATTTTCAGAGTGGGATGACCATGGGATCGTGCTTGAGCTGGATTTATAAAAAACTTGTACTTATCGTGTCGTTCCGCGGGTGGACCGAAGAATATGAAAAATATTTGTGCCTCTTGGAACCGAGGTTCTCAAAGGCCGTGGCAGTAAAAGGCACGCAGAGCTTTCATTGTGTAGTGTCGATTCCATTAGCTGTAAACGTTTTGTTAATCAAACGATATTCTCAGAGTGTTGAAGGCAAGCAAATAAAGATTTTCCGTTAAACTCGCCTAAAATTTTATCTCCCGATCGTAGTCAGTATCCCCATCATAAGACTATCTAATCCCAATGCCACACGACACATCCCAGCAGCAGTCAGCCACGTTCGCGTCGTCGGATCGCTCCACCCGCGAAACGACACGATAAATACAAGTTTTTTATAAATCCAGCTCAAGCACGATCTCATGGTCATCCCACTCTGAAAATCTGAGGTCCTTATGGAAAAATTCTCAGCTTTCCGATGAAATTGTCAAAATAATTTTTTCATTTGCGGAACTTTGAAAAAAACTAATTTTTTGCGAAAAAACGTATTTTTCAAACTGTTCCCGAAAATTTATCGAAAAATGAATTGCATATTCGGAAAGATCAGTCTTTTTCACATAAGAAACATGTCGAATCATATTTGTTCTCCGAACACAGGAAGAACTAGTAATTCGAGACAAAAGATCGGTGCAAAAATTGGTCAACGTGTATCTCCTGAACGGTGCGACCTGGAGGTCTGGAATTTCGAGGAATTTCATTTCTCAGCACACCTGACAACATATCAAAATTGCAGCCAAATCAAATTTTTGGGACCTGATCGTTTACCTATAATTGGCGGAATTGCCCATATATATATTCTCTCACCATGAAACGTTCCGGATGTCCCTTCCTTAGATAAAGAATGATCTCTATATTGGAATGCACATCTTATATGCAACTCATCCCAGATTTTACTAGAAAAAAACTTTTGCCAGATTTGTGGTACGAATACAAGCTTTTCTTCGTACGTTGGTCTGCGGCCAGGCTTCTTCCGCTTCCGCATAGATTTTTCAGTAATTTCATCGAAAATAGCTTTTTTCAATTTTTATTGAAAACTTAATTTCTTAATTGGTTTCAAAGTAATGACTGTCATTGGCGGAAATATCAAGAGAATCTTCTTTTGTACTATCGCAAGAATCATCAATTCCAATGCAGGTTTCATTCAATAATTTTTTTCGCAAATCATACCGATTGCCTGTGACCATCGCATGGAGAGAAAATGCAGATAATTGTTTATCAACGTGTTCTGACAAGTCATCCCAAATTTTATGGTATTTAGAAACTATTTTATTGTCTTGAATAATCTCCTCTCTCCTGTTAATGATTTCATTGATCAGATTTTCCCGATCTATTTTTGTTTTTCTACCAGCAACCATCTTTTGTTTTGTTTTCCATTGAAAGATCAATATTCAAGGACAATCGACTTTCCGCAAATAGGTTAATGGAAACAAACGGTGTCAATTTTGATACTGAAAATAATTAATATTGAATGTACGTGAGTATACATCCTATTCACTCGAATAGATACGTAAAACTGTCTACTATAGAATTTCGTTTATAGAATCCCAATTGACTTTTGTGCAATAAATAAAAGTTAATAATTCATGCAGCTGAATTTCTTATTCGTATGAATAAATTCATGATGTATATCATATTTACTAAAACTATATAAACACTATAAGAACCAAGAAAGAGCCTTCATATATGAGTCATTCCACGTTAAGCGAGACACCTTTTTGACCTCATGTGCTTGAAAATTATCGAATTTTGTTTTACATGTTCTCTGGGTAAAATAAACATAAGAAACAATTTCTTTTTTTTTTTTTTTTTTACTCAAATGGCTTAGAAGCTACAGGGGGTTGAATTTTCGAAAAAAGCACCAAAAATCGGAATCGCGCTCTCCTTTGAACTTTAATATCTCCGATTCCCTTTGATGTACAGACGTCTGCAAAAGCTAATTTTGAAACTCTTGGATTGGACTTTTATGCTATTAATTTTCACTTCATCGAATGAACAATCCTCCATTTGTTAAGAACAATTGTATTTTTGAAACGCGATTTTCGAGACGTTCGCACCCTTCAAAAACTCTAAAAAAAAATACGAGCGTGTTCCTTGATTCATTTTCTACGAAATATGTGAAATTCAGGACGGAGTTCCGATATACAATATATTTAAAGAGCGGTTGATTCAAGCAGGATGTCGCGCGCGGCCACGGACGTTGGGGCGGCGAAACCCTGTTCGCGCGCCGTTCGGTACTTGAATTTCAACGTACACGGCCGCGCGCGACGTCTCGCGTGAATCAACCGCTCTTTAAATATACTGTCTATCGAAACTCCGTCCTGGATTTCACTTATTTCGTAGAGAATGAATCAATAGGAACACGCTCGTATTTTTTTTAGAATTTTTGAATGGTGTGAACGTCTCGAAAATCGCGTCTAAAAAATATAATTGTTCTTCACAAATGGAAGATTGTTTATTCGATAAAGTGAAAAATAATAACATAAAAGTACAACTCAAGAGCTGTAAAATAAGTTTTTGCAGACGTCTGTACGTAAAAGGGAATCGGAGATATTAAAGTTCAAAGGAGAGCGCGACTTCGATTTTTGGTGCTTTTTTCGAAAATTCAACCCCTCGTAGCTTCTAAACCATTTGAGTGAAAAAAAAATAATAAAAATTGTTTCTTATGTTCATTTGACCCAGAGAATATGTAAAAAAAATTACAAAAGAATTAGAAACATCGAGGAATATTTTTAGCCAAATCCGTCCCGCTTGACGTGGAATGACTCATTGCCTATAAGCTTATTGCATTTTATATGTACAGTTGGGCAATATAGTTCATCAAGGGTAGAAATTCAGGTTAAAGCATTCCAGTGTCTACGTTGTTGAGCAGGCCCCTCGCTCCATATACCCCTCTCCCCGAGCCCATCGATGCATTATTGTGGATATTTTGGAAATTAATTTTTATTTCTTTTTCGGAAGTATTTCGTACTTTACTTTGAGCAGGTAGTCTGCCCGATTTCGAGTCCGACCGACTCGTCTTACCTCGTCGATAAATATACGTATAATATATCGTCACCTGATCTCAAATTTCTTTGTTTTAGTGAAAAACAGAGAAATTTGAACTCGATTTTGATATTATACAGAATTAACTTATGTAATTAGTTTGGAAGAATTTCATCTAAAAATGTGATGCCCAACTGATCGAAATTCGCATTTCAGATTCAGCAGTGATCCACTAAATTTTTGATAACAGCAAATTCCTAATTTCTCATAGTTATTATTTTACATAGGTCTTCGAAATGTATGTATCTACGTTGAGTGAAAAAATGAAGAATTGAGGCGCAGGGAGAAGAATTAAGACATACTCAGTTGGTCGTTTATAAATTTTGATAAAATTTTAAATTTTTACCAACTAAGAAATCAAAAATCCAAAATCAGAACTCAATAGTAGATAATAAGAGAAAAATAAAATAAACAACAGCAATTAGGAGAATATAATTATATACGTTAATTCGGTAGAATATCAAAATCGAGTTCAAATTTAACTGTTTTTCACCAAAATAAAGGCATTTGAGATCAGGTGACGATATATTATACGTATATTTATCGACGACGTATGACGAGTCGGTATAAGACGAGAAGGCAAATCGGGCAGACTACCTGCTCGAAGTAAAGTACGAAAATACTTCCGAAAAAGAAATAAAAATGAATTTCCGAAATATCCACAATAACGCATCGATGGACTCAAGGAGAGGGGTATGCGGAGCGAGGGGCCTGCTCAACCGCGTAGACATTGAAATGCTTGAGCTTGAATTTGTACCCTTGATGAACTTTATCGCCCAGCTGTACATACAGTATGCACACTAGTGTGGAAAAAGAAAAATCGCTTATAGTCTCAAAAATTTGTCTTAGGTACAAAAAACAAATCCTTCCGAAAAATCAGCTCTATTTCTCAATTCTACTGAAAGCTCATCGAGAATTCATTTTCCCAATCATATAACACGTGAATTTTTTTTTCGTTGTTCTCGAATAAAAGTATTAGGAATTTTTTTTTTTCAAATTTCTAAATACATGCAGAATATACATCAGAGCTTTATTGTACCGAATTTAAAATTTGAAAAAAAAATCTCAATACTTTTATTCGAGAACCCCCCCCCCCCCCCCCCAAAAAAAAAAAAAAAAAAAATCACATGCTAAATCAATGGGAAAATAGATTCTCGGTGAGCTCTAGCGAGATTGAGATATATCGAGCTGATTTTTCGGGAGGTTTTTTTTTTCATATCTAAAGGTAACTTTTGAGACTATAAGACCTTTAAAGAACGAGAAAAATGTTTTTCTGAACCACCCTGATGCACAAATAACATATATCGATTTTTCAATTCAGTACTGAGTTATAACAGTTTGAGAATCAATAATGAGCTAACTATAAGTACCACACATAGAAAGATGTAAATCGTGTGAAAGATAGCAAAAATGTTCGGAAAAATGAATTACGAGGTTCCTAATGTTTTAATTTCGAAATAATTTTAGTATCTCGTAATTATTATTTCAGACACGTAAAGTACTGCAATACTTCTTCAATGAATCTGCAATATTTCATTGAAAATGTATATATCCATGAGATGAAAGTTTTTTAAAGCGACAAGTTGAATCAAAAGATAAACAAGGAAAACAAATTCAGCGGTATAACAATCGACTTCTTGATTGCGTAATCACACCGTTCACGTACTTAACTCACAATGGTTTTTATTATTTGGGTACGGGTGAAAAGGCTACAAAGTTCACAATACAGCCCAAAATACTTACGGAAATACCTTGTTCGTCGATAAGGACTTGTGGTGACAAAAGTTTTTTTTTTATTTTTCAAATAATCACTGTCACTATGTACAAAACATTCGATATCACTTCATATTTCTGAAATTGAATAACTCACTTATATTCGAAACGAACGCGAAAATTCGATCTCAACCGTAGGGCGATCGTATGACAAGTAACAATAAGCGTGCGGTGATGAGCATTTTGCACTGTATAAGGCTCTTTTTTGAGCCTTTTGCGCGCGCTATACTATACCGCTCAGACCAGTCAGCGCTAGATTTATACTATAGTTTCAATGGTAGAGCTACGTGTATCATACGTAGGTATAGGTATATCGGTTTGTAGGACCGACAACCGGAAATTCAACTCGCTTCAAAATGAATATAAAAACAAAAGTAATATAAACTTACCGTAACGTATTTTTTGAATTATAAATATCTTGTTAAATACATTCTTACTATTTTACGTAAAAATAATACGTTAATTACGATCTGTGAATGAAATTCCAGGTGATTCAATTACCGCCTTGCAAAAATAATTTTTACAGTTATACATTATATTGAAAAAGTATTATATACTTCGATCCCTCAGTATGAATTCAATTTTTCAGGTACTATTACCCCCTACATGAAAAGAATTCTTAGTTCGATTTCTCGAGTCCACAGTTATAGAAAGAAGAATAATATTCAAATGTATAGCTATGGATGTATTCTTGCTACGCATGCATGTATTAAGTTATGTACAGCGTGTATAGAAACGTTTGGTCGCCGCTGTACCGGGTGATTGTCCAGTTTGAGATCGGTGAAGATTTATCAAAACTTGTAGCCACAAAATTGTCCTTGACCTTCAAAATCAAGGTCAAAATTTTTATTGTCTTGAAAAATGTTACTAATTCAGAGGACAAAAAGTCTCCGGGGAACCATAGGGCTAGATCGATTCCTTCCCATCAAAAAAGATTTCGGAAGATAAAAGAAATTCGGTGTAATTATAAAAACAGATATTCCAATCGGTTGTCGACCACAAGACTTTGGTGTCGTCTTGAATCTTGTTCCATGATATTTTTAATTTTTTTGAGAAATTTTTTGATTTTTTTTCAAATTTTTTCAATGTTCTTTAGTTTTTTCACATTCTCTTGAATTCCCTTTAATTCTTTTTAAAGTTTTTTGAAGTTTTTTAAGGTTTTGTATAAACAAGGCTGGTCACCAAGCGCAATTACTAAGAGCGTTTGATTATGATGGTTCGATCTTATGGGTCTCGCGCTATCAACGTCGTGACCGGTAAAGATGAACCGCGAGACGTAAATGTAAAAAAAAATCTAGAAAGAATTCAAAACAATACGAATTTTGTTTTTTAAAATCCGAAGACTTCAAGAAAATTTGAAAATTTTTGAAAAACTTAAAAAAAAAATCAATGAAAATTCAAGATAAGCCGAAAAAACCCGACAAAATTGAAGAAATTTGAAAAAAAAAATCAAAAAAGTTTTCAAAAAATTAAAAATATAAAAAGAAATTCAAGACGAGACCAAAGTCTTGTGGTCGACAACCTGAATTTCTGTTGTTATAATTGCACCAAATTTCTTTCATCTTGCGAAGTCTTTTTTGATGGAAAGGAATCGATCTAGACCTATGGTTTCTCGGGGACTTTTTATCCTCTGAATTCAGTATAAATGCCTCACCCTGAATATGTGGAAAATTCTGTTCTGTTCTGTACTTTAATCATTTTAGATCAGAGAATCAGTCGATATTTTGTGTACAATGTACATATTTCAGCCGAAGAAACAAATCCAAAATTTGGGACCTTACTTTTTGAGATATCGCAAAGACAAAACTCGAGGATTTATGCGCACAAAAATTACATGCATATCATTCTATAATTAATAGCGAATAATGACTGTAACAATTTATTCACCTACTATCGAATTTTGCAGCCTCCTTTGAGGATCAAATCTTCAGTTGTAAGGCTCTCAGATATTTTCTGGCATATTTATATTATACTTCCTGGAATGTTAGATTCATTGTGGGGGTTTGCGATAAATTTATACCGATGGGCCTCAGAATTGTTGAAAGTATCGACTTTGGACTATTTCAAGTTCCCACCGCCTCCAACAATTTGTTGCGAGTGCGGGCGGGCCTCTGAATTGTTCTAAATATCGAATTTGGACCATTTCTAGTTCCTACCGTCTCTAACGATTTGTTGCGAGTGCGGGCGGGTCTCTAAATTGTTCGAGGCATCGAATTTCGACTATTTAGAACTTCTACCATCTCCAACAATTTGTTGCTAGTGCGGGCGGGCCTCTGAATTGTTCTAAATATCGAATTTGGACCATTTCTAGTTTCTACCGTCTCTAACGATTTGTTGCGAATGCGGGCGGGTCTCTAAATTGTTCGAGGCATCGAATTTCGACTATTTAGAACTTCTACCATTTCCAACAATTTGTTGCGAGTGCGGGCGGGTCTCTAAATTATTCCAGGCATCGAATTTCGATTATTCAGAATTTCTACGGTCTCCAACAATTTGTTGCGAATGCGGGCGGGCCTCTGAATTGTTCTAAATATCGAATTTGGACCATTTCTAGTTCCTACCGTCTCTAACGATTTGTTGCGAGTGCGGGCGGGTCTCTAAATTGTTCGAGACATCGAATTTCGACTATTGAGAACTTCTACCATCTCCAACAATTTGTTGCGAGTGCGGGCGGGCCTCTGAATTGTTCTAAATATCGAATTTGGACCATTTCTAGTTTCTACCGTATCTAACGATTTGTTGCGAGTGCGGGCGGGTCTCTAAATTGTTCGAGACATCGAATTTCGACTATTTAGAACTTCTACCATCTCCAACAATTTGTTACGAGTGCGGGCGGGTCTTTAAATTATTCCAGGCAACGAATTTCGACTATTTAGAATTTCTACGGTCTCCAACAATTTGTTGCGAGTGCGGGCGGGCCTCTGAATTGTTCTAAATATCGAATTTGGACCATTTCTAGTTCCTACCGTGTCTAACGATTTGTTGCGAGTGCGGGCGGGTCTCTAAATTGTTCGAGGCATCGAATTTCGACTATTTAGAACTTCTACCATCTCCAACAATTTGTTGCGAGTGCGGGCGGGTCTCTAAATTATTCCAGGCATCGAATTTCGACTATTCAGAATTTCTACGGTCTCCAACAATTTGTTGCGAGTGCGGGCGGGCCTCTGAATTGTTCTAAATATCGAATTTGGACCATTTCTAGTTCCTACCGTCTCTAACGATTTGTTGCGAGTGCGGGCGGGCCTCTGAATTGTTCGAGACATCGAATTTCGACTATTTAGAACTTCTACCATCTCCAACAATTTGTTGCGAGTGCGGGCGGGTCTCTAAATTATTCCAGGCATCGAATTTCGACTATTCAGAATTTCTACGGTCTCCAACAATTTGTTGCGAGTGCGGGCGGGCCTCTGAATTGTTCTAAATATCGAATTTGGACCATTTCTAGTTCCTACCGTCTCTAACGATTTGTTGCGAGTGCGGGCGGGCCTCTGAATTGTTCGAGACATCGAATTTCGACTATTTAGAACTTCTACCATCTCCAACAATTTGTTGCGAGTGCGGGCGGGTCTCTAAATTGTTCCAGACATCGAATTTCGACTATTTAGAACTTCTACCGTCTCCAACAATTTGTTGCGAGTGCGGGCGGGCCTCCGAATTGTTCCAGGCATCGAATTTGGACTATTACTAGTTCTTACCGTCTCTAACGATTTGTTGCGAGTGCGGGCGGGCCTCTAAGTTGTTTCGAATATCGAATTCGAACTATTTCGAGCTCCTACCGTCTCTAACAATTTGGTGCGAGTGCGGGCAGGTCTTAAAATTGTTCCAGGTATCAAATTTGACTCATTTCAAATAGGTTCCTTGATATTCAACGTTAAAGAGACATTCAATTCGCGATGTCGGTCTTCAAAAACCAAAAAAATTATTCCAATGTATCAAATAATCGTTTTTTGGGAAAAATACTACGATGGTTTATTCGTATTTTTCTTGCTACAAATTTTGATGCGTATATCGCTGCAGTTTATTAATTCAGTGAAGACTTTTTTCGGTCCTTGCTACGTCAATATTACGCTAGCGGTGTTGCGATTTTTTCCTAAACGGTAAACGCTACAAATTTTTGTTACTCGCAACAAATTCGCTACAAATCGGCTACAAATTACTCACTCGGTCCGATCTCCGCCCGCAGTTCCGGCTCCGCCAGTGTAATATACCTCTTTTATACGCACGGAAGAACACGCTTTGCCCCGGAAACTCCGGGCACAGGCTTGCCGATATCAGACCTCCCATTATTCGATTCTCGTGACCTACATACACAAGCGTCGATTTATCAGGATTCGCCATTTTGAAATTCGCAAATGCCCAACAGATAAGTGCTAGAATCGTCATTTCCAAAATTGTAGGGGGGTTAATTATAACGTCACCGGATATATAGGTATACAATGGTGGGGGGTTGGAGGGGGGCTTGTGATAACGGTCAACTAATCAGACCGCGGACACCTGATAGTGTGACATCATCTTCCTCCCTCCAGCCCCTCACACGGACACGGGAGGGCACGCATGTGTTGTGCACTAACACGCGTTGGTCCAGAACCCGCCTAGACCATCTACTGTTATTACTGTCTGAGTTGCGCTTGCGATGTCAACTATGACAATAATTCTTATCCCGTCTGTGAAACCTTCCCGAATGATATTTCAGGAAGTACAATCCTGTATATACATGAGAAATATTACCATAATTTTTCGGCCAAAATTGTTATGAAATTCTCTCCGTAATAGGCTTCCTAAATTTATTTAACCTGCAAATGCAGACAAATCGTCAGCTTTTGATTAAGAAGGCTTAAAAACGTGACTACAACAACACAACCTATGCTTAGATAATCCAGGTAGATTCCTCAACGAATGGTAATTTCACTTATGCTTGAAAATTCATAAACTTCTTAAAAAATATATGATTCAGCATAG
The DNA here is from genome assembly GCA_949628255.1 of Macrophya alboannulata. NCBI lineage: Eukaryota > Metazoa > Arthropoda > Insecta > Hymenoptera > Tenthredinidae > Macrophya > Macrophya alboannulata. The sequence goes on along the minus strand of OX451207.1, from coordinate 30,289,713 downwards.
TACGAACTGTTCTGATCGTTATTTTCAGTATTTTCTGAATCAACGACTGGGGCTTGTAATATTACATTGTTATGCAGAACAGGCCGACCATGGTTTGTATTTATTCCCATATCATGCAGTACTGTAGTTTCAATTATAATCGTCAATGTTCGTATAGTAGTTACTCGTAAACCCATAGATAAGCACGGAAATCGGCATTCCAATACGCCAAACGTGCGCTCTATTACATTTCGTGTACGAATAGTGGCATCATTGTTATGCATTTTATGTACCAGTTGCAGGATTCCGCCAAGGTGTCAGAAGGTAACTCTGGTACGCGTATCCACTATCACCCAATAAATAACCATCGTAGTATTCGTTGGTTATTCGTTGTTTTCGAATTGTGCTCTCAAAAACGAATCTTCGAAAATCGTGAAATCACAACTAGATCTTGGCCAGCGCGAGACGATATCCATGAATCTCAATTTGGCATCACAAGCTGCTTAAACATCAATTAAAAACCATCTCTAGCAATTTTGGCATCGTTCGTTATAATCACCTCCGGATGAATGAATCCGGATATGCGTGCAATCAATCGCACCTATTGCACCCGGGAATTCAACCTCCTCGTTAAATGTAGTTTCAACCTTGTTGAGTTCTGCTTGGTTGTACATATAAATGAAGCCTTGTTTGAATATTGCAATATGATGCGTGCCTTTACAAATTACACGACATACCGACGCATTCGATATATTGAAGTGATCAACCGTACATATTTGAAATGAACCAGTTACATAAAATCGTGAAGTGATAAGCAGTTGATTCATTTCTGTTATTAGGTAATGTCTTGCACTTTGGGGTTCCGAATGATGCCGAATAAAATTGTACAATCTTTCAACAGACTCTTTACACATCCGAAATCGTATTCTGAAATCAACATCGTCGTAATCTTGTAACGGATGATCGAAAATTGAACTATTATATAGCATCTATAAAACAGAGAAAACTCCCACGTGAATCGATGGTGTCCATTTTTATAAATATTGAAACTCATAAAATTTTTTTCGGATAAACAAACTGAATATATTTCGTTTTGGTTCTGCGTAACTTTTTTTTTTTTGTTAACTACATATTACGTTGCAATATTTCAGAAATGAAATTTAAGTCTTACGCCGTCTTACGCGGACACTAGGTACACTTATATGTATATATTTATACCGCGCCATTGGCGTCCAGAATGCCTACGAGTGTCAATAATTAAAATTTTTTATTCATGCGAAGTCGCATTACGTCTGATAGGTGCATTCATCACAAACAAAAAAGTCACATTCACTGAAGATTTATTTTAAAAAATATGACATCTCGCAACAGAGAATGAGGCCAAGAATCCACGTTATAAAAAATAGACCATATCGAAATATTACTATATAAAACATTTATAACATATAATATACTGTACGTAATGGAATTATAATCTTGAGAACCCACTTCCCGGAATGCATATCCCTATTTAGGAACAGTAGTGTAACATTGTTGCCGCTGCCGTGTAGCCAGTGATAAAATATCCTACAAAAAAGGCAATGGCCCTCGAGGGTTGCGGAAGAGGAATAACTGCATAAACAATGGTATGGAGAATCCTTGCTACGACGAACCCTCGAATCAACAAACCGGCCAACCATGTAGAAGGACCAGTTCCTAGCCAGAGCAAAGTGGATAGAAACCAAGGCACCACATTTTCCAGGTCGTTCAAGTGCGCTCTGCGGACTCGTTCTACATCTGGATCGTTAAGGATGACTTTCCCTTTTTTCGTAAGTATGGTGTCTTCCTCATTTGCGAAAACCTGCGGACAGAATCGTTTATAAAAATTCTATGGGATTACAATTACTTATAATATATCGAAAAATATAAAAATAATACTGAATTTTCAGCGACCAAAAGAACTTCCATAAAATATGAGCACACTGATATTCAATATGCTATGTAGGTCTACTCTAATAGAATAGTGGTAAAAAGCCACAATATTTATTCCACTTCATAATCGGTAAATCTTTTACAGTGTTGTGAAAATTGTAATTAAATTTATTTCAATTGCTGCATTACTTTTGTAATACATAGTTGAGCATTAATTTTCATTTTCATTACAAAAGTAATCATTAAAACAAATTTAATTGCACATTACAAAGTAAGTGATGGGTAATTAAATGGGTAATTGAATTACAAATGTAAGTAATGACTGGCAACACTAGTCTCCCAGTACAAAACATGTGTACCTAAGGATTAATCCTGTACTACTGCACACAAGTTGCTATAGTATTCCTATCACTGATTGTAGCGTTGTTCTTCTTTTATTTATAATTATTAACTTCCCGCTATGAAAATTGACAATTTTCCGAAGCAAGGGAAGTTATTGGTTTCGGTCCGATTTTTGAAAATCGAGCTTTCATCAGATCTCGACGTTTTGGCTTCCTAGGAAGCTATTCTGACTATTTTTGGATGAGCGTCCGTGTGTGTGTGTCCGTGTGTAAACAAATTTTTGTCATACGATATGTTTGGATCGAATCGACCGATTGGAAGGGTAAAGTTTTTTTTTTTTTTTTTTTCATGTTTTTAGCGCATAACTTCTAATCTGTTTGTGCGATTAGTCTCAAAACTTAATCAGATTTAAGTCTTGGATATGCTTTTTAGATTGCCGCAAGATTTATTGAAATCGACCAATTAGTTTAAAAGATATTGCACGAGAAAAGTTTCTTCTTTTTAATAAACGTGAGTTGATTTTGAATCACTCATGTCGAATCTGTCAAATTAATTAAAAACTATTAAAAATCTCGCACTAGTATCAATTTATTGTAATGTATTTGACACATAGCGGGAAGTGTTAGGGTTGGCTCACAGGTCAACCGGTTTCCTGTTTTTTTTTTTCATTTTCCATCCTAAGGGTTATGCTGACGCAAGGTCCAATTCTCATTCAATCCAAATAACACCATAGTTGTGCGACCGGTAAAGTGTATTTATTTTCATTAGACGCATATATGTATATATATATATACATACTTGTGACGTTAATCATATTGCGGTTATTGTCAGTTGTTAGTGTGCTGCAATAATTCGATTTTTTTTTTATGACGCCGATTTTTCTTCAGATACTTTTTGATAAAAAAAGACATACGCATTTCGCAAAAAAAAAATAAATTATTATTCATCCACTTCCGGTTTATGTCCCTTCAAAGTAGAAAAAAAATATTTTGGCCCACAGTGTATTCCTTGATTTTTCACAAATAAAGTCCCTAAAAAGTACATGAAACACCGCATTTTTGATGGCTATCTCATCATGAAAAAATCATTTTTCGATTTTTTCTGTTTATATGAAACTGCGAGAAAAAAATTTTGATCTAAAAAAGCCCGTATCGAGAGTCAAATTTTTTCTCTTTCTGTAACACTTTTTCTATAACGCCCGTTATACAGAATTCGGTACTTCCTTGGCACCAATGAATTCCTTGTCAAAATCTAAGACGAAAATCATCAATAATCAAATGTCAAGGGGTCAACCGTTTCCGGGTAGGAGTCGTTCAAAGTTAGCCAATAGGAGATGAGATAAAAGATCTGCAACTGCAACTGATAAAACAACGCTAAAGGCTTTGTATAATTTTACGTAATAGATACTGTATTACACACTGACGTTTCAATCGAATAATATAAATTATAAAAAAATGCACACTCAGCATGATATGCTTAAACCGGAGTTTAATAATGTATGGATATCTCTATAAATTAAAATGAATTGAAAGAATTGATTTGATGTTTGAGAACAATGTTTATACTTCCAACTGAACGTAGGAACAAAAAAATTTGGGATAAGCGGACGTATGCCGTATCTAATAATATTTCACAAAATCATAATTCTCACGGTTTATTTGAGTGTTGTTATCTACGGAATACGTGCGCTCATTCCATTTTTTTTTTGTTCCTACGTTTAGCTGGAAGTATAAAAATTGTTCTCAAGCATCAAATCAATTTTTTAAATCGATTTTAATTCATGAGATAAGAATAATTAAAAAACATCGAAAACTTCAATTTATTTTACATTCAAAATTTCAATCGCCTGGTGGCACCTGTTAATACTATCTAAAAATGTTCATATTTGACAGGATTTTTTATCTATAATATAAACATATTTCTGGGGTGGGATAGAAAAAATTCTAAAATGATCAAAACGAGACCCTGAATGAATATCGATCTCGAATAACAGAAAGATTACATACTGCGCAGGCTCTCTCTTCAGATAATTATATCATGGATTAATATGTCATATGTATTGTGAATATTTTGAATAGAAATGCCTAATTCTGTTTAATCACGGCGAATGAATTTACTTTAGGACCCTGGCGGTAGTTTAGAAAATATTCTTCCAGGGATACAGAAGTAAATATAACGTGTCAACAATCATACCACACTGTTAATGAATTAAGAAGCATTTTTAAACGATCAAGATTAAACTCACCTGTTTTCGAAGTCGTTGGCGGGCCGTGAGCGGTGCCATGGCAATTATTTTGAGGACCAATATGCTGCCCCAAAAACCAAAAATTTTCAAATTCTCAGGATCTATGTTCAGAGCCATTTTATTATATTGATCTCACTCGAGTTTAAGATTTTTGACTGGCTTGACCGGTATTAGAATGAGTTGACTGAAATTGACGAGTCATGCCCAACCACAGAATAACGCTATAACTTCGGTAGTCCATAACGGTGTATGTAGGATGGCGCAATGAACGAATCCATGATGTGGCGCCACCAGCAACAGTACCACGTACTAAAGTAGCTACAGGCAAGCGGAACTGATGCGAACACTTATATATCAGAATGGTACACACATATCGACGGCTGGGTACAGGATTTGTTTCAACAAGATCGTATCTCAGGACTTTATTCAACAACATCAGTTCTCAAAATATGGTTCAATTACGGCTTACAATTCTCAGAATTTGATTCAACAACATCTGGTCCTAATATTTGGTTTGACGACAATATCATATCTCAAAATTTGATTCAACGTTATCGCATCTCTATGTATAGAACATAAAAGATACGATTTTGTTGAACCCAATTCTGAAATACGATGTCCCTAGATCGAATTTTGAGATACGATGTTGTTCTGCTCGTCGATATGTCAGTGGCAAACAGCAGTCGGTAGGTCAGTATGAAGATATGGTACGTTAATCTCCGGGCAAATATACCATCGATAAGATATCCTCCTCAAATACAAATATTTTCTACGAATTTGAGGCGATCTCGCCCCATTCTGCAATTTAGACAACAATACCGATATTGTTTTAACGAAGATACCAACAAGTTTTTTTTTTCTAATAAAAAATGTACGAATGTTTTACGTATCCTATGCACGAGGAAGAGTCGATAAGGTGTATCTACCTCGAGTCGATAAGGTGTATCAAACTCTTCGAAATAATTCCACAGCTCTACATTACGGAATATATTATTAGGATCCTAGAAAGTAAAAAATAGAGACCAACATTTTTGTTTTTGACTCGAGGAAAGAGTACAGTATTAGAGTACATCAATTTCAGCCACTGATGAGCAAGATTGAGTCTAATTTTCTTCGATTCATGTGCTCGGCAGCAATGAAATAAGATTAATAATGATATCTGTGACAGTTAAGCATGAGAAAAATCAAAATTTTAACAAATGGTTGTGTAGCGAACTGCATTGCATCTCCCGGCGATTTTTATATACTGCAAATCGAAACCTAACGCATCAGATACGATTGTCTTTGCTATACTATCCTATAATCGACGCAACATCAATTTCGGCGGACTTATTCGTTGAGTCCCTGGAACTGGGAATTCGGCAGCCAGGAATTTCCCAGCTTGGACTTCGGCAAGTTGAAACCGAGCAAATAGTAGTTGGGGAAATAAACAATCGATTTGCCGAGCGGAAATTGGTAAAAATTGAGTTTGGTCATGGAGAACTGTTAAAAACTGTACCGGATGTAACCAAAAGTTTAGTCGCCACTTCGTCGGGTGATTCTCCAGCTCGAGATCGGTGAAGATCTAATAAAACTTGTAATCGCAAAACTGACCTTGACCTTCAAAATCAATCGGTCTTAAATTTCTTTTTACAAAAAATGTCAAATTTTCCACTCGAAAATAAATTTGGAATACTGTTTTCATTACCAGCCCCACAAATCAGCGAGCTGAAAAAATTATGGTGTATTCCTGGCCCTATTGTCTACTTGCACACCGATTTTGAAGGTGGAGATTCATCGACATCGAAACGGAAAAATTATTACGTCAACAACGCTACGCCGCGCAGTGTCATGATCCCAGATTTCTGAGGTGTCGCACCCATATTCAATAGGACCGCAAGAATTACGATCGGGATAGTAGGATTATGGTGACAAGTAATGCAAAATATAAAATTCAACGATCTCAAGATTATTTACGGTAAAATAATCAATTATTATTCATATCACTAGCCTTTCTCATTGCGATACAATTTTTTCGTTTCGATGCCCATGAATCTCCACCTTCAAAATTGGTGTGCAATTAGACAATGGGGCCAGGAATACACCATAATTTTTTCAGCTCGGTGATTTGTGGGGCTGGTAATGAAAACAGTATTCCAAATTGATTTTCAAGTGGAAAATATGACATTTTTTGGAAAAATAAAATGAGATTTACGAACTGTTAGATTAGTTCAATACCTTCAAAATCGATACATAACAAATCTATTTCCGTCCAGCGGATCAAAAGTTATGAGACATTCAAGAGGAGCACGCGCGACGATTTTCGGCATACTTTCAAAATTTCAATTGCGCATCATTTCTAAAATATTGATCCTAGGGCAGAATGGTTTGGGAAGTCTCTTCTACGGGCCATGAAGAACACGTGTGTAAAGTTTAAAAAAAATTAGAAATGTCGATATCAAAAAGTGTTACCACTTCACGTGGATTTGCCCACATGTTTAACATTTAGCAGGTGTATTCAGCAATTTTCTGCGAGAAAAAGTTTGCATGAATAATTTTTTGATCTATGCAATTGGCGTTCACGTCGTTTTTATTACTTCTGATCCATGAGCTAGTGTTTCCACGCTACATTTTTTTTTTTTTTCTTTGCATACTGCACATATTCCCGCAGATTTTGTAAATTCTACAATACAATCGAAAGCCTCTGAATGGACGAAAAAAATTATCTTCAATTGATCTCTTTGGCTGATAATGTCCTGTATATCGTAAAAAAAATGATGAAAAGTGCACAAAAGATATAATCATTTTGTACTTGGGGTATTCCATCTCAATTCGATGTGCCTCCAGACTTTCACAATTTCAATGTCATCATTTTTTTTTGTACATGCAGTCCCTAAAGATACAACAACTCATGCCATTTTTTTTTCGCGATTAGTTTCATCGGGTCGGAGCAAAATATCGAAATTTCGAAGTTTTCGTTGCCACGAAGATTTTGAACCCATATAACTTTCAATTTGTAAGTCCTATCGAAAAAATCAACACAACAAAATTTCTTGCTCTTAAATGTATTATTTGAAAATAATTTTCGGAGATCCTTCAAACCCCGTATCAAGTGTGAAATTCGAATAAGTTTAATATTAAAATATTGTTTATCGAGGAATAAGTCACCTTCGATCTTGTTGAAATTTTTACACGACGTTCTACGAAAAATTATGAAAATTCGGTGACCTTGCGACAGATGGCGAGACTCAAGGTTCGGAATTTATAATCATTTGAAAATTAACAATAGCAAAAGACGGAACGAAACGAAACGTCTGAAAATGAAACGATAATGTCGAAGATACAACAAAAAACGAAGTCTGGCAGTTCTGAAATGCATAATTTTTAACCGATATTCATTATTTGCTGTTAGGAGAAAAAAAATTGTTGGGCTTAGCCATAATATTGAAAATAAACGACCCAACCGCTGACTATAACTGTATTTCAAAATAAAATGCAGAATTTATTCGAATACCTATATGACGAAATTACTTCACAGTTATCCCTTAATCGTCCCATTTTCAGGACGCTTCGTTTCGTTTTTGGCTTTCGGTAATTTCGAAATAATTGTAACTTTCGAACTAAGTGTCTTACCATCGCCCCAAAGTCTTTAAAGTTACATCATTTTTTTGTAGGATATTATGTAATAATTTCAATAAAATCAAAGGTGGCCTATTCTTCGGGAAACGACTCTTCAATATTCATTCGAAAATAACGCCTGATGCAAGGGTTGCTGAATATTGGAAAAACTGTTCTTAAATAGTGCATAGATGGAACAAGAAATTGTGAGGTATTGATTCTTTCGATAGGACTGACAGAATTCGAGTCATATGCGTTCGAAAACTGCCCATCAACTTAAACTTCGAAATTTCAATATTCTGCTTCGTCAAAACGATGAGAGTATTCGCCAAAAGGAATGGTATGACTAGTCGCATCTTCAGGTCTGCCTGTACTAAAAAAAATGTGCAATGTTGGATTTAAAAGTCTAAAATAATTCAGAGACGACTTTCTCAAGCCGTATTATTTAAACTGGCAAAAAATATCCAAGAAGTTGATGGAAAAAATGGCTTGGGTGACATAGAATATCTCATATATATATGTGAGACGTTCCGGGCCATTTCGACCTAGCCGTGACCCTCACCATTTTAATTTTTTTTTCTCCTATTACTACCTTGTAGGGGATCACAAGAAACGCAATCGGCCAAGTCTTGGATGTATGTATTCAAAACTTAGTTTTTCAGTTATTGCGCAATCAGGCGAAATCACTATTAACCATAAGTGATTTCGATGAAATATACACAATTCTTTGTGGAATGACAAAATTTTCAGCCTGTACCCTGAATATGGGCGCACAGTTGGTTTCGGAGATACAAGCAAAGGAATTGGGAAAAAATATTAAATTTGACTTATTCTACCATACAGAGGTATGATAATTCATTTTCACTATAGTTTTGAAAATAGCACATTATTGTATTGAGGAAAGTATTCGAAATGTGATCGTTAGAATTATTTATGAAGCCTCTATATAATAGTATAGGTAAATTTTTGTTTTGTTTACTTTTCCAATTCATTTGCTTGCATCATCTGAACCAAATGCGCGCTCATCTTCGGTATGCAGTCAAAATTTTTATCTGTTCAAAAAGAATTAATTATCGTGTAAATTTCATCAAAATCGATTACGGGTAACGGTGATTTCGTTTAATTGAGCGAGTATTGAAAATACAACTTTTTGTTTCAAATCTAAAACTTTGCAAATTCAGTTTTTTTGTAATGTCTTACAACATACTAACAGGACAAGAAATAAATAATGGTGAGGGTTATGGCCAGGTCGAGATGTCCTAGAGAGCCTCATAAACATAAAATAAAATAATATTATTTATAACGAGGCAAAATATCGATTTGACTGATCAATTAAATTGTGAGAATACGGTCATCGAAATGTTTGATACATTTCCATTTTTCGAACGGCAAATACAGGTTTTTCAGTAATCATTTGCATAATCGTATAAATATGTACATATATGTTACCATCTGCCTGGTGATTATAATGAACGAATTAACTAGTTTTAATTCGAACATCATGAAATTTAAGCAGCAGTGAAAATTTTTTAATATTTTTTAATACCCCTTCATCTCCCGTGGATTATTTTGCATTTGGATTCTTAAAAGTTCATAATTAGTAAATTCCAGCGCGGATGTTATCGGATTTCATCATGCTCATTTTCTAGAAATCTCCATGCCTAGTCGCTGTCAATCTGTGAAAATTCATCACTTGTTTCATCGCGATTATTTACGGGACTTAGAATTGTGAAACAAGCAAATTCAAACCATAGGTAAGAATTTTACCGCACAACTTTCTCCGAATAGTGAAATAACTTATTGATTTATATAATGTTGTTGGGAACTGTCTCAAAACTGCATATTTTCGTAGATCGTCTCGCTTAGACTTTCACCCATTAATTATGTTCCCCGAGTGAGAAGCTAGGCTGTTCATTCAATGGATTAACATTCTTACCTAGAGTTTCGAACCAAGTGATATAAAACACTCGTTTCAATTGTAGTTTTACTGAATTTGGTTTTCCAAATCGTTTCATCGATTTCGCCTCATTGTTCAAATTTATTTATATATTTTATAAAATTATACTATAAAATATTGAAATATTTTTTAATTAATGAAATTTTGCTTCTCAAATTTGACATAGAATGAAAATCATTGTGCCAAATGGATAATCCACAGGGTTTCCAAGACACGAAGAGATTTTAGAATGCTCAAGACTTTATCGAACAGAAAACCATGCAAAACTGTATTTAAACAAAGAATGAATAATACTGCAGAACTCGTGCTTCAAGACTTTTTGAAGCCCATCTGGATATTCTGTCATGAACGTGTCGCCATATGCACTGTTTTAAAAGATCTGTGACAACATTTTTGCAGGTGTTGTTTATGAAAATAAGAGGATTGGTAATTTTGAATTAGGGATTACGACACCCCGAGATTTTCCAAGAATCGTTTGTTTTTCAATAACATTTTATGAAAATTTACACTTTCAAGAATATTTTAGGTCGAGTCCGAGAAAAAAATTCCAGAAATTGACCGAGTTATAGAGGTTTGAAGGGAGCACTGCAGCTGATATCCCACAGGAGGGTTATTCGGGTCTACGCTTCAAGAAACATTTCATAATATTTCAACTGATTATTTCAACTAAGAGAAGCGGCTCAAACGGAATGAGCCGAGATTCCTTCTGCTGTAGAAAGGTTTTATTGAAGGCATTGAAGCCTAACGGTAAAATTAAAAATTCATGCCTTATTCACTGTTTACCACACATGAAAGTCGTACTACTTCTTTCTTTAGCGTTTTGCTCGGAACTACATTTTTCAAGGCGGCTATGCAAAAACTCGGAAACTGTTTATCCAATTGACTTGAAATCTTGCACGCAATTTTCTTCACGATTAATCATTTGTATTTGGGGCATTCCATGCCATCTCGATCAAGATTCGGCGTCGATGTCTCAGATTGGTTTGATAATTTTTTGCATAAAAGTACATGACGAAAAACGCAATCCTAATTTTTTTCAGAATTTTTTGATCCAGCGTCTCTGAAGTATGATTTAAAAACTTGAAAAAAAAAAACATTTTGTAAAATCTGAAAAAATTCAGAAAAATATCTTATGAAATATAACAAAATTTTTGACACCTATTAGAAGATGGAGATTTTATAACTTCAATAGATAAATAAGGAAAATAAAAAATTAAAAAATTATTACTATTCCATTGCATTTTGATATCTGAATGATCATGCCAGCGGCCATCTTCGAACGTCATACTTAAATATCTTGGAAATCCTTTAGTTTAGGGGGTTTGGCCCATGGAGACTTTTAATCAGTATGGTTTCAAATGTAACATACCCCAGTTATATGAAATTTCACTAAAACTACTTTTATATAAGGCCAGATACGGGGTCCTTTTTGGAGACGATTTTTTGGGACTAAAACGGACGTGAATTTGTTTAACTCGCTCTAATTTATACAATGATTTATTTTCTTGACCGCTACGCTACACTATAACTATATTATCATCGAATATGAAAATACGTAATTTTTTTATTTCCGAACCTTGACCTCGGAAAAATGATAGCCACCAGCGTGCGTAACGGAAGAAGATCTCTATGAGACAGCGTATAACTCGTTCAGTTATTAATATTTTTTAAACAATTTTCTTGCACAATATTATAGAATATATGCCCTAAACAAGGGTAATAGAGAAAAAATTTTATGTTCACCAGCCGCGTCGTAAAAAATTCTTTCATTTCCGTGCCTCATCGAGCGCCTCAGTGTGGTTAAGGAATCAAAATTTAGCCATACAACTAGGGCATGGATTTAAGATTCATATGCCTAATTGGGTTGTAAATTTAATATGCCGTTGTATGGTAAATATTTTGTGAATTTCATATCATTTTCAACTGCAGTGATGGTTTATAAAACGTTTGTGAACTTAGTGATGAGTTGTTTTATCTTGGTGTATAATATTTTAATCTCATGAATGTACTGAATGTGAACGGATTAGAATCGTACGATACTTAAATCTCCTTGACTTCAATATACACGGGTCGAGAAATACCATTTATTGGAGTTGAAATATTGAATTCTTTCCAATCCCGTATAAATCCATTTTTAAATTCAACTGGGAGGAACAAAAATTCATTGGATATCCACTTCCATAAAATTACTCATCACTTGTTTGAATAGAGGTATAGGTCCTTGTTTTTTTCTTTCTTTTTACTGCTTATTACAATACTGACTGATGAACATTGAGCCAAGAGTGTGATTAAGATATTTGCAGCCATGTTTGTTTCATAGTAAGTAAAAATCTGGTGCAAAAACCGTTCGCCAAGTACACTAATGTGATACTTCCCACAAAAATAGTTTGCAGCCATTTAATCTACAAAAGTATTGAAACCAATGGACGTTACCAAGTACAAATAAATTTGCTCCCAATTAATGTCTGAATGTGATCCAGTCTTAGTTTTCGGTAGGAATTTACGATTCGATATATATAATGTGGGTAACACGTAATAAAATGCGACATACGAACTCACAAGAAAAGATCAATCAAAATTAAAATTAGGAAAAAACAAAGAAAAGTAAAAAAAATTTGGAGGTAGTGGTACTTGGCGGGCATTTATATTTTCTTCTAATTTTCACAAAAATGCCCGCCAAGTACCACTACCTCCAATTTTTTTTTTCTTTTCTTTGTTTTTTCCTAATTTTAATTTTGATTGATCTTTTCTTGTGAGTTCGTATGTCGCATTTTATTACGTGTTACCCACATTATATATATCGAATCGTAAATTCCTACCGAAAACTAAGACTGGATCACATTCAGAAATTAATTGGGAGCAAATTTATTTGTACTTGGTAACGTCCATTGGTTTCAATACTTTTGTAGATTAAATGGCTGCAAACTATTTTTGTGGGAAGTATCACATTAATGTACTTGGCGAACGGTTTTTGCACCAGAGGTGCTTTTGGGGGGGGATTTCATTACTTTTTGTACCATCTCGATTCGTACTTAGTCTTGTTCATGATGAATTGTATACATTTTGATCCTCTAAAAATTGGTTCAAGGTTTAAAAAAGGTTTGTGGCACTTGATAAGAGTACGTATGAATTTTTATGGATTTTTATTAAAAACGTTCAGACGTTAGCAGCTGATCCGATATATGCGGAAATCGACAATATCCGTGTTTCAATTTAGCATAACTCGAAAACTATACATCTCACAAAAAATGTTAGGTATAAAAAAGTTTCAGTTTGAAGTGATGACTAGGCGATGGCAGACAAAAAAATATGGGGGTTCCGGAAAGTTGAAAGAAAATTATAATTATATATAAAATTAGTTTTGAAAATTTCTCAACAACCATACGTTTTTTATTGCTCAAAATTTCAGAGAATATTCCTTTATAGTGTAAAAAGAATGGGTATAAATTTTATCGTGGTGCTAGATTTCGTCTAGGAGATATGAATTTTTTACCGAATTCATTTCGAACCAAAAATACAACTTTTTCAGCACTCTGCGAAATTGAAGGAATGAAAGTACAGATTATAAAGTTCTGTTTATTTAACGGTTTTTAAAGATTTTATCAGTCGATACGAAGTCCTTGTGATACAAAGTTTTTGTTGTTGTTTTTTTTTCGAAATAAATTCAGTAAAAGATTCATATCTTCTAAGCTAAAACTGGCTCCATAATAAAATTTATGCACGTGCTTCTTACACTAAGGTACCGAAGGGTAATCAGGCTTAGAGTATAATGAAGCCTATCTAAAAAATACTGGACTTACAATAGTGTGAATGTTATTAAAGGGAACATAAAAAATGAAAATTCACAGCTAACACCAATCCAGTATAAACTATAGCCTTAATACTTCTTATTATATTAGCAATATTGAAAAGTGCGGATAATGAAATTTTTAACACTAATTGTAGTATAATTTTTTTCTCAAATTTACGGAACCACCATATTTTTTTGTATGTCATCACTTTGAAGTTAACTTCAGGCTGAAACTTTTTTATACTCCGCATTTTTTTGTATGATGTATAGTTTTCGAGTTATACTCAATTAAAACTCGAGTCACGACACTCGCTGTTTGAAACGTACAAATTTCCTCATTCATCTATGGGAAATCCATGGGAAATTTCGCTATAATCTTTTCTCCGTGTAAAATCGCCACATAGGCCGTAGAGCTCTCATGCGGGTATAGAGACTCGACCGAATCCCGCGCCGCGCGTTAAAAATTCTTTTTAATGTACTTGGCGCGAGACTCTACCGAGTCTCTTGATTTCGTGCTATGTACAGGTGATGCAAGAGATCGCAAAACTATACTTTTTTGGCTACAGTTTTGTCTAGATATTGCTTCAGCACTGTTTACTTCATAACTTTGGAGACCAGTTATTATGATTTTCAAATTGCGATCTCACTTTACTTTTCGCTACTTGGATATCAAAAGTCCTGCATGACGGCGACACCAGTCAGTCTAGGTTGTGACACCACCTGTTTAAGTCTCATGCACTACTGTTGCCACAAGCAAGTGATGTTATATAGACAGAAAACGACTTAAGGCCAGTTTGACCAACGACAAATACCTTTTTATACCGAAATATCTTTATTTGATGAATAAAACAAGATTTCCAATTCCCAGAGGCTATTCCTATTGCTGATAAAGGATTTCACGAATGGCAGTTATTTGTCTGTTATTGCTAAAAGCCATATTCTCTTACTGCTGCATTTACGATCCATATGATTAGCCTAGTGAATGTTTCAGAAGAAATGGAAACGTTGTTCAGTAAATTGAAGAGGATTTTACAAACATTGAAGAGAAAATTTGCGGGAATTATTGAAATAATTAAATAAAGAAGTTTTGTACAGAATCTTGTACTAGCTGTGAGTGAAAATCGGTTAAGTGATCCAGAATTATTTAAGCAAATTAAATTCTTGAAAAAGAATTAGTAGATTTCGAAAAAAATCGAAACTGCGATTAAAACATTTCGAAATACATGAAAACAAAACGGTATAATCTATCCTTGGAATTTTGGATTTGTTTTAAATACTGTGCTGAATCAGATCCTGATGGATTTTTCACATTTGATCAGCATTCGGAATGTACCGGGTGTAACAAAAAGGTTAGTCGCCACTTCGCCGGGTGATTCTCCACCTCGAGATCGGTGAAGATCTAATAAAACTTGTAACCGCAAAACTGACCTTGACCTTCAAAATCAAGGTCAACATTTTTATTGTCTTAAAAAATTCTACTAATTCAGAGGATAAAAAGTCTCCGAAGAACCATAGGTCTATATCAATTACTTCCTATCAAAAAAGACTTCGGAAGATAAAAGAAATTCGGTGTAATTATAACAACAGAAATTTCGATCGGTTGTCGACCACAAGACTTCGGTCCCGTCTTAAATTTTTTTATATATTTTCAATTTTTTTGTAAGATTTTTTGATTTTTCTTCAAAATTTTTCAATTTTTTCGTTTTTAAGTTCTTACACGTTTTCTTTGGTTTTTGTGAAAGTTTTTTGAAGTTCTTTCAGGTATTGTGAACAAGGTTTAAGAGCGATTGACCATGATGGTTCGATCTTATGATATCGCGGTATCAACGCCGTAACCAGTAAAGATTAACCGTAAGACGTAAATGTAAAAAAATCTAAAAAGAAATCAGAACAATTCAAATCTTGTTTTTTAAAATCCTAAGACTCCAAAAAACTTCGAAGAAAATTAATGAAATTCAAGTAAACGTGAAAGGACTCGAAATTTTTTTTTTGAATTGAACAAAATAATCACGAAAATTTCCAAAAAAATTAAAAATATCATAAACAGAAATTTAAGACGAGACCGAAGTCTTGTGGTCGATAACCGATTGAAATTTCTGTTGCTATAATTACACCGAATTTCTTTCATCTTCCGAAGTCTTTTTTGATGGGAAGGAATCGATCTAGACCTATAGTTCCTCGGAGACTTTTTATTCTCTGAATTGGTAGGATTTTTTAAAATGGTAAAAATTTTGACCTTGATTTTGAAGGTCAAGGTCAGTTTTGCGGCTACAAGTTTTGATAGATGTTCACCGATCTCGAGCTGCAGAATCACCCGGTGAAGTGGCGACCAAACTTTTTGTTACACCCGGTACATATACACAGACCGGTAGAAATAGTGCCTGCACGAGAACTTTAACCCGTTCAAGGGTACCCCTTTAAACTTGAAGAAGATAAAGAATTGAAATTCTTGGTTCTTCTCTTGAGGTTCGAATCACTAATCACGGTTCAAATCATTGGAGGAAAGCGATACAATTGGGCATATTCATGGAGTCTTCATTATAATCGGTCATCCGTTCTCCTTACTCAGCTGTTATACTCTTGACAACCGTATTCGATTTACAATGACAGATTACGTACCAAGATTGATGGAAGTGAAAAACTTTCATCCCTCATCGCAACAATAGCCGGTCAACATCTTCATTGCCTAAACGGTTTCTGTGCAAGACACAGATTTTCTAATCTGCTACGGTTTTCATAGTCTAGATGAAAGCGAGATCTGCAGACGTAATCTATGCTGAAGATTTCACCTAAACTCTACTCGTGACTAAAAAATCATTTCAAGATATCATTGGTGGAATTATTGTCGTCATAATCATGATTTTCAACAGTTGACCTAGCTGACCAAAGTGATCAATCACTGCAGTTATAAGTTCAAACATTGACCTGAAATAGTTTCCTGTTGTTATTCCTAATTGCTATCGTCAATTGAATTTATTGATTCAATAAACAATTCATAATTTCGCCGATAAAATCGAGGTCTTGCATATCTACACATACATGAATTGTAGTGATGGAAATATTTTGAGCTTTCAATGTTGAAATGATCATTTTTTATTCAACCGGAAGCTAAGACCCTTCATTAGACCTGTGATTCATTTCAAACAGACGTTCCCTGCTTCAAGTAGCTACTTCCATATTCCATGAAATCGATTGCTTCATTAATATGTCATTGTGAGTGAGGACACTTGTATCGTACATGTTATTAGTCATATAATAATAGACATTAACACACACGTATACCTAGATAAAGTGCAATCCGTGGATATTTCTTTGTATCCTGCATAATATTTTACGTAACACATTTTCCAACACGCCCTTCGAAATTTCACAAAATGAACTGATGATTGAATCGTATGAAAATTAGATTAGAAGCTGCAGTGACTCGAACATCGTACTTGAAGTTACTTACATCTATAATTTATTCACACGCTTCATTTTCAAATTTTTTGACTTCGCTTATAACCATTTTATGGAATGCCAATGATCACCGGTTTGATAACGTCATACCCTTTGCCTACTGAACATACGCTTACGTGTACATATATAAATTCGCACAAGTCTACCAACAGCATGGTATAGTTAAGCTTGAATTGTTCAAACTGTCGACGTAGATTCAAATGAGGTACAGCCTCATTCAGTTTCTGGAAATGAGTTCTCCCATAGTACCTAGCTAGGAGCTTTTGGTTCGTCGTGAAGGGTTCTTTGAACTTTAGGTATCTAAATATCAAACAACATACTTTTAACGCGAGTGGAATATTCATGTGAAATGTAAGGTAATTAAGATTTTTCGGCGGTTAATTAATCGGGATAATTAAGAAATGAACACATCGTATCTAAAACGGGCTTGGCAAAATCGATCCTCGTCAATAGTAGCTATATGTCAAAGTAATATTAAAGGGGGAACCTACTTTGTAACGCTTAAAAAATAATGTTATTTTTTTTAATCAAAAGATTTTTCTGAATAGGAATGAAAAAGTCAATCTTTTGAAACCCTTGAGGACAGTTTAATAACCATTTGAGGAACATATGAAAATAATTTTGATGTGCAAATAATTTTTGGCAAACTACAATTATTGACTGGCTCCCGTTGTGCCTCGCGCTAGCCGGGTTGTGTTATTGTGTAGAGCCTAATGGGTCTTCTTTCATCTCAAACAAAAAAACTCAAAAGCTTTTCAATTTTTATGAAATTTTGTCTCGAACAAACTAAAAATATTGTTGCAAAATGATTTGAAATAATCTTTTTGCATTAAGAAATAACAATTTTAGTGTAAAAATCGGAATTTTTTTGTCTTGTAAATTCCCACAGAACTTTGACTTTCGTAATTTTTAAATTCTTCTTTGCTTTATTGAGGACGAAATTTTATGATAATTGAAAATCTTTTCGTTTTTTTCTTTATTTCAGATGAGAATTGCACCCAAGAGGCTGTACACAATAACAGAACTCTGCTAGCAAAGCACAACAGAAGCCGGTCAATAATTGTCATTCGGAAAAATTATTTGCATATAAGAATTATTTCTATATGTTCTTCAAATGTTTATTGAACTATCCTTAAGGTTTTAATGGAATCGAATTTTTCATTTCTATCCAGGAAAATTCTAAAAAATTACCATTTTTTGAGCTTTATAGAATGATAGGTTTACCCCTATTTAAGGTGGTTGCTTCACGCATACACATATGCATCTATAACCTTCGATAACATGTACCTCACAGGAAATTGTGTTTTTCGTTATTTGAACTTTGACTCATAATTAGTCGTCGCTTCCATCACGAGATTCATTGATTTTCCTTCGAACCCAGAACTTGCTTCTACGCCTGCAGCATGATGCTTAAATTACGATGTGAATGTATAAATATCAAAAACGATTGACGGTAGACGAAAGTCGTTTAAGCATCAAAGGTACTACGGAAAATAAATCGTCAAGTTGAAGTAAACTTGAGTGTCTGCGCATATATATTGTTCCACATGTTGTGACTGATATTATTTTCTCCTGTTTATACAAATGAGATTTTACCGTTGAAATTCGGATCGACGGGCACAATTGTTTTGCTAATCTTGCAAGACATTCAGGAGGTACGTGGCGCCACTAGATGGCGAAGTGTTCTCACGACTGATGATGAACTAGCCCGGCACAAAACATTAGGCTGTTCGAACAGTGTAATGACATCGCCCTGCAGTCGATTGTAGGATTAAGTGGTTTAGTTGATTCAACAAAGTAGTTTTGTTGATTTGGTGAATCAGTTCCGTTGAATGGAACTCGTACTAGTTTGTTGATTGAACCAAATTAACCAAAAACAAATATTGGTTTGACTAATATTACTTTTATCTCCGAGTGAGAGAGTCGGACTAATCAATAATCCTTGCCAATATTTGTCAAGGCCCAGCTCGAGATTTGTAGCTTTGGAAGCTACCACTTTGATAAGATTAATGTCGAGGAACTCCAGTACGTTAATCAACTAATGTACAGGTAATTGTGTCTGTATCTATGGGGCTATCCATATGACATTTCGAGCAACTGCTGTATACATCACGACTTCCGATTTTCGATGTGATTTCCTTGGTCATTTTGCAAATTAGATGCGAATTTATGCATTTTAGACTTTTCTGATATTTTAATATCTACACTAGCTATACGCTATTTTCGAAAATGATGATTATTTGACAATGTTTTGGAGACTAAAGTTCCGTGTTTTTTAATTATTTTCGGGAAGAAAAATTTTCCGAATTTTTTTGAATACAGTAAAAGCCCCAAAAACTGTTTCTAAGTACTACTATACAAGTAAGGTAAAAAATTGACGAATCTTGGGTCACAAAATGAATCGTCACTTTCGTCACTAAGGAATTTTGTGTAATTTTTTCGTAAAAATAAATTGGGCCCAAAGACATGGAGAATTCACATTAGTGACCAGGAATAGTTTCTTGAGCTTCTACTGTAATAAAAAAAATTCATTCAATTTTTCGTCCAAAAAACGAAATTGGAAACACGATATTTTCGCCCGAACATAACTTTATCAATTAATCGTCATTTTCCGAAATAACAGAGCTCAAAAATATCAAAATACCAGCAAAGTCGAAAATTCCAAAATTTGTATCTCGCTTGCGAAAGGGCCAGAAAATTTCAAATAATTCAGCGGCGTTTCTTTAGGCATCTCACAATTTATTCGCTAAATATGCGATTGACAAAATTGTGTCTGGTCAAACCATAAGCGATATTTGTCTTTCATTGATTTAGTTGAATCAACAGAACTACAGGATGGATTTACTGGAACTGATTCGCTAAATCAACCGAATTGATGTGTCGAATCTACCGAATCACTTTGTAGACTCGACTGCGATGCAGTTTCATTGAATTGATCAAACAACTTGATACAGTGAACGACTTTCTTTTTGTGCCAGTTTATTGGTACAGAGGCCGGATAGAGTTTTGATCAAATTCTCAGAAACTAAAACTGCTTTGTTTATGCCGAGTGTGCGTTCAGTAAGACCGGAAAGCCGATTTGCACTTCGTACCGAGTTTCAACTGACGAAAAGTATTTGTTGAATATTGATGACCATTCTGCGGGTTTAACAAATAATTTTTTTTTCAGACAATTAGATATGTGGGTCTGCAAAATAATTTTTTAGAACCAAAGAAACAAATTTCGGTTACTTAGCTTGAATAGTAAAGGAATTTGTTAGTTTGGAGGAATAATTTTGCTGAATTTGTGATACTAGATCGAAAAAAATCTCTATTCGTGTGACAATCCGCAAGCGTTCAGAAAAATCTCAGACAAAGGGCTTTACATCTGCATCAGCTTAACGTATCTTTGACTCCCTGGCCACTCAAAAGGCTCTCGAAACTGTCTCAAGATTCTCTCAAAATTCGAGAGGTAATGATGCACCTCGTTCTGTGGAGAGGAAAATGTTGAGGATTTCGCTCTGTCACTGTAATTCTTGAATGTGGATTCTCAAGTCGTTCTCGACTATTGAACCATAAAGACTTCAGTCGCGCAAGTCATTGTGAGAATGAATGGTCACTGGGAATTAGATGAGTTCGGGTTGCCGGGTGGACGACGAAATCAAAGCCACAGCGGGCTGCCTATACTTCGATTGTAAATCGCCATATTCAATAACATCTCTGCATATAGGGTTAATTTACTTGCTCCTTGATTAATTACTCCAGGAATGATGCGCTGTGTATTTATAGCACCAAGTGTCCCGGGATGATCTAGAGAAACTTGTTTATGAACACCAACAATAGAAAACCCCTCCGACTTGTTAAGCAATAAGAGGCTGCATGTACACCTCTACGTATCTCGCATGTCGCCAATCTCCAAGCCCAAATATTTTTGATAGGTGCCGTTTTTAACTTCCCGCTTCAATTTTCATAAAAGAAGGGAAGTTATTGGTTTCGGTCCGATTTTCGAAAACCGAGTTTTTATCAGATGTCGACGTTTTGAGGTCCTAGAAAGCTATTCCGACTATTTTTGGATGGACGTCCGTATGTGTGTGTGTGTGTGTGTGTGTGTGTGTGTAAACAAAATTTTTGTCGTATGATAACTTTATAACCTATTGACCGATTGGAATGGTTGTTGTAGCGATCGGAAGGGTTTATCAAGACTTAGATCTGATTAGATTTTGTAGTCGATCGGTCGAGTAGTTCCAAAGTTATTCGAAAAACTAGCGGTCCGAACAAAAAAGCTTCGCCTGCAACAGGCACGATCGTAGACTTGATAAAAAAAAAATAATAAGATTCATTTCAATATTCAAACACGCCATTTTGAAACTGGAAGTGGTAGGATCCTCAAAAGTTTCGTGGTTCGTCTTCACCGAACACTTGTTCTTTCTCCCAGATTCCATTCGAATCTGTCAAGTCGTTCTTCCGAAATCCAAGATACACGTAATAATATTTAATCGAATATTGTAACACTTGCCATGTTTTAACCGGAAGTGGTGGAATCCTCAAAAGTTTCGTGGATCATCTTCACCGGACACTCGATTTTCCTCTAAAATTTTATTCGAATTTGTCGGGTCGTTCTCCCGGAATTCAGGATACACCTAATAAGATTTACTTGAATATTGAAACACTTGCCATTTCGCAACCGGAAGTGGTGGGATCCTCAAAAGTTTCGTGGATCATCTCCACCGAACACTTGATTTTTCCTCCAAATTCCATTCAAATCTGTCGAGTCGTTCCCCCGGAATTCAGGATACAAACTTCGTGCGTACACACACACACACACACACACACGGACACACACACACACACATACTTTTTGGAAAATACTGAAAAACGATTGTGTGAGTGATGAAACGGATTTCTAAGGGGAAGGGGATTTTTTTTTTCAATCCGACGTTTTTCGCGATGACGAATCTAATAGGCACTCCGCTATGCGATCGTGCCTAATAAAAATAAAAAAAAAAAAATTTCATGTTTTTAGCGCATATCTCCTAAACTGTTCGTGCGATGAGTCCCAAAAGTTAATCAGATTTAAATCTTGGATAGCCCTTTTGATTGCTGCAAGATTCATCAAAATCGAATGATTAGTTTAAAAGATATTGCATGACAAAAATTTCTTTTTTTGTCGTATGATACCTTTGGAACGAATTAACCGATTTGAATGATTCTTGCGGCGATCGAAAAGGTATACCAGGACTTAAATCTAATTGAGACTGAACGATATCTTCTAACATTAAATATAACTCCCCAAAACCTAGAAATAGTTAACATTTGAAAAAACTCGATTTTTGATTAAAAATCATACGGGAAAAAATTTATATACGGAAAACTAACTATACTTATAACCTTTCTCAATGTATTATAAGCACAATAGTATCAATTTGTTGTACCGTATTCAACACATAGCGGGAAGTTTTAGGGTTGGCCCACAGGTCAACCGGTTTCATAATTCTTTCTTTATACATTCTTCTTTTTCAAAATGAGCCCAAAGTCAACTCGATATCCTAATTTTTAGCCAAGTTATAATATTTTTTTCAATAAAACTACTTTTTGTTCCTCTGCAGTGTTAATTATTTCGGAAACAGAAATCCCGTTTGAGCGAGTACTCGAAATTGAACGAGACGTTCCTCCTTTGAGGAGTAGCTGATACTTTTCATCGAACATACCCCGATGTACACCTTAGAAATAATTGTCTTATGCAAATAATTGGTATACTTTAAAGAAATATTCTATTGAGTCGATTTTTTCATAGCTGATTACTTTTATTTTGAGACCTAATTCGAAATTATTTTCGATTTGTCGGAGCCTCGGCATAGACCATAAAATCTTGACCAATTTTCAATTAGGTATATCCGAAAATAAAAATGATCAGCCGTGAAAAAATGTTGTTGCGAAATTTATTTATCAATCTTTCAAATGTGCAGTTGTTTTCGAATGTTTTTAGTTGATAAAAATATACGTTTTCAGTTAAATGCGGTAGAAAAATCCGTAGTATATTATAAAGCACGTTGGGGAAATAATATAGTTCTCTTAATTGCAAGGGTCTTCAGTTCTTTCAGGAAGTTATTGGGGAGAAATATCCTCTTTTAGAAATCAAAGTGGCAAAGCTTTTCAGCAGATCTTAGCTTTTTCGGTGGCAAATTCTGCTCTTCTCCGATCAACAAACTGCACAGAATTATTGCAGGATGAAATTATCAGCTATGATCACTCAGGGCGATGCATACCGTGCCACGCAAAATCGATGAAATCCTTTCTTAGAAGTTTTGTGATCTCATGTTAGAGATCAAGAGACTCGGTAGAGTCTCGCGCCAAGTACATTAAAAAGAATTTTTAACGCACGGCGCGAGACTCGACCCGAGTCTCTATACCCGCATGAGAGCTCTACAGCCTATACGGCGATTGTATTATCCTTATATTTTCTGACTCGAGTTACACACGAGATTCAAATATTTATCTCCGAATATGGCTTCAAATAGCTTTCATTTAAGCCCAATTTTTATGCAATCGGTGGACGGAGAGCTGAGATATAATATTCCGATTTACCGAAATGCTCAATTCGATCAAGAATTTTCGTCCTCTCCGTCTCCATCGTCGTCGTCGTCGCCATCCAGCAGTGTTGCCAGTACCGCTCGGAACGAAGTAGCCACGCCGTGGCGCGCGTATAACCCCCAAGTAGCCTATCAGGCGGGAAATTTTTAAATCAAGAGTCTCGCGCCAAGTACATTAAGAAGAATTTTTAACGCGCGGCGCGGGATTCGGTCGAGTCTCTATACCCGCATGAGAGCTCTACGGCCTATGTGGCGATTTTACACGGAGAAAAGATTATAGCGAAATTTCCCATGGATTTCCCATAGATGAATGAGGAAATTTGTACGTTTCAAACAGCGAGCGTCGTGGATCGAGTTTTAATTGAGTATAACTCGAAAACTATATACATCATACAAAAAAATGCGAAGAATAAAAAAGTTTCAGCCTGAAGTAAACTTCAAAGTGATGACATACAAAAAATATTGGGGGTTCCGTAAAGTTGAAAAAAAAATTATACTACAATTAGTGTTAAAAATTTCTCAATAACCACGTCTTTTGGGGTTAAAAGTTTCAGAGAATATTCTTCTATTTAATGCACTTGAGGCATATAAGGCCCACCTTATTTCAAATTGCTTTATATCATTTTTACTTAAAGATAATTATCTCATGAAGGTGGCAAGTGTTGCTTCTTATAATTTCAAACATACATTTCAATGAATAATATGTCTTTATGCCTCGTAATTTTGATTATAATATAAAAAAAATAATGCTTAACAAGGCCTGGGTTGTTTCTCAAGGCCTAAGCCTTTTTCATCTTTTCGGAAAACCATGAAACTATTATGAATAATTTTCTAATTAGATTTAAAGTGTAAGCACTCATCAATTTATACTTATATTAGGTATATCATTTGTACAAGAATGATATTTCCAAACAAGATTGACTTTGAAGAAGGAACAGGCTTTACTATGCGATGCACATAGGCCTTATTATCCGCACTTTTCTAATAATAATGTAATAAGAAGTATTAAGGATATAGTTTATACTGGATTGGTGTTAGCTGTGAATTTTCATTTTTTATGTTCCCTTTAATAACTAATACATTCACACTATTGTAAGTCCAGTATTTTTGAGATAGGCTTCATTATACTCTAGGCCTGATTACCCTTCGGTACCTTAGTGTAAGAAGCACGTGCATAAATTTTATTATGGAGCCAGTTTTAGCTTAGAAGATATGAATCTTTTACTGAATTTATTTCGAAAAAAAAACAACAACAAAAACTTTGTATCACAAGGACTTCGTATCGACTGATAAAATCTTTAAAAACCGTTAAATAAACAGAACTTTATAATCTGTACTTTCATTCCTTCAATTTCGCAGAGTGCTGAAAAAGTTGTATTTTTGGTTCGAAATGAATTCGGTAAAAAATTCATATCTCCTAGACGAAATCTAGCACCACGATAAAATTTATACCCATTCTTTTTACACTATAAAGGAATATTCTCTGAAATTTTGAGCAATAAAAAACGTATGGTTGTTGAGAAATTTTCAAAACTAATTTTATATATAATTATAATTTTCTTTCAACTTTCCGGAACCCCCATATTTTTTTGTCTGCCATCGCCTAGTCATCACTTCAAACTGAAACTTTTTTATATCTAACATTTTTTGTGAGATGTATAGTTTTCGAGTTATGCTAAATTGAAACACGGATATTGTCGATTTCCGCATATATCGGATCAGCTGCTAACGTCTGAACGTTTTTAATAAAAATCCATAAAAATTCATACGTACTCTTATCAAGTGCCACAAACCTTTTTTAAACCTCGAACCAATTTTTAGAGGATCAAAATGTATACAATTCATCATGAACAAGACTAAGTACGAATCGAGATGGTACAAAAAGTAATGAAATCCCCCCCCCCCAAAAGCACCTCTGGTGCAAAAACCGTTCGCCAAGTACATTAATGTGATACTTCCCACAAAAATAGTTTGCAGCCATTTAATCTACAAAAGTATTGAAACCAATGGACGTTACCAAGTACAAATAAATTTGCTCCCAATTAATTTCTGAATGTGATCCAGTCTTAGTTTTCGGTAGGAATTTACGATTCGATATATATAATGTGGGTAACACGTAATAAAATGCGACATACGAACTCACAAGAAAAGATCAATCAAAATTAAAATTAGGAAAAAACAAAGAAAAGAAAAAAAAAATTGGAGGTAGTGGTACTTGGCGGGCATTTTTGTGAAAATTAGAAGAAAATATAAATGCCCGCCAAGTACCACTACCTCCAAATTTTTTTTTCTTTTCTTTGTTTTTTCCTAATTTTAATTTTGATTGATCTTTTCTTGTGAGTTCGTATGTCGCATTTTATTACGTGTTACCCACATTATATATATCGAATCGTAAATTCCTACCGAAAACTAAGACTGGATCACATTCAGACATTAATTGGGAGCAAATTTATTTGTACTTGGTAACGTCCATTGGTTTCAATACTTTTGTAGATTAAATGGCTGCAAACTATTTTTGTGGGAAGTATCACATTAATGTACTTGGCGAACGGTTTTTGCACCAGTAGATATATCCAGAAAATTATCCAAGGAACTTGATGTTATTAGGGTACCCCATAAAAAGCACCTCTGGTGCAAAAACCTTTCGCCTAGTTATACAGGGTGTCCCATCTGAAACAGTACGGCTGAATATTTCGAAAAGTAATGGTTGTAGAGATAATCGTTTTAGATAAAATCTGTTGGGTTCCAAAGGGGACAGATATTGGTGATATTGGCTTTTTTGTAAGTGGAGGCGCCGAAGTAATATGAAGGTCAACTTGATTTTTTTGAATGGCAATCTATATTTTTCATTACGTAATTTTGTTCTACTTGAAGAATCAAACGACTTTTGTATGAAATATTTTTTTGTGGGACATCATTTTTTTGTGATATTCAGCTGAACGACTAGAGTTTTTTCAAATTTTGACATCATTTCACCTCTAAAATATCAAGTATGGAGAAAAATTTCAAGAGACAAAAAGTGCGTAATTTCATACGGTGATTCATGCAGAATAATTGCAAAATTTTTTCCAATAACTTTTTATTGCGGCTTTGTCAATCTCGTAAAACAAATAAAAAATTGATTAGACAAAAACTGCAATCATTTTCATAAATCATCGCGTGAAATTACGCACTTTTTGTCTCTTGTGATTTTCTTCGAACTTGATATTTTGAAAGTGAAATGTTCTCAAAAGTTGAAAAAACTCTAATTGTTCATCTGAATATCATAGAAAATTGATGTCTCCTATAAAAATATTTCATACAAAAGTCGTTTGATTTTTCAAGTAGAACAAAATTACGTAATGAAAAATATAGATTTCCATTCAAAAAAACCAAGTTGACCTTCATATCACTTTGGCGCCTCCATTCACAAAAACGCCAATATCACTAATATCTGTCCCCTTTGGAACTCAACAAATTTTATCTGAAACAATTTTTCCTACAACCATTACTTTTCGAAATATTCAACCGTACTGTTTCAAATGGGACACCCTGTATAAATGTGATACCCACAAAAAATACATTCCCATGCCAAACAAACATCATACAATATTTTACACAAAAATTCCTTCCTCGTAAAAAAAAAGATCCGAAATCAGATGCTACTGCCTAATCACGTTGACTTTTTTCGAATTGGCAATTAGGTTTTCCATAACATGGTATTGACAGCCTTCTTATCTTGCCATGTAGAACCATAAATATAACGATAGGCAATTGACGCCTGCATTGGTTCAAACAGAAATAATTGAAAAAAAAAATTTTAAATAAAATTTGGAGTACGTGGTACTAGGCGGGCCAATATTTTGTATCACTATATTAGGATTATTGACATGGTTCAATTGCCGTTTCCTCCTACTTGTCTACAAAAGGCCCGCCTAGTACCACGTACTCCAAATTTTATTTAAAATTTTTTTTTAATTATTTCTGTTTGAACCAATGCAGGCGTCAATTGCCTATCGTTATATTTATGGTTCTACGTGGCAAGATAAGAAGGCTGTCAATACCATGTTATGGAAAACCTAATTGCCAATTCGAAAAAAGTCAACGTGATGTAGGTACATACTAGGCAGTAGCATCTGATTTCGGATCTTCTTTTTTACGAGGAAGAAAATTTTGTGTAAAATATTGTATGATGTTTGTTTGGCATGGGAATGTATTTTTTGTGGGTATCACATTCATATAACTAGGCGAAAGGTTTTTGCACCAGAGGTGCTTTTTATGGGGATCTCAGAACTTTTTGTAGAATTTGATTTGATAATCATTCTTGTTCGTAATGAATTGTGTAAATTGTCGACCACTCTCGGTGTGGAAGGTATACATCGAACTCCGTGCCACTTCTGCTGTGCAATAATTATTCAACCGTGTAGTTTATGATGGAAACACCTATAATCATATAATGATTGCTCACGCATGTATTTTGAAAAAATATATCTAACCGTACTGAAAATCATCGTGGGCTGAATTATATAACATTTGAATTTATCGACATGATAAATCATAGCCTGAATTATTAGATATGATTCCGTATACTGTAGTTATGAAAAATGAAGACGTTGTTGGAGAAATACTAACAGCCCTTACTATAGTTATAAAAACTGCATCATTAATTTACGATCTGATATGGGAAATTGTGGGAAATATTATCGCTTAACTCTTATTGCCTTTGCGGTAAAAGAAAATGTCGAATCTCGCGCCGGACTTTAAAAAAGAAAAATGATGCTTGACATGACTCCGCGTGGTAGGAGTGAAACTTCAATTCGATCTGGGTATATTTACAATTTTGTTTCATCATTGGCGAGGAACGCCCTATATATTGATAAACAACTACACTCATCGTCAGCAACAAAATTAACGGCGCACCCGGCACTCGGCGAAATAATACCGATTTTCAAAATGCTGTAACTCAATGTCAATGGAAAATTATCGAAAAAAATCATTTGGGGGAGCATTTTGAAGATTGAAACTCCATCTTCAAGATGGTTTTTGAAAATTCTTCCTACAGCCATTTTTCACCTCGTGCCGTAGGTTTGAGTGCCGGGTTGCGAAACGCCAGAAAAAACAAGTCTTTCAAAGTTCTGTATGAGGTGTTCCAAGAATCGCAGAGAACTTTTGAGATAGCCATTTTGTAGCCTGAAATCTCCTCTTCCAAATGGTTCCTAATTTGTGCCACGATTTTTTTCTACCGCGTTATGCAACTTTTAGTGAAGCAATGTCAAGAAGGGCAGGATCGACGAATAGGCGTAGACTGATTTGGTGTTATCCAGGATGCACCAGTACAGTCTACCATGCATCCCGTGTTTGTGTGTGTGTGTGTGTATCTGCGTGTGTGCAGGTAGCGATCAGGACCTTCAGAATTCAGCGAAATTCCACGACTCCAAACCCTCGCTGCACTGCGTGTGTGTGTGTTTGCGATATTTGAAGTTAAAAATCGGGTATTGCCACCCCCATTGCCCTTCTGCAAGAAGCTATTCAGAGATGCATCAACACGAGGGAACGCTTGCAGGCGGTGATAAGAAGTAGGGGTGGCAATACCCGATTTTAAACTTTAAATATCGTAAACACACACACACGCGGTGCAGCGAGGGTTCGGAGTTTACAGACGCACACACGCAGCACACACACATACACACACCATACACACACACGCACGGGATGCATGGTATACTGTACCTCCTCGCAGTGCATCCTGGATATCGCCAAATCAGTCTACGCCTATTCGTCGATCCTACCCTTATTGACATTGCTTCACTAAAAGTTGAATAACTCGGTGAAAGAAAATCGTGCCACAAATTTCTAGGAACTATTTTGAAGAGGAGATTTCAGGCTACAAAATTGCTATCTGAAAAGTTTTTTGAACGCCCCGTACAGAACTTTGAAGAACTTGTTTTTTTTTTGGCGTCTCGCAACCCGGCACTCGAACCTACGCCACGAAAGCAAAAATGGCCGTAGAAAGAATTTTCAAAGAACATCTTGAAGATGCAGTTTCAACCTTCAAAATATTTTTTTCGACAATTTTTCATTGAGTTACAGCATTTTGAAAATCGATATTATTTCGCCGAGTGCCGGGTGCGCCGTTAATCTTGTTGCTGAGTGTATTTCATACAGTGCATTTCATTCTAATCCAATCTGGGTATATTGACAATTTTTTGTTTGTCATTAGCAAGAAACGCGCTATATATTGACAAACGACAATTTTATACAGTGCATTTCATTCGAATTCAATCTGGGTAAATTTACATTTTTTTGTTCGTCATTGACAAGGAACGCCCTATATATTGGCAAACGACAATTTTATCCAGTGCATTTCATTCCAATTCGATCTGGGTATATTAACATTTTTTTATCGTCATTGACAAGGAACGCCCTATATATTGGCAAACGACAATTTTATCCAGTGCATTTCATTCCAATTCGATCTGGGTATGTTAACATTTTTTGTTTGTCATTGACAAGGAACGCCCTATATATTGATAAACAACAATATTATGCAATGCATTTCATCACAATTCGATCTAGGTATGTTTACAATTTTTTCTTGTCATTGGCGAGGAACGCCATATATAATATACGTATTCATAAATAAGTTCTCCTGTCATATTATCGTTACATCCGAGTTACATTTTACGCCTACCGCGCGATATGAAGTTTCACTTCAAAAGTTTTTTAATTTTTATTTGCAATTAATTTTTAATCGTACGTTTGAAATCGGCAGCATGCTAGCGAATAGAATATCTTCAATCAACGCTAGTGCCAACCGATGCACCATCAAACAACTGACGCCCGTACTTAGTAGGTCTCTACGTAGCCTAGCGAAGGCCACTCTACACTGTTTATACGCATAGATTTAGTGCCAAGCGATCTGACTAAAGAAGGTGAACAAAAATTCGTGATGAAAACGGGTATTCTAAAACGTTAAATAATCATATCTCAGCTCTCCGCTCATCGATTTCATTGTGAAAGGGCTCAAATGAAAGCTTTTCTTGGCCACAACCTGCGATAAATATTACAATTCCGTATATATAGCGAGGCGGAAGAAATTAACGATCATAAATTGCTGTATAGGCTGTTCTCGTAGGTTAGCTCTCGTTCGGGTATATAGACTCGGTCGAGTCTCGCGCGGCGCATACAAAAATTTTTTTTTTCTTTTTTTCTATATAACTAGGCTCGAGACTCTACCGAGTCTCTTGATTTATTTATCCTCCGTATTCGTGCTCTTCAAGCTGCAGAATAAATATAATCCGCGCCAAAAACATCTGAAATGTAAAAAAAGCCGCCAAGTACTCAGATAACAACACGATAGAAATTCACGAAAAACTTTTCGCCAGTCTCTGTCGTGAAGTCGTACGTCGCTGTTTCGTGTAGTGATATCGAAACATCATTCCAAGAGCTACGTACTTGGCGGGCACATTTAATTTCTTTACTCTGCCATGATTAAAACCCGTTTTCACTTTGCGTGATTCTATTCTAGCATAGAATTGATGAATTCGCAAACAAACATTCTTATACATATATTCTTGTATGATATAATTGATCTTGAATTCCGGAGCTCGATTGGCAATAGATCATGGAAAGTAATTCTTTCAGAAAATTATAAGATATACCGATCTGTTTCAGTTGACACTTTTTGGTATTTTACTGTAAAGAACTGGTTCGGAACTAGTCGCAATGCGAAAGTCGGAATATCGTTGCGCGCGAGCATACTGACGTGCCCGCGCGCGGGCGCCCAAGGACGCCCTCGCACGAGCCCGTCAGTACGCTCGCGCGCAACGATATTCCGACTTTCACAGTCAGTAGCTTGAGATGAAAACAATCATCAAATGCAGATACAGTCAATAGTTATCGGAATTTTGTTGTAATCGAGTAAGGAAATCACGTTCTTTTACACACATGTTGCCATAATTGTATTTGTATGATCGGTCATTCTAAATATCTATGATTATACTGCGTACTTCTGCACTGACCATTTTTATTTTCTAACATTTATGGCTTTAATGTATAACATACTCGATTTGGGCTTAGGATATGTAACTTTGAAGCAGCAGAGTGATACGCTTGATTGGTTATCCCTTACGTGAAATCGTTCATAAGTCGACCGATATTTGTCAGGAATTCCAAGTTCTTTAACGTAGAGACAGAACACTCGACGCGATGAGGCTGATGATTATTAAAAATTGCCCATGTGACCAATGATGATTATAACTGATGATGTATCACCCTCTGCTCATACATTATTGTTATCAGTATAACTACATATTATTATCAATTCAGTATTGCTAATGTCATAATACCATAGGTGGCTTCAAGATATTTCGTAATAAGTAAACGGGGCGAAGAATAATAAACAAAATGTGCCCGCCAAGTACGTAGCTCTTGGAATGATGTTTTGATATCACTACACGAAACAGCGACGTCCGACTTCACGACTGCAGAGACTAGCGAAAAGTTTTTCGTGAATTTCTATTGTGTTGTTATCTGAGTACTTGGCGGCTTTTTTTATATTTCAGATGTTTTTGGCGCGGATTTCACTCCTTTTTGTAAGAATGCAATAACAATAACAAATACAATAACAAATTTACGGCAGCGAATCACTCTCAGGTATCTTTCAGAGGATCATTTCGTCGGCTGGGAGGAAGAAGGTGTTGTTTCAGCTTTGCCGTGAAAAAGGTGATGTTTCAGCTTCGCCGTGAAGAAGGTGCTATCTCAGCTTCGCCGTGAAAAAGGCGTTGTTTCAGCCTCGCCGTGAAAAAGGTGTTGTTTCGGCTCCGCCGTCAAGAAGGTGATGTTTCGCGAGCGATTTTTTTTCTTCATAATTTTAAGTTGGCAACACGCGCAGGAAATATGAATTATTAGTTTAATTACATGAAAAAATCATTTTCAAATAACTATTCATTTTTATTTTGTGTAATAATAAAATATTTTATTCTTCGACTAATTCATACGATACGATTTAATGTCATGTTTAAAATTTATGTTCATGAGAACAAAAAATTTGAGAATGATATTTATTTTTCATTATTAAAAGCTTATATTGATACAGGTAAAAATTGTTTTTCTTTTAATGCTCAACTCAATCCAATTGCAAAACGCATCATTAAAATGTTTATGGTTTTTGAAAGTTAGATTGAAGTCCTTTCGACGTGAATGTAATATTATCACCAGAGATTAGTATGCACATAACGCTCAGTGCTTGCAATCAAGTCATAATTTGCTACAACATTCTAAATCGTATCTGATATAATACGAACATTTCAATGATTCCATCGTATGAATTAGTCGAAGAATAAAATATATCATTATTACACAAAATAAAAATAAATAGTTATTTGAAAGTGATTCTTTCATGTAATTAAACTAATAATTCATATTTCCTGCGCGTGTTGCCAACTTAAAATTATGAAGAAAAAAAATCGCTCGCGAAACATCACCTTCTTCACGGCGACGCCGAAACAACACCTTTTTCACGGCGAGGCTGAAACAATGCCTTTTTCACGGCGAAGCTGAGATAGCACCTTCTTCACGGCGAAGCCGAAACATCACCTTTTTCACGGCAAAGCTGAAACAACACCTTCTTCCTCCCAGCCGACGATTTATACTCCAGCAAACTTTCGTACTTGTAAACATTGCGTCATATTTCCGGAATCACACAATATTCAGGGCTAGACTTCATAGGGCCAACTATTTAAGTCCGAATGAGTTTCCTCAAGAAATTTGGACGTAATTGACCGAGTACTTTCGAAATTACAGACCCCTAGAGTTGATGAAAAATCTCAATCTTCTTATTCTTCTTCTTTTTCTTCTTACTTCTTCGCCAGCCGAAAAGTACTTGGCAGCGATTCGCTGCTACGAATCTTGAAAAGTTCAAAAGATTTTGGATTGCGAAAACCGCAAATTTAGAAATTGAAAATGACCAATTCATCTTGTTGAGTGGAATGATAGTCAGATGGTAATGAAACCTGATCGGCATTATAACAGAATGTTCGACGTTTCCAATTCGTGTAATTTTGATGAAAGTATGTGTATACTATCATGTCCCACGTTGTATCGTCAACATTGCGTTGAAAATATTAGAAGTCAAGATGATCATCGCAAAGTATATAAGCGTTGATTGCGATGAAAATAGTGAATACGATGAACATGATGAAAATAATGAAAGTAATGAAAATAACGAAAATAACGAAAATAATGAAAATTAATGGGAATAATGAAAATAATGAAAATAGTGAAAATAATGAAAATAATGAAAATAACGAAAATGATGAAAATAATGAAAATAATGAAAATAATCAAAATAATCAAAATAATCAAAATAATCAAAATAATCAAAATAACGAAAATAATCAAAATAATAAAAATATAATAAAAATATTTTAATAATAATTATTGAGGGCCCTCTGGCGGCCGTTTTGACCGTACTACCACCTTGTGACTTCGGTAAAATAAACCGACTAAGTGCGTGTTCAAATTCGCACCAAAATCAATAGGGGGCTAGATTTCGAGGGAGAATAGCTGTGTTTTAAATTTCAAGTCGATACGTACACCGGTTCGTCTCAAATCGTGTGGCATAGCCGCTGCTTGCGAAAATGTGACGAAGGAGGAGAAGAAGAAGAAGAAGAATTTAAGCAACTTTGATGGTTAATATCTCTGAAACTATGCAATCGATTTGCTTCAGATTAACGGAGCGGGCTCATACTTGGGACTTGTTTATAAACTATATATAACGACTAATTAATAATTTCAAAAACCCTTTAACTGTGTAAAATTGTAAAACATACTTGAAAGTAGTAGAAATAATAATATATAGTCACAAAAATTAGAATTAATAATGATGAGTAAAAAAAAAAAAATTTTTTTTAATTTTCAAAAATCGAAAAAAATTAGTTGCCATGAAGTGCCCACGATCGGACTGGGCCTAAAAGTTGCAGAAAATATAGTAGTTTATTATGAAAAATTTTCAGGAAAATCAAAATATGCATGATTTTCAGAAAACGACTTTGA
The DNA here is from genome assembly GCA_949628255.1 of Macrophya alboannulata. Lineage (NCBI taxonomy): Eukaryota > Metazoa > Arthropoda > Insecta > Hymenoptera > Tenthredinidae > Macrophya > Macrophya alboannulata. The sequence goes on along the minus strand of OX451207.1, from coordinate 30,254,830 downwards.
AACTTTGAAACTAAGAAATAACATAGAAAATTTTTTCGAAGGAGTAAAATTTTTTTTTTTTTTTGTGAAAAGTACATGGAAAGACAAAAATTCACAGAAAAAACGTTGAATTTGGACCATTTTTGAAGAAGTTATAAGCAAAAAACCGAAAAAAACGTTTTTTTTTTTCAAATTTCGACATATTTTGAACCGGTAATCGAAAAAATCTGAAAATTTACCGGAGGGACTTTTTTGATGGAAAGTAAAAAATATCAAAAATTACGAAAATCACAAAAAAATTTTTTGAAACTGTACGGTTTGGCATGAAATGCCCCATATATATATATATATATATATATATATATATATATATATATATATATATATGTATATATATATATATGTATATATATATATATGTATATATATATATATGTATATATATATATATATATATATATATATATATATATATATATATATATATATATATATATATATATATATATATATATATATATATATATATATATATATATATATATATATATATATATATATATATATATATATATATATATATATATATATATATATATATACATATATACATATATATATATATATATATATATATATATATATATATTATATATATTATATATATATATATATATATATATATATATATATATATATATATATATATATATATATATATATATATATATATATATATATATATATATATATATATATAACCACCTTTGCACTTGGCAGCAGAGTAACATTAATACAACGCCGCAAGCAACGACAATAGCTGCAGGCTGTACATATAAAGGTAAAGAAGGTTGAGCTTGAGCATCGCTCCAACCTTCAAGCCCCAAGCTTTTCCCCCAGTCCAAAAGGAGCCCTTCACCCCTCGGCTGACGCTCTCATTTCTGACCCCGAACGGTCGCCACGGTCGCTAATTACCTTGAGCTTTCGAGGACCTTCGAAATCCACTCAGAAAACAATACGGACTCTTGAAGAGAATTAAAACTCGCCTGTAGAATTTTAGAATCCCATGTCCCTCTCTTTTTGGCGGTATTCGTTATATATTTTCTTATTCAGCTCAATTTATTCATTATTTTTTGATATTTTTAAACGCTTTTTATATTTTTCACTTACGAAATAAATATAATTATTTATACTGACAGATCTCGTTACAAGTTTCTGAACTGCGCTATTTTTATCCGTGTCAGAAGTCAAGGGGTAGTACTCCTCGTAGGTATGTATCTACTGATTGCGAGAGAACCTTCATAGTGGATGATGAATTTTACATATAATTTAATCTAGTTTCTAGAGATAAAGTAGACGGCGAAATGCGATATATCACACGGATGCTGTTTTTTTTTTTCAATGAATGATGATCCGAAATGTAATAACTTTATTGCATACACATTGATAATTATCTAAGTGAAACCGCTTGAGTTAACGGAGTACCTATACTCATATGTACAGTCTAGAAAGCTCCGGAAATTATTAGCGCTTTTTCAGGGATAGTTAATAGAAGAATAACTCATGTACTATATGGGTATTTGTCAGAAAATTAGGAACATTTGACAGAAAGAACTTTTTGAACAGACGTTGAGAGAAATATGACTTTTTCATGGTGGTTCGGTTGTTTATTACCTAAGTGAGCGATTCCACACGGTTTTCGCGCTTAATGGCTTTTAAGGTTTTCAATCTAAAAAAGAAACAAGTTTTAGGTATACCTAATTTAAACATTTCTGATTATAGGATTACAGAATAGGAAAATTGATAAACAGAAAGAATAAGGTCTATTTCATGAAATACTAATTATTCATTGCTGCGAGTTCACGGAGTTTACTGACGACACTGATTTTTGGGCACTGGGAAATCCATAAGACCAGAACTAATGGAATTTTCTGCGCACTCAGAGTTTTGTGGAGAAAAAGTCTTTTTTCGGGATACTTTTCATCAAAAAGGAAAAAGTGTAGGTTTGTCAGTGAAAAAATAGTTCCAAAAAAGTAATAAAAAATCGATCAATAAAAACAGAAATGAAAATAAAGAATAAAAATTTTACAAAGAATACAAAAAAAATAAAAAAGTGCACAAAATTTGTCTCAAATGAATAAATCAACTTGAAAGAACATAATCTTTTATTTAGATAAGGGTAATAAAGAGAAAAAGTATAGGTTTATCAGCGAAACATCGAAAATCGATTCATTTCCGCTAAAACCGGAAGTTCAGATTGAACGGAACATGGCACTTCTTCATTCACATCATTTGGTTGTAAAACAAACAGCCCGTCAGACCGACATTTCTCAAAAAACCTGTTTCCGAATTCTAGAGGCCCGAAAACGTGAAGATTCGTTGAAATTAGAGGAAGTCATTTTCAACCGAGACCAATCCCTTTCTTATGAGGTGATGGAGAGTAAAGAACGCGATTTGTAAAGTCTTAGGTCTAAAAAAAAGTCAGTTTGCTAGTATATTCGCTCAGACATCGAAATGACAGTTATAGAGATAATCGATTCTGATGAAATTGGCACAGTAAATTCTTTAGAAAAGACAAAAATTTTGAGCCTAGAGGTAAGGTGGGCGCTCATTTGATTAAGAATAAATAGAAGCATATGAATTAAGAGAAAACGAAAAATATAAAACAAAAAATTCGATACTTTGAAATGGCCTGGAACTCGCCATATACCTACACTCAATATTGATGATTCAATTAATTACCGAAGTCAGGCTAACATTGTGTCTGTGTTATTGTTCTTTCAATTTTTTTTTCCGTGAAATTTATGAAAATCTATTAAAGATTAGAGAATTTTGTCTCGCACAACTTTTGCATGTCAACAATTTCTGAAACTTTTTGATGCATAGTTTCCTTTATGTTGATACAAAAATTTGTGAAATCTACTAAAAAGTTCTAAGAGTTTATACTTTTTTTCCGCATCATTCCATTCGAATTTGTGGTTCGTGAAAATAGTTTGTTTTTTGTTTTGATTTTTTTTTTACATATCGACGGCAGTATGCAATAACGTGCTATCTCAAATTATGCCAGAAAAACGTGCTATCTCAGAATATGCCAGCAGAACGTGCTATCTCGATCAGAGACCATATTTCCATTGATACGGCACTGGAATTTGGGGTGCCTGGAGTATGCAAGGAACATTTTTCAATAGATTAATCGATTGTTCCAATAATTTTCTCATTTATTTAGCTTCTATAATATAGAAACATAAAATTTGAGATAAGTTTGAATGAACAAAATTTTTCATATTTCTCACATCCATTATTCACTTTAGATTTTCAGAACGGTCACGACGTTCAGTTTTTTGTACGATTGTTGAAACCTTCATTAAAACATTAATTTGGCCGTTTCGAAGATCCAATGTGAATAACGTACATAAGAAATAAAAAAAAAATTTTCATTCAAACTTATCTTTAATTTTCTGTTTCTGTGTTATAGGAGATGACTGAACGAGAAAATAATTAGAACAATTGATCATTCTTTTAAAAAAGAGTGTCTTGTATACTCAAGGCACCCCAAATTCCAGTGCCGTATCAATGAAAATATGGTCCCTGATCGAGATAGCACGTTCTTCTTTCTCAATTTGAGATAGCACGTTCTTCTAGCACAATTTGAGATAGGACGTTCTTCTGGCAAAATTTGAGATAGCACGTTTTTCTGGCACAGTTTGAGATAGCACGTTTTTCTGGCATAATTTGAGATAGCACGTTATTCCATACTACCGTCGATATGAGGTATTCAATGCCAAGTGAACCAATCGTTGACCCTCACCTCTTCAAAAACTGAGGCCGATTTTTCTGGTGATGAAGGAGTATAAAAAAATATTTCCTGAATTTTTTCAGATATTTCGGATGACAGCCGATGGTCTATATGTTTTTTTTTCTCTTTTTTGGGTTTTTTATGCATAACTCCCGTTCTTTTTCATCGATTTCCATGAATGAAAAACGAAAATTTTCGTTTTTCGGTCGACTTTCAGGAAAATTTTTTTATCCTTTTGTTCAATCATTATTCTTATGAAAAAATGATCCACAGCGAACTCGATGAATCTTTGATGTTAATTTAGTGCCATTTTGAGCAAAAATTATGATTATTTGATGTTTTAATAACTTTTTCGAACATTCAATGTCAACATCGATAGAGAATGAGAAAAATTTTACAGAAAAACCACGAAATAAATTGGATCCAGTGCTCTGCCCATGATTTGGCACGGCTCAAAAAGATCGTTTTGAGAGTAGGAATCTTGGTAATTTTTTTCAAAAAAATCGAGAACGTCATAGGTGGTCAAAACTCAATTTTTTTGTTATTTTTCTGAACTTTTCACGTCTTAGGCGTCAGAAAGCGAGAATAAAAATATGAAAAAAATTTATTCTGAAAGTCGACCGAAAAACGAAAATTTTCGTTTTTCATTCATGGAAATCGATGAGAAAGAACGGGAGTTATGCATAAAAAAACCAAAAAAAGAGAAAAAAATCATATAGACCATCGGCTGTCATCCGAAAATTCTGAAAAAATTCAGGAAATATTTTTTTATACTCCTTCATCACCAGAAAAATCGGCGTCAGTTTTTAAAGAGGTGAGGGTCGACGATTGGTTCACTTGGCATGGAATACCTCATATGTTTTACATGGGAAACTTTGAGACCTTACCGGTACGGGTTAATTTCATTTCAGAAACCTCGCTCTGCGGCCAATATTTTTTTCTATTTTTTCTCTATAAACTGTGGGGCTTTACTCCTCAAGATGGTATTTAACGTCCATTCTAATATATATATATATATATATATATATATATATATTTAACTCCAAAATAAAATTCTTGAGCATTTTGGTTCGGAGTGGAATCATGAGCAGATTCACCGGTATGATATCCTCGATTTTTCTCCATGTAGTAGTACACATACCTGATACTTTCACATAGTTTGGAATTTTTTGAATTAAAATTAGCCTCATAGTGAATTTTTGAATTGAGATCCGTAAAAATGCATGTGTTTTAAATGGGAAACTTTGAGACCTTACCGGCACGGGTTAATATCATTTTGAAAATCTCGCTCTGGGGCCAAAATTTTTATCTATTTTTTGTCTATAAACTGTGGGGCTTCACTCCTCAAGATGGTATTTAACGTCCACCCTAATATATATATATATATGGGGCATTCCATGCCAAATCACCGAGGTATCGGCCCGACCCCCTTCGATTCCGCTGAAAATTCTTTATCATTTTCTACCCTACCAAAGACATTTTTCTGAATTTTTTCAGATTTCTTTACCCAACCCAAAAAAAGTTACGAATTTTTGGAAAAAATTCGTCCATTCAAATATATATATATATATGTTACGTGCTCGTGTACTCACACCTCTATATTTCACATTATATTACCTACGATATCAACTGAAGACATAACATCCTGCAGCTGCATCCTATCTCTCAACCTCTAATCAGAAGAAGCCTCAATCTCAATCCGAAGAACCTCATCCCTACTTACTCACCTTTAAAAACTGCTACCTTGCATAAACGCGCTCACGCCCGAGAGACAATGAGACAATAGAAACACTTGCCCACAAACTCTCGACTCAATCACTTCATTACACATCAGGCAAATATAATAAACTACACACTCAATCTTGCACTAAACTCAAACAGAATATTGTATTAGATAATAAGTCTATATAATAAACTCACTCTCAGTATTATCAACTATACATAAAGTTTCATCCACATCATTCATCCAAGCACCCAAATAATATCCGGTTGTCCCTAGACGTAAAAACAAGAGAAAAGAACCCAAATTCATAACTATCGTATCAGCAACAATCTGATTCATAACAACGGTGGCAGCTCCTCTCTAACTCTTATCAACAGTGGGAGCTCCTCCCTAATTCATAACATATATATATATATATATATATATATATATATATATATATATATATATATATATATATATATATATATATATATATATATATATATATATATATATATATATATATATATATATATATATATATATATATATATATATATATATATATATATATATATATATATATATATATATATATATATATATATATATATATTAGGGTGGTCCTTATTTTGGATATTTTTGATTTTTTTTCCACGATCCCCCTAAATCGGTTCTAAATAAATAAAAAGAAATTCCTGCCAAATTGGAGCTCGATATTTCAATTTTAACCTGGCCCCCCCGGCAGTCAAAGTTTTAAACGGGAAAATACGTGTATTTTAGACTGTCAATTGTTTGAACATTTTTCCAACCTAGTAAAAATTGATACAAAAATTTGAAATTCTGCACAAATATTCCCCATAGTATAAGGTATAGTTGTAGAAGTATATCAAATTTTTTTTCTTCTATTTATTCATTTTTTTATGAATATCAAATTGATATTTATATAGATCATAACTCCAGAAATTACGGATGTAAAAATTTGATATACTACTTCAATCATACCTTATACTATGAGAAATATTTGTGCCTTATCTCGAATTTTTATATTAATTTTCACTAGGTCGGAAAAATGTTCAAACAATTGACAGTCTAAAATACACGTATTTTCCCGTTTAAAACTTTGACTGCCGGGGGGGCCAGGTTAAAATTGAAATATCGAGCTCCAATTTGGCAGGAATTTCTTTTTATTTATTTAGAACCTATTTAGGGGGATCGTGGAAAAAAAATCAAAAATATCCAAAATAAGGACCACCCTAATATATATATATATATATATATTAGAATGGACGAATTTTTTCCAAAAATTCGTAACTTTTTTTGGGTTGGGTAAAGAAATCTGAAAAAATTCAGAAAAATGTCTTTGGTAGGGTAGAAAATGATAAAGAATTTTCAGCGGAATCGAAGGGGGTCGGGCCGAAACCTCGGTGATTTGGCATGGAATGCCCCATATATATATATATATATTAGGGTGGACGTTAAATACCATCTTGAGGAGTGAAGCCCCACAGTTTATAGACAAAAAATAGATAAAAATTTTGGCCCCAGAGCGAGATTTTCAAAATGATATTAACCCGTGCCGGTAAGGTCTCAAAGTTTCCCATTTAAAACACATGCATTTTTACGGATCTCAATTCAAAAATTCACTATGAGGCTAATTTTAATTCAAAAAATTCCAAACTATGTGAAAGTATCAGGTATGTGTACTACTACATGGAGAAAAATCGAGGATATCATACCGGTGAATCTGCTCATGATTCCACTCCGAACCAAAATGCTCAAGAATTTTATTTTGGAGTTAAGGCTGTCCGAGGGGGTCCGGCCATTTTGAGAGTTGATGGCAGCGCTGCTACGCGTTGCGTTTTCGAACTACCGCCCGCCAGGGCCGTGCTCAAACAAACTATGGGTGTTATAGAGAGGGCCCCTAAATTTTTCTAAATTCCTATAAATTGAGAATGGTTATTCAAGCTAAATTTTTGCCTATCTGTAAACAATTCTGCCGGTTATATTTTATAATATTGAGATCATCTATCCCTTTTTCCATATCTTCACATCGAACTTATCTATAAACTTATACAGAAAAGTTGACGGCAGACCAATGGCACACATGATAAGTTAATTTGGCAGTTAAATTCTTAGTTATCTAATTATAATAACAGAAACAAAAATTGAATGTCCAATTGTTTCAATTATTACCATTAAACGTTGTAAAATAATAGGAGTATTTTGTGATATGCAATAAGGAGAGTATCTCCATCCCTCGGGATCATGGATTTAAATCAAACAGAGCTCCTTGAAGTGATTCCGTAGGCCAAAACTTGAAATCGGGTCAGCATGATTCATTCAAATGGGTTTTCATTTCTGCTTAAGCCCCAATCAATATTATCCAGCAATTAATGAATTCTTGATTGTAACAACAATACTATTGTACTCCATCTTGAATTATTGAGACTTTATAATTACGATATCACATTTTATAGCTGATATTAATGTGAGCAGCCAGGGAACAGATATCAGAAGCGTACAGTTCAATGCGAAAGCGAAAAGTTACCTGACTTGACGGTTCCTCTCGAGGCATGGTAGTAGAATATAGAAAATTGTATGGAAATGATAAAACAATCAGATTGGAGCACTTCAAGAAGTCTAAATAAAATCTTTCCATTTGATCGTGATGATTATACCAGTTCAACGCAATAGTTCGATCAGCTGTTGAGCCTTCGGTGATGCTAAAGACTGAACGATGCAATATTCCTCCGGAGCCCATGATTTTGGCTGCGTAAGGTCTCCTGCCTTCCAAGAAATAACGAAAGATCTTCAAACATATGGAACGTATTCAAAATTATGTTACAAAAGCAACTACAGAGCCGAATCCTAAGAATATCCAACTTCAGTTTGACTTTTTCAGTTTTGATCACGACCCAAAAATTACAATGGGTTAAAAGAAAAAATATTTCCTAAAACTGGTAGCTACTTTTTAAATTCCGCTCTGTAGCTGCTTTTATAATATGATTTTGAATAAGTTCTGTAAGTGTAGAGCTCTTCGGTTGACTTTTTGACAGGGAACCTTCCGAAGCCAAGATCTTTGGCTCCGGAGGAATATTTCATCGTTGAGATTCTAACATCATCGAAGGCTCAAAAACTGATCTGGCCAAATTGAACTGGTATGATGATTACGATCAAAATAGCAGGATTGCATTCAGGCTACTCGAAGCGCTGTCATTTCATTTTGTATTATTTTCACACAATTTTATGTTTTTTACTAACATGTCTGTGACGAAGCGCTAAATCAGGTGACCTATCGAATAAATCATATGTGCTAAATTTTATGCCTGTTACTTAGCTACTCACATTAATATCAATTAGAATATGTAATATTTCAATGATAAAGACTCATTTAAGAAGGAGTAATAGGCATTATTGCAATTGTCGAAAATGCATCGATCACTCAATAATACTATATCCAGGGGCTCAATTAAAGAACGGAGAGCTCATTAGAATAAATGCAGCAGAGCAGCCTCAACTTTTGATTTGGAAAATCCCCTGAAACTTTACTATTCAAATCCATGACATCAGTCAACGCACAAAGGGACTAGACTTTTCTTATGATTGAACAATTTGTACATGGTTTCGTTAGTTTATTTAATTATGCAATACTGAATTATCCGCATTTTTAAATTAAAAATGAAGTGAAAAAAAATTGAAATTGTTAAAAAACCAATCACAGTAATTCATCGGTGATTATTTGAAACGATATTTTAAGTTCACAAGATTCTCCTTATTCAGCCTGAAATTAATTTACATCATAATTTCGTAAATATGAAAAAATCTATGCGACAGGACTTGCAAAAGAAATTCATTGAATCAGAGAACACGAAAATAAATTCGGGATTCTTTTCTAGCCACTATAATTGGAACTACATCTAGTTCTGTACAGTTGGTTGAAGTCATAATTATTTGTTGCTTATTGTTATGCTAAATCATGCTGGCTTTATATATTTTACACACCAAAGTGACACCTAACCTTCAAACGAGATTTTATCGTATAACCGAATATTCTAATTTCTATCATATTCATGCAGCGCACTGCTCAAGCCGCAAGCGTGTACGTTTCGTATTAGATACAAAAGTGTGTGACTGTGTGAGTGGAATGGACTGGGCCCTCGGGAATTTATATTCGGCTATGAGTCCTGACAGCTTGAGTCGACGAACCAATGGTGGCGCCATCTATTAGCTATAAAATTTCGCCCCCTAAATTCTCCGAAAGTAGGTTGTGTTTCAGCTCGGCATGGGGATTAAATTATTTCTACAATAATATTGTTTGGCGTGAAATAGTGCTCAGTACCTGAAAAGTGCAAGAAATCTTCATATCACCATAATTAAATTTCACTCGGCTTACGCGGCAGCCATGTTTGTTGTGTCAGTGTGTGTATCCGTGTGTCAGCTATTTATTTAACATTTTTTTATAAGTTCAGGTTCATTAGTGGTTATCCCCTGCTATTTCACGCCAAACATTTGTATTCAAGGAACGATTCACACACATCAGATTCGCGAAATAATTCTTTATTCGTGAGATTTTAGGGGGCGAAATTCACTCGTAGGTGTGTACATGTGTAGGTGCCGTTACCCCCACCATGGGACCCCTCGGACAGCCTTAAATCATGAGCAGATTCAACAGTATGATATCCTCGATTTTTCTCCATGTAGTAGTACACATACCTGATACTTTCACATAGTTTGGAATTTTTTGAATTAAAATTGGCCTCACAGTGAATTTTTGAATTGAGATCCGTAAAAATGCATGTGTTTTAAATGGGAAACTTTGAGACCTTACCGGCACGGGTTAATTTCATTTTAAAAATCTCGCTCTGGGGCCAAAATTTTTATCTATTTTTTGTCTATAAACTGTGGGGCTTCACTCGTCAAGATGGTATTTAACGTCCACCCTAATATATATATATATATATATATATATATATATATATATATATATATATATATATATATATATATATATATATATATATATATATATATATATATATTGTGACGTGGTATTAGAAAAATACCAGTCACAAGGCGCGAAGTACCGTATGGCGATGAGTTGTGGTCCAGAGGGATATTCCAGGCTTTAGTTAAGAATTTAGGGAAATATTATATTTAACTAATTCTTGTTATTTTTATCATTTCTATGTAATTTATGTAACTACAATCTCGATACGCAACGAGAAATCTACCGTCGAGGGGGCGTACAGGGATGTGCGAGAAGCACGACAAAATCCTCCCGTCATCTGACGAACCTACCGTCATCGCTATTTGTCTGAATGCTGGAGAATCGGCGTACAGGGCCGCGCGAGAAGCGCACTTCACAGCCTCCCGGTTCTTCAACTTATCGGCCTGGAGCCGAATTAGATCCAACTACATCTACTGTCTCGGAAACCGTTATCGCGGCCGTGGTTGGTCCAGAAAACCCCCGGTACAGCGTTCCGACCTGCGAACTTCCTATCGTGAGCGAGGTTCCTAGTGCTCCCAGCACGATGCTATCGTCTCGAATTTCCATGGATTGACCTCTGTTGTAAGGCCTTGAAATATCGTTTCCTAGTTCTGGCGAGCGAGGTTACATGTTAACCCAGCGTCAGGGAAAATTCAAAGGAAGGCGGCAGGATGAGGGGTAAGAATGAGACGGTCAAGGCACGGCAGGTACCCCTACACATCCCACTACCAGATCAACGTACGGCGAAATTACCAGCACCTGACAAATATATATATATATATATATATATATATATATATATATATATATATATATATATATATATATATATATATATATATATATATATATATATATATCAAGAGACTCGGTAGAGTCACGCGCCAAGTACATTAAAAAAAAGTTAAAGAAAAGTTTTCTTACAAGCGCGACTCTGCCCGAGTCTCTTTACCGTAGAGGCAGCTCTAAGCGGAGTGGGGGAACAATGTTTTTATATATTACACCGAATTGGTAATATACCAGGGATTGACGTTTTATTTTTATAATAAGGGTCGAAAAAACTTCCATTTGAGGTCAAAATCTAGACGATCGGTGCACCGACAGCTGAGAAATAATAATTTCTAAAATCGGCCGGGTCAATTTCACGATAAATTTTTTCGTCTCCGTCATCGACCACTGAATTTTTCGTCGTCGACCAGTTAGCAGAACCCAAACGCAACGAACATAGTAGAGAGTCTATTGCAGACATAGAGATAGAGATCAGTGATCGCAGAGATGAAAATGACATGGATAAAAATATAATGGGAGTTGTCGCTCTCGACTATAATTACGTGTTACGTGTATTTCATGGTGTAAGGGAAAAATAGTCCTATTGCGCATGCGCGTGTACATAACCAAAATAGTCGAATGCACTGTGGAATGACAGCTGGGATAGACGCGAAGAATATTACGAATACATGAAACCTAGTTTGTAATACGATTGATGGAAAATATAGAGAAAGTGCGGAATGAAACTTGTCATTTAATATTAGCCTCGATGTCCTCTGAAAAATTTGAAATTCATCGTTCACGTTAGGTTCGCGAGATTTTATATAATAATAATCATATCTATCTTCTCATTTATTTCACGAAATCGAGCCTTTGAGGTTATGAGAATTATTTGTCATGATTGATCGCGATTTATACAGAACAAAGGGTTGGCAGTAAATTACCTATATTTATTTGAATAGTAATTTCTCTGATAATAGAAAGTAGCTCACATGAAATTCAATTTTTTTACAACGTCAAAAAATTATTTGCCGCAATAGAATAAAAATAACCCTATCTGCATATTAACCTATCTGCAGATAAATAAATCGGTTACGGAGCTTGCCACAGCCATTGAGGAAATGTGTCTGAACGTGATCAAAATGAAGAAAAATATGTGAGCGATTGGTTATTCAGGCTAAAGAGATGTTGTATGGTTCAAATATCGTGTATGAAGTACCGACATATTTTATAACAATACCTAGGCAGATAACATCGTTACCGAAGATTCAATGAGGTATTTGTGACTCAATGCCAAATATAATGAATAATGTGAATTGAGTCACCGTGCCCTGTGAAACGTTTTTTTGCACTAAGAGCTATCAATGCATGCAATGTGGGGGATCATAATGAAATGAGCAAGATAAAGGACTAAAGACTGGAAAATAAATAAAAATGAAATTAATAAGAATGTAATTTTTCTATGTAATTGTAATTATTTTGCTAGTTCAAGGTAATTTGATCAGTATTAGAGCCTTCGATAACGAAATTATAGCCCCAAGTAGCCTATGATTTTGTCTTCGACAGTTGACTGCAGAGTATAAACTTGACAGTACCAATTGGAAATGACGTTTAAAAGGCATCAACATAGCATAATCTGAAGATGAGTTTCCACTTTTATTTTTTGATTATTCAGCTACAAAAAATTACAATAAATCGTTGTAAATTGTTTTTCAATTTATTAGACAAATTCAGGAAATGCTCAGTAGTACCAGAACTTTGAGCTCAAGAAGGAAACACAAGCTCGTTAGAATGAATGGAACAGCATGGTTTTAATGTTTCTATCCAAAGAAGAACCTCTAGAAGTTTGATCCAAATCTACGACCACGAGATCTGACACTCTCCTTGTTAGTCTATCGATTACATGATTACATTAACATGACGTTGAATTTTTATCGAAAGCAAGTCTACGATATTTACGATAAAACGTGATGCTAATGGGGGTCGAGGCTTCTCATCACAGTTCATTTTTCAGTTATCGATAACAACACAACTTTGTCAGTAAAACACTTTCAATAGAACTAACAGTTAGATTTATAGAAATGAATTGTTTCATGAAAAATACCATTTCACAGAAATGGTTAAGAAAATCAAGACTGGTACAAAAAGTTATGAAATCCCCCAAAAGCACCTCGGGTGCAAAAACCTTGCGCCAAGTACATTAAAGCGTAAAAGCTATCAACAAAAATTTCTTAAAAAAAAATAATCGAAGAAAAAGCATTTGATTATACATTTGATCTACAAAAGAATTGAAATCAATGGATGTTGCCAAGAACAATTTGGTTGGTATTTACGTATAAATATACATAACATGCGTAACACATAATGACATGCGACATACGTACTCACAAGAAAAGATCAATTGAAATTAAAATTGAGAAAAAAAAAACGAAAAAAAAATTTGGAGGTAGTGGTACTTGGCGGGCATTTTTGTAGAAATTACAAGAAAATATATATTGAACTATTTAAATATTCTTATAATGATTCGAACATCAGCCCGCCAAGAACCACGTACTCCAAATTTTTTTTTCGTTTTTTTTTTTCTCAATTTTAATTTCAATTGATCTTTTCTTGTGAGTACGTATGTCGCATGTCATTATGTGTTACGCATGTTATGTATATTTATACGTAAATACCAACCAAATTGTTCTTGGCAACATCCATTGATTTCAATTCTTTTGTAGATCAAATGTATAATCAAATGCTTTTTCTTCGATTATTTTTTTTTAAGAAATTTTTGTTGATAGCTTTTACGCTTTAATGTACTTGGCGCAAGGTTTTTGCACCCGAGGTGCTTTTGGGGGATATATATATATATATATATATATATATATATATATATATATATATGTAAGACAAATGATGTTACTCTCCAAAATTAATTGGGTTTTTCTTTTATTTTTCGGGTATGTTGAGAGAGAAATAACTCAAATGGGTTGCTCTGTAACAAGAGTTTTGAATGTTTATTTAACAACTAGGTGTTATGTACAATATTTACAATCTCACCTGTAACAAGAGAAACGACAATTAAAGTTTTTTCTGTCACACTTTTCTAATCTGTCTTCTATTAATGTACTTGTCTTTCTAATCGATGTAATTGTCTCTCTTGCGTATTCCACGTGTTCTATCTCCCTATCTATCTTTCTCTGTCTATCTCTGTCCAGCCGTGTCGCTAGGTTCACGTTCGCTACCAACCGCGGTGGCGCGGCAAATTCAATTAAAGAAGATACCTGTTCTTTACATCTCCCCCCCCCCCGGCGGTGAAGATTTTGAACCTCTTAACTTCATCATTCGTCTTCCTCTGTTTCTATTTTTCTCCTAGGGATTAACTTCGTGATATGGAATAGCGTCGATTCGTTTTTCTTCTTTCCTATGTTTATTTTATAGATTGTGTCCGATAATATTTTTTCTGTTATTTTTAGTGGTCCGATGTATAACTCATCTAATTTTTTCCTATTTCCTTGACCGTTTATCGAGCATCTTATTTTATTTGTTATCGTCTGGTTAAGCCTCTCATTCAAACCATTGGAGGACGGAGTATTCACTGCTGTGAACATCAGCTTTATATTCTTTTCTTTTAGGAAGTCTTTAAATTCTTTTGAATTTATTCCCGGGTATTGGTCTGTGAGGATTAATCCAATTTCGTCTGTGTCTAGGACGTTTGTTACTAACCTTATGAAATCACTAGCGTTTTGCGTCTTTGATGTCACTATGAACGCATATCTTGTAAAATGATCCACTAGTAGGTGTAGGTATTTCTTCGTCGATCTGGATCCTCCAAAACCTCCTATGGTATCGATTGATACTATTTCGAACGGTTTGCTTGGCGGTCCTAAATGTGACATTAAGCCGTATTTCTCTTTTCCTCTTGATTTGTTTTTTATGCATACTTCGCAGTTTTTGCATAGGTTTCTTATATTTTCTGTTAGGTTTTTCGCTGTATATA
Source organism: Macrophya alboannulata (assembly GCA_949628255.1). NCBI lineage: Eukaryota > Metazoa > Arthropoda > Insecta > Hymenoptera > Tenthredinidae > Macrophya > Macrophya alboannulata. Next base: position 30,239,607 of record OX451207.1, on the reverse strand, counting down.
TCGGACCTACCATTTTTGTCATTTGTCTAATGCCTATGTGACACCACTCTTCGTGTATTTGTTTTATGATTTTTTTGCTTAGATGCTCTGATAGAATGATCTTTTCCCTCTTTCTTATTTTTTTGTAGTATATTCCATTTTTCCGTAATATATTGTTCTTTGGTGTCTTTTCTATCTTGTTCTGTGCTTGGTCCCTTTTTATATCTTCTATTTGTATCGCGTTTACTATCTTGAGCACTTCGTCTTTATTTTCTTCTGCTGTTACCACTGGATTCCTACTTAAGCAATCTGCTTCTATGTTTTCTCTTCCCGGTATATATCTTATTTCGAATTCATATTGGGACAAATAGTAAGTCAGGTCTCCTAGTTCTTCGTCCGTTCTATTTTTGATGTTCAAGTTCTCGAGTGGCTTATGGTCTGAGTATACTATAAACTTTTTTCCGATCAGCCAGTGTTGCCAGTATTTCACGGCCTCTTTTATTGCTAAGCATTCCAAGTAGATTGCTTTTTTCCTTTTTTGTGTTTCGTTTAATTTCTTTGAGAAATATGCCACTGGCCGATCTTTTTTATCCTTTTGTTCCTGTTTAAGTACCGCGCCGATACCTTCTAGTGATGCGTCCGTGAATATTTTAATTGGTAGGTTGTTGTCAAAAATCTCCAGTACTGGTTGTGAACATAGCAAGTTCTTTATTTTTTTAAATGATTCCTCGCAGTCCTTTGACCATACAAATTTTTCATTCTTTCTTAATAATCTATGTAGTGGTTCCAATATTATTGCACTATTCGGTACATATTCGTGATAGAAATTTATTTTTCCCAGAAATTGCCTTATGTTTTTTTGGGTTCTTGGAACGGGAAAATCTCTGATGGAAACCAAATTATCTTTTATTGGTTTTACCGAATTATTATTGATTATGTGGCCTAGATATTTTACTGAGTCAGCGGCAAATGTGCATTTCTTTAATTTCAATCTAAATCCTTCCTTCACTATTGCTTCTAATACTAGTTTTATATGTTTTATGTGGTCCTCGAAAGTTTTTGAAAATATCAATATATCATCTATATAGTTTTCTGCAAAATCTGTGAGTTTGTGTTTTCTTAAAATATTGCCTAGGATTCTTTGGAAAATTGCCGGTGATGTTTTCAAACCAAACGGCAAGCATGTCCACTGGAAATGTGCATCCTGCGTCAGAAATCCGGTCTTTGGTCTATCTGTAATACGTAGTGGAATTGCCCAAAAGGCAGAATTTATGTCTAACGTGGTGAAATATTTGCAGTCCCTTGTTTTTATTATCAGGTCATCAATTAACGGAAATGGTTGAGCTTGTGGTACTATAATCTTATTTAGTTCTCTGAAGTCTATACACAGTCTAGATCTTTTATTCTCGTCTTTTTTAAATGCTAACGTTACTGGAGCTGCAAACGGGCTGTACGACTCTTCTATTAGATTCTTCTCTAACAGCTTTGATAGCTGTTGTTCTATTTCTTTTTTGTCATTTAATGTGCACCTATATGGTCTTTTACAGCAATATCTGTCTACCAGTAAATCTATATGTGCCTCATAATCTGTGACAGTTCCAACATCGTATTTATCTTTCGCGAATACTGTTTTATATTCTTCTATCAATCTTTCTATTATATCTTTCTTCTTGTAATTTAGATGATTTGTTTTCATTTTAAATTCGTTTTCCCCTACATGTTCATTAAAGTTTATTTCTATTAATTCTTCTCTTTGGGTTTGTTTTTGGCTTATCTCTAAATTCTCATCTTGTATTAGTCTAAATTCTTTTATTATATCTAGGCCTATCAAAAAATCATGAAAGTCTTCGTTTTCAACAATAAAAACGTCTACTTCTTTTTCAATATTATAAATTCTTAGTTTTATTTTTATCAGTCCTTTTGTGAGTGCCACACCACTAATTGTTTTCAATTGTATTTTGTTCATATCTTTCTTTTTCTCTATAGCGTTTATCAATCTTTTATTTATTAGCGATACCTGCGATCCTGAATCATAGACTCCTTCTATTTCTACTTTATTTTCTAATACAATTTTGGTTTTTATTAGTGGTGTGTTTACTCGTTTTTTTTTTCGTCATATACTTCTACTTCTAGAATGGAATTATTGTTTACCTTCCTCGTTGAACTATTTTTTTCTCTCTCTTCTTCCTTTGTTTTAAACCAGCATTTTTCACTAGGGTGGTATCTCCCACCTTTACCCAGGTTTTCACACGTCTTACATGGTTTCTTTTCTTCCGATTTTTTGTTAAAGTCTAATGCAGTCTTTTTTTGGAAGTTTTTCTTGTTTACTAAGTTCTCATGTTTTCTTAACTCATTAAACAGATCTGTTGTTTCCTTTAATTCTTCTTTGTTTAGTCTGTTTAATATAAACTCTGGCACTCCTATTGCTATTAGTGCTATGAGCGTTTTTGTATCTATGTCCTTATTGAAGTCTACTAGAAGTTTTTCTTTCTTTATGGCGTAATCAGTTAATGAACCTTCTCTATATTTAAATGTTAGCGCGTAAGTTACATTATTCCATCCGTTATCAGCAAAACATTCTACAAATCTATTCCTCCATTCTAACCATCCAGCGGTTATTGTTAATCTTATAAGTGTTGAAGCGTGCCAGTCCAAACCTGCTTTGTCTACGAATAGTTTTAGTACTTCGATTTTTTCTTCATCCTCGTTTATCTCGAATCGGGCACATTCTTTTTCGAAATTCTCCATCCACTGTTTAGCGTTGGTGCTTTTGCTTGAAAACTTTTCTATCAGGAATTTTTCTGCCATATCTTTCAATTTTCGTTTTCCATTTTTATTTTGTGTTGTTTCTATTAGTTTTTCTAATATTTTTTTCAAATTATCATCCTGTTGTACGTTTTCCACATCTTTCTCATTTATCTCTTCCAGGTACTGATCACCAAACTGCAGGTTTCCATCTTCATCTGTATATATATTTTGTAACTCCTTTGTCATTGTAATCCAAATACATCTTGTCTGGTGTCTTTTTTTGAGTGTATTCATTAATTTTGCAAAATTCTCGGTTTTCCTTAATTCTGCGTGTTGTCCTGCATGTCTAAACTCTTCTGGTAGTATATACTTTTTCCCATCTTCCGTCGCGATTGAGGTTATGGCGACTACGTTTGTCTTATCATCCTTCGGTGATGCTACTACTTTAAATTCAAACAGTAGTTTTGGCATTGTAAACAAAATTGTCGTTTTGTAAGACAAATGATGTTACTCTCCAAAATTAATTGGGTTTTTCTTTTATTTTTCGGGTATGTTGAGAGAGAAATAACTCAAATGGGTTGCTCTGTAACAAGAGTTTTGAATGTTTATTTAACAACTAGGTGTTATGTACAATATTTACAATCTCACCTGTAACAAGAGAAACGACAATTAAAGTTTTTTCTCTGTCACACTTTTCTAATCTGTCTTCTATTAATGTACTTGTCTTTCTAATCGATGTAATTGTCTCTCTTGCGTATTCCACGTGTTCTATCTCCCTATCTATCTTTCTCTGTCTATCTCTGTCCAGCCGTGTCGCTAGGTTCACGTTCGCTACCAACCGCGGTGGCGCGGCAAATTCAATTAAAGAAGATACCTGTTCTTTACATATATATATATATATATATATATATATATATATATATATATATATATATATATATATATATATATATATATATATATATATATATATATATATATATATATATATATTGTGACGTTGCATTTTCGCAACTCGTCACAAGGGACATGATTCGCGGCTGAAAGTCGTGGAGTGGGAAGTTCCGGAGAGTATGCGACAGATCATAGGTTAAAAGTAAGGCTCAATTAGTAGAATATTTATTAGTATTTTTCTTTTGTCGAGTTTCTTTCATGTAATTGTAAATCTCGGAACTTGGGAAGAAGACAACGCCAGGACGTCGAGGGACTTCGACGTCTAGGGACCAAATTCTTCCCGAAGAACCAAGTTCTGCTAAAGATCATCCCGTATTCATTATTTTCTGGATATAGCTTCTCTGTACTTCCGGTTGTGGATGTTACCGGAGCGGTGGAATAAGGACATCTCCCGAAGACAATCCTCCCGTTCCCGAAGACTCACCAGCCTGGTGCTGGACCACTCCCGTCATCAATTTCTGGACGTCTCGGCGATGGATGAATAAAGCAGGGTGAACTAAGTAGCTCGTAAATGCTTCCCATCGCCGATGACTTAGCGACCTGGTGTCGAGCCAGACTACACCATCGGCTTTCCCGGCATCGTCCCGCTATCGGTGTTACTCCCGAAAAGTCCCGATAGTAGAACTGCAGTCGTGTGATGCAAGCCTGCCTGTAAGCTTTCCACACCGTGAATGGGGGATCTTTGGATGCAGATCCGGTACCTGGAGCATCAAGATTTCGCCAGACCCTCTGACTGGTCCGTTTTTCATCCGTTTTTCACCCTGGCTGCATTCAACATCCCGTTGAAATGCAGCCAGGGTGCACTTCGTCAGATGATGTTTCCTGGGGGTCCTCCGACGAGAACCAGGAGTTACGAGAAACCCAGAAATACGTCGAATAAGTCGAGCCAACAGCGTTCGAATCTTCCCGCAAAATCCCGAGCGCCGAGTAATGCCAAGCTGACACCCTCTGCCATCAGCCAACCAAAATTGGAACTTCTGACCACCGAACGAGGCCTCAACCAAATTCAAAAACCAAAGGATTAGCGAACCTATAAAAGCGAGGACGACGCTCGGCTCGACCTACTTCTACGCTCGTCCGTCTTCCTGACTACAGCTTGAGATTGTGATCCCGAAAATTTCCCGAACGAACTCATCGTCCCGAAAGTTCCCGAGAGAGATTATTGTGTTTTGTTATTTTGGATTATTGTTATTAGTTTTGTATAGAGTCAGTTTGGAATATTTAATTGTGTAAATTTTGTGCGATTCAGCGTATTTTTCATCTTTAAGGTAAGACCTTTTTCTTGTACGACCACGAGTCGATCCCGATTCCCGTTTAGTTTATTCTAGTTAATATTTGGTGTGACGTAGGTCACGAGTATGGAACGTTAAGTCCTTAGACTTCGTCCCGGTATTTTTGTATAGTTTTTAGTCTGATTAAAAACGGAGATTCTGGATTGACTCACGGTTAGCGAATTCTTTGTGGGTTTTTCTTGCTTGATTATGGTATAAATTCTTCTAGAATCTTTTCTTTGCTTATTTTTCTTTGTAGTAAACTGCGTAAATTTCTCTAATTTGAGCATGTGATTTAGTAATCTTTAGTTAAGTTCTATCATTTTTGGTATCGATTGATCTGTCGAACGTAACTCCCGGAGCTAGCGAGCGTAGAAGCAAGCCTTTGTTATTTAGTTTGTAATTTATTTAGTTAAGATTCCATTTTTGATATATTTTTCTGTATTTTTCTTGCGGGGAATTAATTCCCTAGACTTTAAATAGTCTATATCCCGTAAATTCACGTTAACATTATATCGAGCCTAACAGCTATAAATTCTATGACATATTTGATTGTATTTTTCATGAATCTGATTTTTCGTAAACGATTTATTTCTCTCCCGAAATTCATCTGAATTTGTTTGACTTATCTTTTGTATTGTATAGCTTCTTTTCTGATATATGATTTGTTAATTAAAACCATTCCCGCATTGTTACTTTTGATCTGAGGCTTATCCCGAAAAATATTAATAAATTCGTGTTACAGTTGTTAAATATCATTTGTTGCTAATTATTTGGTGAATCCAGCCACTCTACCATTTTTAGTCGAGTATAGTCTGAGCTAACTGGCAATTTCCGCCGTAATCTCTAATTATTTAGTATATTTCTTAGAATATTTGTCTTGAGTGACGTGAAAACGTCTGGCGCCCAATAAAATCATTTCTGTTATATTTCTCGTTGAATTAGAGTAAACGCCGAAGGGCACGATTTTTGAGATTAAACATCTAAAATCGAAACCACCGTCGCAATATATATATATACCTATATATATATATATATACCCACATTTGCACTTTGTATATGGTCTGTCGTTCTCAAGCTTTTGTCTCGTCGTTCTTTCCGGTGAAAAAATTTCACCCATTTCTCACGTTTTAGCAAAAATATGCAAAAATTTTCCCAATCTTGGTCCGTAATTTTTTTTTTTTTGAATTCCTCTTCTCTTGTATATAAATTTCTATATTCGCAATAAGATTTAGAGTTTCACCTCGCTAGGAGATGCTTTTAGGTCATTTTCCTTTTCTTTTCTTTTTTTTTGTTTTTGTTTACACTTTATAATTATTATTTATTAATCGAAAATGGAACATCTGCTCGAATCGAAATAGATTTCTACATCGGGTGCTTTTCAGATCCTCTCAAATTGGTTCATCTGATCATTATGAATTAAAAATGGCGGCTTTAATTAAGCACAAACGGTTTGAAATAATTGAATAACCGTGCTTTAAGCCCGTCCTAGTCCCATCCGATTACTTCGTTACCAGCAGCGCCCGTAATTCTGTAGATCTCCTTGCAGATCGATCCATCGATATTTGAATATGAACGCAATATGTCCTCACACTTATGTATGGGACATTCTATGTCAACTTGACTAGATCTTAGGATGCCCATTTTGAATTTAGTTGAACCTTTTTCGGGTGGAACTAGCATCTCGATATTACCACCAGTTTTCTTTTCTGTTTTTCATTTTGTTTTTCACGCGACTGTCTTTAGGTGAGTAAGATTCGAACCTCATTTATTTTTGATTTCATGCATTTTAAAATTTTTCTCGTGATGGAACCATTTTCTTTCTATTTCTTTACAGCAATGTCTAGAAAATTTCTCAATACTTTCGACTCTATAATTAGCAACATGTTCAAATTATGCAAAACGTGAAATCAATTTTTCAATTATTTTTCGGATATACGATAAAAAGTGTCACAAAAATTAATTTCACCTTCTTCACGATTTGGACATATTTATGACACAGTCACCAAATATTGAGGAATTTTTTCGCCATTTTGAAACACTTAAACATATCAATTTCCGTTGATCGTAAATTTTCAGAGTGCCAAAATTTATCAAATAAATGGTTCTACGACGAGAAAAACCTAAAAATGATCGAAATAAGAAATAAATATCCTGACTTCCCAACAATTTACAATCGCTAGCTACAACGAATCGCGAGTTTTTAGATTGATACTTCATTGTCGCATAAGATGAAGATGTTTTTTGATGGGCGTGTTCGTAATTCCGTGTAGAATGGCGCTTTCTCTGGCATTTTCGCGTCAATGATCCGTAGCTCTGATAATAGTCGAAATAAGTGACTCGATCACACGTTACAATGTAGATTAAGAAAAAAAAATCGATTCTATTAAATTTTAAATGCTAGCTCGAACTTGTTCCTCGTCAATCATCGGCTGTCAAAAGGACAATCCGATTGAAAGTTCCGTTCCGGAGATATTATTCGACAAAGTAATTGTGTCGGTAAAAATCGTCGAGACCACCCCCTTAAATCAAAAATCTCGTCAATTTAAACGTAGGGCCGATTGACACAACTTGATTCATGTTTTTTTTTTCATCATTTTCAATCGCAAATGAGAGAAAAATAACACAGAGAAGAATACGTTTCAGCATTAGTATTTATTTAGGAGGGGCCATATATTGCCCGACTTTGGTGAGACCGAGAATAAAACATTTGAGGTCGAAAAGTTTTTGCCCTAACGAACACACAACTTTTTGATGTGTTAATTTTTGCGATAAAATATTTGTGAATCAGCAAGAGAAGTTTGTCAACTCCGATACATTATAGACTGAATCCAAATGAAATCATGCAAGCCAGCGGCCGTGATGTTCCAGAATCGATCGGCGTTCAAATATGTTATTTCTCATACAAAATGAGCCGACACGTATTTTGTTGTTCACCCCAAAAAAATTATCCAAGCCTGATATCGATTTTTTAAGATTTAAAGGCGAAAAACTTTCTTCGCCAATTTGAGGAACCAAATATTCGAAAAATAGCCGCCAAATCCGTAATTCTCGAGCTTTTTCGACGATTCTTGTTTTATGTGATCCGGAATTTCGTACTCCATCGCGAAAAACGAAAAAATCCCAAAAATTTTGAAAATTGCCAACAATATCGATGTTTTTTTGGAAAACATAAGAATTCACTTTTCTCAAAAATCCCATTTTTTTTTTTCTCAAAATTTGATATGTTTTTCGGGGTGATATTGACTACTTACCCTATTGATGGCGACTGGTATTTTTTCTTGCTTTCCGAGTAATTGACTATTTTATTTTCTGAATTTCTGCAGGGCCATATTTTCACTGTTTTCATGCTATATACTCGCGAGCTTGTATTTTCTGTAAAATCCCATTTGTATATTGTTCGGGCTGCCGAATATCTTGTTGTTTAATTTTCTACGCGGTGTTTCTGTTACACAATACTTCAAATTCCTTGTATCATGAACAAAAAGTAATGCAATCCCCCCCTAAAAAGCACCTCTGGTGCAAAAACCTTTCGCCAAGTAGGTACAGCCAGGGAAATGGATTCTGAAGCGTCGTTTTGATGCAATCGAAGATACAAGTGGTTTTAATTTCCTTGAAGTTGGCATGAAATTAAAGCAACATCTGCCCCTTCGATATGTTAGCGATCTTCTCCGCGCGGGATAATTCTATTTCAGTGGAGACGTCTGTTGTTTTCTTGAGAACGTCAATTCGCATAACCTCTTGAATGCACAAGTGATCGAAAAAGTTGTCATATTGGATAACCTCGAAATGCGCGAATGTTTTTTCTAATTAGGTTGATCCTAAAATAACCTAGTTACTCGTAAAGTGTACAAAGGGTTAAGAGAGGACCCTAATGAAACTTACTGTTAGATTCTTTCATGAAATCAAATCGATTTTAAATCATTTCAAGGTTCTAGCTGAAACTAATTAAACTAACCCTTGAAATTTTAAATTTCATCCTAAATCTATGAGTTATGCACCTATGATGTTCGCAGGGTATTCAAATTTTGGCGTTGTGTTCAGAACACTTGGGCGAAGAATCTCGAGTATCCGATATAACAACGCTGGCCTCGTTACTCAAAAAGCATAGTTAACACTTTTTATTTCAAGGTTTTTGCAGTTCATTGTTATGAGCGACTTGGAATATAGGTTTCTTTCAAATGTAACAAGGATAAGCTAACAAATATTGAATCTATAACTGATTTGAGTCTAATGCAGGAATATAAACCAACAACTCTTATTGAAATTGGAATTGGGCTCAAACTATTAATTGATTATAAGGATAATCTAACAAATAGTAAATCTATAACTGATTTGAGTCTAACGCAGGAATATAAACCAACAACTCTTATTGAAATTGGAATTGGGCTCAAACTATTAATTGATTATAAGGATAAGCTAACAAATAGTAAATCTATAATTCATTTGAGTCTAACGCAGGAATATAAGCCAACAACTCTTATTGAAATTGGAATTGGGCTCAAACTATCAATTGATTATAAGGATAAGTTAACAAATAGTAAATCTATAACTGATTTGAGACTGACGTAGGAATATACACCAACAACTCTTATTGAAATTGGAATTGGGTTTAAATTAATAAATAATTAACAGCTGTTCAGAATAAGCTAGGGTTATCACATGCTGCGATAGAGCATGATGAGAGAATGAGAGAACAAGTGACCTGTAAAATTAATTACAACATGTAAAAGTGATTCGAAAACTATTTCTGAGACTTGATTCTGCAGCGGTGTACGCAGTGAGAAATGAATATCAGTACTAAGAGGTTGATGGAACGGGATACCTCTAAGACTTGACAATGAAGTAGGAATGGTCGACTTATCAAGTGATACGGTTTTAGGCCATGCGAAGTCAAGTCCATCGAACTTTGAACAATATCCATCAATGGCACTGTAAATCTGGAAACGCAGAGCAAAATAGATGCGCAAAATGAATAGAAAATCTGAGATGCGTTTATCAGAATGTTTGACAACCTCACATTCACAATCGTATATGGCCATATATTATGTAATGCTTTTTGAGTAACGAGGCCACCGTTATTATATCGGATACTTGAGATTCTTCGCCCAAGTGTTCTGATCACATCGCCAAAATTTGAATACCCTGCGATCATCATAGTTGCATAACTCATAGATATAGGATGAAATTTAAAATTTTAAGGGTTAATTTAATTAGTTTCAGCTAGAACCTTGAAATGATTTGAAATCGATTTAATTTCATGAAAGAATCTAACAATAAGTTTCATTAGGGTCCCCTCTTAACCCTTTGAACACTTTACGAGTAACTATAGGTTATTTTAGGATCAACCTAATTAGAAAAAACATTCGCGCATTTCGAGGTTATCCAATATGACAACTTTTTCGATCACTTGTGCATTCAAGAGGTTATGCGAATTGACGTTCTCAAGAAAACAACAGACGTCTCCACTGAAATAGAATTATCCCGCGCGGAGAAGATCGCTAACATATCGAAGGAGCAGATGTTGCTTTAATTTCATGCCAACTTCAAGGAAATTAAAACTACTAGTATCTTCGGTTGCATCAAAACGGCGCTTTACATTAATGCGATATTTTCCACAGAAATAGATTTGCAGCCATTTAATCTACAAAAGTATTGAAATTAATGGACGTTACCAAGTACAAATAAATTTGCTCCCAATTAATTGCCTAATGTGATCCAGTTTTAGATTTTGGTAGCAGTTTACATTTCGATATAGGTATACCTATAATGTGGGTAACATGTAATAACATGCGACATACGAACTCATAAGAAAAGATCAATTAAAATTAAAATGAGGAAAAAACAAAGAAAAGAAAAAAAAAATTGGAGGTAGTGGTACTTGGCGGGCATTTATATTTTCTTGTAAATTTTACAAAAATGCCTGCCAAGTACCACTACCTCAAAATTTTTTTTTCTTTTCTTTGTTTTTTCCTAATTTTAATTTTAATTGATCTTTTCTTATGAGTTCGTATATCGCATGTTATAACACGTTACCCACATTATAGGTATACATCGAAATGTAAATTGAGACCAAAATATAAAACTGGATCACGTTAAGAAATTAATTCGGAGCAAATTTATTTCTACTTGGTAACGTCCATTAATTTCAATACTTTTGAAGATTAAATGGCTGCAAAACTATTTTTGTGGGAAATGTCGCATCAATGTACTTGGCGAAAGGTTTTTGCACCAAAGGTGCTTTTTGGGGGGGATTTCATTACTTTTTGTTCATGATACAAGTAATTTGAAGTATTGTGTAACAGAAACACCGCGTAGAAAATTAAACAACAAGATATTCGGCAGCCCGAACAATATACAAATGGGATTCTACAGAAAATACAAGCTCGCGAGTATATAGCATGAAAACAGTGAAAATATGGCCCTGCAGGAATTCAGAAAATAAAATAGTCAATTACTCGGAAAGCAAGAAAAAATACCAGTCGCCATCAATAGGGTAAGTAGTCAATATCACCCCGAAAAAACATATCAAATTTTGAGAAAAAAAAAAATGGGGCTTTTGAGAAAAGTGAATTCTTATGTTTTCCAAAAAACATCGATATTGTTGGCAATTTTCAAAATTTTTGGGATTTCTTCGTTTTTCGCGATGGAGTACGAAATTCCGGATCACATAAAACAAGAATCGTCGAAAAAGCTCGAGAATTACGGATTTGGCGGCTATTTTTCGAATATTTGGTTCCTCAAATTGGCGAAGAAAGTTTTTCGCCTTTAAATCTTAAAAAATCGATATCGGGCTTGGATAATTTTTTTGGGGTGAACAACAAAATACGTGTCGGCTCATTTTGTATGAGAAATAACATATTTGAACGCCGATCGATTCTGGAACATCACGGCCGCTGGCCTGCATGATTTCATTTGGATTCAGTCTATACCGAAAAAAAAGCAAACGAATGAAATTAATTACTCGAGCTTTTTTCACAGAAAATATCCAACACTTTCTTCATTTGATACAACGGTTTATTTTCTGAACTATCACACATCGAGGATTCTACACAGAAAAAAGTTAACTTGAACCAAGAAGATAGTTAGGAAAATCGAAATTATCCATGACGAAGTAAGTATTTTCTTGAACCAAGAAATTTTCTTAATTCACGAAAATTTTTAACTTTGTCAGGAATAATTTCGATCTTCCTAACTATTTTCTCGAATCAAGAATATTTATCTCCAGCAAGAAATTTTTTTTTTCTCTGTTGTTCAGGTGGGCCACTATTTTTTTAACACGTTTGATTTCGATCATACTTGTCCAAGTTGTACTGCTGGTGGACATTTTCATGCTTAATAAACCGTAGACCCTTTTGCCACGGATGGCTGCCCATGTACTACAGGACACTGAGCGTTACCTACAACCCCCAAAAGCACCTCTGGTGCAAAAACCTTTCGCCAAGTACATTATTGTGATATTTCCCACAAAAATAGTTTTGTAGCCATTTAATCTACAAAAGTATTGAAATCAATGGACGTTGCCAAGTACAAATAAATTTGTTCCCACTTAATTTCGAATGTAATCTAGTCTTAGTTTTCAGTGGGAATTTACATTTCGATATGTATAATGTGCGTAACACGTAATAACATGGAACATACGAACTCATAAGATCAATTAAAATCAGAATTAGGAAGAAACAAAGACAAGAAAAAAAAATTCGGAGGTAGTGGTACTTGGCGGGCATTTTTAATTTTTAATTTTAATTTTTACAAAAATGCCCGCCAAGTACCACTACCTCCAAATTTTTTTTTCTTGTCTTTGTTTCTTCCTAATTTTGATTTTAATTGATCTTATGAGTTCGTATGTTCCATGTTATTACGTGTTACGCACATTATACATATCGAAATGTAAATTCCCACTGAAAACTAAGACTGGATTACATTCAGAAATTAATTGGGAGCAAATTGATTTGTACTTGGCAACGTCCATTGATTTCAATACTTTTGTAGATTAAATGGCTACAAAACTATTTTTGTGGGAAATATCACATTAATGTACTTGGCGAAAGGTTTTTGCACCAGAGGTGCTTTTGGGGGGATTTCATTACTTTTTGTACTGTCTCGATTCGTACTAAGTCTTGTTCATAATGAATTGTACGAAGAATTGTATAATTTATATGTAGGAAAAAATTATACATTTTGAATTTAAATATGATGGCGCTTAGGACCTTATGCCAGCTGACAAACCTGGGCTTGTTAATTTCATTGCTATGCGTTTTGATAAGCCATGTGTAAATATTAACAAGAAAATAACCATATTGACAGCTATAATTAATGCGGTACTGGCTAACACAGTAGCTTCTATTTACAACAAATATGCACTATACTTCTGAACTCTGTGGATTCGAATTCCAGGTAGAGTCAATTACTCTGTAACTGTGACGCAGGGAATATCTGGAGATCAGCCTTACATGAATGTAGAATTGAAACGAAATTTGACCGAAGATTAGTTTTGATATGAAGAAACTACAGCGACGATTCTATCAAATCAGATATTATAATGTGGTACAGAGTCTTTATAAATTCACTCATGAATCTTAGTCTACTGATAACAATGAAAATTTATCTATATTTTTAATATTCATTACGTCAAAACATTAGAGACAAAAGACAGTTGAATGTTGATCGCTGGCTACAATGGAAATAAATGGCACTCAGGTAGCCCCTAAAACCTTATACCTTGTCATACTATCGGTCATAATTCACATTTTTCGATTCTTATAAACGATTCTTGTCACTGGATATGAGCGGTTTGCCTAGCACGGTGATATTAAAATAACCTGAAAGCAACAGTCAATCACTCTTTAACTGTACGCAGAAGATATTCCAGAATGAATTTTGCATGAGTTTAGAAAATGTAACATTTTGATTATAGCTTCTTGTACTGAATCAAAAGGCTATAGCGGGATAAGTATGTTAAAATTGCCTTGACCTGGCTATTTATTCGGAACTAGCTATTCGAAAGGACATATTTGAAGACTTCCTGAGCCAAATTTTCAGACCCCTAAACTTAATTCTAGGGTCCCTAGGCATAAAAACCTATTTTTTTGAGAAAAAATTTGTCTGCTTCACGGTATGCTCCAAAAAATCTGAAAAAATTCATGGAGGTGCTATCTTCACTAACAAAACACCCCGATTTTTTTCAGATTTCAACGATAAGAATTGGACCCAGAATTTTTTTTTTTTATTTTTTAATCATTTTTTAGGTTATGAAGGTCATATTTGGCTAACTTCCAAATAACCATTTTTCGTGTTTTTTTTCCCTTCTTTGGAATACCGGTGTCAGAATTACCATTTTCAGACCGGAAGATGCTCAAAAATTGAATAAACCATTTTTTTCCCCATTTTTCCCATGTTTTTGGTACATTACCCGCAAATAAGATAGTCCGCCAGAACATGCAAAAATACTCAAGGATTCTATTTTATGTATGAAAAGCTTTCAAAAATAAGGACTATCTCGCTGCAGCAGCAAAGGACCTGATCCGATAAACTTCATCCACAGAGAAACTTTATTATGAACTTATTCGCTAAACATTTTAACATACGAAGTAAGGCTGTGCGATTAATCGATTAATCGGCAGCTTCAATTAATCATTAATGAAGTTTCTCTGTGGATGAAGTTTATCGGATCAGCAAGATAGTCCTTATTTTTGAAAACTTTTCATACATAAAATAGAATCCCAGAGTATTTTTGGATGTTCTGGCGGACTATCTTATTTGCGGGTAATGTACCAAAAACATGGGAAAAATGGGGAAAAAAATGGTTTATTCAATTTTTGAGCATCTTCCGGTCTGAAAATGGTAATTCTGACACCGGTATTCCAAAGAAGGGGAAAAAATACACGAAAAATGATTATTTGCAAGTTAGCCAAATATGACCTTCATAACCTAAAAAATGATTAAAAAATAAAAAAAAAAAAATTCTGGGTCCAATTCTTATCGTTGAAATCTGAAAAAAATCGGGGTGTTTTGTTAGTGGAGATGGCACCACCATGAATTTTTGCAGATTTTTTGGAGCATACCGTGAAGCAGACAAATTTTTTTTTAAAAAAATACGTTTTTATGCCTAGGGACCCTAGAATTAAGTTTAGGGGTCTAAAAATTTGGCTCAGGAAGTCTTCAAATATGTCCTTTCGAATAGCCAGTTCCGAATACATATCCAGGTCAAGGCAATTTTAACATACTTATCCCGCTTCAGCCTTTGAGCCAAAAGTATTAATTTGCACATGAAAAAAATACCGCGGTAATTCTATAGAAACAAAAATTATAATATAGCAAATAGTATTTGTAGTCTCCGAATGAAGATATCTATAAGTTTGCTCATGAATCTTGGTCTACTAGTGACAATAAAAATTGTCTCTATCTTTCATATTTATTGTATTAAATGTTAGTGATAAAATGATATTCATCGTTGATTTAAGGGAGTATACCCACCTGGAGAATAATTTTTTTTAAATTACTGCTACGGTCTGAGAAAACATTTTTTTGACTCAGTTTTTTTCATGGTTGATTAGTACTATTTTGATACATAGTTCATGATATTTCAAGATTTTGTGGTCTTCGCTGCACATAGATTTAGTCCATTAAAGAAAAATTAGTTGTCGTAAGGTACAGGTTGCTGTGTTGCATGAAATTTCTTCAAATTTGGAGGAAGTTTCCATACGATAATGTAATTTAGGGCCAATCAAATAATAATCCATGAATTTGATTTTTGGACATAAAAATCTATGATTGTAAGACTTTTTTTTCCATTGTTTTAAAAAAAAAGTGTCTTGTAATATAAAAATTCTCATATTTAAAAGTTAAATTCATGAGATAATATTGGCTTGGCCCTAAATTCCATTCATATAGAACATCCCATCGAAATTTGAAGAAATGTTATGCAACGCAGCAACCTGTACCCTACGACAACCACTTTTTCTTTGATGAACTAAATCTATGTTCAGCGAAGGCTACAAAATTTCAAAAAATCATGAACTATGTATCAAAATAGCACTCATCAACTTGAAAAAACTGAGCTTTAAGACACTAAAGTTGATTAGACTTTTTTTGAAGTATATTGAACTTTTTAATTAGTAGACTGAACTTTATTCAAAGATCTATTTAAACTAGATTTAGATATAATCGTAAGCCTGAAATGAGATATAATTCTTTATGGCATATAAAATGAACTAAATATGCATAGGTTTTGGATGACAGTCTCTAATGACTATTCCATTGCTCCTGATGCAATATGTTTTATACTTTTCGAAAATTTTTACCTCACGTGCTTCTGCGTAGGGGATATCATTACTGTAATAACATTTGCTACAGTTTATATAGTTCATATAGTTGTAAGTAATGTCACTGCACAAAATATAGCAATTTTATCTCCTGCTTCCTTATTTTCTTATGCTAGCCGAAAGGGAATATTATTACGGGTATTCACATAACCTCGAAGACTCAAGCTCGTGAGGTAAACGATAAATCACATAGGTTAATATTTATTGTTATTTAAAAGATATCGGGTCCGTATTCGAACATGTTTACCTCCTACTCTGTGGAAAGTTTTCAATCAAACAGTACTTTGTGAATTTTGCACAATTAAGTCCTTTACCTGCCGGCTGACTTGAACTGTCAGTTTGACAGATCGACGCGCACGCGCAATGGCCTGGAGCGATGAATTGTGCTGAAAAGGGAGAAAAACTGAGAACGTGAAACGAGCCATCTCAAAATTAAAAATAATCACATCTCAGCTATACGTGCACAGATTCTATTGATGTTGGGCTCAAATGAAAGCTCTTTCGATCCTCATTCTCACATTTAATCGTAGATCTGCATGATTTCACCAAATACGGTGGGACAGAGAAAACATTATTCCCACACTCCGCGGAAAATTGCCGCAGCTGTAAAGAGACTCGGAGAGTCGCTACGTACAAAAAAAAATTTTTTTAATGTACTTGGCGCGAGACTCTACCGAGTCTCTTGAAAAGAGACTCGGAGAGTCGCTACGTACAAAAAAAAAATTTTTTAATGTACTTGGCGCGAGACTCTACCGAGTCTCTTGATCAGTGCATAGCCTGATCACCACCACTATAATTTCTATGTGCCGCGACCAAATTGTAAATGTCTAACATGACTGTTGCAGCTCTGTAAACGGCTGTCCTCTTGAGCATGGCCTTGCTTCAATTTGTTGATACATGTGATAAAAATGTAGAATCTGAAAGATATTGGCATGATGCTCCGAAGATCCGACACTATACTTCTTTGGGGGGATGGTCTAGTTAACTTTTACCACCATAATTATTTTCTTGAACATTAATCGGATTGTTCTTTAGGCAGCCGATAACTGACAAGGAATGAGTTCGAGCTAACATGTTGAAATCAATGAAATCGATTTTTTTTTTCACATTGTAAAGTGTGGGCATGTCACTAATTGTTTCGACTATTATCAGAGCTTACGCATCATTGGCGCGAAAATGCCACAGAGCCATCGCCATTTTTTACGGAATTACGAACACGTCTATCAAAAAACATCTCTATTTTAAGCCGATTTTTTTTATAAATTACAGACAAACTGCTCACTTAGATCACAGTATCACACGCCAACATTTTCATTCATGTGATAGGCTCATATCGAGAATACCAAAGAGATGCGATGGATTCTGTTGAAAATCACGTTACACGCATGCCAGAAAGCGTAAATAATATAGTGAGTACGTCTGCCACTCGGATTTATCTTGAGGTGGCCGATTTTACCTACGCGAGGATGACGATCGGATCGCCGCCCACTGGCGGCTGCGTGAAGTGCAGTATGTAACCGTGGCCTGCGTGGCACTCATAACTTTCAACATTATTATAGTAATCTTGTGGACCAAGCTCTTGAAATGTTGCTCACAAGCTAAATACGCTGTGTGATGTATGTGACTTTGGTACAGTATAAAAATCTTTGTTATACCTATTTTAGGAACAAGTATCTTCTGTATGATATACAACTCATAATACAGCTGTGTGCATAGGGAATTAGACTTATCAGAAATTATGGGATAATTTTATTCAGCGCTTCACTTACGGTGGTACATCGCATATTGTCATTATACAAATAGTAAATATTGTTTATACTGATACGCAAAATTCCGACGAATGCTCACGGATGATCTATCGTACCAGCACGGTGAACACTGTGACGTTGCAGAGCAAATATTGTATACAATTAGGTGTACAAAAAAAAAAAAAATTCAATCATTATAATCGCACAACGTAAAGAAACTCGAAAAAAATTATCCGTATTTTTTCTTTTTCGTTCAAAATAATAATTGCGAAAGTTACAGGCAATTGAACAAAATGCTCAATTATGAATCGATTGAATATTTTCACTTACCAAGACATTGCAGAAATCATTGAAAAGTATTATATATACTTACGTTTTGTTAGTCTTCAAATTATCTCTGACTGCACGTCGAATCACGTAGTACCAACATACCAACGTAACAGTGGTGGTAGTACGAGAAGCAGAAAACTCGCGCGCGGCGACGTCTTACAGGCGTTTTGGGAACCAATATAATGGCTGCTTCCAGCCGTTGACATTTGCTAAATACCATAAATTCGTAGAATACGTATCACGTCTTTATCGTTGTCGAAAACAAAGATGTTTTCGGATGGTTGTGTTCGGAATTTCATGCAGAATCGGGCTCAGGAAGCCGATTTTGCATTTTCGATGCATAGGCCTTGATATAAGTCGAAATAGGTGGCACGCCCGCACTTTGCGATTGAAAAAAAAAAAAATTAATTATTTCGTTAAATTTCTCATGATAGATCGAATTCATTCCTCGTCAAACATCGACTGCCCAAAGGACAATCCGATTGGACCCTCCGTTTCGGAGATATTCGAAAGAATAGTTGATGTCGGTAAAAATCGCCTAGAGCCCCCCTTAAGAGTAAGTACAGTATAGGAGAGTAAGCAGGGCAGTTAGACATAGAAACACTCGCGAGATGGAGAATGGATCGAGATAAGAATCTGAAGAAAATCATAAATGATACTTCGAATGGCTGACGCAAAATAAAAAATATTAAAAAATCAGCCCAATTGAAAATGGCCAGATTAAGAAGCCCTGCGACTTCGCATGGAATGCTCCATGTACAAATGCAAAAATTTTTTTTTTCTCTAAGGGGGAAATCGACTTCTTTCGTATAACGAGAATACCTTTTTATTTAAATCAGAATTGAACCTGTGTAATAGACATAGATATGTGAACGACTCTGGAGTGCGAGAGCTGGGCTGTAGGAGTAAAGGTAGGTACACGGGAATTTTACTGTGAGGTGATCGTTTCGAGAGCAATTTCTCGGGACGTCAATTCCGCAGACTACTCCGGAGACTCCCGGGAAGGCGTAGGTAACTCTTGCGGTTTAACTCGTTCGAGGAATGCCCGAGGGGAGTTATAAAAAAAAAAAAAAAAAACGACCCGAAACTCATACATACATACATACATATACATATACCTACATATATATATGTATAGCATAAATTTACGTTCGTTCGCGGCGTTCTTCAAACTTAAAATTATTGTAATTTCCGGCTGTTTACGTTTCGGAGTCGTTAGCGCTCGACACGGAGCGTTAGGCATACCTATACAGAAATTTTAGCAAAACTAATAATTCTCCCTTGAAAGATTGGCAAAGAAATAGAGAAACGTGAAAATCATGCCATGCACTAATCCAAATGACGTGTCTTAAGACGCTGCTACTGGCCTACCTTATCGGCTGCAATATAATTTTGGGAAAAACTCCGAAACCGTAATCAAAAATGATATAAAATGGATTTATCCGATGATTAATGATAAATAGGCTCGGTCCAGCATGTGAAATTCACCGAAATCGATAAAAATAGTATATTGTGCAACGAATGCCGAAAGTTGTCGAACAGGCTAAGGACTGCGCGAGAATATGTGAAACTGTGCACTGTTTTATAACATTCCCACACGGTGTTTGGACTGTTGGGGAATTGGTTACCTCGCGCATCATTTACGGTGCGGAGAGTCGAACTTCCCATGCAGTAGTACATTGTGTACCATGGGCGGAAAGTGGGCAGTTCCCGCATCGAGTGTGAAGTTTGTAGCATGAGCTGACAGCAAGAGCAGCAATACAAGTACGAGGGTGAGGATTTTAGCACGAGCCGAAGTAGAGTGCTGGAATCACCCGACGAGTGTAAATGCCGCATGAGTCGAGGCGAAGGCTACAAACTTCACACCAGTGAGAAGCTGCCCATCCGCCCACGTCACACACGATATTTAACGTCACATCTGCGAAGTAAGCACAATAAATAGTATATGGGGAATTCCATGTGTTTTCACCCAGCCTCGGATCATCACCATTTCCAATTTCGTCGTAACTCTGGTACCTTGTAGTATTATCAGATGAACTTACCCAGAATTTTTTTTTTTTTATTTCCTACTGTTTCGAAGTTACGCACTATTGGGAAAAAAATTTTGGGGCCACTTTTAAAATTATGAAAAAAATTACATAAAATTCTGTGTTGAAAGCCGAGAATTTTGAGACCCTAACGAAAGTGGTATCTTCATTAGTTCAAGAGTTATGAATTATTTAAGATCATTCGGGCCTGCATTATGGACGAAATTTCGCGGTTCGATCTTTTTGTTTGAGCGACCATTTTCAAAATTCTGAAAAAATTACATAAAACACCCCGTAAAAATACAAATATTATGAAACCCAGGCGAAAGTGGTATCTTCATTCAATCAAAAGTTATAGACTATTTACCACCACGTATAGACTGATTTCCCGAGTCATGGTTATATTCCAAATCTACTTTTACAATCGACAGCACACAATATAAACTTAAACGTATATTTGTATAATATGAACTACAATTTAATACATAACACGTACAAAAATTGGACAATAACTGTAACTTTGGTAATAGGTATGTTCACTCTAATTATTGTTTATTGCCTTCTGATCTTAATATGCGATGGGTATCATATCCCTCTGCATTAGAATAACGTCGTGTTCTTAAGGGGACCAGTACAGCTTGGTTTTGGAAATTCGGGGTACTCCAAAATGCATTTATTTTCTCAGCCAAAGTTTATTTCACATCAAAAAAAAAATTTTTCTTCGAAAACCCTTGTCGTAAGGTTTTAGGCCCATCGTTTTTCCGATCAAGGTCGTTAAGGGCTCATTTTGTTCAGAAAAGAAATCCTCATCGTGTGAACGAGGGAATTCTGTTACAATTTCGTTTTAGCCAATTTATTTGCAAATTAGTAGCCTAAATATTGAAAAATTTTCTTTGATGTGAAATAAACTTTGGTTGACAAATAAATGAATTTTGGAGTACTCAAAATTTCCCAAACCAAGCTGTACTGGTCCCCTTAAGTGTCCATTTTCTTCAGGGATAATGAGCGCACCCACGATATCAAATAATTCATAACTCTTGAACTAATGAAGATACCACTTTCGCCAAGGTATTTGTATAATATTTGTATTTTTACGAGGTATTTTTTGTAATTTTTTCAGAATTTTAAAAATGGCCGCTCAAACAAAAAGATCGGACCGCGAAATTTCGCCCATAATGCAGGCACGAATGATCTTAAATAATTCATAACTTTTGAACTAATAAAGATACCACTTGCGCCAAGGTCCTATAATATTTGTATTTCTACGGGGTATTTTTCGTAATTTTTTCAGAATTTTAAAAATGGTCGCTCGAACAAAAAGATCGAACCGCGAAATTTCGCTCATAATGCAGGCACGAATGATCCTAAATAATTCACAACTTTTGAAGTAATGAAGATACCACTTTCGTTAGGATCTCAAAATCCTCGTACTTTAACGCAGAATTTTCTGTATTTTTTTCATAATTTTAAAAGTGGTCCCAAATTTTTTTTTTCAATAATGCGTGACTTTGAAACGGTAAGAGAAAAAAAAAATATATTCTGGGCAAGTTTATCTGATAGTACTACAAGGTACCAGAGTTACGTCAAAATTGGAAATGGTGATGGTCCGAGGCTGGATGAAAACAGATGGAATTCCCCATATATAGCTTATACATCGCTCGCGTCCGATGGCGCCACTGAGGGAAGAACTTATACATCACTGACGTCCGATGGCGCCACTGAAAAAAGGGCTTATACATCAACGACTGGATTATTATAAGGTGCGCATAAGCGAAAAAAGCACTGGCGCGGAAAGTACACCATTTACGATTTGCGCATGAGCCAAATTTTCTTTTATTCACTACTTGGTGAAGAGGGACTGTACACGCACTATACAGGCATCGAAAATCCAACTTTCGAACTAGGTGTGATGAAAATAATTTTGTATTCATCGTAAAGAGTGGGCGTGTCACTTATTGTGATTATCATCGTACTGCGCATTCAAAATCGGATCTATGCATATTCGACGGTTTTTTTTGTAAAAACTATATCAAACAAACCACTAAACCGATTTAGCTGAAATTGTAACGGAAAACTGTCTATGCCAAGAAAATTTTCCAGGAAATTAGTCAAACCATTTCCACATCCTGTTTGAAAACGGCGGATGTTCAAACTTTCAGAAAATTCGTAACTTTTACATTTTTATAGATAATTAAACGGACTTTTGGACACCTTTGCAGCAATTCGTTGCTCCTTACAAAAATGGCACAGTTTTTTCAGTCTTCTAAACTCTAGCTTTTTTTTTTGCATGTAGAATGGTACTATATCTCGTTCGTTTTGGATGATAATCAAAATAAGTAACACGCCCACACTTTACAACGCATTCAACATTTTTTTTCCTCAATTTCGGTGAATTTTGCGTGCTGGATCGAATCTATTCATCGTTGATCATCGAAAAAATCCATTGTATAATATTTTTGATCATCGTTCTGTTAGGGTAGCTTATAGCATCGTCTCAAGTCTTGCAATTATGGAATCTGAGAAATTCGGTCAAGAAATTCGTCGAGGGATGTCTATGGCGAGAAAAAGATCATAAAAAAGATAGATACAACAGAAGTAGTTCGAAATTGTTACCAGTTCAATCCTCAACAATAATGGAGCACCGTTAACACATCAAGGCGTCTAAAAAAAAAAATGGACATTTTATTTTTTCTACTTCCGCCACTCTAAGCGTTAGTTTTTGTCACAAACCACAATGAACTCTGTATCTCAACTTAGAAAGGTGACGCAAGCCATTTTTCTATGTTTATTCAACTTTTGAAGCTTTCACTTTCCCCGAGATTCGATGTTTTCGAAACTCACTCGGAAGGGGTTTTTTGGTCTGCTGATTCCAGATCTGAAATCGAAATACAAAAATTCAAATAGGCGGGTCCAATATAACGTACCGAAATAATCAAAAGTAGGCAGTTTTGCATCGAAATTGGTAATCGAAGATTTTCTGGGCCACTAATTTTGAATCTAAATTAAAAAACTTGCCAAATTCACATTGATGGACACTAAACACCCTGAGTAGAAATTCTCACGCGACTATCTTGACTTCAGCTTAGAAATAAGCGACCCCAAAAAGCGTTGAGTATGAGGTAAATCAGTCTGCTTCTTACAATTTCGCTCTACCATATAATGCGCTGATCATTTTCGATTTCTGTATTTTGACTTCAGATCCTAAATGGAAAACTCAAAAAAGCTCTCCCGAGTGAGATTCGAAAGAATCGCGTCGGAGAAAAAGTGCAGACTGCAAAAAGTTGAATCAATTTTATGCGTGAGGATCTTTTCACAGAATATTTCCTTCGCACCACTGCGAAAGGTTCTTTGCGGATATGTATTCTTTCATTACGGGAAATGGAGATATATGGCAAAAAAAAATCTGTCGTCATAATTTCATCCACGTCTTCCCTTAAGTGCAGATCATGTTTTTCAGGTACCTAATCTTGTTCAGTGCACGGCTACCTATTCGTGATAGATATGAATCAAATTGAAAGCTGGAAATGTCAAGGATAAACCGCAGAATGAGTAGAAAAAGTAGGTGAGGCGAGGCGATGCGAAGCGAGCGAATGACCAGCCGATAATCGTTCTTCATTTGAAAACGGGACGGTGGGCACTTCGTTCGCGTTTTTCCAGGAAAAGAGAAAAATAAACCGGGAAACAAAGTGATTTGTGGCCTCGAGGACTCGTTGCCACAGATTGCTGCGACTGGTACGACTCCCAGAACCACCCTCCTTCATCCCCGAGCCGCTGTGCCCAACCGCTCGATAGATTTCCCCGTGTTTGACAATCGTTATATTTCAGAGACGAATCTATAGCAAATATTATTTGCCCGTTGGCGATTCACTTCAAAAACGTTTTACGCTCTGATGCGGATCAGGGTAAAATGATGAAACGAAACAATAGCGTGTAATGGGGTGAAAAACGACGATAACCACTTTGAGTATTTATACATTATAAGGATAGTCTCCAATTTGGAATTATTCGAATTTTAACGCTTCCATTCGACGAAATATCTCCAAATACATACAAAAAATGCACTGAAAATCCCTGGCTCCTATCTCAATTCTAAGCACTGCTCGAAAGTCTTCAAATTTCCTCATTTGAATAGTATAGGTACATACATATGATTTTCGACACTTCGCGGTTAATTATATTTTCACTATCGCAGTATCACTCCCCAAAACCCGACTAGAAATTGTGCTAGGGATCCGATCAGGAACGAATCAGGTCTGACCTTACCACTAATCAGGTCCATATAAGGCAACCCGATCAGGACCCAATCATGGCATGTAACGCAGCTGCGCGATAAGGGCCGTATAAGGTCTACCCTATCAGGTTTGCATCGGGTTCCAGTATCAGTGCCTTATCGAAATTTTAGTTCGGTACCTGGTAATATTATTCATTGTAAAATTATATTCATCATATCCATGTATTTTATTATAAGTTTTCAACACTATTGAATACATTCATAATGATTATACATATTTTTTTGTTTAGAACGAGCGCGCTTGATATTCTAATTTCTTTGAAATTATTTTTATACATTTTGTTTTTATTGTATTGCTTGTTATTGTTTATAAGTAATTATTATTATTCAATAGTCAGGAATTATTAAATAGTAATAAAAGCAATAATCTGGGTTCAAAGTAAATGGTCAAAATAGTAATAATCTTTGGGTTTTTTTCTAACCATCTTATTCAAGAAAATCTTTTTGCTAACTTATATTAAAAATACTTAAATTATTTTTTTTATTCTCTTGTGTCTTTCACTGCCATTGTCTGTACTAATATCCTCCAATATGTTAGTATTTTCACGTTCACTATTAACTATATCGGGAAAATCAAATTCTCGTTGTGGCTGATGATGGCTTGTTGATGCCTCAAATGAATGGCCTGTACCCTCATTCGTATTGCATATTATTTTTCGAGCATTACGAAATATTTGAACTCTTAAACGCGTGAATTCACGAGTTTTTCGCACACAGGACATTTTCACATCGATGTATAATATGAACAATCTCACATAAGGGAACACCGATGTTAATTCAATAAAAAAAGACTGATGTAAACGTTGA
This sequence comes from Macrophya alboannulata, assembly GCA_949628255.1. Classification (NCBI taxonomy): domain Eukaryota; kingdom Metazoa; phylum Arthropoda; class Insecta; order Hymenoptera; family Tenthredinidae; genus Macrophya; species Macrophya alboannulata. The sequence goes on along the minus strand of OX451207.1, from coordinate 30,214,128 downwards.
CAAAGTTAGTTTGTATGTAGAGTCTTCGCGGAGTATACTTGTCACTACACAATTAGGTTATGTTGTTCGTTTCCTCTTCTGACCGTGACGCCATAACGGCTGAATATTGTATTAAACGATACTCAGAATTATTACATTATACTCTTGCTGGGTTCGGTATATACATTAGGGTGTTTCAAAGAAAAATTTTTTTTCAAACAGGTTTGAAAGTTTCATTTAGGTATAAAAATACCCCTCTCAAAATTTTAGCTTTTATAATATTAACACTAGGAGGTATTAATGTATATACAGTTGACTTTATGAAATTTTGACAAGAGACCATTTTGTAGTGCATTCAATTCCCTACAAAATATGTACGTAGATTTTCTGTACGACGCATTGTTAGCTAGTTATAAAAATCAGAAGAAGAAGAAAAGAATTTTCCTATGTTATTCTTATGAAAAATAGAAAAGTGCGATGCGCCACCACTTAATGTTGATATTAAGAGTTCAAATTTTAACAGGCGTATTTTTATACCCAAATAAAACTTTTGAACCTGTTTGGGAGAATAAAACAAACAAAAAAAAATTTTATTTATGAAACACCCTAATATACATCTTCAAGCAATCGGAGCTCTTCTATCTCTTTTTAACTCATAATGAAAAAAAAAACTTAAAAGAGCTCTGATTGCTCAGAGATGCATATACCAAACGCTAGCATCTATAAACATTTTTTTGCATTGGGAATTTGTAATGCAGGGCAAATTGTGCAGTTCCTGATCCGAAACTAGTGATACAAACCTCATAAAACTACGAATTTTATACTATGAGGATACCCGACATCAGTCCTGATCTGGATTGTATCAGGCATACCGCACTTTGGCATGCCCTACAATTGCCAAATCGGGACCTTATTAGTCATGCCGCACCTTGGCATGCCTTACAACTGCCTGATCGGGCCCTTATATAACTTAGGCATGCCGAGCAAGAATTTCTAGTCGGGAATCTGAAACTTGGGACTCTTGCCTATAGTTATAGTACGTATTCCATGGAAATCTTACAAATTTTCAACGATGTAATTTTCGCTGCCATAGCACGCCAAGAAAATTTTTTAACAGCATTAATAGGGGATGAGACATTTTTTTTTTTTTTGATGCACTGTGGCTTCGAAGATTATATAATCGTTGAAAATCTGTAAAATTTTCGTGGAATACCTTCCGCTATAGGTAAGAAGGGTGCCAAGTGTCAAACTTTTCGGAGCGATACTACGATAGAAAAAGGAAAAAATCAATGAAAAATATGGAACAAATGGAAAAAATTCGAAAGCTTTATGCTTTTTTTGAGGCAGTGCTTGGAATTTATATAAGAACCTGCGGATTGGCTTATATTTTTTGGTTTATACATGGACACATTTTGGTCAACTGGAGAAATAAAATTCGAATATGACTGAATTGAAGACCATCCTTATTATATACAACTGTACCTCATAAAATAACGTTGGACGATTATCACGAACGCATAAGGTACTCGCTCACTATAACTGGATGGAATCAAAAAAGAAGAAGAAAAATAAGAAGAAAGGAGCTACGTTTAATACCTTTTTGATGAAAATTTAAACACGTTTTACCATGCCTTAAGTAAGCTACTTACGAATCAAAGTACCTTTACGCAAAGATCTGCAGGGCGTCTTATTTCATTCGAAATTAAATGAAATTCACTAGAGAGTTTGCGAAAAATGATACAGTCACAGACGTTGATTAGTGGAGGTTGAATCAAATTTTACTCGTCAGGAGTTTCCGCATTTAAGGACGCAGGAAGGGCACTCAAGATCACAGTGATGAATTTAATCGGCTCAAATTCGCCGATGGATGGTTTGAAAGGCACATCCATGGATAACGTTCAGGCGTTTTTGTTTTCATGGTTTTGATGGATCGCTTCCTATGTAAGTCCCGTACTATCGAAGTGCAGAGTTTCACTTGCGGCTTTGTAACTCCAACTACAACTTACAAAATTTAAAGTCACAATCTTTTCTTGATAATGTTGAAGTACCCTTAAAAAAAAAGAAGAAAAAAAAACTAGTGATAAGGTGTGCCGAAATTATTGACCAGTCGCAACCTCCCTTCGTACTTGGCGCTTACTTTACATCCGTCAGACCAACATATCTGTTCAATTAGACACAGTTTCGGAGTAATTGATACGGATCGACTTCTCTGCAATCAGACAGATCTGCGAAACGAGCAAATATCTAGAGCTGAAATTTTGTGCCTAGGTAAATTTTTGCTATCTTAGTGCCAAATTTTAGGATTGGGAACAGAGTACCCAACAGTGCAGTTGACGTGGAATGTGGCAAAAGTCTTTCCAGTCACTCGAATGACAGTCAAGTAGATGCAGAAGATTTTTATACATTCAGAAAATGTCCTTTTTTCTAAAACAGTCCGTGATATTTTCCCGACTTTTCCTGCTGTTTCTCTAACAATATTGGCTACCCAGAAGGACAGTCGTGTAAACGAAATTTTTATCCGACGGTTTCCTGACGAATCAAGTCTCCAGAGGATAGAATCATCCTTCTCTTTCTCTCCTCGGCATTGGGCCGTGAAAGATTCTCTTGAGAGATTCTTATGAGAAGGGTGCGGGGATTGTGCGGGGATTGTAGCCGAGGAAACGTGAGGGCGGGTGGATCCTGATAGAGGCGACAGATGGTCCAGCTGTGTCTAAAACCAAAACCTGAGCCAAAACCGAAATGTTTTACTTACCGAAAGTTTATAGAGTCTTGTGAAACGGGGAAGTTGTGCTTGCGACCGGATTGTTCGCCCGCGACGGCTTCAAACTTTACTTTACCATCTTTCTCGGAGGCTCAAATGACTGCCCAAAAAAATTAGGCTTAACTTTATTTCCATACCTAACGAAAACCCATTAAATATATGAAAAAAATTTCAAAAATTGTAATGCGATTCAATCAGGTGCTAATTCACTAACGCGTAACTGCGAAAATAATTGCAGTTCGTTAGGTAACAACCAATCGCATTATTGTTTCTCATAAAGTGAAATAGCGTCAAAATAATGCCAAAAGCATTCTCTAACGTGATTTGATAACGCCGTTGTCATTAGCAACTAATTATCATTTTATTTATATCATTTGCACTTCAATTGTCTTTGCGGTAAACTGTTTTGACGTTATCACATTGAGGTTAGGAATGCAGTTACGTAACGCCAAAGTTAGTGAATTAGCACACAGTCGCCGAATTCCAACATTGGATTTGAGAATCTCAATACAGTGGAACCTCGATTATCCGAACCTCGATCATCCGAACCCTCAATTTTTATCCGAACGCGCAATTATCCGAACGTTGGCGCGAAAGATACATTGTTGTACATTAAAAATTGACGATTTTATAAAAAAAATATAAAAAAAAGACTTCAACTTTTTTCAGGTGTTTAAAATACATATAATATACCTATATTTCAATGTTGATATATATGTCGGATTTTAATATAACTATTTTTATGTAAAAAGGTGTTGTTAATGATCTCGTCCCAAAAAACCCACGTTTCGATTATCCGAACTTTTGATTATTCGAACTAGTCTCGGTCCCAATTGGTTCGGATAATCGAGGTTCTACTGTATGTCATTCAATCACATCTAAGTCCTCAATATGTAATTATAGTTGCGCGCGACTTAAAGTGCGATGGCAGCATATTTCGATCTTCTTTGGAGAGAGACTAGTGCCGCAGTTTGGCAAGTGCAGATAGGATCTAGTCTTGGATTAATTTGTATCAATTGCAAGGCGAAAATCGATGGCAAATTCCGAAGTGAAAATTGTAAAAATTTGCAGAGGTCAAATTTTCAACGAGATTTCACCCGAATTTCTTTTTCCGAATCTACGAACGATAAAAGGCCTGTTTTTTAGACTGTCAAAGGTGTCTAACCCCCTGAAGATCCTTGTCTAACAATTGAGAAATCGGAAGATCAAACTTCACAATGATGTAAATTGTCGAAAAACCCACTATCACAGATATTTACTGAGTGTAAGTATACCTATAAGTATATTCTTCTTAGAGACCACGAAAAGCTGTCAAACGAAAGTGTTTTTTAATTTGGATAAGTACAAACTTCAACGTAAGTTCACTTCAAGAGAATCGCAAACGTTATACATATGTACCTTCATATATTCAAGGTTCATGAGGAGGTAAGTGAAAAGTTTGAAAAACATGTGAAGAAGTGTGAAAACATTGAATACATTAGGGTGACATTAAAATTGATCAATATCAATCAGATTAAACAATTTAATTTGTTCCTCAATATGGATACTTGAACAGACTTTGTACATCCACAATCAGAAAAAAATTGGTTTATTGAACAACTGGTTCTGTTATCGTAACAAATTTTTTTGGATAAGCTTCCGAAAGCGCCACTCTACGGATTTTCCTCTAACTTTGCATAGAGCTTCAATGTTATGTGAAATTAATTCGTACGGCAGGATTTGTGGTGCTTCCTTCTGATAAGGATCTATGAACGAGAAACAATTACGTTCACAAATGAACCATTATGCGGTAAAGTAAACCAGTGAAGTCGCAGGTGAAGTTCAAGGATTTGTGTTTCTTTTGTATCCTGACCATTCATTCCTATTCAAATGAAGCGTTAATGACAGCATAACCCAAAATCCATTCGTACCTTCACATTCTTTTTATGTAAAATTGAAGCCTATGTCTTCGATCCCTCGCTTGACAACTTTCCGGCGTACTTATCCCCCTTTATATTATGTATCATGATTATCAGCATTTTTTTTTAGCCTGTAAGACCTTTATTTGAAGAAAGAGCTGAGAATTTGTTCATATGTATATATGGGGAATTTCAAATAGTTTTGAACGGTTATTTACCCCGACCCCCTGCGATTTCTGAATAAATTATTCACGTGGTAACCCTAGACTCAAGATAAGTTACTGAATTTTTTCAGAATTTTTCGATTCCTTTTTCAGAAGTTACGATTTTTCGAAAATCGCACCTCAGGACAAGAGCCCATTTTTTACTCAATTCTCATTGGCAAGCAAGATATCTTAGGGAAAAGTGAGTGGTACAGAATAAGCCGGTATTTCGACGCACTTTGACACGAAAATATTTTTCAATTTTTCAGACACCGGAAGTGTCGAAATTTTCATTAAAAAAATTAATATCGTCAATTCCAAAAAGTCGCCGTAATCAATCTTTTTGAAATTTTTACACAAAATTCTACATTGAAAGACGGATTTTTTAAGACGTTTCCGAAACTGGGCCGAGAACGGGTTCAGGAGGTATGGTCATTTCAACCTCGCGAAAATTCACATTTCAGCGCATTTACGCGCTGATATACTATATTATTTTACCTAAACATTACAACTGAACATAAATTGAACATTATAACTAAACATACTACAATATCGCGTTACTAATGCCATAAGGTCGTAAACGCCAAAAATGCAATTTGAGTGCCATAAGGTCGTAAACGCCAAAAATGCAATTTGAGTGCCAGAAGTTCGTATAATTTTTTTTTTCTTCTAAATTTGCTCTAGAATCGAAAATTAGGTGTGAATCGATTGAAATTGGGGAATTGGAAAATTAAAAGCAGAAGGTCGTATATGCTGAACACATACGACCCTCCGGCTTTATTTTCAGGAAAAAATCGAGAAAATTAAAGTCAGAAGGTCGTGTCTGCCTTTCTTTTTTTCTCTCGGATTTGCCATGAAATCGATGAAAACACGTAGATCCATCGAAAGCCGACAAAAAAATTTTTTTGCAGGATACGACTTTCTGACTTCAGTTTTTATGATTTTTTCGTAAAACCAAAGCCAGAAAGGTCGTATCGTCCGAAGAAAAAAAAAACCTTAATTCCAACGGAAATACGCGTTTCCGTCAATTTCAAGACGATTACAAGAAAAAAAAAGTGGCGGATACGACCTTCTGACTTCAGTTTTCGCGATTTTTTCGTAAAACTAAAACCAGAGGGTCGTATCCTGCAAAGAAAAATTTTTGTCGGCTTTCGATGGATCTACGTGTTTTCATCGATTTTATGGCAAATCCGAGAGAAAAACAGAAAGGCAGATACGATCTTCCGACTTTAATTTTCTCGATTTTTTCCTGAAAATAAAGCCAGAGGGTCGTATGTGTTCAGCATATACGACCTTCTGCTTTTAATTTTCCAATTTCCCAATTCCAATCGATTCACACGTAATTTTCGATTCTGAAGCGAATTTAGAAAAAAAAAAAAAAATTATACGACCTTCTGGCACTAAAATTGCATTTTTGGCGTTTACGACCTTATGGCATTAGTAACGCGATATTGTAGTATGTTCAGTTATAATGTTCAATTTATGTTCAGTTGTAATGTTTAGTTGAAATAATATAGTATATCAGCGCGTAAATGCGCTGAAATGTGAATTTTCGCGAGGTTAAAATGACCATACTTCCTGAACCCGTTCTCGGCCCAGTTTCGGAAACGTCTTAAAAAATCCGTCTTTTAATGTAGAATTTTGTGTAAAAATTTCAAAAAGATTGATTACGGCGACTTTTTGGAATTGACGATATTAATTTTTTTAATGAAAATTTCGACACTTCCGGTGTCTGAAAAATTGAAAAATATTTTCGTGTCAAAGTGCGTCAAAACCTGGCTCATTCTGTACCACTCACTTTTCCCTAAGATATTTTGCTTGCCAATGAGAATTAAGTAAAAAGTGAGCTCTTGTCCAGAGGTGCAATTTTCGAAAAATCGTAACTTCTGAAAAAGAAATCGAAAAATTCTGAAAAAATTCAGCAACTATTCTTGAGTCTAGGGTTACCACGTGAATAATTTATTCGGAAATCGCAGGGGGTCGGGGTAAATAACCGTTCAAAACTTTTTGGAATACATATACATACAAGTTTGTCTCGCATGAAATTGAAGCACCATGCAAAGTTAGAAAGAAATCGGTGGAGGGACGCTTTCGGAAGTACCTACAGTCAATTATTTTATAGCTGCTATCAATTTTTCGAATTTAAAAAAATGGTGATCTATATTCAACAAAATTGGATTTTGTCATTGAAATTTAGTCCAATCGGTAAGCCCAACGGTTTGGCAGTCTACAAAATGATTTGTGTAATCGAACTATGAACCAAGTTATAGCCTTGTCGATTTCTCACCATATTTCACTTAATTTGGCAAACCGATTCCATTGAATCGCCTCTGTACTTTCGTTGATCTAATAATATAAACCTGCCATCAAAAGACTTTGGTTGAATGAGGCAAAAATTTGAAGGTGGGATTCTTTTAGTATAGAGGAGTTAAATTTTTTTATTATTTTTACAACGATTACTTGGAGACGCTGAATCACGACAGAGACATCTCTGCTATAATTTACTCTGATTATTAATCCATTAATATTTGTGCGGTGATATTATTATATATACCTACTTTCGACAAGATTCGCAAGAGGTTTACGGAATGCGACGTCGAAGGTTTTGGAGTATAAAATTTTTATGTGCTTTCAAACAGCCGTAAAATAGCTTGTAATTTAAGTTAATACAAGAAGGATATTATGTACCAGCAATGTCTATTACATATACTCAGTATATACTAATACATACATATACATGTATATATACATACATACTTTGTAATAAACTCCGTATACACGGAGTCGAATATTTTAGGCTAAGATCAGATGCTATAAAACGGTTTATTATTATGTCTAAGTTTTTTTTTTTTTATTACTCCGGTATCCTGCGTATCTACCTATAACCTACCAACTCTGAATCCTCAAACCTCAAACCCCAAACCCCGAAAACCACGAACTGGGTACCTTGGAAATGGATGACGTAGATACGTAACTTTTCCGTCCCCGGACGTCGGTATATCCCTATACACACATACATATTTCGACATAATACATACCTATATATACCTATGCATGCATACAAATATACATCGGATAACCCGCGGGTTACCGCTAGGTAAGATTGAGCCAAGTTAAACGCGAGACTAAAATGAACGTGCGGTTGTAAAAGGGTCGCCGTAGTTCCACGTAGGGCAAGGAATACGGAATATAGATATAGTATGGATTTTTTAGCCAAGAAACTCGGCTATCTTATCACTTTTTCGATACACCTCTTACCCGGCCATGTGCTTGTATGTGTTTACTTGAATGTACAAACGTATACGATGCACAGTTCGAATCACAGCAAGAGATCACATCGGAAAAATCAAAACGATCAAGAATGGATGCAGACTTTGGAGAACGGTCTCAGTTAACCCATAAGAAGCATAAGATATTCAGGACATGTTCAAAGAGAGTAGAGGAGAATGAGGGAACACCGGACACTTGCGAAAAAAATTTAACGTCTTCTTAAATAATTCGTCTCGATCAGTCAGCACGGGAGGGCTCGAAGCCTCGAAGTAGGAGAGACCGGGGCAAAAGGAACCACCCGTATATGAAGCATTCTTCATCAACTGGGCCACTTTTCTTTTCCAACCTCTCCAATTTTTTTCAAAATCTGCCAGTTTGAAATATTAGTCAAAAGGAACGTCTGTGATTTTTTTCAGATGTTTTCAGGCGTCCGTTCAGGATTTTCAATTTTTCATTACGAACACTGTATCTCAAAAAATATTCATGAAACAAAAAAAACATAAGAATAAAAACTTTTTTATTTTTTCCGCTTCATCGAAAAGTCAAAATCATAATTTTTCTGCATTGAGAAAATTGAAATTTGGCAAAAAAATGAGAATAAAATTTTTTTAAACCTAATAACACACTTTCGATTTCGGTACAAATTTTACAGGATGTCCGTCATTGGGTAAAGAGTCTGCGAAAAAAAATTCAGAATGGTACCTGCAATGGTTACGATGAAAAAAAATAAAAACCCTGCGAAATCTCTATGCGGTTATGAGATTTCTCAGGGTTTTTATTTTTTTTTTTCATCGTAACCATTGCAGGTACCATTCTGAAAATTTTTTCGCAGACTCTTTACCCAATCACAGACATCCTGTGAAATTTGTACCGAAATCGTAAGTGTGTTATTATAGGTTTAAAAAAATTTTATTCTCATTCTTGTGCCAAATTTCAATTTTCTCAATGCAGAAAAATTATGATTTTGATTTTTTTCGATAAAGCGGAACAAATAAAAAAGTTTTTATTCTTATGTTTTTTTGGTTTCATGAATATTTTTTGAGATACAGTGTTCGTAATGAAAAATTGAAAATCCTGAACGGACGCCTGAAAAAATCTGAAAAAATGACAGACGTTCCTTTTGACTAATATTTCAAACTGGCAGATTTTGAAAAAAATTGGAGAGGTTGAAAAAAAAAGTGGCCCAGTTGATGAAGAATGCTTCATATTTTACAATAATAAAAAATCATATTTTTCCCTGGTCTCCGCTATAATAGGTGCATCGAGCCATTTCGACTTGGTCGTAACTCTCACCATTTTGAATTTTTTTTTTTCTCCTGTTAGTACGCTGCAGGGGGTCACAAAAAAAGAGATTCGCCAAGTTTTAGATGTGTAAAAAACTGTTTTTTTTTTTTTTTTTCTTATTATTTTTAGTAATCGCCTAATTAGGCGAACTCGGTTCGGGTCAGTTTTTCATTCCATAAAACGACATTTCATTTTTTATAAATAAACTTCTTACTCATGGAATACTATTTTCTGAACTTGACAAATCTGTACGAGAAGTCGTAGGGTTAGCTCATCGAGTTCAGCCAAATTACCTCAGCTCAGTTTTTTTTGAAGATCACGCTAGTGACAAAAAGAGGAAAAAAAAATTAAAAAATTTAACAAAGAATCAACTGCAAGGTTCATGCAAGTTCTTAAACAGCTTTGATGTCCGTTTCCCTTATCCCAACCTCATACTGCGGTAAATAATTCGTTGGAATTGTCTGATATAGTGCTATTTTTTTTTTTAACGATATCTGACGATCTGGAAATGGTGATGAAGGTGATTTGCATGAGACCTAATCTCTAGAAAGTTATGGTCGTTAGTTTCGTAGAGGTTAATCTTACAGTGGGTATAAGACCGAAATCTCGCAGACTTTTATATTAAAAAAATTTTTGCGGTGATTTTATTCGCATCTGAGGTTACTTTCAACTTTTTACACGTCTGGCGAGTATTAGGTTCAAAGAAAAAATAAATTGTTCTCTGTACCGATATTAGGTGGGGGTGTCAGATTAGCCATCTACTAACATTGCCGGAAGCTGGCTGGAAAGTTTGAGCTCGATGTATCTTGTGGTTTTATTTTATTTTATTTTATTTTATTTTCTTTGCGATTCTTCTCGAAGTTGGTACATTCGTGTACTGAAAACTTTAGCATTTCGCTGCTTTCTGAAACATAGAATAAAATGAAGTTTGTTTCGTGTCAGTTAGTACCAGTATAGGTTGTGTATGAAAACTCTTGAATGAGAACAAATTGTCACGGGTTTAAAATTCACATCTGAACTCACCCAGGTTCTTCAAAACATAATTAAATATTTAGTGAATAGAATTAAATTCTTGGATTCTGTAGCCATATACAGAGTCAAAATTTTTTTTTCCATACAAGAAAATTCCTTTGATTCAAAGTAATGAACAGCCAAAAATCACCAAAATACCGAAAAGTTTATTCATCATAATTTTTCTCACATTCGTGCTCTCAAAAAATCTCAGAAGAATTAATGGGGGACGAAAACTCTGATAGATTTACTAAAGTTTCAAATAATCGTATTGTAATTTCGGGTACCCATAGCAAGGTCTCAATTTCCACTTCCGTGATGACTTTTGGGTTGTTTCAAAAAACAAAAAAAAAATAAATAAGGAGATTATTATATACATAAGTAGAAATATTATAAAAAGTAACAGATTTTTTGTATTGGTTTGCATTCTGAAACTTGAACCTCATAATTAGAAAGATGTTCTCAAATGATTCTATGCCAGACATTTGGAACTTGACCTCAACCTTTCTTCGGATTTTCGTAACGATATAAAAAAATTCTTTCTTCTTCATTACGCTCTCTGATATATCCTACATTTTGTTCATTTTTAATTTTTGGTCTCATCCCAAAATTCTGTAGTGTCTATAGTATTTGAGTAAGTCTACCAAAATTTTGATATGATCGACAAATTTCTCACTTAATTTATCACTTAATATTATAATTGCGAAAACAATTCAAATTGACAGAAAAAAGATCGTTTTTGTTTTATTTACTTCTAATCACTACTCCCACCCTCCATATTTGTTCATCATCAATATCCATAGAAGTGGGAAAAGATTCAGGTAAGAACATTAGTATCTAGGGATCGCTCAAGAATTTCGAAGAAAAAATATTTTTTAAGTTTTTGAGCGACCTCGAATTACAGTGATATCAGAGTTTGACATTTTTGTGCTCAATTCACATTCACGGATTGAAAAATATCCATTTATTGAACTGAACCCTTTTTTCTTTTTACCGTAACTCTCACTCTCTATATCCGTTCATTCAGCGACACCCACAAAAGTACAAAAAATGTCAGGCTTTAATATCAATATTTGAAAGTCGTTCGAAAGTTCTAAAACATTTTTCTTTCAATGTTAGAAATTTTTTAGTAACCCCTAATAATCGATATTTTTGTCTGAAATTCTGCACACTTCTACGATCAGAATCGTGATTAAAAAACGGTTGAAAAAATAAAATGGTTCATTCTGAATTAAATTATTTTCGAAATTCTGAAGACTGCACTTTTAAGAATTGTTCGATCGCGTTCAAATTTCGGAAGGCGGATTCAAATATTATGCAACCATGAAAAAATTTGGGGTGGAGACCAAAAATTATGAATTCGAGGTAAAACAGTCGTCATCCTAATTTGTACGATTGAGAATATAGTTTTAAAGCTGAAGTGTTATCTTGTAAAAAAAAAAATTAAGTAACAGTAGCAAAGAATTAACCTTTTGAAGGAGGAGGTCACGTGCGCCGGCCCGTTTCGATCAATATTTATGAAATATTGTAGTTTACACGTACCTATATACCTATATGCACATACTTATACCAGAGTAGAATTGTAAACTGTCATACCTATGTGAAACGTCCGCCGGCACCGTCATGCGAGGGAGGTGGTATATCCGGAGGAAGAACTGCCCTCCATGGGCACGCGATACAGGCGTGTTGATCGCAGAACCAACAATCGTCATTGTGTCAAAGGTGTCAAGGGTACAATAGAAAAAAACAGAAAGAAAAATATAAACAGTTCCACAAATGTGTTCCTCGACAGGCCTCGCAGTATGGCTACAGATTTAACGAGGGAAAATGTGAATGCGTGCAAGAGCATCCACAGAATATAAAGCGTGTTTACCTCCATGCTGAAAGGAGTTTAATAACGAGAATTCGTCCAAAAGTCTTAGGATTTTCCCTGGAATGTTCGAATTGTTGATTCTTGATCGCTGAGATGAAAAGTGAATTTTTTTAAACTGAAGATATGTCGCATTTTTGATCACTAAGTTTTTGTCAACACATCGCTGATGGTTTGATTTGAAGAGCGGATTTTGTGCGCGTGATATAAATTTTGGAATAAAATCTGTATGTGGGTTGTGAAACTGATAAATTATTTATTCAGTGTGTATTCCAGTAACTGAGTAAGTCCATGAGTGATCGGACTCGGGATAATCTGCGAAAATGGAAGGTAAACGCGTGCGACTAAAAGCATAATGAGAGTTGCGGAGAAGGTAAGTAGTTCCGGTAGAATTTTTGGCGAAACGTATAAAGTATTCAGGAGAGGAAACCGGGTACCAGGAAAGCAGGAAAACCGAGCAAAACAGGGAAACACGGTTAGAACTTTGTCACTTCTGAACGCTAAACGAAATTCTGTCCCCGGTCATATGAGGGTAGGGTAGGGTAGGAATTGAATGCTTTGAATTTTTTCTTCGAAATGCGTGGTCATAGTGATTCGAAAGACCACCAAACCTGGGTAGAAAGTTTAACTAGAATGCGGAGTATAAGTGAGACAGTTGAGCCACCAAAAATCAACGGATGGACCCGACCAAAGAGACGTGGAAGTGTTAGATTTCGTTCATTTTTTGAACAGTTTAAACTATACTGTGAAAATTCAAGCTTGAATGGATGCAAATACTTTACTGAGCCAGGGCGCCATTGGGCTGAGAGGTAGGAATAAATTAACAACTTCAATTTACATAGGACTTCTGTAATTCCACCTCAAATTCATTATTTTTCTATTCCCTATAGAATTATTTGGCTCTTTGTCTACGCCGTGATGATTTGCGGCGTCGCTTATGTCGTCTTTGACGTTTACGCCGAGTACAAAAGATCGCCAATTATAACTACGGAGGATAAAGATCAGTATCCTTTGACAAGTGTTGCCTTTCCTGGTACGTATCATTTCTAGCTGTTTTTCTTTGCTCGATTGATTGATGGATTTATTTCTTCAATTCATATGCACAGGAATATATGGGTATTCATCGGAAAATAGGGAACATTTGATGGAAAGAACTTTTTGTAAAGTTGTTGAAAGAAATATGGCTTTTTCACAGTAGTTAGGATGTTTGTTACCTAAGTAAGCGATTCCACGTGATTTTCGCTCTTGATGGATTTTTTCAATTTTTTCAAACAAAAAAAGAAACAAATTTCAATTACACATAATTTACATATTTCTGATTACAAAATTGCAGAATAGGAGAAGTGATACAGACAGAGAATTCAGCGTTTATTTCATGAAATATTTATTATTTTGCACTACGAGGTTACGGAGTTTAGAGTCACTGAGTTTACAAACGTCACTAATTCGTATAACAAACAAAAGTTTCTATTCAATATAAATTTTCGATAAATACCGTTAAGTGCAATACATTGGCATCGTTTTTAACTTTACTCACATGATTTTATTGGACAGGTTAAAGAAAGAATCAAATGTTCTCTATTTTTCGATGAATACTCGTATAAAATTATTAGGGAGTCTAAAAAAAAAAAAACGGAATTTTATTTTATGCACTCCCACTTCTCTTAACGTTGGTTTTTGACTCAAAACTAATCCTTCTACGAAATGAGTTTTATATCTCAAGTCCAATCCATTTTTCTATGTTTGTTCAACTTTTTGAGAAGAACGTGCAGTTCTTCGAGATCCGATCTTTTTCAAACCCACTCAGAAGCGGTTTTTTTAGTCGTTGATTCTAGATCTTAAGTCGAAATACAGAAATTCAAATAGGCAGGTCTGATATGGCCTAGCGAAATAGTAAAAGTAGAGTTTTGCATCGGAATTTGTAATCGAAGGTTTTTGGAGCCGCTAGTTCGAACCTACATTCAAAAAATCACCAAATTCAAATTGATGTACAATTAAAAACCCTGTGTAGCCATTTTTACGCGGCTTAGCTTACTTTCTATACTTTCGATACATCATTATGAATTTACTCATCATGGAATTTAAATCTTATCGAATTTTTTAGCGTTGGCGTTGTGTACGTTGAACCGAATAAGTTACAAGTCCGCAAGTGCGTTAGCAGAATCAATGTAAGAATGATGATCTATTTTTATATGCAAAAGACGCTCTATGGCAAAAATTGAAAGTCGCTGAGATTACAGATTCGAAGCAAACATTTCAACATCGTCATCCCAGGAGATTCTAGAGTTGCTGAGGTACTTAGGACATTTATACGATTACACGTACGAGTCGTTTGAGGCAGAACATGAAACACTGCACAATATGCTGAGGGATTTTTACAACGGAGACTACGATCCGAATGAGATAATGAAAAATGTGAGTAGACTCACAAGAGGTGCAGAATTTCAAAACTTTCAATTGGAATAGTCTCTCGTGGATAGCTGTAAACAAGCCAAGATTGATCTTGAAGTTCTTATTATCGGAACTGTTTTTCCAAGTTAACCAAACTTTCAACACAACACTAATTCTTTTTCAAACTACTCGATCTTTTCTTACCTATTTCCTGTTTATTTTGATGAGAACTCTCCGATCTTTTATCTGAATCGTTATCAGTTCGATTTTGCTTGAGAGATTCAGAGCGCATTTTTAAGTGGCTGCCTTGTAGTTATGACAGAAAAAGGTGAGGTAATACCGGCTATAGTGGGCGATGCTGGCTAGTCGATTTTCTAGTCAAAGAAAATAATTGGATTATCTATTGGATTATTCATGGTCTATTGGAACATGAATTTATAGGTATTATAAACTCAATTTTATACGCCATTGTAATTTACTTCATGAGTTTTTCTTGTGATAAAATTTCGACGGTAAATAAGGATGCATTAATTTTCTGTACCTAAATCTATGCTAAATTAATAATAACAAATCGATTTGGGGGTTGATCTAGCGATAATGAGGTTCAAAGTCAATGTTTCATTTCACTTCAATGAAATTTTCACAATATTTTGTAGATAAATTGTTTTTCGGGGCAATGCCAGTCAATATTCAATAGCAATTGAGTTTATGTTAGTTTAACGTGGCGGCGCTGCTGTAGCTGATTAAAATTAGGTTAGAAATTTCGTACTTCGAGAATGATTTTATTTTGTAAGATATGCTCGTGACGGCGAACTGCACCAATTTTTCAAAAAGATTACAATAATTTTGGTAAATGTTACATGCATAGAATCAAGAGACTCGGTAGAGTCTCGCGCCCAGTGCATTAAAAAGAATAATTTTTGAGCACGCGGCGCGAGACTTGACCGAGTCTTTATAATACCCGCATGAGAGTTCTACGGCCTATACGGCGATTAAATTATCCTTATTTTATTCCGACTCGGGTTATACACGAGATTCAAATATTTATCTTACAATTAGAATATGGGTTTAAAAAACTTCCATTTGAGCCCAATTTTAATGCCATCGGTGCACGGAGAGCTGAGATATAATATTCCGATTTATAGAAATGCTCAGTTTGATCAAGAATTTTCGTCCTTCTCTTCGTCTCCGTCTTCATGCAGTTGTGGGAGTATATAAATAACATAGAGAGGCGTCTTTTATTTCTTGGGCCCACAAAAAGGCAGACGAAGATGGACGGAAAAATCAGAACGTCCGCCCGTCTAGCTGCGAACAATATATAGTCTATGTCCGTTAGTAGAAGTTTCGTCGGCATGTTATATGATTATACGGCGTGAGAAAATATAGGTATCTCCGTATCGACAGAGCTATATTTCGTTTCTATTATACCTGGAAATTGAAATCCACAACTTCTGCCAAGCTGCTCTAGTCGCCACTTAAATAAAGTTTCAATTTTTTAGGTTCCCTATTGAAAATCTTGACGACGGTAACAACGTCGTATCGACGTCGTAAATTACGTCAAAAATGGATTCCGAAACTACGTACGAATCTACGTATGAAACGACGTCGAATACGACATATGAATTTGGGACCGCGAATTACGTGTTCTACGACGTACTTCACGACGTAACTTCTGTCGTAATATCATACGTCGCTCATACTCCCTACTGAAAAAGTTTATAAAAGAAAAAAAACTCCTGCGCTGCGAGACTTGAACTCAGGACCTCCCGTACCGTATGCTCTTACCTTACCACTGCGCCACGACACTTCTTGCCAAGAGTGATCTTTCTTACGTATATCATTTCATTCTGAGTCAATGCAGTAATTTGTATACGGAAGATAAGAGATGATCCACAATGTTGCTTGTAAAGTATAGATTCTCCTACGTATATCAAGAGACTCGGTAGAGTCTCGCGCCAAGTACATTAAAAAGAATTTTTAACGCACGGCGCGAGACTCGACCCGAGTCTCTATACCCGCATGAGAGCTCTACAGCCTATACGGCGATTGTATTATCCTTATATTTTCTGACTCGAGTTACACACGAGATTCAAATATTTATCTCCGAATATGGCTTCAAATAGCTTTCATTTAAGCCCAATTTTTATGCAATCGGTGGACGGAGAGCTGAGATATAATATTCCGATTTACCGAAATGCTCAATTCGATCAAGAATTTTCGTCCTCTCCGTCTCCATCGTCGTCGTCGTCGCCATCCAGCAGTGTTGCCAGTACCGCTCGGAACGAAGTAGCCACGCCGTGGCGCGCGTATAACCCCCAAGTAGCCTATCAGGCGGGAAATTTTTAAATCAAGAGTCTCGCGCCAAGTACATTAAGAAGAATTTTTAACGCGCGGCGCGGGATTCGGTCGAGTCTCTATACCCGCATGAGAGCTCTACGGCCTATGTGGCGATTTTACACGGAGAAAAGATTATAGCGAAATTTCCCATGGATTTCCCATAGATGAATGAGGAAATTTGTACGTTTCAAACAGCGAGCGTCGTGGATCGAGTTTTAATTGAGTATAACTCGAAAACTATATACATCATACAAAAAAATGCGAAGAATAAAAAAGTTTCAGCCTGAAGTAAACTTCAAAGTGATGACATACAAAAAATATTGGGGGTTCCGTAAAGTTGAAAAAAAAATTATACTACAATTAGTGTTAAAAATTTCTCAATAACCACGTCTTTTGGGGTTAAAAGTTTCAGAGAATATTCTTCTATTTAATGCACTTGAGGCATATAAGGCCCACCTTATTTCAAATTGCTTTATATCATTTTTACTTAAAGATAATTATCTCATGAAGGTGGCAAGTGTTGCTTCTTATAATTTCAAACATACATTTCAATGAATAATATGTCTTTATGCCTCGTAATTTTGATTATAATATAAAAAAAATAATGCTTAACAAGGCCTGGGTTGTTTCTCAAGGCCTAAGCCTTTTTCATCTTTTCGGAAAACCATGAAACTATTATGAATAATTTTCTAATTAGATTTAAAGTGTAAGCACTCATCAATTTATACTTATATTAGGTATATCATTTGTACAAGAATGATATTTCCAAACAAGATTGACTTTGAAGAAGGAACAGGCTTTACTATGCGATGCACATAGGCCTTATTATCCGCACTTTTCTAATAATAATGTAATAAGAAGTATTAAGGATATAGTTTATACTGGATTGGTGTTAGCTGTGAATTTTCATTTTTTATGTTCCCTTTAATAACTAATACATTCACACTATTGTAAGTCCAGTATTTTTGAGATAGGCTTCATTATACTCTAGGCCTAATTACCCTTCGGTACCTTAGTGTAAGAAGCACGTGCATAAATTTTATTATGGAGCCAGTTTTAGCTTAGAAGATATGAATCTTTTACTGAATTTATTTCGAAAAAAAAACAACAACAAAAACTTTGTATCACAAGGACTTCGTATCGACTGATAAAATCTTTAAAAACCGTTAAATAAACAGAACTTTATAATCTGTACTTTCATTCCTTCAATTTCGCAGAGTGCTGAAAAAGTTGTATTTTTGGTTCGAAATGAATTCGGTAAAAAATTCATATCTCCTAGACGAAATCTAGCACCACGATAAAATTTATACCCATTCTTTTTACACTATAAAGGAATATTCTCTGAAATTTTGAGCAATAAAAAACGTATGGTTGTTGAGAAATTTTCAAAACTAATTTTATATATAATTATAATTTTCTTTCAACTTTCCGGAACCCCCATATTTTTTTGTCTGCCATCGCCTAGTCATCACTTCAAACTGAAACTTTTTTATACCTAACATTTTTTGTGAGATGTATAGTTTTCGAGTTATGCTAAATTGAAACACGGATATTGTCGATTTCCGCATATATCGGATCAGCTGCTAACGTCTGAACGTTTTTAATAAAAATCCATAAAAATTCATACGTACTCTTATCAAGTGCCACAAACCTTTTTTAAACCTTGAACCAATTTTTAGAGGATCAAAATGTATACAATTCATCATGAACAAGACTAAGTACGAATCGAGATGGTACAAAAAGTAATGAAATCCCCCCCCAAAAGCACCTCTGGTGCAAAAACCGTTCGCCAAGTACATTAATGTGATACTTCCCACAAAAATAGTTTGCAGCCATTTAATCTACAAAAGTATTGAAACCAATGGACGTTACCAAGTACAAATAAATTTGCTCCCAATTAATTTCTGAATGTGATCCAGTCTTAGTTTTCGGTAGGAATTTACGATTCGATATATATAATGTGGGTAACACGTAATAAAATGCGACATACGAACTCACAAGAAAAGATCAATCAAAATTAAAATTAGGAAAAAACAAAGAAAAGAAAAAAAAAATTGGAGGTAGTGGTACTTGGCGGGCATTTTTGTGAAAATTAGAAGAAAATATAAATGCCCGCCAAGTACCACTACCTCCAAATTTTTTTTTCTTTTCTTTGTTTTTTCCTAATTTTAATTTTGATTGATCTTTTCTTGTGAGTTCGTATGTCGCATTTTATTACGTGTTACCCACATTATATATATCGAATCGTAAATTCCTACCGAAAACTAAGACTGGATCACATTCAGACATTAATTGGGAGCAAATTTATTTGTACTTGGTAACGTCCATTGGTTTCAATACTTTTGTAGATTAAATGGCTGCAAACTATTTTTGTGGGAAGTATCACATTAATGTACTTGGCGAACGGTTTTTGCACCAGAGGTGCTTTTGGGGGTATCAAATTACTGCAAACATCAGACTCAAAATGAAATGATATACGTGAGAAAAGTCTATCTTTACAAGATGTGTTGTGGCGCAGTGGTAAGGTAAGAGCATACGGAATGGGAGGTCTTGAGTTCAAGTCTCGCAGCGCAGAAGTCTTTTTTTCTTTTATAAACTTTTTCAGTGGGGAGTATAAGCGACGTATGATATTACGACAGAAGTTACGTCGTAAAGTACGTCGTAAGACACGTAATTCGCGGTCCCAAATTCATATCTCGTATTCGACGTCGTTTCATACGTAGATTCGTATGTAGTTTCGGAATCCATTTTTGACGTCATTTACGACGTCGATACGACGTTGTTACCGTCGTCAAGATTTTCAATAGGGTTATGAAAATAGTCACTGTCAAATTGTCAGATGCATTTTTGGATGTAAATGAATGAGAAAATTTGTACGTTTCAAATACCAAGCGTCGTGGAACGGGTTTTCATGTTTCAGCTACTAATAAAATGATCGTGCGATTAAATAGCACCGGGGAATAAATACGTAGTAGTGCGAACAAATAATTCAGCGAGATTTGTGCGAATATAGATGTACCTTGACTAAAGACTACACGCAGCACCTAATATTTAAAAGTCTAAAAATGCAACTTTGCACAGTAACATGTGTGACTCTATATAACCTTTGACGTTGTGTGAATTATCTGTTGCATTGATCATGATTATTAATGACAGTGTGACGTATAGTACATTTTTCAAGTCTAGTTTGCGTTATACATTATTTTTTCCACAGACGGCTTGTTAATCTTTATCTCTACAATTATCTCCAACTTTCACACATGTTACAATAAGTATGAACAAGCAATTGTGTAGAATATGCAGAACACCATGCTTGGTGGAATGCGTTTCAATGTTCCAGATAAAAAAGTCAGGAAAATGGTTGACCTGTGGGCCAACCCTAAAACTTCCCGCTATGTGTTAAATACGTTACAACAAATTGATACTATTGTGCTTATAATGGGGCATTCCAGCTCAACTCGACCACCCTTCAGACCCGACGACCTCAGATTCAAGCGAAACTTTTTTCTCAATTTCTTTTAAGTCCAATTCGGAAGCTTGATTTTTTTCAGAATTTTTCAGACCTCCGTTTCGGAGGTCTAAATATTGGAAATTTGGTGTTTTATGAAATCCACGAATTTTTGATCGATTATATCTCGGACTTGGAAAGTCGCATCAATAAAAATAAGGTGGCCAATGGATTTGTCTTGAATTCAGCTTCCTGAACAAAAAATATTATGGAATTTTGCGATACCGTCTCGGCTGTTGGAAATTCGTTTCAAAGCGAAAAACCGATTTTTCGATGATTTGGGCATTTTCTTATTTTTTTTTTCTAAAATTCTATGTAGAAAGACAAATTTTTTAAGCCCACAATGAAGATGGAGACTTGAATGGTTTGGAAGTTATGAATTTTTCAGTTTGTAAAAGTATGCGAAACTCGGAATTTCAAGCGACAAATATCTCATCGGCTGTGTAATTTTTTTCAATTCATGGGGTACGGTTCTTCAAATGAGGAGTCAATTCCAATCGAATTCATTGAAGACCGTAGCCCATGAATTGAAAAAAATTATACAGCCGATGAGATATTTGTCGCTTGAAATTCCGAGTTTCGCATACTTTTACAAACTGAAAAATTCATAACTTCCAAACCATTTAAGTTTCCATCTTTGTTGTGGGCTTAAAAAATTTGTCTTTCTACATAGAATTTTAGAGAAAAAAAAAAAAAATAAAAAATGCCCAAATCATCGAAAAATCAGTTTTTCGCTGTAAAACGAATTTCCAGCAGCTGAGACGGTATCGCAAAATTCCGTAATACTTTTTTTCAGAAAGTTGAATTCAAGATAAATCTATTGGCCACCTTATTTTCATTGATGCGACTTTCCAAGTCCGAGATATAATGGATCAAAGATTCTTGGATTTCATAAAACACCAAATTTCCAATATTTAGATTAGATTAGATTAGATATCGTTTATTATGCCGTGGCCTATAACTAGGCCAAAGGGCAAAAGAAACAAAAAAATATAAATAAATATACAGCGTAGCATTACAAACGGGAAGTAAGATCAAGAGCTTAATAGTAAATAACAGTACCAACAAAGAAATACAAATAAATAAATGAATACAGAATAACAATAGGTAACAAAAAAGCATAGATAGTACAGAGCACAAAAATGATACATATGATAATAATGCAGCAAGCGAATAAATAGCGGTAACAGAAGTAAGTAATAAATAGACGAATGGAATATAATGAACGAAGGATGGATAATGGCTGGCAAGTATGTAGATGAAACAATAAATCAATAAATTAATAAATTAATACGGCCAAAAGGACCAGGTAGCTCCAGTAAGGCTACAGAACCTGAAAGGTCAGACGCCGCAACATAGCGCAAGGGAACAGTTAAGTGGCTGTTCGGACGCATACAAAATTAAATAGGTAAATAGATAACTAACTGGATGACGCTAAGAGTATGGTGAGAGTAAACAGAATGATAAAAGTCAATAAAAGTAAGTAAATAGGGCACAATCGTGAAGCAAGGCTACAGTCCGATGTTGTCTGCTTGAGGAACAATGCCATTCGGTCATGAACGCACGGAGAGCAGATGGAAGTCTGCCTCTGAGTTGATAGCAACAGGGTCCGAGGTTGCATCCCGCTTGACGAAGACTGACCCTTTTTTAACCCAAACGAACCGATAGCCTCGTTCTTTGGCATAGGCCCTTACTTTTCCCAAGAACTTGGAGAGGGATGATGGAAGATGTTCATTTATGAACACCGGAGTATGAGGCTGATCATGAGGAAGACCCAGCTCGTCAGTATAGATAGGTCCCTTGGACCTTTTGGCGGCGAGAACCCGGTTTCGACATTCAGTTGATGCAAGTCGAACCAAAACCAAGCGCGGCTTGTCAGTGATAACTGAACTTTTTATGCGTACAATCTCCGCTACCTCCGTATGCAACACTCGGACAGAGAGCTTGGCCGTAATCGATTGAAAGATAGCTGGGAGTTCCTCATTCTCAAGCTCAGGAACTGCCGCAATCACCAGATCACGACTCAATGCGTTTAGCTCTAGTTTCGTTACTCTATCCACGAGGCCAGAATTCAGGGCAGCAAGGCGAGAGATCTCAGCAATGTGAGAAGCACGGGCATCTTCCAGGACTTGGACTTGGGTAGCAAGGAGCTGATTCTGCCTGATAAGATCGTCAAACTTGGCCGTGAGCTCCGCAGACAACTTCGCGGAAGACTGGATATGCCCCTCGACCTTAGCAGATAGCTCTTCGACTCTAGCTGGTAACAGTAATAGTCCATTCAACTTAGCATCTAAATCAGCAGTCTGCTGTCTCTGAGCCTTCGAACTAGCATCAATAGCGGCAAGTATAGCCTCTAGCGTGGGTGGTTCCTTCGAAGCATTCGACCTCGTCTGGTCCTGAAGAGCCAATGCAGCATTACATGAAACTGGAGGCTCAGCTGCCACTGCAGTTGCAGCGCAGGCCCTGCATCTTGGACGTAGCTTGCCATCAATTGCAATTTTCGTCAATTTTATGCAGCTGGGGTGGTAGCAGCTCTGGCAGCCATGGCAAACTGTAGGAGTCACGACTACTTTTTTGCAATGCTTGCAGTAGTCAGGTGGAGATGGTGCCTGACTTCTTGCCCTGCCGCTAGCACTTGCCAATGCAAGGGGTGTACTGGCCATCACAACAGACGAAGAGGCTTGATTAGGCGAAAGAGGTAGACGGGGCTAGCAAGCGTGGCACACAGTCGTGTTTCGATGTATATGTATAGGTATATGAAAATTATTATCACGCTGATGGAGAATAATAAGCTGACAAGAGTTCAAAGTCCAAGCAGTAAAATCAGACTATTGGAAAATAAACACACTGATACACAAGTCCAAGCAGTAAAATCAGATTATAGGAAAATAAACACACTGATACACTACAACCACAGCAGGTATAGGAACTGTATTCACTGCAGGAATTTGAAGTCGCAAATAAGAACAACTGCACAGCGCACTTTATGCAATAACACAGCCCGAAACAGAATCAAGGGAAGAGGTTTTCACAAGACCACGAGATGAGCGCGAACGCAACCAAAATCGGACAGATTTTACGGCTAGAATTTAGCAAAGATGTAGGAGCCGATAGATACCGTGTAGGCCTTCAGAATCTGTTTCCGTTAAAGAGCTTTAGACCTCCGAAACGGGGGTCTGAAAAATTCTGAAAAAAATCAAGGTTCCGAATTGGACTTGAAAGAAATTGAGAAAGAAGTTTCGCTCAAATCCGAGGTCGTCGGGTCTGAAGGGTGGTCGAGTTGAGCTGGAATGCCCCAATACATTGAGAAAGGTTATAAGTATAGTTAGTATTCCGTATTTTTTCCCGTATGATTTTTAATCAAAAATCGATTTTTTTCAAATGTCAACATTTCTAGGTTTTGGGGAGTTATATTTAATGTCAGAAGATTTCGTTCTGGTATACCTTTTCGATTGCCGCAAGAATCATTCAAATCGGTTAATTCGTTCCAAAGGTATCATACGACAAAAAAAGTAATTTTTGTCGTGCAATATCTTTTAAACTAATCGTTCGATTTTGATGAATCTTGCAGCAATCAAAAGCGCTACCCAAGACTCAAATCTGATTAACTTTTGAGACTCATCGCACGAAAAGTTTAGGAGATATGCGCAAAAAACATGATTTTTTTTTTTTTTTTAATTTTTATTTTTTGAATAACTTTGGAACTACTCGACCGATCGACTCCAAAATCTAGTAAGATCTAAGTCTTGATCAACTCTTCGATCGCTACAACAACCATTCCAATCAGTCAATTCGTTCTAAAGATATCGTACGACAAAAATTTTGTTTACACACACACATACGGACGTCCATCCAAAAATAGTCGGAATAGCTTCCTAGGACCTCAAAACGTCGACATCTGATGAAAATTCGGTTTTCGAAAATCGGACCGAAACCAATAACTTCCCTTCTTTCATGAAAATTTTCAATTTTCATAGCGGGAAGTTAAAAACCACAGTGCAAGATTCGTGAATACTGTGTAAATGTAGCTAGAGTGCAGCAACAGAATCAAAAGAATAGCACTGATATTAGTTATTACCTGACTAAGTTTCATAATGAGGGCATTTTGACAAATCTACCATACGGGTAATGATATGAAGTAGATGACTTTGGCTGTAAGGTTCAAATTCATTGAGGCGTCAATAACATCTTGCCATCAAAATATCTTACATAAGGGAGTATATATCTATAGTGAGGGAGCATATGATTACCGCCTGAAATCCAGTCAAAATAATAATAATAATGAAAAATGTACAAAAAGTAGTGAAATCAACCCTAAAAGCACCTCAGGTAAAAAACCTTCGCCAAGTACATTGATCTTTAAACTATCGCTACAAAAATACTTTCTATATCCAAAAAAGTATTGAAAACACATCTCGTCGCCAAGTACAGAACAATAATTTTACATGAGTAATATTAAAACAAAATTAAAAACAATAAAGGGGCCAGGGGAAAAAACGTTTTAGTCCACTAGGATTGATTTTGAGCAAAATGCAGATGAATGTTTTTTCTTCTTGTAAGAACCTGCCTGCGGTTAAATTCTTCTTGTGGGTTCTTTTGGGAATGATGGTGGTCTTCCCATTTAACAGTGGTATTTCCTGAAAGATCTCTTTAATGCCGCAACACTGCTATCGCTAACTCGTTTATGATGAAAAATGGACTAAAGCGGTTTTTCAAATGAAAATATATGAAATTGAAGTAATAAAAAAAAAAATTTGGAGTTCGTGGTGATAGGCGGGCCTTTTTTTGTAAAAAGTACCAGAAAATACTAATTGAGCTATCTCATGTTATTATCTCAATTTAGATATCGGCCCGCATTTTTATGTCTTTAATTTTATGTATTTACATTTGGTTTCAATTTTTTTTTAAATATTACTCATGTAAAATCATTTACCTGTACTTAGCAACAAGATGTGATCTCGATACATTTTTGGATCGAGAAAGCATTTTTGTAAGTAACGAACGTCAGAATAATTTTATGAAGGCCAGCATTGCCTACCAGCTATCACCACTATTAGCCCCAAATTCGAGGAGGCCGGCAAACGCCACCATATCAAAAATACAATAAACAGACTGTGTAAACAAGGATTGTCTTGACAACAGATTGGATATTTGGCAAAGATTCAAAACGAATGACAAAGTATTTTGTTCGTTTCAACAGTTAACACCGCCGTGCCACGACGTTATTTTGAGCTGTATGTATGCGGGGGGTCTGGTGCCATGTTCGGAAATCTTTACCTTTCGAAAAACTCAGGATGGATACTGCTGCACTTTCAACTACGTTCGAGAGAGTGACGAGTTTATACCGTGAGATATATCAGAAATAGAGAGTCAAAATCAGACAAATTCATTTTTCATGAAAATTTTCTATTTTTGATGTATTTTATTAAGAGAAATTTGATTTTCATGAAAGATTTTCTGAAAAAATAGACAAACCCACCTATTTTTTTTGATCAAGTCTATTGATTTTTTTTTTGTAATACAAGATTATTAACTACTTTAAGTCACATTGCATTGGTACTTACAAAAAGACAATTCGATCTCATTTACAATTTTAAATTCGAAATTTACCCTATTCAGCTGAGACTATCAGATTTGCTGCTCATAATTTGCCGCTCCTTTTTTTCCTCAATTTCTGAGACAAGTGGATTTCTCTAATTTTGATCCTCGCCTCTCCAACACGTGTTTTATCAAGTAATTTTCCCGTGGAAACTTCGAAGGTATTTTCACTCAGCTTTGTTGTAATAAGGATTTCGTACTCACAATCAGGGCGATCGGATACAACAGAACCGGATACCGAAGCAAAGTTTTACTGCCACAGGGGCCAGGAGTTGGAAATGGACTGAGTATATTAATCGAACCATTACTAGACGATTACTTCTACACAATTCCATCTGGCCGAGGCTGGAAGGTAGAGTTTTCATAGCTAACTAAACGAAGAACATTGGGAGCCGTGTCGAAAAATCTGATTCACCAAAGCGAGTGCATTGGAGTGCTTTTTGCTATTATTTACAAAGTCTAGAGATCAATGAATTTGATTGCCACTGTAGAAATTTGATCCATATTTTATTAATACAATTTTCGAATATTGACCATTCGCACACAACACAGAGTGTTTCAGATAGGTTTCTTTTGCATACTTACTGTTGCAATTTTCAAATGTATCGGATGAGTAAAAATGTCCATCTAGAACATTTGGAACTAGTCTTAAATGTAACCCTGAAACATTTCATACGTTTCAGTTACATTTCATATACATATATTCCGGTCGTGTTTCATAAAACCGACTTGGCTAGATCTTTTTGAATCTGCAATTACTCATATTTTACTCATTGTTCAATTCACACCAACCGAGCAATGGCGTACATCTCGCATGGAAATATTATATACACTGATAGTTGAAAAGACGTACGAGTATCTAGTTGGTATGTGTGTAGCAGAGCGCATGTTGTACCCACGCGGTATATTTCTACTTCCGCGAGACCCTTGCGCCGAACTTGCACCTAGCGGAGAGCGCTAAACTAGTTTGGGGTAAGCTGACTCTTTTGAAATGTTTCTGCGATGTTGCTGTTCCGTCTCTTGAAGTATAATTCCAGAAACTTTCTGTTATATTTTAGACATATAGCTGTTTGCCACATTTTATGGTAGTCACAAGCGCAATGTAACTGAAACGTGACTTTTCGAATGTTCAGGGACGTGAAATTAAGAGCTGAGAACATTTCTGATACCTAACTGAAACGTTCTGCACTGTGTGGGTAATTAGTCTATTTTTCGTCAAGGTTAATATTAAAAAAAAACAGGTGGAAAACATTTAATCCTACAATTTTAGGTAATTTTGTTCAACGCTGAAGATTACCCCGATAATCCGAGTGGCGGAGTAATTGAACAAATGATATCGCCGTCGACGGAAACGTATTTGAGGCTAGACGCCATAGTATTTTTTACACCGGATGAGATAATTAGTTATCCTGTACAGAAAAGAAAATGCATATTTAATACTGAGCTACAGAAATTGTTCACCGGATATACGTACAGCGATTGTATCGTAAACTGTCGTGTCGAGGACATATGGCAGACGTGTGAATGTCTGCCATTTTTTTTCCCTAAGAGAGGTAACGATTATAGTTTTATATCTACCGCTGAGCTTTATTATCCCGACCTTTGTACGTTTTACAAAGAAAATAAAATAAAAATATATATATATATATATATATATATATATATATATATATATATATATATATATATATATATATATATATATATATATATATGTATAGAAAATAAGTACGCGATCAATCCTGCACGGGACAGGAAATCGTGATTGATTACTTGTACGATTTCACCTTTCAGATAAGCGGAGAACCTGCGTCATCACTGACCTTCCATGTTTGAGCAGCAACAAATGTAAGCTGTTTACCAAATGTTTATATATCTTAAATTAACAAAAAACAAGCCGGAAAATACGGGGGTCATGCTACTCTTCATCATCCCCCAAACCCATGTAATTATCAAAATTTCTGCAGGTCGACATTCAAAAATCAATAGTCAAAGACTTGTTCCTTTTTTTTCTCTTTCATCGTCGTTAGAATGTCCAGTAAATTCCATATCTTTCCATCTCACCGTTTCTAAAATCATTCAGCAAAATCCGACAGACTGACCTCCATGTGTCTAAAAGCCAGTTTTTCGGCTGCTGGACTTCTGAAAACGTGAAGATTCGTTGAAATTATAGCAAAAGTCATTCTCGACCGGTACCAACATTTTCGTTCATTTGTTATCTCATAATCACTAATCGAATACGACCTTCGAAGCTTTTTGCTATTCCATTCACGCGTGTCTTTAAGGGGACCAGTACAGCTTGGTTTGGGAAATTTGGAGTACTCCAAAATTCATTTATTTGTCAACCAAAGCTTATTTCACATCAAAAAAAAATTTTTTTTCGAAAAACTTTGTCGTAAGGTTTCAGACACATCGTTGGTCCAATTCAACCTCTCAAGGTCCTGGTTTCTTCAGACAGCAATTCTACATCTTATGAACGTAGGGATCAGTAAAAAAAAATTCATGTGAAAAGTTACGGTCAATTATCCAAAATTTCCAAATTTAGGACATTAATTTGCAAATAACTTGGCCTACACGAAATTGTTCAAAAATTCCCTCGTTCACACGATGAAGATTTCTTTTCTGAACAAAATGAGCCCTCAACGACCTTAATCGGAACAGCGATGTGCCTAAAACCTTACGACATAGGTTTTCAAGGAAATTTTTTTTTTTTGATGTGAAATAAACGTTGGCTGAGAAATGAATGCATTTTGGAGTATGTATGTACATACTCCGAATTTCCAAAACCAAGCTGTACTGGTTCCCTTAAGTAAGTTCTACCTCGAGGAAGTTCTTATCAAAATTATGCCGGGTTTGAGGATAGACCCACGGAAGGGGAGAAGGCGTCGATTGATAGATCAATCGAAAGAAACGAGGCGATTCATCGAAGTCATAGCAGTCACAGTGAACGAAACCACTTTTCGATGTCGTGAGATTTTCGCGTCCGATAATTCCGAGGAGGATTAGGCTATAGGAAAAAGGTAGATGAGGAAAGATAGATTGAGGGAGAGAGAAATAGAAAGAGAGAGAGAAATAGGTGGTGCGAAAGTCAAAAAGTTTTCTGTCACGGTCTCCCAGTCTAGTTCGGACGGCTCACTCCAGGACTAAGAGGAAACTTCGTCCATTTCAGCGAAATGGTGGGTTCTCTTTCCTCATGAAGTTGCCGAAGACGAGGACGATCTGAATTCGGACGGTTACTCAACGGCTGTGAAGTACGAAGCTGTGTCCGGAATCGACTGCAGTGAATGTTATCCTGCCTGCAATGACGTTCGTTACTTCGTCCAGAACTCTGTTACCGGCCTGCATTCGGGAAGAACTTATGCCACGAATCTTTCGTAATTTACAAAATAATATACATTTTTTTGAAAAAACTAGATTTTCCATTGATACAACTTCTAAATTTACACATCATTTCAACACGACAAAATATAATATGAACATATTCTCTATCTCTCTTACAAAATCGCGATTTTCTTCACTGTTTGCAAAATTCATCATTATTATTTGGTATATAATCATATGTATATATTTAGTCTATAATAAAAAATCGAAATATCAACAGTGAGAGTATAATCGATACTCTAATTTCCATATTTCATGTGTATCTATATGTTCTCAATATACGGCCCATGCCTAACGGAAAAAGATTTTTTTTTTTTTTTTTATCAGATTATTGAGAACAAAAAGTGTTTTGTTTCTACTGAGCCAATATACCAAATAATACTTGATTACCAGCCAAAACGATGTTTGCTCATACATTTTGACATGGTTGCATTTGCTGGCCTTCTCAAATTTGGCGGGCAATGCTAGCCAACTTCGAAATGATATAATTTTCGAAATATGACGATTCTAACCTAATTCTAGCGTGCTACAGCAGCGCTGCCACGTTGAACTAACGTCAACTTAATGCTATTGCATACTGACTACCATTGAATCAATAAACAATTCGTCTGAAAAATATCATGAAATGTCATCAGAGTAAACTTAATCATCGCCTGTTAACCTAACCAACACTAAATTAACCGGTAACTCAATTTTTTATTATTATTTCAGTATTGATTTACAGAAAATTAACGAGAATTGTTATTTATTGACTAATTTTTCTTAGAAAAAACTTCATGAGAATTATAATAACGTATAAGTCCCGCAATAAGCCATAGATATTCTGACCTTCACATTAGAAATCCAGAGGCTCAGTCGAAGTTCCGAATATTGAGATTCGGAAAGATCGGAATGCAGGCAGCTAAAAACTCAGAAATTCGAAATCTCCGAAAGTCCAAGTATCCGAAAATTCAATGGGGCGACGGAGCAAGAGGGGGGGGGGGGGCACAAAGCTCCAAACGTAAATTTCAAGTTCCGGATTTTTGGTCTTTCGGATCCTTAACTTTCAAAATTCCGAACCTTCGGTGTTTTTCAATTTGCAGTTCTTCAAATCGACTATTAGGCCAGTGAAAATAGCACTTTAACCTCGCACTAAATTGCCGATCCAATTTTTTTTTTTTGTAATGTTTGGGGTCACTTACTGAGTATAAAAACACAAAATGCTGACAGATTCAGGTGGAGCTTCAGGCGCAATCTCGAAAAAACGTTTTTGGTCGATATCTCGGAAACTATGCACTTTAGGGCAAAAGTTGTGGAGACCATTATTGTAGAGAATAACATTTCGCATCTTTTGTTGCTTGAGGGCTTTTTTGTAAAACTTACCGATTACGATTTATGACTCGCTGAATGAACGAGTTTTTCTATCTCGGCCGATAACTCTTATAATATTTGATCAATAAATAAAATGCTTCTATACATTTTTGAAGATCAATGTATCCCCCACAACTTTTGTTTCAAACTTTTTTTTTTTAATATCCACACTTTTTGAGTTATAGAGCGTTTAATGTTGAATTACCGGGTGCAAGGTCAAAAATTCAGGGCTCATAGTTTGTCACTTTTATCACTTGCAGTCACTTTTTTTTCAAAAATCACTTTTTGGTCACCTAATTAACAAAGGTCACTCTTTCAAACTATTTTGGGTTGAAAAAGCGTTCTTAAATGCTTTTTAATCCATTCCACGATCAACTTGAATTTGTGGAAAGCTGAAAACGATTGTAGTTTGGGAAAATAAAAAAGCTTACCTATTGTCTCAATGCGAAAAACCAAAGTCAAACTTAAACTAGTGTACAAGAGTACTGAATCCTGTCATTTATTGTAAGAGAAACCGTACTTTCAGTACCTTCAATCATGATATTAACTACTAATATATTTTCTCAATTTTATATAATAAATATCATACATATTTATATCATTATTGTTACCGAATGTAATATAGCGTAAGTATTCATTTTTATACGTATGTTCGTTCCTCTATATTTATATCACCTATGCAAATATGTGTTAGTGATATTTTTCGTTAATTTCTGTGAAAATTATATGACATTCTATGATATTCTCTGAAGTCTACTTTTATGAATCAAAACTTCGTAAAAACATTATTCGTGGTTGATTTACCGTCACTTTTGAGTCACTATTCAGTAACTATTTGAAAAATTTTTGTCACTTGTTTCACTTTTCTTTGACCACCTTGATGACTATGAGCCCTGAAAATTTTAAGGTATGGTAGAGTGTAATGGTAAAAATGCAACAAATAAATTTTAAAAAATATCCCGAGTATTGATGTACTTAACAATCAAAAGTTTCTCTCCTTACCTGAAATATAAACGATTTTGTTTCTTTTATTTTATTATGTTTCGTACAATTAAAAAATATTTTTTTTTTTTTTTTTGATCCTGGATTATTGAGGAATTATTATTATAATTATCATTATTAAATTATCATTATTATTAATTACTCAATAATCCAGGATCATAAAAAAAAAAAAAAAATATTTTTTAATTGTACGAAACATAATAAAATAAAAGAAACAAAATCGTTAATATTTCAGGTAAGGAGAGAAACTTTTGATTGTTAAGTACATCAACACTCGGGATATTTTTTCAAATTTATTTGTTGCATTTTTACCATTACACTCTACCATACCTTTAAATTTTTGACCTTGCCCCCCGTAGTTCAACATTAAGCGCCCTATAGCTCAAAAAGTATGGACATTAAAAAAAAAAATTTGAAACAAAAGTTGTGGGGAATACATTAATCTTCAAAAATGTATAGAATCATTTTATTTATTAATCCAATATTATAAGAGTTATCGGCGGAGATAGAAAAACTCGTTCATTCAGCGAGCCATAAATCGTAAACGGTGAGTTTTACAAAAAAATCCTTTAGCAACAAAAGATGCGAAATGTTATTCTCTACAATAATGGTCTCTACAACTTTTGCCCTCAAGTGCATAGTTTCCGAGATATCGACCAAAAACGTTTTTTCGAGATTGCGCCTGAAGCTCCACCTGAATCTGTCAGCATTTTGTGTTTTTATACTCAGTAAGTGACCCCAAACATTACAAAAAAAAAAATTGGATCGGCAATTTAGTGCGAGGTTGAGTCCAAAAAACGTCTATTTTTACTGGCCTATATAATATATATACACTTTTGGAGAAATACCCTTTCTATAAACCGAGTCAGTAATATTAAAAGTCAGAGTTTCCACCACTCGGAACTTTTGCAATTCCGAACTTCAAACCAACCCCAAAATCAAGGCTTTGGTAACTCAAATTCATCTTTGTGACCTAGCTAATCCAGCCATCTTTTTTCTTTCGCTTCGAAAAATTGAGAGACCAGCATTGCTCACTGACCGATTCACCCCGTACTCCCCTACATCATATTTTCATGGCTACATCAGCTCCACTTATCGTCGATCCGTGCTAGTTTAACTGCGAGAAAACTTCGCCACCTGGTGGCGTCATGTCTTTTAAGGTGAAGTGTAACTTTTTTGAACACAACGGAAACGGGAATGGTGAATTCTCCGAAACTACTGGATGAATCGCCATGCAATTTTAGGGGATCACGCATCATTCTGGTAGAAAGGGCCTGATTATTTTACTTTTTCGAAATTTTACAGAAATTCAAAATTCAAAAAAGATTTTTGTGAAATATCGAAAAAGTTAAATAATCAGACCCTTTCTACTAGAATAATGCGTAATCCCCCAAAATTTCATTGCGATTCATCCAGTACTTTCGGACAATTCACCATTCCCGCTTTTGATGTGTTCAAACGTTACACTTCACCTTAAGACCAGCTAAAGAATTTTACGTTCAGAAGCCACACAAGGTGTGATATTTCCAATTTTTGTCTCTTGGTAAGAAATGTACTCCACAGATATCTCTCCTCGACATTTGATAACAAAATAGTTTTTGAAATCCATTATTGCCGTGTCCAATAATTTTGCTGTGGTTTGAAACAGTTGTCTACATCACATTTGGTCCTTCGCCAATCAATCATTATTCAAAACCTTGTATCACGTTCAATCGAACCACCGCGCTAACAAACTATTGATTTTTTTTCTATGCAATCGACATGTGTTTTAAAATCGATTTGTCATTTAAAAGTTTGAAATGGTCTTGTCTCGAATACAGTTTCTTTACAATCGAATGCTGTTCAACTCGGTATTTTTCTATTGTTATTTCCATCACTATAATTGATGCCATTTGTAACAACGGAATCCGTATTCTTACAAAATTATTACTTTCTCGTACGTTATTACTATCTTTTATTGAATTTTCTTCATCAAATAAATTATGAGAAACCATCTCAGAGCTACTTGAGCAAGTTAACGTGAGGCTAGCCAGCTATTTCTTATTCTGTTTCTATCATTCTGTTAAATTTATAAGATCGTGGCTGCAATATCTTACGATATGTTAGCGATGATTTCCTCATTTCTGAATTACCTATTATAAAACATATCGCAACTATCTGCAGTGTTGATAATATAATATAACATGTCGTAGCTTCGGAGTATCTTATCACCCGTTACCGTTCACCTTTTTATAAGATGTATCGCGGCTTAAGGATTATTCAATAATTCGCCAGCGTTGATTTTATTGGTTGATATCCTTGCTTCAGAATCCTAATAATCCGTCAACGTTTTTTGTCACAGCTCGGAGCTTTGACATTCGCTCGTAAGAATAGGAAAGGTTTTGAAAAATTATACTGACTCTATTTCTGGATAATATTTTTGAGAGCAAACCCTGTAGCTAATGTGCCTATATTGAATCATATAATTTTTGAATAGCAAAGCCTATTTTGAATCACTGATCTTGCCTTTCAATTTTTGTTGAAGGGTCTAGCCGGATAAGATGGTCAAATATGCCTTTGAGTCATCCGAAAAAGTGACCAGGCCATTATGTTCTGTATCTATAGAAACCCCTATTCCTAGATTTTTAGACCCCGAGACCAACCTGTGGCAAAATGAGACGGCATTTTGTGTTTTGAGGTTTTTTAACGATATTTCGGTCAATTTCTGAGCGAGGAAAAAAATTTTATTTCATTTTATAGGGTTTCTTAAGCCCTACAAAACTGTCTGGTCAAAAAAATTTTTGGCGCCAAATTCAAATTTTTAGAGCCGTTCGAAAACTTTGAAATTCGATATTTTGAAAACAAAGATATACTCATCTCTAGAAAAAATATATGTTATGTATTTTTACTCTAAAAATACGCCTATATTTTTTTTGGATTTTTGAAAGTGGCGCGACGACCCTAAAAAAAATAAAAACTACTAAAAAGTCCCATTTTTCGCTTCTAGCGCTTTCCAGGTGAATCTTACGATAAAATCAATAGCACCATCGTATTCTACGGAAAAAAATACATCGAAAACATGTATCATGTATACAAAAATAACGTAGGGTTGCCGTTGAATTTGAACGGAATAAGTGTCTGTATTTGGGTGGCCCTCATTTTGGGGTCGGTGGAATTTTAACCACGACACCCCCTAGATCGGTTCGACATAAGTAAATAAAAATTTGGATAAAACTTGAGCTCTCTAGCTCAATGGGAAAGGATGCCTATAAGCCCGTATATTTGCCCATTTAATTAACATGGGATTATTCATCGAAAAAATGAATTTTTTTTCTATGCCTGTAGTGCGCTGGAATAATCCGCCATTCCGTCACTTCATAGTCTCATGGTTGGTGAGTATATGCACAAATTTTCCCAGCCATCTACAAGATACAGAGTCATGGGATACAGAGTCAGTATCCCATGTTAATTAAATGGGCAAATATACGGGCTTACAGGCATCTCTCCCATTGAGCTAGAGAGCTCAAGTTTCATCCAGATTTCTATTTATTCATGTCGAACCGATCTAGGGGGTGTCGTGACACCGCCACTTATTCCGTTCAAATTCAACGGCAACCCTACGTTATTTTTGTATATATGATACATGTTTTCGATGTATTTTTTTCCGTAGAATACGATGGTGCTATTGATTTTATCGTAAGATTCACCTGGAAAGCGCTAGAAGCGAAAAATGGGACTTTTTAGTAGTTTTTATTTTTTTTAGGGTCGTCGCGCCACTTTCAAAAATCCAAAAAAAAATATAGGCGTATTTTTAGAGTAAAAATACATGACATATATTTTTTCTAGAGATGAGTGTGTCTTTGTTTTCAAAATATCGAATTTCAAAGTTTTCGAACGGCTCTAAAAATTTGAATTTGGCGCCAAAAATTTTTTTGACCAGACAGTTTTGTAGGGCTTAAAAAACCCTACAAAATTAAGAAAAATATCTTCTCGCTCAAAAATTGATCGATATATCGTTAAAAAACCTCAAAACATAAAATGCCGTCCCATTTTTCCCCAGGTTGGGCTCGGGGTCTGAAAATCTAGGAATAGGGGTTTCTATACATACGGAACATAATGGCCCGGTCACTTCTTCGGATGACTCAAAGGCATATTTGACCATCTTAACCGGCTAGACCCTTTGAACTACGACTGAGCTTAGCGTTTTTCTTTCTGTTAATCACTCATTTTGTTTCAATAGCAAAGCCTAATTATTGGTTAATCTTGCTGATTGATCCTATTTGGTTTTTGAATTACAAGTGAGTTCCCGAGCGTTGTATGTATGTATACATACGTCTCGCTTTAGATAGGAAGCAATTCCTCCCATTTACTATTCAAATTTGTTTACAACGTGACCGCTAACTTTAGGTATATCCTATTTTCGGTAACTTCCCATTCTATAGTACTTTTACCCTATTTCTAATAAGTTTTGCCATCGAATGTCTTTATTACGTATTCGCTCAATTTTCAACGAAACAAATGATAATTATTCAAATATTTTCGACTCGTGAGGTTTATACGAAATGAAATATCGTTTCAGTATATTGCAAGTTCTTTGGTTATCGATTCTACAATTTTTTCAATATTTTTAGTTCCACAGATGTGAAAATCGTTGACAATGACGATAGTGGTTCATTTTAACGGAATGACGCTGTACAAAAACAGAATTAGGATTTCAAAGATATTTTGCACAGTTTCTTTTTTCTATTTATAAATTTGTTACTTAACGGACTAATCTTTACATTTCAGGCACAATATCACCTTCGTCGATCACAGTATCGTGCACGTATATTTTGGAGATTATGCAGTACCCAGGTTAAAGCAAGACGTGATCTACTACTGGTACGAACTTTTGAGTGAGTATACCTGTCGTTCTCCCGGCACGAGTATGTAATTTGCGAAGATTCAATCTAACGGGTAGCATACTAGTTAATAATTCCGTTTACGGAGTTTCGGAAACTGTCACTCGTACTTATAACTAAGAACAAATAACCGCATCAAAAAGCTC
The DNA here is from genome assembly GCA_949628255.1 of Macrophya alboannulata. Classification (NCBI taxonomy): domain Eukaryota; kingdom Metazoa; phylum Arthropoda; class Insecta; order Hymenoptera; family Tenthredinidae; genus Macrophya; species Macrophya alboannulata. The sequence goes on along the minus strand of OX451207.1, from coordinate 30,177,259 downwards.
GCAGATTTCTATAACCTGCGCAGTTTATTCAGGTCAGCTAGCTAGAGCCTCATTTGCTACTAATATAAGGTATGTTCTTTATCAAGGTTTTATCCATAAAATCGTACATTAAAAATTCGACAAATTAGTCCATCGTTCGGCCAGATTCCGGACAGATATCTTATTCCCGTGTGGAAATTTTGATGGGGCTGCAAAGTGGGCCCTGGTAGTTTTCCTCATTCGTATTAGGGCGCTATTGCGGAAGACTATCTAGCCCCCTGTCGGGGTTGTAACGCTTTTCTAAACACAGCCCCGTCTAGTTTACTCCATCAGGCCTATTCACCGCACTGTTACAGTAATATTATTAATCGTTAGTGCAGCGAATTTAATAAATCTGACTATTATTATTCAAATTCTGTTCTGCAAATTTAATGTATGTACATATGTATTAGGGTGGACGTTAAATACCATCTTGAGGAGTGAAGCCCCACAGTTTATAGACAAAAAATAGATAAAAATTTTGGCCCCAGAGCGAGATTTTTGAAATGAAATTCACCCGTGCCGGTAAGGTCTCAAAGTTTCCCATTTAAAAAACATGCATTTTTACGGATCACAATTCAAAAATTTACTGTGAGGCAAATTTTAATTCAAAAAATTCCAAACTATGTGAAAGTATCAGGTATGTGTTCTACTACATGGAGAAAAATCGAGGATATCATACTGTTGAATCTGCTCATGATTCAACTCCAAAATAAAATTCTTGAGCATTTTGGTTCGGAGTGGAATCATGAGCAGATTCACCGGTATGATATCCTCGATTTTTCTCCATGTAGTAGAACACATACCTGATACTTCCACATAGTCCGAAATTTTTTGAATTAAAATTAGCCTCACAGTGAATTTTTGAATTGAGATCCGTAAAAGTGCATGTGTTTTAAACGGGAAACTTTGAGACCTTACCGGCACGGGTTAATTTCATTTTAAAAATCTCGCTCTGGGGCCAAAATTTTTGTCTATTTTTTGTCCATAAACTGTGGGGCTTCACTCCTCAAGATGGTATTTAACGTCCACCCTAATATGTATTTGCATTTTCATAACGAAGTATATCAAATATATTGTACTGGCCAAACTATCGGATGTTATATTATCCAACGTTTCTCTACTTGTTCAGGACCTATTGAAGTATCAAATTAATATTTGAAATGTTTCAATTTAAAAAAAAAAAAATCGAAAGAAAGCAATATCATTTAGCTATTGCTTTTTTTAGCTTTTTTTTTTTTATTTTTTTTCAATTTTTTTTTTCAATTAAAAATTTTTATTTTTTTTTTCTCACTGTCATGAATTTATACTGCAATTATCTGAACTAATTAGGCTAAACCCCTTTTCAAGATGTCGCGATATAAGTAATAACGAGAAAGTATTGCCAACACTGCGGCAGCCGACAACCCCATGACGGGCCCCTGACAGAGCCATCTCTCACTTCTGTTAGGGTACTAGTCGGGCAGGCCACGTCACTACCTCGAGAGCGCCCCATAGGGGCCTCACTAAAAATTCTGAATAGGGGCTTCCTGCCGGGGTCCCCAACATAAATCGGGTATGCCTCGATAGATTTCCACACGGGTTATTTTTGTGTTATGCAGAATTACGCGAAAGTGGTTGCTCTAACAAGACTGCGCTTCGGCATGCTTATCCGATACGACTTCCCAAATGAAATGGACTAAATAATAACCAAATTTTTTTTTTATAAGTTCACTTTGGTGCTTATAAGAAAACTGAAAAAACGTAATTATGACGTAATGACGTAAAAAAACATGATGTAGTGGTACTTTTTGCCGATACTGTTGATCCATTCCATGGGCCCATCTGTCAAGAAGATTTTCGGAGACAATTGTTGTATTCAGATCATTGGCTGATCCACAATTTCTGCACAAGATATAGATAGCAACTTTTCGGAGATCTGGCCGATAAACGGTTTGCTTTTTCAGATTGCAAAAGCTGAATACATGATTTTGTATAAAAACCGTGGATTGAAAACGCCCTTCATTTCTGTATCGATGCAGAAATTCAGTGTCTCGTAAACTCTCTCAAATGAGGATTTTGAAATCATAATCAAGGACGGATTTTTATGAATTTCCGACTCCCGCACTCAGACCGACTTTCTTATTCATCTGTAGCACCTACTCGTTAAGCAAGTAGTTACGTGAGACCGTGTAGATGGGTATAGGCAATAGAGCGACCCCCTTGAGGTGCGCGGGTCGTTTTTAAGCACTCTTCAGTAAAACGGTGACGACGCGTTATTACAACGAGATACCGAAGATTATCAGCTCACAAGTGGGGATAGAAAGGGATACATAGGTATATAAAGTCCATCCCCAAGCCGTTGCGTTGGCTTCTACACAGTCTCTCGGCAGCGCATTATAGTGGAAAGGACTTCTTGTTCGCAATTCAAATAGCCCGGTCAACGACGTCGTCTATGGCACGTGACGCGTGGGCGTAGAAGAAAAGAAGAATAAAAATAAAAATAAAAATAACAATGAAAGTAAAAATAACAATGAGGATTAAAGTAGCAGTGAAAATCAATTAAGAAACCCTTGTTTTTGATAATGTAAAAAGAAAAAAAAAAAGAAACCAAACCATAAAAACTCAGAAACCTTCTCGCCCATATCATTGTATGATTTTTCAAGGTAACATCGGTGGGATCTGTGGCGTCTTCGTTGGATTCAGTCTGATAAGTGTGCTCGAACTGATCTTCTTCTTTCTTCTTCCGGTTTTACCTGGGAAAAAGACTAGGACTGAGAGCAAAAGCCTGAGATTGGAACGGAATGGAGATACAGCTGAAGAGGGGACTTTGTACTGGAGTGAATTGGGATCGACGACACGGTGGAGCGTCAAAGAACGTCAAACAGCCGAAAGATATTTACGCGTACACCCAATCGCTTTACCCCCTGATATCTGATTTCCAACCGCGGCTCAAATTCTAGACTAAGTTGTTGCCAAAAACAGTGTTTTTCTGCCGCTTAAGAAAAAAACAATGTGTCGAATAATTTGCAGAAGAAGATATAGATATATGTGTATTAGGGTGCCTCAAACACAATCTATATTTGATTGATTTTTCTCCCGCCACTCTAAACGTTAGTTCTTGAGACAAAACAAATTCTCTCGCAAACTCTATATCAACCCTTAAGGCGCTTTTAAAGTCGCTAGAAAATGGCGGCGCGGGCCCCTATCTCCGCGGTAATGCAGAGCTTCGTACCCAGGTACCTCCGCACACTGCTAGGTAGCGCGGAGTTCGGTACCGCGGTACCTCTGCACACCGCTAGGTGGCGCAGCACGCATCTGCTAACCGACTTCAGGAGTAGAAATCTGATTAGCCGATACTTGCCGCATTATGAAAATTCGTGAGTCTTTCACGACAATGCCCATCAGCATCGCAATGTATGCAATCAATTGCACAAAATCATGATCCGATTACCTCGGAAAGTATTTACGTACATACATAAATGTGTGTTAATTCAGTATTCAACGAATGTCAAATAGATAATAAACCAAACTTTGATTTCATCTGAAAAATTCTTTCACTGTTATTTTATCTACGACAAGTCGATAGAATTAATAAATCAATACAGAGATTGAAAACTATGGATTTCCCATACAACTGACGAGTAACTTTCGATTGTCGCTCTTTGACAGAGCAGTGCTTACTAGTGAAAAACTTATCTCACCGCTAATACATCTAGGACAGGGCCGTAGAATTCATAAATCAATACAGAGATTGAAAAATATAGATTTCCCATACAACGGACGAGTAACTTTCGTCTCTCGCTCTTTGACAGAGCGGTGCTCACTAGTGAGAAACTTATCTCACCGCTAATACATCTAGGACAGGGCCATAGAATTAATAAATCAATACAGAGATTGAAAACTATGGATTTCCCATAGAAATGACGAGTAACTTTCGTCTCTCGCTCTTTGACAGAGCGGTGCTTACTAGTGAGAAACTTATCTCACCGCTAATACATCTAGGACAAGGCCATAGAATTCATAAATCAATACAGAGATTGAAAGTATGGATTTCCCATACAACTGACGAGTAACTTTCGTCTCTCGCTCTTTGACAGAGCGGTGGTTACTAGTGAGAAACTCATCTCACCGCTAATACATCTAGGACAGGGCCATAGAATTAATAAATCAATACAGAGATTGAAAACTATGGATTTCCCATAGAAATGACGAGTAACTTTCGTCTCTCGCTCTTTGACAGAGCGGTGCTTACTAGTGAGAAACTTATCTCACCGCTAATACATCTAGGACAAGGCCATAGAATTCATAAATCAATACAGAGATTGAAAGTATGGATTTCCCATACAACTGACGAGTAACTTTCGTCTCTCGCTCTTTGACAGAGCGGTGGTTACTAGTGAGAAACTCATCTCACCGCTAATACATCTAGGACAGGGCCATAGAATTAATAAATCAATACAGAGATTGAAAACTATGGATTTCCCATAGAAATGACGAGTAACTTTCGTCTCTCGCTCTTTGACAGAGCGGTGCTTACTAGTGAGAAACTCATCTCACCGCTAATACATCTAGGACAGGGCCATAGAATTAATAAATCAATACAGAGATTGAAAACTATGGATTTCCCATAGAAATGACGAGTAACTTTCGTCTCTCGCTCTTTGACAGAGCGGTGCTTACTAGTGAGAAACTTATCTCACCGCCAATACATCTAGGACAGGGCCATAGAATTCATAAATCAATACAGAGATTGAAAGTATGGATTTCCCATACAACTGACGAGTAACTTTCGTCTCTCACTCTTTGACCGAGCGGTGCTTACTAGTGAGAAACTTATCTCACCGCTAATACATCTAACAAGTAACACTACCCAAGTGTCACTCTCCGATTTCACTCAAACCATGACGAACTTTTAGAACAGTGAAAAATAATCGACACGTATTTTTTTGGATCGGCAAAGGAGCCATTTCAAGGGTGGAAATCACCCTTTGAAGTAAAATATTCAATCGATAATTTGAGGTAATCCAAAAATGTCAACATTCGACAAGTTGAAAAAAAAAGTCATAATAAAATGTTGAACTACGTGGGATTTTTAAAGTAATTCGAAAATAATAATATTTTACGAATTTCATTTTGAACAAATCAATAAAAAAAGAAGTGAAAATAAGATTTTGAAATACATGAGAAAAATTGAAAGCAAAAAAATTATTTAGCTATACAAAATAAAAATAAAAAATAATAAAAAAGGAAAAAAATCTCGCCACCTCCTCGTTGGTTATTCCTGGGTTCGGCAAAGAGCGAGATGTGAGGTAGGTACTCGACAGAGCCATGTAGTGACAATTTTCGATTTTTCCAGCGAAAGCACGTTTTGGTTCAGTGATACGTTAAAAATCGATATTTTATCTATTTTGGTCATTTCCGTATTCTTAATTTACCTCACAAAGAGTTCATTGAACAAAAAAAAAAGGTGTTTCATTTGGCAAATCGCAAAAGAATTCCGAATACGTGATAATAATATGAACTTTAACACAAGATTACCCTCACTTGACCTTGGCAATATCGATAAAGGTCGATTAAACTCCACTATTCGATGCATCGTTGGAAACCCTATAACTTTTGTGGAAGACATTTTTTTCCAAAACGCCTCGTGTCAAAGTTATCCCGCCCTTTTCTAACAGGGTCGAAAGTTCAAAGGATGATTTCCACTCTTGAAATGGCGCCTTTGCCGATCTAAAAAAATACATGTCGATTATTTTTCACTGTTCCAAAAGTTCGTCATGACTTGAGTGAATTCGGAGAGTGAAACTTGGGTAGTGTTACTTGTAAGACAATTAGGCTAGAAAATTAATAAAATACAGAATTAATAAACACAGAAATGACGAGTAACTTTCGTCTCTCGCTCTTTTACAGAGCGGTGCTTACTAGTGAGAAACTTATCTCACCGCTAAATACATCTAAGACAAGGCTAGAGAATTAATAAAATACAAAATTAATAAACATAGAAATGACGAATAACTTTCGTCTCTCGCTCTTTGTCAGAGCGGTGCTTACTAGTGAGAAACTTATCTCACCGCTATTACATCTAGGACAAGGCCATAGAATTAATAAATCAATACAGAGATTGAAAACTATGGATTTCCCATAGAAATGACGAGTAACTTTCGTCTCTCGCTCTTTGGCAGAGCGGTGCTTACTAGTGAGAAACTTATCTCACCGCTAATTACATCTAAGACAAGGCTAGAGAATTAATAAAATACAGAATTAATAAACATTGAAATGACGAGTAACTTTCGTCTCTCGCTCTTTGTCAGAGCGGTGCTTACTAGTGAGAAACTTATCTCACCGCTATTACATCTAGGACAAGGCCATAGAATTAATAAATCAATACAGAGATTGAAAACTATGGATTTCCCATAGAAATGACGAGTAACTTTCGTCTCTCGCTCTTTGGCAGAGCGGTGCTTACTAGTGAGAAACTTATCTCACCGCTAATTACATCTAAGACAAGGCTAGAGAATTAATAAAATACAGAATTAATAAACATAGAAATGATGAGTAACTTTCGTCTCTCGCTCTTTGTCAGAGCGGTGCTTACTAGTGAGAAACTTATTCCACCGCTACTACATCTAGGACAAGGCCATAGAATTATTAAATCAATACAGAGATTGCAAACTATGGATTTCCCATAGAAATGACGAGTATCTTTCGTCTCTCACTCTTTGGCAGAGCGGTGCTTACTAGCGAGAAACTTATCTCACCGCTAATACATCTAGGACAAGGCCATAGAATTAATAAATCAATACAGAGATTGAAAACTATGGATTTCCCATAAAAATGACGAGTAACTTTCGTCTCTCGCTCTTTGGCAGAGCGGTGCTTACTAGTGAGAAACTTATCTCACCGCTAAATACATCTAAGACAAGGCTAGAGAATTAATGAAATACAGAATTAATAAACATAGAAATGACGAATAACTTTCGTCTGTCGCTCTTTGTCAGAGCGGTGCTTACTAGTGAGAAACTTATCTCACCGCTATTACATCTAGGACAAGGCTACAGAATTCGTAAATCGATACAGAGATTGAAGAGTAATTAATAATGTAATGAAGCGAATCCAAAATAAAGGTTCGCATTTCCACAAGTTCAAGTTGGCAAGCAAGCCGAAGTTGCAAGTTCTCACCTCAAAGCAGGGCTGCGGTCCACGTTTGTGGCAAAATATTCCGTTACATTATATGAAAAATGTAATAAAATCTATGGATCACTGAACCCTGTCGACAATTAGTCGAGTTACAAACAAGCAGAGCTACAACATCTGGCCCCGAAGCAGAACATATTCCAGAAGATTCAATTTCTCATTCGATTCCTATAAATGAATAAAATCAATAGATCAGTAAAATTAATCCACAATAAAGACTTCTGTCGAAAATCAATCATCCTTGCCCTGAAGCAGGATAGTCTATGTTTGTGAAAAATTATTTTAACAAAATCTATCTGAAATTGAATAAAATCTATGGATCACGGATCAAACAAAGCGACAAGTCCTAGCCCTGAAGCAGAGCGGTAATCCACGTTTGTGGAAATTATTCTAGTTTTATAAAAGTATGTAGATTCATAAATCAATAATACGAACCCACCGTGGATATCCCTGTCTTAACTGATTGACGTGTCAAGCAACCACAGTTTTGCCCAAAGTTGAGCAATTATTGTTTGAATAGAGATAAGTTATTATCCGAAATATCCCAAAATTCCGTCCAATGCCAAGTAACAATCCGCGATTTATCAGAAGCATTGATTATATCCTCTGCTTCGTTGCATGTTCTAGCACGTTGTGCTGTTTGAGGTTAGGCGGGAGTCGGCTGCAATCACGATCGTAAATAATTTCAACGAAACGAATAGCAATAGCGAGGTCAACTTATACATCTGTACTTTGTAAAAACTTAAGATCGCATAATTCTTTAGTAATCATGTTACCTGCGTTGCACTAAGAACAAACAAACAGCTAATCGCCACAACGCGGCACGTGTTTCCAGAGCCGGCATCGCCTGTCACGACTCACGAACGCTCTCGTCTAAAGCGCGGGAAATACCGTACCACGTGGCGTATTCGCATTTATTATAACTATTATAGACTCATTGACTGAAGATCTAGTCAACTCACAGTGGATTTCACCCGTACCTACAATTGCTAGAATCGTTAATTTCTTTGTATTTCACCAACGAACGAAAAAACCATAAGCAATACGGACCGAAAAAACAAATCCACAAGTGAAACACTGACGAAATTCTAATTTTTTTTTTTGGCGAAATTTGGATTTATAATTTGACAATCTTCACTACGATGCAAAGACAAACTATGTGAATTTTGTCGAATTTTTTAAACTAGCGTCACATCATTCGCGCGCTCCGCGCGCGGTAAAACCGGGATTCAGAGTCTTTGTCTTGTATATTCTTCTATCCTCGTAATCCTTTTATAGCTGTATTATAATTGACGATTGATCTGTCTCAAATGAATAAATAAATCACAAGTCATGAACGGTAAGTGACACAAAAAAAAATTGTTGAACAAAAAGATAGAAAATTTAATTACCTACTAGAAAGGTTGTTACAATCTTTTGCCTAAAGTGCACGATAACGGTGATATAGGCAGATAAAGTTTTTCTCTAAATGAAAGATATGCACACACAGGGGTGCGATTCCATAACTTTTATCACTGCTATCACTGTCATACCCACACACACACACATTCCGCTGTATCACTCGTATGCACGACGTGAAGTCATCGCACGTATTGATCTTATGATATTTATCCACAGTGATAGCAGTGATAAAAGTTATGGAATCGCACCCCAGGTCGATACAGTTTTTCTTATAATGGCGCCACTAAATGGGACGAAATTTGTAAGGATATTGTTTACTTATATATGGGGCATTCCAGCCACAACCGAGCGGCGATTACCTCTTCATTTTTTTTTTCGTGACGCCGATTTTTTTCAGTTACTTTTCGACAAAAAAAAACATACGTATTTCTCAAAAAAAATTATTTTTCATCCTCTTCCGTTTCAACAACCTCCAAAGTAGAATTTTTTTTCGCCTAGTGTATTCTCCGATTTTTTTCAAATAAATTCACTAAAAAGTACATTAAGAACCGCAACTTTTGATCGCTATCTCATCATGGGAAAATCATTTTTCTATTTTTTCTATTGGTATTAAACTGTGAAAAATGTGTTTTTATTAGTAAAAAGGAGCAAGTACACAAATAACGTTGTTGATGCTATTATTTATTGAATCATAACTGGTAAATAATAATAATATTTATTAATTAATAAAAATAATCCTTTTTTGATCCTTAATTATTACACGTTTTTAGTAATCCATCCTTCGAATTTGGCATACCAATATCGTTATTGTCATCGAATAGGTACCCAAAAATTACCGCACCGAACGTAAAACGATATTCCACAGACAGGATAGATACTCTCGCTACTAACTCCGATACCGACAAGTAAGAATCATGGTCGTCATTTTTGTGTACAACCCTACGCTAAGCTCTGCTATCAATGTACATACAAGAATAGAATATTTAATTACCTACAGAATAATCGTAAACGTGATGCTGTATAACCCTCAGTCACAAATACACGACCGAAAAGTCATCGATATTTCCTAAACTGAGAATGACAGATTAATTCAAAACAGAAGACACGATCACATATCTGAAAGTAAAAAATTCAAACCGCCAATCGGCAAACGAATAAAATACATGCGAGATTTCGATTTACATGCGATATTTCGAGAATCCTGGGTCAGGGTTTTTTTAAGTTTGGACAATCTTTGAACTTCGCAATTTCATTTGTCATAGGTACGGAACAAGGGCGTAGCCACGACAGTGCGGGCCCCCTTTTTATTTAGTCAAGCGACAAATAATTTTGGAAAAGAAGTCTTGTCAAGGCATAGCCAAAACCTCCGTACACTAGTCCTGAAATTAGATTTAGATTGATTTCAATCAAACAATTTTCCAATAAGTACTTTATATCACGTTTTCTCGTTTTTGCCCTCCCCTGGAGAAAATCCTATAGCTACGCTCTTGTTCCGGAACGCACCTCTGACTGATTTGAGTTCAGTATACTGCAACGATTCTCGGGCAGATTTTCAGGTGCCTCCCACACCTATGCTATTGACTTTAGACATATGCTCTCGCTGACTTTTTTGTGGGAAATTTTATGCACTACAAGATTGTTCCTATACAATTTTTGTCTATCTGGCACGGTTCTCGCAGCGTTCACGGTTACAGCTAACGGCGCGCAAATTATTCATTATTTTGTACGGTTTTTTTTTAAATTTTTTTTGCACTCTTTTGCAGACTAATTTTTTGCGCTTAACTTGGATTTATGATCAGTGGATCATCCCTTACACGTCAATATATATTTTTTTTCGTCCCGGAATTACTTGCATATGATGCCTAAAATCGGTCTAACTCAACCGGCCTATGCACATACACATGTAAAGCAGGCCAGCGTTCAGTGTTTGTCAAAGTTCTCGTCATTTACCAGCAAGACTTAGAGGCGTGAAGAGCGGACGCAAAAACAAAAGAACAAAAAAAAAAAAACCGACATGCCTGGACGTGGCGAGGGACGAGGCCGTGGACGTGGAGGTACGTGTCTTCTAAACTGTATATTCTTGAAATGAAACCATATAATTTTATTGAATATTGTGAAGCGCATAAAATATAGTTTTCTAAAAAATAATCACATTACTTCATTTCAACGAGCCGTCCAACAAGTAAATTGCTCGCTGAAAATTGATACATCTTTTGATTATTTATGGGTTTTATAGCAATAAGACGCCTAGGTGCCTCCTGCAGCAGTGAGGAGGATGGGGGCACAGCCCAAAGAGCAGAGGTACGTATTTATTTTCCACTTTTATCGTCAATTTCGCTATGTATCCGTCAAATGAATCCCAAATCGTAGTGTTAAAAAATAGTTCTAAAATGTGTATGGTTCCTACGATAACTTGAAAAAGCAGAAATATTGAACGCGTTGAAATATTCGTATTAAATGATTAACTTCGCAAAATATTTGTATTTAATGAGTTACGCAATTACGCGACTAGGCGATTTTGGGCAACACAAGAAAGGTGCGGAATAAAAATCTTCCATTCAGCTACACATATACATATACAGCTTGTCGATGCACGTTGAGCGGTGCCGTAAAGTACGATCGAGACAGCACTAGCTTTTCTCTCCGTCTCTATCTTTCTTTCGGTGTCCCGGCAGCAATATTTCGCAGGAATAGCACAATGTATCGAAATTGTACAGTTTAAATATTATCAAAAATTTGTAGCTTTATAACCTCTCCCAAAGTAATACTGATGTACCATTTCGAATTCAGACTAATATTTATGTTCATTTTGATCTGATGATTTTTATGATCAATTCGTTCTTTGAGTCGAAAATCAATGCAAAACTTTATAAGATTGTATTCAACATTTATTTAATTTCCTAAACTTTCGCAGTAGTGTAGCAATAAACGAACCTGATTAGCAGTTATTTTCAACATGGATTCATCAGAAAATTGCCATTACACTTTTTTTTTTTTTTATCGCTTGATCCATTCTGCCTTGTGTTCACCAATCATACATGCTCATCGATATTGTTATTTTTGCGGCACTCTAATGAATATGTGTGTGAAACTTTGCCGAATTCAAGCCTCTGTATTCAACTATTACGAAAAATCCAGCCATCTTTGAAAGTACGTCTCAATTTTCGTGTTTTTCTATAGTTCAAAAAAAAATAATTCAAGTCACACAAAAAAAGTCCATTGGCCAGAAGTGGACTTGTAGTGTTTAAAGATAAAAAACTCCCTCATTGTCAGAGCATTGCATCCATTCCGAAAAAAATTTCGCATACAAATACATACACAAAATCGAACAACTTTAGCCACTTTGATTCTGTCTATGTATACGATTGGCCAATTCTCAGATATATTCGGGTGAAAAAAATTATGACGTAAAAATAGCAAATTTTGAACCAGCTACAAAAATTGAAAAAAAAAAATTGAAAAAATCGCTATACTGAATAGTTCATGTGCGTTCGAAATGATTTTTAGTGTAAAACAGTTTAAAAAGTGCGAGTGTTTGACAATGTAAAGTTTACATAGAGTGCCTCGATTTTAAAACGACTCGATACGTACGTTAGCGTTCGAGTTTGTTGTTTTCTATAATTCGGTATGAAATTCGTTCAAAAATGGGCGCGCAGTCAACTTTACGAACTACTATTCACGGTACTGTTTATCGTAGCGAAACGATTCAGAGCACATTTCGAGGCTAAAATAAGCAGAATTTATAGACAAAGATTTTTTGATTGTTGTATAATTTGAAAGTCCGATTGATTGTTATTATCAATTGGAATGGCTAATGATCTTGCCCTTCTAATCGTTGGTTTTTTGAATTCTGGTAAAAATTACTCGATTACTTATTAATTTCTGTATAACAGACAGTTTATAGTATTGGCGAGTTTCGACCGAGTTTATTGAAAATCATTTCCATTTTGTATAATGTGTTGATTCATGTTTGACGTGTGTGTTATGCCTGGTGGCACCGGATTCAACTCACCTCGGCGCGGCTCAATTCGCGAACGCAGCGCGATACATGAATCTTTTTTTCCTCACAGACTCAATCGGAATCCACGAAAAAAAAAAAAAAAAAAAAAAAAAAAGCCAGCTAATTATACTACATCCAATAAGATATTCAGCGATATTAACACGAAAAGTCTGTTAAACTTTCATATTACTGATGACAATCGGAATCTTATATTATTTTGCAAATTGAGAAATTTTCGTATAAAGGCTGATGCTAGAAGCTTTACAATGTGCTTGACGCGTCTTTCCGACTACCAGTAGAACCAGAGATAATATTTAATGTTGACTACGCACTCATTTCGCAACGAAATTCAATGTCTATGAAATATTAAAAAAAAAAATATTTCGAGAATAAAAATGGCATATTGACATTTTTTACACATATTTCACCGAATACAAAGTCATTTCTTTGCCGACTTGACATGCATTTTTCTGCATGTGTAACAAAGCCACAATCTGAAGCAATAATTGTGGATACCATTTTATAAATTATTGCAATTCCTAATACGTAAGAACTATAGATCACGTTCGCTGGATGATAACGATGATTTATATTACAGAGCAAACAGCAGTGGCCGGATCTGCCGCTGCCGCGTCGGTCGCCACGGCCGACATCAAAACAGCAGCAGCAACAACAGCAACAACAACAGCAGCAACAACAGCAGCAGCAAGTGCCACCGCTGCAACAACAACAGCAGCAGCAACTGCCACCGCTGCAGCAGGAGCAACAGCAGCAGCAACTGCCACCGCTGCAGCAGGAGCAACAGCAGCAGCAACTGCCACCGCTGCAGCAGGAGCAGCAGCAACAGCAACTGCAGCAGCAACTGCAGCAACAGAAGCAGCAGCTGCAGCAACAGCAGCAGCAACTGCAGCAACTGCAGCAGCTACTGCGGCAGCAGCAGCAACAACAACAGCAGCAACTGCAACCGCTGCAGCAGGAGCAGCAGCAGCAGGAGCAACCCATTTGGCAGCCGCGACCGCTGCTGCTGCCTACGTTGAAACCGGCACCGCAACCGCTGCCCGACGACTACCAGCCACTACCAGTGCCCGATCCGCCGCTCCGGATGACATCCGAGGAGGTCAAAATCCTCCAGCAGCAGATCTGCTTCTATAATAGCAGCCTTCTCGTTCTTAAGCTTAGCAACAAGCTTAAGTTCGAGAAGGACCGTGCTAAGAGGGTGAAGCAGACTGCTGCTAAGAGGGATTTGACCTCTCGAAAGCAGCGGATCGAACGGCAGCTGCAGCGGCTGGAGCCGCACCAGCAACAGCAGCAGGGGCAGCAGCAGCAGCCGCAGCAACAACAACAACAACAACAGCAGCAGCAGCAGCAGCAACAATAATAATAATAACAATAATAATAACAATAGTAATAATAACAATAGTGATAATCACAATAATAATAACAATAGTAGTAATAACAATAATAATAATAATAATCATAATAATCATAACAACGTACACACACACGCACACACACACACGCACGCACACACACACACACACACACACACACACACACACACACTTTTTATAATTTAAAATTTACTAGTCAAATTAGTCTGTATTTATAATAATATTGATAATATATAATAAATAAAATTAATATTTGTTAAAATCATAATTTCGTTAGTTGATTTTTCATATTATTTCATTTTATTTCATCCTAAGCTCGCAACCGCGGGCTGCAGGCGGCACTTTATAAGTGCCAGGGAAACACCCACCCACTCTTACCCACTCACACCATTGTGTAAGTTCGTTTCCTTAGATTATGACGCTCAACCTGAGCAAGTATGTGTATATCGATAGACGATATAACTATATGGAGCTGCGCATATCGTCGCAGCATTCAGAGTCATTCACAGGGAAATGATGTTAACCTACGAGATCTCAATATTATCATTAAGTGTTCTCTCATGGCTTTCGCATCTCGCAAATAGGCTTTCCTAACAGGGTCGTCACCGAGTGCAATTGTCGTTGCGTAAGCCGCAGCGTATACACCGCAACTAAACGAGTCGGGCTGTCTTGTAACGGGTTGAAGAACTACATCCGCAACATCGATATGAGGATATCGTTTGGAAATATAACGCCTTTCCTCTCTGCTCAAACGCTCGTATTCACCGCGTAAGAGACTATCGTAGACGTACAGTGTGGAACCATCGTAATAAAGGCAGCACCAATGTCTGCATGCATTACCACCAATTATCTGGACATCCCTTTGAAAAGGACTACATGGCTTAATGCAGGTATAATAAGCTGTATAGCTAGCGGGGTTACAATTGAAACGGCTGTTTTCTTGCAATACGTTTTGAAACAAGTCAACGCTTGAATCCGTTAACAAACTGTTCAGCGACAATACATTTGCCTCGACTTCTTTGATCGAAATATTTCGACGCAAAATCTCTAACAAATCGGCAGTTTCATGAGAGTCTTCGATTTCGTCGTCAATTTCGATTGTTACCCAACCGGCGTTACCGTTATTGTCGTTCTTTGAACTGGAATTGCCCATGTCCTTGGAACTTACCGACAAAACTTTTCTCTCCTCGTCTGTTTGCAAGACGATCTGTGCCGACTCTATACAGTCTTCGCCACTATCGGAACGCGCAATGCGCCGCGCATTTTTTTTCCGCAAAGCTTCTGCCCTGGCTTCGAGAATATATTCAGGATCACGGACCTGCATATTTCTCTGACGACGACTATCTACGATTTCTGGAAGCAAGCATTCCATGTAGAATCTACACAGAAAGGGTTGCATTTTTAAATTCCAGAACGCATCGTCCCTAAGAACCTTAACGAGTTTCAAATCCGTTGAAGTCCACAGTGCAAATATGCAATACTCACGCATGGTTACATGCAGCTGACCTTGCACCTGATAATGGTACATGTGGTTCTTGTTCAAGAGATTCTTGTCTTTCTTGTCAAAAATATTTCGCAAGTTCGGTTTCTCTTGCAAAGCATGATCCAAATTAGCGTTTTGAGCTGAAAACGGACACTTTATTTCGACTATGCCGTCGTCGTCTATTAGGCCGTCTGGAGACGCTCCTAAGTAAGGGATCTCTCGATCGATAAAAAGACCGCAGGGAACGATTTTTTTCCCCAGTTGTAACTCTACGTCTCGTAAAGCGTTACTTTCGTTTGCAAGCCCGAACTGGGTAGCGGCGGTGTCAATGACCTTCGGAAATCGAATACCCGTAACCATATTTGCGCACGAAGTACTCGGCAGCATACGACATATCGGCCCGAATTTCGATGCCGTAATTATCTCAGTACGCAACTGATGCCATAGCTCAGAATTGCTTTGTGATATCGTATCACGCTCAATCTGGCTACGGTCGTTCTGGTAGGACTTTAATTTGTCCATGTGTTTTTCAACGAGAACACCGAACGTGTCCTTATCAATATCCGGCTTTCTAGCCGACGGTCCATAGTCTTTGTCGACGCCGTGAAACCTTGGACGCCTCTGATTGCGCTTTTTCAACTTATACACGCGGTTTAGGTGATTTTGGTAACGCCTGTGCCTTTCCATTTTCATCACAGTAGCGGGAACCTTGTAGTTTTTATGGAGGTGCAACTTAGATAACAGTGCCTGAGTGGAGTGCTGCACAACAGCCCCATAGCATCTCATTTCGTACGAGTTTCTCATACAATGGTTGATTCTCTTACCGGAATTCAACTTATTCACTACGGAATTGCAACCCTCTGCTATATTGTTATTGACTTTTCTCAATAAGCTTTTGGCGTGACAGCTCAGATAGCGCACTGCCTCCTGAACGTGAGGATAAAGCCCCGTCCTGTGGAGTTCCGCCAGCACATTCTTACCATTCGGCTCAGGTGTACACTCGAACGGTAGTGTTTGGCAATTCGTGTGATCACCGAACTCGTGATCCAATATAATGAGAATATCTTTACAGAGTCTAGTTGCTTTTTCAGCCTCTGAAGTATTCTCGGCGTTACGGAGATCCCTGGCTCTCTCAACACTTTTACGGATTTTTAATCCGCTCGCTGACACATAGCCCCGAAGTTGGGTTATACTAAGGGTTCCTTTCAAAGGAGCAGTTCTAAGCTTCACGTCAGAAGCGATTTTAAGCTTACGGCACAAGTTGCGAAACAAGTGGTTGTTACACTCTACTTTTTCAACAATAGTTCCGTAATCAGCGTACGGATTATCATCGCGTATAGCCTGATATACGCTGCTATCACCGTCCGCCACAAGCGTTCGGTATATTAAACCGTTGCTCGCAACGCTTGTACGGAAACCTTCTAGAATAATGTCGGTTTCCATTGCGTTGGAGCTACGGTCACGACCCCAATTTTTGTGGCACACATGAGGGGTCGGTTCCTTGTTTAGCAACTCTGCTCTCGCGTGGGTCGCGCAATACTTGTTGCGTACGCCAACATATAAAGCTAACTTGGTCTCGTGACCGAAGATCATGGCTGCACCCGATAGCGCATCGTGTTTACCACCCCCGTATGAGCGTTTCGACCAACAGCCATCCGCAATGACCTGTATGTACGGTACACCGTCGATAACATGCCCCTTCTCGATGGCAATTTCTCTTTCCATTGCCGCAGCTTTTAATCTTTCGGCTTCGGCAACTTCGTGGAAGTTATCAAAAATTTTGTCCCGATATCTCAGGTACGTTGGAGCTGTCATACAAGGGATTGACATCGCGGCAAGCAGTTCTTGCAGTGTACTGTGCCCAGTACCCGATGTGATTGTACCGCAAACGGCACTTTCATTGATCCCAAGTATATTTTGGTGATCAGGATCCGTCCAAATGTTGAACGTGTAATCGCACATTCGACACACGAAATGCAGTTGCGTTCGCAAACCTCGATTGAACGACTTAACCAATTTCAGTTCACTGAAAGGGCAACCCAACTTAATGTTGTGATTGTCGAATTTTTCATGCAATTGCTGCAGAAAGTACATAATGTCGACGATACGTCGACCTTCGATACTGGTGTCACTGACACCTTGGTCCGTTGGACCTTCGATAGTCGTGTCACTGACACCCTGGTCCGTTGGACCTTCGATAGTCGTGTCACTGACACCCTGGTCCATTGGACCGTTTCCGGCGACAAGTACATTGTCGTCACTTACCATTGTGGAACGATCATCCACGACTGCGGCGGTAGCACGGCCATCTTCTGCGCGAAGTGGAACGTTGCCCTTCTTCGCCCTAAAACAAACCGCGGGTTAATTAGTATTTCCATCAGTAGAATTATGTAGAATGCACACGGCTTCACAGGGATTTCTACTGTCAGAATGGAAATTCTCATCAAATACTATTTTGTGAAACTTATCGACAAATTATACTTGGCGCGGTTAATGGTAATACCGTCATACCGGAAGGCAATTGGCAGACAGATCTATAGAATAATACTTGACTGAAGAATAAATAAATTGCAGTACTTTTACGAATTGTCAGTTATTCATTATCGGAGAGTTGATCATTGCTCGAATTATGCGTGATTTTTTTCACAAAGAGAAACGAATTCATCAAATAATGAACAATTGCTTTAAAAACGACTATTTTTCCAGGGATTAATAAATTCGTGATTGTAAAGTCGAGTTCAAACAGAAAGTTAGTTCCAGGCTCTAATGGATATACCGTATATTAAAGCGAGTTCAGACAATATAAGAATTGAGTATTTTTATCCTGCGGATCCCTGGTCGGCAATGAGCCTATTTATTTAAGGTCCTATGTATTATTGTGATTATGACATCACCTCATTGGTTATTTGACAATCGAAAAAGGTAATGCTATACGACAACTGAGTAATTATGATTCAGGCGTATACATTGTGTGAAACGTTCGACCTTTGTTGCAGCATAGAGTTCCGCAGGAGACATCTAATTAATTCATATACGATGTGGGAAATGAGATATCGAATCCTTGTATTTGTATAAAGAATCGTACTTACCTACTACGATAACGTTCCTTTCGCGGAACGCGTTTTCTTTTGTAATGGCCATTGGCCATAACGATTATGTAGGTATAATCACAGATTATATATATACACTTAACCTAGGCATGCACTTATAGCTAGATATGCTAAAAAAATAAAATAATAAAAATTAGAACACGAATAAACACACACACTCAAACTCGCGAAACACACGGAGACACGTACACTCGCGAAACACTAAAGTCAACACTGAACAGTCACAGCACATGTGCGCCGCGAACTGATACCGCTGGAACTTTTGATCTGCGCGGTGTTGTCAGTTATGGAACTAAACATGACAACGGACGAGCCAATTGGCTTCTCACGATGAGTGGAAAATGTATTCCATTCGGTATGAAATATTCTAAAATTAATCGACGTAAAATTAGAGGGCCGTAGTAACATAGATATAATTGGGCAACATTTCATTATTCGTCAACCATCATAGATGAAGTGTAGCAGTCGAGATAATTCGACGCCCCGGTATAAAAGTACGATATCTCATATTGAGGTAGAAAACCATAATATCACAGAGTGTGGTGGAAAAACATGCTATCTCAATTTTCCTTGTACAAAACATCGTATGTCCATACCTTTCACAAAGGACTTGAGACCTTACCACATTATATTTTTGAGATAGCATGGTTTTCTACCACAATTTGAGATATCATACTGTTATACTGAGGCGTCGAATAGGATGGGTATGAAAGTTTTTCTTCGACGAAAAGGAGTGAAGAGTGACAATAGTTATGACATACATCGTGTGTGTTAATCGTCACGTATAGCATCGGTAACATTTCATCAAAATTTCTGAATTCATATCACATC
Organism: Macrophya alboannulata; assembly: GCA_949628255.1. Classification (NCBI taxonomy): domain Eukaryota; kingdom Metazoa; phylum Arthropoda; class Insecta; order Hymenoptera; family Tenthredinidae; genus Macrophya; species Macrophya alboannulata. Next base: position 30,157,849 of record OX451207.1, on the reverse strand, counting down.
TATATTACTTTTGAAATAATTCATTGATAGAAGATTACAGGGATGGAATCTTCATTGAAATCTGAAAATGACATTGGTTCTTCTGTGAAAAATTCGAAAGTCAGATTCAGTCTTCGAAGTAGTAAAAAATGTATTTGTCCAATTGGAACGAGTTCACATACCGTGGGTGGTACACCCGATAAAGATGTGAATATAGTATGTACGGAAGTCAGCCGAAATTGCGATATTCAAATAGAAAAGGAGGAGAGAACTAGTGAGTTGGTGTTATCCTTGTTTAATATCCCATGTTAAACAAGAACAACTGGGACTCACTGATTGTGAGTTCCCCGCTCTTGATCTATTCCGACATCGCTTCTACTCCCGGGCGATTCATTGGCCCACGAACTCCAGTTGTTATGTTTTGGGTGTGCCGAAGCCAACACTAATGTCGATAAGAGATCAGTGGAGGCCCGTCATTGGCGCAGATTTGAACTGGCTAGGTTCCCGCCTCGCGGCGCCCCTCTTATTTGTCGAGGAACTTCGCAGCATCGAAAACTCTAACGATAAACCCTATTTATTCCCTCGAACGGGGTCTGTACGGATGAGGAAACAACGTACTATATCAATTATTTACATGGATTTTTTCTGGTCGAGAAATCTAGGTGGATGGAAAATTTAAGCAAGAATAAAAGCAGTGCAAAATAAATAACCTCACTGTAATGCCAACCCCGATTGTAATCTCATCTGTTATTGATTTTCTGCTAACTGTCAGTCGAGTAGGTTATGTTTGGGACCCGCGTAGATTATTCGAATTCATTTTTACTCTCTTGAAAAATTGTCAGCTGTGAATAAAACGGGTAGAAATAATACGCTGAGCGTAGTTTTCAACTCCGAATTCGAATTCATTTATCCTATCTTCAAATGCTAGGTTATGTAGCGGCCGGGTGAGGTTACGCCGTCTGCGATCTGTCATTGATTTTCTGCTAACTGTCAGTCGAGTAGGTTATGTTTGGGACCCGCGTAGATTATTCGAATTCATTTTTACTCTCTTGAAAAATTATGAGCTGTGAATAAAACGAGTAGAAATAATACGCTGCGCGTAGTTTTCAACTCCGAATTCGAATTCATTTATCCTATCTTCAAATGCTAGGTTATGTAGCGGCCGGGTGAGGTTACGCCGTCTGCGATCTGTTATTGATTTTCTGCTAACTGTCAGTCGAGTAGGTTATGTTTGGGACCCGCGTAGATTATTCGAATTCATTTTTACTCTCTTGAAAAATTGTCAGCTGTGAATAAAACGAGTAGAAATAATACGCTGAGCGTAGTTTTCAACTCCGAATTCGAATTCATTTATCCTATCTTCAAATGCTAGGTTATGTAGCGGCCGGGTGAGGTTACGCCGTCTGCGATCTGTTATTGATTTTCTGCTAACTGTCAGTCGAGTAGGTTATGTTTGGGACCCGCGTAGATTATTCGAATTCATTTTTACTCTCTTGAAAAATTGTCAGCTGTGAATAAAACGAGTAGAAATAATACGCTGAGCGTAGTTTTCAACTCCGAATTCGAATTCATTTATCCTATCTTCAAATGCTAGGTTATGTAGCGGCCGGGTGAGGTTACGCCGTCTGCGATCTGTCATTGATTTTCTGCTAACTGTCAGTCGAGTAGGTTATGTTTGGGACCCGCGTAGATTATTCGAATTCATTTTTACTCTCTTGAAAAATTATGAGCTGTGAATAAAACGAGTAGAAATAATACGCTGCGCGTAGTTTTCAACTCCGAATTCGAATTCATTTATCCTATCTTCAAATGCTAGGTTATGTAGCGGCCGGGTGAGGTTACGCCGTCTGCGATCTGTTATTGATTTTCTGCTAACTGTCAGTCGAGTAGGTTATGTTTGGGACCCGCGTAGATTATTCGAATTCATTTTTACTCTCTTGAAAAATTATGAGCTGTGAATAAAACGAGTAGAAATAATACGCTGAGCGTAGTTTTCAACTCCGAATTCGAATTCATTTATCCTATCTTCAAATGCTAGGTTATGTAGCGGCCGGGTGAGGTTACGCCGTCTGCGATCTGTTATTGATTTTCTGCTAACTGTCAGTCGAGTAGGTTATGTTTGGGACCCGCGTAGATTATTCGAATTCATTTTTACTCTCTTGAAAAATTGTCAGCTGTGAATAAAACGAGTAGAAATAATACGCTGAGCGTAGTTTTCAACTCCGAATTCGAATTCATTTATCCTATCTTCAAATGCTAGGTTATGTAGCGGCCGGGTGAGGTTACGCCGTCTGCGATCTGTCATTGATTTTCTGCTAACTGTCAGTCGAGTAGGTTATGTTTGGGACCCGCGTAGATTATTCGAATTCATTTTTACTCTCTTGAAAAATTATGAGCTGTGAATAAAACGAGTAGAAATAATACGCTGAGCGTAGTTTTCAACTCCGAATTCGAATTCATTTATCCTATCTTCAAATGCTAGGTTATGTAGCGGCCGGGTGAGGTTACGCCGTCTGCGATCTGTTATTGATTTTCTGCTAACTGTCAGTCGAGTAGGTTATGTTTGGGACCCGCGTAGATTATTCGAATTCATTTTTACTCTCTTGAAAAATTGTCAGCTGTGAATAAAACGAGTAGAAATAATACGCTGAGCGTAGTTTTCAACTCCGAATTCGAATTCATTTATCCTATCTTCAAATGCTAGGTTATGTAGCGGCCGGGTGAGGTTACGCCGTCTGCGATCTGTCATTGATTTTCTGCTAACTGTCAGTCGAGTAGGTTATGTTTGGGACCCGCGTAGATTATTCGAATTCATTTTTACTCTCTTGAAAAATTATGAGCTGTGAATAAAACGAGTAGAAATAATACGCTGAGCGTAGTTTTCAACTCCGAATTCGAATTCATTTATCCTATCTTCAAATGCTAGGTTATGTAGCGGCCGGGTGAGGTTACGCCGTCTGCGATCTGTTATTGATTTTCTGCTAACTGTCAGTCGAGTAGGTTATGTTTGGGACCCGCGTAGATTATTCGAATTCATTTTTACTCTCTTGAAAAATTGTCAGCTGTGAATAAAACGAGTAGAAATAATACGCTGAGCGTAGTTTTCAACTCCGAATTCGAATTCATTTATCCTATCTTCAAATGCTAGGTTATGTAGCGGCCGGGTGAGGTTACGCCGTCTGCGATCTGTCATTGATTTTCTGCTAACTGTCAGTCGAGTAGGTTATGTTTGGGACCCGCGTAGATTATTCGAATTCATTTTTACTCTCTTGAAAAATTATGAGCTGTGAATAAAACGAGTAGAAATAATACGCTGCGCGTAGTTTTCAACTCCGAATTCGAATTCATTTATCCTATCTTCAAATGCTAGGTTATGTAGCGGCCGGGTGAGGTTACGCCGTCTGCGATCTGTCATTGATTTTCTGCTAACTGTCAGTCGAGTAGGTTATGTTTGGGACCCGCGTAGATTATTCGAATTCATTTTTACTCTCTTGAAAAATTATGAGCTGTGAATAAAACGAGTAGAAATAATACGCTGCGCGTAGTTTTCAACTCCGAATTCGAATTCATTTATCCTATCTTCAAATGCTAGGTTATGTAGCGGCCGGGTGAGGTTACGCCGTCTGCGATCTGTTATTGATTTTCTGCTAACTGTCAGTCGAGTAGGTTATGTTTGGGACCCGCGTAGATTATTCGAATTCATTTTTACTCTCTTGAAAAATTGTCAGCTGTGGATAAAACGAGTAGAAATAATACGCTGAGCGTAGTTTTCAACTCCGAATTCGAATTCATTTATCCTATCTTCAAATGCTAGGTTATGTAGCGGCCGGGTGAGGTTACGCCGTCTGCGATCTGTCATTGATTTTCTGCTAACTGTCAGTCGAGTAGGTTATGTTTGGGACCCGCGTAGATTATTCGAATTCATTTTTACTCTCTTGAAAAATTATGAGCTGTGAATAAAACGAGTAGAAATAATACGCTGAGCGTAGTTTTCAACTCCGAATTCGAATTCATTTATCCTATCTTCAAATGCTAGGTTATGTAGCGGCCGGGTGAGGTTACGCCGTCTGCGATCTGTCATTGATTTTCTGCTAACTGTCAGTCGAGTAGGTTATGTTTGGGACCCGCGTAGATTATTCGAATTCATTTTTACTCTCTTGAAAAATTATGAGCTGTGAATAAAACGAGTAGAAATAATACGCTGAGCGTAGTTTTCAACTCCGAATTCGAATTCATTTATCCTATCTTCAAATGCTAGGTTATGTAGCGGCCGGGTGAGGTTACGCCGTCTGCGATCTGTTATTGATTTTCTGCTAACTGTCAGTCGAGTAGGTTATGTTTGGGACCCGCGTAGATTATTCGAATTCATTTTTACTCTCTTGAAAAATTGTCAGCTGTGAATAAAACGAGTAGAAATAATACGCTGAGCGTAGTTTTCAACTCCGAATTCGAATTCATTTATCCTATCTTCAAATGCTAGGTTATGTAGCGGCCGGGTGAGGTTACGCCGTCTGCGATCTGTCATTGATTTTCTGCTAACTGTCAGTCGAGTAGGTTATGTTTGGGACCCGCGTAGATTATTCGAATTCATTTTTACTCTCTTGAAAAATTATGAGCTGTGAATAAAACGAGTAGAAATAATACGCTGAGCGTAGTTTTCAACTCCGAATTCGAATTCATTTATCCTATCTTCAAATGCTAGGTTATGTAGCGGCCGGGTGAGGTTACGCCGTCTGCGATCTGTTATTGATTTTCTGCTAACTGTCAGTCGAGTAGGTTATGTTTGGGACCCGCGTAGATTATTCGAATTCATTTTTACTCTCTTGAAAAATTGTCAGCTGTGAATAAAACGAGTAGAAATAATACGCTGAGCGTAGTTTTCAACTCCGAATTCGAATTCATTTATCCTATCTTCAAATGCTAGGTTATGTAGCGGCCGGGTGAGGTTACGCCGTCTGCGATCTGTCATTGATTTTCTGCTAACTGTCAGTCGAGTAGGTTATGTTTGGGACCCGCGTAGATTATTCGAATTCATTTTTACTCTCTTGAAAAATTATGAGCTGTGAATAAAACGAGTAGAAATAATACGCTGAGCGTAGTTTTCAACTCCGAATTCGAATTCATTTATCCTATCTTCAAATGCTAGGTTATGTAGCGGCCGGGTGAGGTTACGCCGTCTGCGATCTGTTATTGATTTTCTGCTAACTGTCAGTCGAGTAGGTTATGTTTGGGACCCGCGTAGATTATTCGAATTCATTTTTACTCTCTTGAAAAATTGTCAGCTGTGAATAAAACGAGTAGAAATAATACGCTGAGCGTAGTTTTCAACTCCGAATTCGAATTCATTTATCCTATCTTCAAATGCTAGGTTATGTAGCGGCCGGGTGAGGTTACGCCGTCTGCGATCTGTCATTGATTTTCTGCTAACTGTCAGTCGAGTAGGTTATGTTTGGGACCCGCGTAGATTATTCGAATTCATTTTTACTCTCTTGAAAAATTATGAGCTGTGAATAAAACGAGTAGAAATAATACGCTGAGCGTAGTTTTCAACTCCGAATTCGAATTCATTTATCCTATCTTCAAATGCTAGGTTATGTAGCGGCCGGGTGAGGTTACGCCGTCTGCGATCTGTTATTGATTTTCTGCTAACTGTCAGTCGAGTAGGTTATGTTTGGGACCCGCGTAGATTATTCGAATTCATTTTTACTCTCTTGAAAAATTGTCAGCTGTGAATAAAACGAGTAGAAATAATACGCTGAGCGTAGTTTTCAACTCCGAATTCGAATTCATTTATCCTATCTTCAAATGCTAGGTTATGTAGCGGCCGGGTGAGGTTACGCCGTCTGCGATCTGTCATTGATTTTCTGCTAACTGTCAGTCGAGTAGGTTATGTTTGGGACCCGCGTAGATTATTCGAATTCATTTTTACTCTCTTGAAAAATTATGAGCTGTGAATAAAACGAGTAGAAATAATACGCTGCGCGTAGTTTTCAACTCCGAATTCGAATTCATTTATCCTATCTTCAAATGCTAGGTTATGTAGCGGCCGGGTGAGGTTACGCCGTCTGCGATCTGTCATTGATTTTCTGCTAACTGTCAGTCGAGTAGGTTATGTTTGGGACCCGCGTAGATTATTCGAATTCATTTTTACTCTCTTGAAAAATTATGAGCTGTGAATAAAACGAGTAGAAATAATACGCTGCGCGTAGTTTTCAACTCCGAATTCGAATTCATTTATCCTATCTTCAAATGCTAGGTTATGTAGCGGCCGGGTGAGGTTACGCCGTCTGCGATCTGTTATTGATTTTCTGCTAACTGTCAGTCGAGTAGGTTATGTTTGGGACCCGCGTAGATTATTCGAATTCATTTTTACTCTCTTGAAAAATTGTCAGCTGTGGATAAAACGAGTAGAAATAATACGCTGAGCGTAGTTTTCAACTCCGAATTCGAATTCATTTATCCTATCTTCAAATGCTAGGTTATGTAGCGGCCGGGTGAGGTTACGCCGTCTGCGATCTGTCATTGATTTTCTGCTAACTGTCAGTCGAGTAGGTTATGTTTGGGACCCGCGTAGATTATTCGAATTCATTTTTACTCTCTTGAAAAATTATGAGCTGTGAATAAAACGAGTAGAAATAATACGCTGAGCGTAGTTTTCAACTCCGAATTCGAATTCATTTATCCTATCTTCAAATGCTAGGTTATGTAGCGGCCGGGTGAGGTTACGCCGTCTGCGATCTGTTATTGATTTTCTGCTGTCAGTCGAATGCGGTTATGTCGACTATGGTTTGCCTTCTCGTATAATAAATAAAAGCAACGTTATTATTTCAATTACGATTCCGAATTGGGTTGGGTTTTCTACCTATTTCTGACAAAAAATCAGGCGATTTCAAATATAGATGACAGAAAGCAATTACGTCTACGAAATTCTGAAATCGTGGTTGTCGTTCACATGATCCCCACACAATTAGTTCGTGGCAGCACGTGCCATCATAAATAGTTGAGAAAGTATCACCAGCGCTGCCACGATGTATCCTTGATGCATGCGTATAATGTCGGTACAAAATGTCGCCAAAGTGAGATGTCGGTGTTCTTCGTAATCGAAAATCAGATTAGCTGCCGTTTTGTCATTTCAGCATCAAATCTTACGGGAGTGGGCTCAAAATTTGTGTTTTCTCAGTGCCGAGTGGCATCATACCGGACAGTGCAATTCATTCAGTGCAAGTGTTCAAATTTCCATCGTTTATGTGGTTGATTATCAATCTGCAAAAATTTTTTCAAAATTTTCGAAAAGTAAAAAGTCGCTCCACTTTTTGCCAAAGTAAGGCATCAATTGCCCAATTTTTATCCTGATTGTTTGAGTGGCGTAGGAGTTTTGGCTCGCCGCGTTTTCGAGGTGTACAGCGCGACTTTAATATCCCCTTAAGAGGTGGTGCAAGCCATTTCTTCGTGTTTATTCAAATTTTTGCATCCTGTACTGTTTCTTACATGTGAATTGTTCCAACTTTACTGGAAAGGGCTTCTTTAGATTGCTCAATCTAGATCCAGAATCCAAATACAAAAATCAAAAGTGATGGACCTAATATGCGGTGGAGCAAAATTGTAAAAATAGACTGATCTACATTAAAATCAGCATTCGACGGTTCATGGGGCTGCTTACTTCCGGTCCTGAAGTCATGATACGAAAATCCAAAATCATGGATCAGAATTATCGAAAGTAGGCTACGTACGTCACGGTCGCATGATAATTGCTGCTGATGGTTTTTGGTGTCTCTTGATGTGAATTTGATAATGTAGTTTTCAATTTCAATTTGAATTTAGCATGTTCAAAAACTTTCAATTGATAATTTTTATGTGAAATTGTCTGCCTATCGGAATGTATGCATTTACACTGCAGATCTAGAGTCAGCGGCCCAAAACCTCGTCTGAATGAATATCAAAAAGATCGGATGTCAGGAGAAGTGTGAGCTTCAAAAAGTTGAATAAACATGGAGAAATGGCCCGCGCCACGTCTTAGAGTTGAATTATAGTTGAGCTCATCTTGTGGGAGGATTTGTTTTGTGTCCAAAACTATAAGGTTTACAATAGTGAAAGTCGACAAAATAATTTGTCAACTTACTTCTGAGACACCCTAGTGTATGTAGGTCTATGTGTTTCATAAATATGCCTATGGGGAATTCCACGTCAAATCGACCTGACCAAAAGCCTGACCCTTTCAGAATTAGTTTAAACTTTGTGAAAACTTTTTGTTACTTGTCGAGAATATTTGTGATTTTATTTAGATTTTTATTCGACGACGTTTAGACGTTAGCATCCGCTGCGGAAATTGAGAATGTCCGAAGTTCAATTGAGTATAACTCGAGAACTATTGATTATATAAAGAAAAGTTGCCTATAAAAAAGTTTCAGTTTTGAGTGAACTTTAACGCCAAAATATGCAAAATTTTATCGAGGCCGCTGAAAGTTCTTAAAGACTCAAAAAATATTAGTTTTCGAGATTTTTCAAAAACGGTTTAATTTTTTTCGCTGAAAATTTCAGAGGATATTTTTTTCTTACTCTTCGAAAACTTGTGTGAATTTCATCATGGGCCGGGATTTGGTTTCGTAGCTATGCTATTCTTCTGAATTGTTTTCTAAAAAAAAAAAACTTTCTCAGCACATGAAGTGTGGAATCAAAGAAAACATAATACAAATGATGAGATTCTGGTTATTTTTTCTGTTTCTTTAAGATTTTGAAAATCTAAAAAAAAAAATTTTTTTTTTTTACAATCTTAAAAAAAAAAAAAAATAACCGGAATCTCATCATTTGTATTATGTTTGCGTCGATTCTACACTTCATGTACTGAAAAAGTTTTTTTTTTTTCGAAAACAATTCAGAAAAATAGCATAGCTTCGAAACCAATTCCCGGCCCATGATGAAATTTACACAAGTTTTCGAACAGTAAGAAAGAAACATCCTCTGAAATTTTCAGCGGAGAATATTGAACCGTTTTTTAAAAATCTCAAAACTAAAATTTTTTGAGTTTTTGAGAACTTTCAGCGGCCTCGATAAATTTTTGCATATTCTGGCTTTGAATTACACTCAAAACTGAAACCTTTTTATATGCAACTTTTATTTCTATAATCAATAGTTTTCAAGTTATACTTGATCGAACTTCGGACATTCGCGATTTCCGCATAAATTATATCGAATGCTACCGTCTAATAAACGTCGTCGAATAAAAATCTGAAAAAAATGACAGTTATTCTCGAGTAGTAGCGGAAAGTTTTCACAAAGTTTAAACATATTCGGAGAGGGTCAGGCTTATGGTCAGGTCGGTCTGACGTGGAATTCCCCATATACATTCTTCGATGATTTGAGAATTTATTCAATAGACTAAACCCTCTTTATGATATACTGATCCTGATAAAAATATGTGTCCGTACATTTATTTGAAAAACTCTGAAACCCGATGATTCAATCTATTTCGGAGAATATTTTATGAATTTGTTGGATTTCGATTAGAGGGTGTTTATTTTCTGTAAATAAATACAATAAAATATATAGAGAGAAAAAAAAAATGAATGAAACCAAATTGTATTAGATTTTACTTATTTTTTCGACGAATTCTTTTTACTCTTGCAATGAAAAGCAAAGAAATATTTTGATGGTGAAATTATTCCAGCATGTGAACCATGCCATAAGATCCGTACTGAATAATAATTGGTATTTAGTTTGGGAATCTGAAAGTTATTTTGACAAATTATTATTGCGTATGGAACAGGTATGCGAAGTATGTTTGTCAGAAAATGGCTAGCACCAAAAGGGTGCGGGCTGAAAACACCCTAGTCACAGGTCTACATATGGGGCATTCCATGCCAAATCACCGAGGTTTTGGCCCGACCCCCTTCGATTTCGCTGAGAATTTTTTATCATTTTCTACCCTACCAAAGACATTTTTCTGAATTTTGTCAGATTTTTTTACCCAACCCAAAAGAAGTTACGAATTTTTGGAAAAAACCGCTCTTTTTTTTTTTAAATGCTAGAACTTTTTCAAAAATTGACAGATGTCAGGATCTATGAAATATTTCAATATTTAAAAAAAAAACGTTTTTTTTCGAAGTCCGAAACCTTCGATTCTTAATTTTTTTGTCTCAAAAAAAACTTCAACTAAGATAGTATTTAACCCCCCTATTTAGATTTTGTGCCGACTTTTCTTTTTATTTTCTTTTTCGATTGAAAAAAAAAAAAATTCTAAAATTAGCTTATTTTACATAACTTTGCGTTAAAATTTTTTGGATTGTTTTTAAAATCTTAGAAATTGAAAAAATTTGTACAAAAACAATCGTTAAGTGTATTTACAGCCAGGATTAAGTTATTTTATTAAAGTATCGTTGTTACAATGTTAAATGTTAAGTTAATGTTACAATGTTAATGTTACAATGTTAATAGTTAAGTCTTTTTCTTCGTCGGAACAATCCACACAACACAGTACAGTTAAGAAACCAAGAAAACCATCGTTAAATCGAGGAAAATAATTATAATATTTAAATTTTTAACATTGTAACAACGATACTTTAATAAAATAACTCAATCCTGGCTGTGAATACACTTAACGATTGTTTTTGTACAATTTTTTTCAATTTCTAAGATTTTAAAAACAATCCAAAAAAATTTTAACGCAAAGTTATGTAAAATAAGCTAATTTTAGAATTTTTTTTTTTTTTCAATCGAAAAAAAAAAAATAGAAAGAAAAGTCGGCACAAAATCTAAATAGGGGGGTTAAATACTATCTTAGTTGAAGTTTTTTTTGAGACAAAAAAATTGAGAATCGGAGGTTTCGGACTTCGAAAAAAAACGTTTTTTTTTTAAATATTGAAATATTTCATAGATCCTGACATCTGTCAATTTTTGAAAACGTTCTAGCATTTAAAAAAAAAAAAGAGCGGTTTTTTCCAAAAATTCGTAACTTTTTTTGGGTTGGGTAAAAAAATCTGAAAAAATTCAGAAAAATGTCTTTGGTAGGGTAGAAAATGATAAAGAATTTTCAGCGAAATCGAAGGGGGTCGGGCCGAAACCTCGGTGATTTGACATGGAATGCCCCATATATAATATGTACGTTGCTCACTTACCAACACGCTGCGAGAATTCCGAGTATTCTCCTCGTCGTAATTGCCGATTTGTCGTAAGACCAGGCAGCCAACTATTTCAACTTACGACTTTGATGGAGTACGTCTATGTCCGCTGATAGCTACAGACCTGAAAGATCAATGATCGCTGCAACAACTAGGCCACTGTCACGATCGAGGAAAGTGGTTGAGAGACACGGATCACTTCTAACTGATTGTGCGGACTGACGAACTCTCTTTTTTGAAGTATAAACCGAACGTCCACTGCTGCAACGATCCAAAAACCTTAACTTTTTATCATATTGAAATCATTTACAGTGGGAATAAATTCAGAGATCTTGAAGGCCAATGAAACCCTACCATATCAGAGTGAATACGCCAATGAATAAACATTTCAATCATATCGGCATGTATAATGAAATTTTCAAGAATACTATCTCATCAAAAATAGCCAGCCGTTAACTACGGGGTCATTTTCATCGCCAAATATCAATTTTTTATTCATTTCAATCCATAAAACAACATATAGTAATATTCATTCATAGGCACTTTCAGCCTATAATGTTGGTAAGCGGAAAATGCATTACCAAGTTCCAGATTTTTACCGGGTGTAACAAAAAGTTTGGTCGCCACTTCACCGGGTGATTCTCCAGCTCGAGATCGGTGAAGATCTATCAAGACTTGTAGCCGCAAAACTGACCTTGGACTTCAAAATCAAGGTCAAAATTTTGACTATTTTTAAAAAACCTACTAGTTCAGAGAATAAAAAGTCTCCGAAGAACCATAGGTCTAGATCGATTCCTTCCCATCAAAAAAGACTTCGGAAGACAAAAGAAATTCGGTGTGATTATAGCAACAGAAATTTCAATCGGTTATCGACCACAAGACTTCGGTCTCATCTTAAATTTCTTTTTATGATATTTTTGATTTTTTTGGAAACTTTTGTGATATTTTTATTAATTTAACCAAATTTTTCAAGCCCTTTTGCCTTGATTTGAATTTTCATTAATTTTTTTCGAAGTTTTTTGAAGTCTTAGGATTTTAAAAACCAAGATTTAAATTGTTCTGATTTTTTTTTAGATTCTTTTACATTCATGTTTTGCGGTTAATCTTTACTGGTTACGGCGTTGATAGCGCGATACCTTGTTCACAAAACCTTAAAAAACTTCAAAAAACTTTCACAAAAATCAAAGAAAATTCGAAAAAATTCAAGAGAACGTGCAAGAACTCAAAAACAAAAAAATTGAAACATTTTGAAAAAAATTAAAAAATCTTACAACAAAATTAAAAATATCATAAAAAGAAATTTAAGAAGGGACCGAAGTCTTGTGGTCGACAACCGATCGAAATCTCTGTTGTTATAATTACTCCGAATTTCTTTTATCTTCCGAAGTCTGTTTTGAATGAAAGGAATCGATATAGATCTATGGTTCCTCGGAGACTTTTTACCCTCTGAATTAGTAGAATTTTTTAAGACAATGAAAATTTTGATCTTGATTTTGAAGGTCAAGGTCAGTTTTGCGGTTACAAGTTTTGATAGATCTTCACCGATCTCGAGCTGGAGAATCACCCGGTGAAGTGGCGACCAAACTTTTTGTTACACTCGGTACCCAGTCACTCGCGGCTTATAGTGTGAAGGTGGCATATTTCTTTTTGCGAGAGAGACTCGTGCCACGATTGCATCTAGCGGATACCACAGACCGAAGTGAGACGACTCAGTCGGCAACCGTGCGGGTAGTAACCGTTATTCGTTTACTCTGTAACTGAGGATTTGTACTGACAGATTCCATTTGGTACTAAGAACACGTTTGGATTGCAAAGACTTGATTATGTGCTTGAAGGTAGAAATTCATCGGAGTCCTTACCACGTAAATTTTGCGCGAGGAGGAATCGTCTCGTATTTAATTCCAAATCACGAATTGAAACGAATTGATATGGATTCGTTGGAATAGGGATGGATCGATACAAAATCTACCGAAAAGAATTCGAACAAGCAGGTCAGTCCCAGAATCTCCCTTCCGGATTTTTCAAGCTGAAAAATAATATTCCTTGAGTTAAAAGTTTAATTAGAAGAAAAGGAAATTTGTATGAGCAGAAAGATAATTTTTTGATTCTTACACTGAAACTACTAGATCGATTGATTCAGCAATTCAACTAGGTCTAAATTAGAGCAAATCCGTTTGATTGAGACCAGAATCATAAAAATCCGTTGATCTGTTCTCGAGATATCAATCAAAATTTTTTCTTTCTGAATTTTGGTCCTTGAAAAAATCGACAACTATAACTGGACCGATCAAATCCAAAATCTCATCAGTTATAGGTGTAGAAAAACCGCATCAACTGATATAAGAAGAAATTAAATCCATTCATTCGTCCTCGGGATACCGTCAGACAAAAATTGATCAGACACAAACACATCCAAGGATCCATGTGAAAATGTTCCTCGGTGATTCTCTGGACCTTAAAACGTAGAGATCAGACAAAACCTCAAGTTTTCATTTTCTGAAAAGTTAGAATATAGAAATCGTAAAATTGGGATTGGAACACGGCGATGCGAGTCACATTTACTCAATTTTGAATTTGTTTTTATTTAACGGGAGTACATTCTTGATTTATGCGGTTGATGAAAATATGAAACGAGTGTGGTATTAGGGATGAAAAACTATGCTACACATATGCATGAGTGAAAGATGTGCGAGGTGACTGTTCGTGACGGGAGTGGCGCCGTTGACGTATGTGCATAATAAATGCCACCCACTTCCACGGTTGCGCATTTCCCGTGTTGGTATGCTGGCCAACTGTGGCCCAAAGGCCAGACGTAACATCGTACGACCGTAACGAGGTAACAGTGTAACGGCGTAACGTGTAAATTGATTTATTAATCTCACAGCGTCGCGTCGTGACGCCAGGCGTTGGGGATGGCGAAATTAAAAATCTGAACAAGAAATAAAATTGTGACGAACTGAGTAGGTACGAAGACGTCGTTTTGATACAGATTTGTCAATCGGTCAAGGAAACTGACATCTAGAGAAATTGGGATACAACACTCAGAGAACAAATTGGATAAAGTATTTCCAATATAACTTAACCAGTAGGTTTTGTTGACTTTATGCTTTAGCTGTCGTAAGTTCAACAAAACGGTTTTGGCTGTTGAAATTTGGATAATCAGCAAAACGGCTTTGCTATAGTATTGTAGAACGTTCAAGCGATGTGTCGCGCGGCTAGATGGCGAAGCCTTCTCACAACTGATCCAGTCCAGGCGAATGATCACCTCGAGTTGAGTTTATGAATCGGCTACCTAACCAGTATGTATAGGTGTGATGAATTTTTTCGTCCGACGATATCTCGAAAATGAGTGATCGGATTTTGATGAATTTAGTCTCAATCGACGTGGCTTCTCCATACTAAAAGCTAACTAGATTTTGGATTTGACCGGTCTAATAGTTTTGGAGATATTCAAATAATAAAATATCGAGAAAAAAAATAATTGATATCTCAAGGTCTTTTGGATCGTTGATCACGAATAGAAGGTCCGATTTTTTTCACCCCTATTATCTGAAAATTCCCTACCAATAATCCCAGGAAATCTCTATACATGTGTTTTTGTTTGAACTTAAAAGATCCGGGCGGAAAGTTTTAGGTCTGGCTTATCATGGTCAGCCGATGTACCTGCTTGTTGTTGTTTTTTTTTTTTTTTTTTTTTTTCCGTTCCAGCTTTTTTGTCGCCTCTCCATGTCACTGGGTCGCGCAATCAGTAACGTTTAGTGCTATGACTTCCGTAATTTTTCCAATGTCTGCACGAACATTTTTCGTAAACGTTCGTAAAGAATGGACCTTTTAGGATCAATAATGAAAAATTAATTTTTCGAAATTCAAATAGTCCTGTGCCTCCTTAAGTACATAATTACCTGAAGCCTTGAGTTCAGCTCCCCATTGCTTCGCTTGTTTGTCTGTAAAATAGATGAAAGCATATCCTCCAATGGATTGAAAATGTCATTTGAACGCGTTAGCTAAGCGAGTGATTTTCAAGGCTGAATCTCCCCAGCGTCGAGGTAATTTTGGTTAATAATTAGGCGGTTAAATTCGCCCGTTACTTCGAAATGGTTGCGCAGGATGTGACGTCTTCGTTCGCCATCACATACGCCACAGGACCACGTCAAGTTGACGCTGGTTGCACGATGCCTGAGAGAATCATTAATATCGCAACATCTGTGCCAGTTGCTCGACCCACGCTTCTGGCATGGAGCTTGCAAAGCCCGAAACTTCTTGGCTCTCTAGGCGAAAAGCAGCCAACGCGTTTCTCTCGCACCCTTCAACCAACCGACCAAAACGTAGAATATCAAGTAGCTATAATATATATTATATACAGCAGCAATACCTATACCTACGAATGTAAATGGATGTATGTACAGATACATGCGTAGAGCTAAGTTTCCCAAAACCAGAGTAAGAGAGAGAGAGAGAGAGAGAGAGAGAGAGAGAGAGAGAGAGAGAGAGAGAGAGAGAGAGAGAGAGAGAGAGAGAGAGAGAGAGAGAGAGAGAGAGAGAGAGAGAGAGAGAGGTGGCTGAGACCGGAAAGTTTTCGGGGCAAGATGACTAGTTCAGAAATTTATTCAGGCAACTCAGGAAATTAGTAAGAGGAGTGGCACCCGATGGCCAAAGCTGCGGTGCAGGTCTTGATGTATTTTTTTTAATTTTTTTTTAATCTTTTCAGTTTATGATCGGCTATAGTCTCTGAACCTGCAGCAGTACCAAGTGATTAACGTCCAACTGCAGAGGATAAAAACTCGCTTCACTTTTCCCCGGCTTAATATCTATCATACTTTGTCCAGAGCCATCGATCAAAACCCTGCTGTGCGGCTTATCTCCGTTATATCCCCGGCGCAATATGCGAGAGGAATTGGAATGTCCTTTTGCCTCGAAAACTCGGCACAGGCGCCCACTTCCCCCCCCCCCCCCCCCCCCCCCATAGGTTTACGCTGGACTTGGTATTGCGAGGGGAAAAGAGGGAAATAGGGAGCATAGAACAGATCATTTATAATTACAGGATTTACCTTGTTCAAAAAGTGACATATGATGAATCTGAAATGATCTCACATCTTCTGTTCATACGTATGCCTAATCAAAGGGAAAAATCACAATTAACCTAGTGACTTTCGAGGGTATTTGGATGGACACCTATTTATGGACTTGGGTGAATGAATAGCCGAGAGATTTCTTATAATTACCGAGAATATCAACCCAGCAGGGTCAAAAAAAGATAATTATCGGGATTTTTTTCCGGAAAAGTATTGGAGTTATCGGATCGGGACCCGTTGTAGTTGACAACATACATTTTCAAGTACTTTCACCATTTTTGTTAGTAAAAAAATTTGTTGAACGGCGGAGATATGACGTCGTGAAGAGGCAGTATTTGAAAAATCCTCCAAAACAGTACCAGATGTACACACGTTCGCCAAAAATCAACTGAAATAAAAAAGTCAAGTAGATTATGAAAATAGATTCTAACATACTCGTTGTATCGCAGCCGATTATGAAAATATTGATTTAACTGAATGAAAATAGTATATTTTGTCTTGATCGCTACAATGAATTCAAACACCCGCCATTTTGTCAAAAATCAATATTTTCAAAATCGGCCAAGACACCACACAGAATTAGTATCAATTCTCGTAATCTACTCGATTTTTGTATCGGAAGAAAAAACAAGAACAATTATGTTCATTGAAATTGTAAAAATTATAAAGGACGTTGAGTCGAGCCATTTAACGATTTTTCTAATAAAACAATAAAAAAATGGTCAAAGTTCTACAAAATGTATGTTTTTATCTACAGCAGACCCCGATTCGACAACTCCAATAGTTTCCCGGAAAACAACCCGACAATTACCTTTTTTTACCTTTTTTTACCCGGCTAGGTGCAGTATATAAGAGGATGTGCAATTAGTCTGAGAAATTATTGTTCATCTATTCTTGATGTACTTTTTTCTTCTTCTTAAAGTGTTATCCTTTGCGATTATTTTGAACCATCATGAGCCAGAAAATTTACCAAAATAGGAATTCAGAAGTTCAAACTTCCATTACGGCAATCAATTTTTCTTTGGTAGAATAAAATGCAAATGATCGACTGTAAAAAAAACTCGGCCACTAGAAAATTTCTTCAAAACATTCCAATGAATTGAAAAAAACAAAAATCTTTTCACTGTGTGATGTGATGCAACCCAGCCTTCAGATATCATCTACCGTGAGGATCTCTTGAAACTATACGGCCGAGAAGCATGGGCGCAGAATAATACGTGAATAATACGAATTTCATGGGGACAGCCAACTCGTCACACTAAAAAATCCCTAGGGTATTCGGGTGGCTAGACCAGCAGTGACTCTAGGGAGATTTTCGGCGAGTTGGCTATCCCTATAAAATTTGTATTATTCTGCGCTTATGCTTTTCAGCCATATAGTTTCAAGAGATCCTCACGGTATGTGAGACTACGGTGTTTTTTTTTGAAATTTTTTTTCTTGCTCAGGGTCTCAAGAGCTTCCTTTGGGTATAAAAAAAATTCCCTCATTTGGAAAATTTTTTTATCACAAGCATAGACCTGCCTCAAACGGGGCTCCCCTTTTCCATTTGAATAACACAGGGAAAAAATCTTTTTTTACAAAAAAAATTTTTTCTCTTTAACGAATAATGATAAAATTTTTTTCAGAGGTGATTTTTGTAGGAAATTTAATTCACTACAAAATTGTTCTGAAATAAAATTTTCGTCAGTCTAACGGTTTCAAAGTTATAGGCTCCCAAAGTTGATCATATTTTGTACGGCTCTGAATAATACAGAAATAACTTTATTTTTTCTTATTTTTATCTTTTATTATTGTTTTTAGAAAAGAACAAAATTATTTATCACTGTTTTAGTATGTTTTTACATATTTAAGTGAACCGTTACCCTAAAAAAATAAAGAAAATGTTGAACATTGAGATTTTTTTTTCGATTTTTTCCTTAAGATCACGAAAAAAATTATATTTTTTCTAAAACTTTGATTAACTGATATTACACTCATACTATTAATTTTTTTCCATCAATTTATTACCTTAGTTGTCGGTTGATTTTTGTATACAGAGTAAGTCACGAGAAACTCCGAGAATGGGAGGAGCTTGGCCGATGAATTAAGCCCTGCAGCTCGATGAAAAATCATCTCACAGAAATTACCAAGCGCCAAAAGTTGTAGTAGATTTCATAAGCTAAAGAATGCTGTTTGAAAATTTGAATTACGAGCACGGGGTATCGAGCTGTAGGGCCTAATTCATCGATCAAGCTCCTCCCATTCTCGGAGTTTCTCGTGACTCACCCTGTATACAGTGTATACAGTGTATATACGGGGCATTCCACGCCAACTCGGACACCATTTGGCTTTCCCATCTCCGATTTTTTCCATAATTTTTTATGTTATAGTATCGGTTGAGACAGGCCTCCCTGATTTTCTTCAATTTTTTTCATCGAGTCGTTTCCGAGATTTCGATTTTTCAAAAAAACGTTACTTTTTTTTTAAATACCCATAACTTTGCGAAAAATGGGCCGATTGGGTCGTTTTTTTTTTTTTTGAAATTTCTCTCTTTAAACACACTTTTGGAAAATGAAATTGAAACATTTTTCAAAACCGTATTTCTTCAAAATTTTCAAATTTTTTGAATAAAATGTTGATTTCCAAAAAACACGTATCGATCGATTTTGTTGAAATTTTTTTTCGAATAAACTGTCACTCATTCTGCAACTTTTAAGTCTAGTCTGATAATAGGATAATGATGGGATCTATTTTTTTCGAATTTTCAAATTTTCATGTTTCAGTCATCAGTACCTAAAGTACATAATAACTTTTTTTTCAGGCCCCCTAGTAATAGTTATTGTCATCTATGAAATTAAGCTGCTATAACTTAATCATCTAACGGATAATTACCGTTAATTTTTAGTTGAATATATTACAACATATGATCACTGTATTAATTCTTATTTGGTTTTTTTTTTCTTCTAAATTGATACTCACAACACAAAACTCTATTTGAATGATGTTCAAAAGTTGGCACATTTTGTCATCAATTTCAATCTTTGACTACGGTCGATTTGAAATTGATGTAATATATTTAACTGAAAAATTAACGGTAATTATCCGTTGAATGATTAAGTTATATCAGTTTAATCTCATAGATGACAATAACTATTACTGCACTGAGAAAAAAAATAGTTGATTCGGCAAAATATTTTTTTCTATAGTCGCAACTGAATATCTATTGGTCTAATCGAGTATCATATAATCTCCACCAATTTTTAGTCACACCAATTGAAATTCAGTTTCATCAATTAAATATTCAGTTGCGACTATCGAAAAAAATATTTTGTTGAGTGTACTATACTTTTTTCTCAGTGTGGGGGGCCTGAAGAAAAAGTTATTATTTACTTTAGGTACTGATGACTGAAATATGAAAATTTTAAAATTCGGAAAAAAATAGATCCCATCATCATCCCATTATCAGACTAGACTTAAAAGTTGCGGAATGAGTGACAGTTTTTTCGAAAAAAATTTCAGGAAAATCGATCGATACGTGTTTTTTGGAAATCAACATTTTATTCAAAAAATTTGAAAATTTCGAAGAAATACGGTTTTGAAAAATGTTTCAATTTCATTTTCCAAAAGTGTGTTTGAAGAGAGAAATTTCTAAAAAAAAAAACTACCGAATCGGTCCATTTTTCGCAAAGTTATGGGTATTTGAAAAAAAGTAACGTTTTTTTTTGAAAAATCGACATCTCGGAAACGGCTGGACGAAGAAAATTGAAAAAAAATCAGGGAGGCCTCTCTCAACCGATACTATAACATAAAAAATTATGGAAAGAATCGGAGATGCAAAAGCCAAATGGTGTCCGAGTTGGCGTGGAATGCCCCATACAAAAATCAACCGACAACTAAGGTAATAAATTGATAAAAAAATTAATAGTATGAGTGTATCAGTAAATCAAAGTTTTAGAAAAAATATAATTCTTTGCGTGATCTTAAGGGAAAAATCGAAAAAAATCTCAATGTTCACCATTTGCTTTATATTTTTAGGGTAACGGTCGACTTAAACATATAAAAACATACTAAAACAGTGATAAATAATTTTGTTCTTTTCTAAAAACAATAATAAAAGATAAAAATAAGAAAAATAAAGTTATTTCTGTATTATTCGGAGCCGTACAAAATATGATCAACTTTGGGAGCCTATAACTTTGAAACCGTTAGTCTGGCGAAAATTTTATATGAGAACAATTTTGTAGAGAATTAAATTTCCTACAAAAATCACCTCTGAAAAAATTTTTATCATCGTTCGTTAGAGAAAAAAATTTTTTTGTAAAAAAAAAAAAAAAAATTTTTCCCCGTGTTATTTAAATGGAAAAGGGGTCCCCCGTTTGAGGCAGGTCTATACTTGAAATAAAAAAATTTTCGAAATGAGGGAATTTTTTTTATACCCGAAGGAAGCTCTTAAGAACCTGAGCAAAAAAAAAATTTTCAAAAAAAACACCCTAATGTGAGACATTGTCTCACTTTTACTGTGACAGATAACAAAGAAATGGATGTATTATTTGAATGATAAAAAAACAGGATGAATGTATAATTTTTTTGTATAAATATGAATAAGAACTCTGAATGATGAGTAGCGATAGTACTTATCCATATATTTTGATATATTAAGCTATAGATTATTTTTTGTCGCCGTTTTTGCGCTGGAAGAGGGATAATTTGGGACGTCGTCTGTTAAACCGTTATTCATTGAGAGAATCTTCTTGCAGCTAAAATATCATCGCGGAATTATACGCCTAGTGGCCAGCTATGGTAATATACATAGGTATATGTATATTAGGATGGCAATATTTTTCCGACTTTTTTTATTTTTTCGAGCTCACATGGAAATTTGTTAGTTTGATCCATTTTAAGAGCCCTCTCCAAATTTTAGCTGAATTAAAAATTCCGTAGAGGTCGCTCAAGAATTTTGAAAATGTCGAAATTCAACGAAATCGATTTTTTTTTTTTATATTCTTCACTTGCTCACCAACTCAATCTTTCTAGGTAGATTGTAGAGGAACATACTGAAATTTGAAGTAAAAATATTAATATTTAAAGCTCGTTCAAGAATTAAATAAAAAAAATTTCAACAAATTTCAATGGTCTTGAGCGACCTCTAAATCTCAATATTAAGACTTGATCTTTTCACAACTACTAATTTGTAGTAAAATGATTAAATTTTGATAGTGAGCATCATTGAAATCAAAAACATATGATTATTGAAATGAATAGTCACAAATTACGTTTTTTGTAATTTTTTTTTTTTTTTTTCTCACTTGCTCACTGATTCAATCTTTTCTAGGTGGATTTTAGAGAAAGATAATGAAATTTTTATTAAAAATATGAATACTCAAAGGTCACTAGAATTAAACAAAAAAAAAAAATTCAAATAAACCTCCAATGGTCTTGCGATCTTTGAGTATTGATATTTTGACCAAAAATTTCAGTATCATCCTCTAAAATCCACCTAGAAAAGATTGAATCAGTGAGCAAGTGGAAAAAAAAAAAAAAAAAAAAATTACAAAAAATGTAATTTGTGACTATTTATTTCAATTATCATATGTTTTTGATTCCAATGATGCTCACTATCAAAATTTAATCATTTTACTACAAATTAGTAGTTGTGAAAAGATCAAGTCTTAATATTGAGTTTTAGAGGTCGCTCAAGACCATAGAAATTTGTTGAAATTTCTTTTATTTAATTCTTGAACGAGCTTTAAATATTAATATTTTTACTTGAAATTTCAGTATGTTCCACTACAATCTACCTAGGAAAGATTGAGTTGGTGAGCAAGTGAAGAATATAAAAAAAAAAAAATCGATTTCGTTGAATTTCGACATTTTCAAAATTCTTGAGCGACCTCTACGAAATTTTTAATTCAGCTAAAATTTGGAGAGGGCTCTTAAAATGGATCAAACTAACAAATTTTCATGTGAGCTCAAAAAAATAAAAAAAGTTGGAAAAATATTGCCACCCTAATGTATATATATTTTTTTTTTTGGTAGTGATTGTTAATCTTTCACTCGTTTTATATTTTTGGTTTGGTTTTAAGTACAAATGAATTTACTGAAGTTCAACAAAGTATCAATAAGATTTTCAGCCCTGTACCACTTACGGTTTCAAAATGAAGGACATTTCAACTTTGCAAAAACTCGCAACTTTCGCATTCAAATTTTTATGGAAAACCAATGGACTTTTGGAATACACTGCTATCAAACCAAATTTTACGGATTTTTCTTCGGACTTCTCCGCTCTCACACTTTGAAATTATAGCCGGAATTCCTTCCGCATGATTCCAAACAAACAGCTAGACCGATTTTCCCGAAATATTGATCCAAAATACAGCAATTTGTCGACGATATGCTATATATGATACAAACTTCTCAGACTTCGGTAACTTTTGGTTCATAACCGCGCAGTCGTGCTCTATGCAAAAAATCAAGCCTTTTTTTGGCAAAACAGCTTCTTCGATGTAGTGGACCATAATTCTAGAAACGTTCATAGTATACAGTGCTTTTGTCTGGATGCGGGCCACTCGATTTGGCTCGACCCAGCACTAGGCGTCTACGCTATTGCGTGGCGTCTGCTATCCCTAGCGTCTGCTATGAGTGGCAGAAAAGTGCGCGCAGTACGATTTTATGGTTAGCTGGTTGCGATTATGATTCTCTGTAACGAAAACAAGACTGAAAAAATCGTTATGATAATCTGTCCATTATTATGCGATGAATAATTATTATTCTTGAAACAATTTAACGTAATTCAGAAGAAACTGAAATAGCTGAATGATGAGAATATTTCGTAGTTGCACAGTTTGATTTGCTGATTCTCACAAAGGCAGAGTACTTTGAAAAGCAGACGCTATGGATAGCAGACGACACGCAATAGCGTAGACGCCAAGTGCTGGGTCGGCCAAATCGAGTGGCCCGCATCCAGACAAAAGCACTGTACAGAAAACGGATAAAACAGAGAATGGCTATTAAAATTTTAACGCCGCTGTTCTTACTTTGACCAACGAGAAATTTTCTATGGCAGCTCAATCCGTTCCTCACAGTTAAAGTTATTATTCCAGTTGAAAAGGTTCTATTCCAACTTGGCAACTTTGAGTATACCATGAAATAAGTCAAAGTCAAGGCTGCCCGTCAACGATCAGGATACTTATTAAACGTTTAATTACGTTTTTCTTAATCTGAGGCAACGGATCAAGAGGTTTGAAAATATTTCCAAGAAATTTAAAACGCTTCGTTTATTTTGAGGAAAATTTGCATAATTTCAGCGATCACCAAGAGCCCGAAAGGGCTTCGATGGAAAATTTGTAATATTTGCGACAGAGAAATGTCCCTACTGCGAGTGTTTTTTTTTTTTTTTGTTCAACTTTAGCAATTTTCATAATAAAAATAAGGCGATCAAGTCTAGTCAAGTAATCATGCAATTGTCATCCAACTACTGCAAAATGCTTACTAAAAAGTTGCGAGCGTCTAATTAAAATTACGTGTGCACGTAGGTCGGTAGGTATAAACTAAGTACTCAGATAAAATTATATGATTCTCTCGCATAAAGCAAAGTTTTCGTCAAGTTTTACGACTCGGTAAAAGCACGAGATTTTACCCAAAGATAAATCTAATCGAGTAGAAAGTTTTCAGCTTCGATATACCAACAATAATATATATATACATTTTACTCATTCGATGATGATTGCATCAGTCATATCAGATTGCAAACATAAGGTAATTGTTGAAATTTTCTTCTAGGAAACTATTAGAAATATTGGATCGGGGTCTATTGTAGTTAAAAATATACATTCTGAAAAACTTTCACCAGTTTTTTTTTATCAAACAAATTCCATAAATGGCGGAGATACGGCCTTGTGAAGAGGCAGCCTTGAAAGACTCTTCCGAAACGATACCAGGTACATCTTCGCTAAAAATCAACTGAAAAATACAAATCGAGTAGATTAAGTATGCAAAAAGAAGAAAACTAATATCTTAGTCGTATCGTATGCGATTTTGAAAATATTATATTTTTGACAAAATGGCGGGCGTTTGGATTTATTGTAATGATTAAGATGAATTACCGCACTATTTCTATTCAGTAGAGTCAATATTATGAAAATCGGGTACGATACGACAGAGATGTTAATATCTATTTTAATAATACACTAGATTTTTTTATTTCAGTTGATTTTCGGCGAAGTTATATCTGACACCGTTTTGGAGGATGTTTCAAACGCTACCTCTTCGCGACGCTCTATCTCCGCCATTTACCGAATTTTTCCCATAACAAAATTTTACACGATTCTTCAAAATGTATATTTTTAATTACAACAGACCTCGATTCATAAATCCAATGGTTTCTCACGAAAAAAAATTCCGAAAATTACCTGCTTTTGACCCTGCAGCTGAATGTAGTACATGCCCCCTTAAACACAGTGGATCGATTCCACTAGAAATCTTATAAAACTAAATTTCGAACCTTTTAATAAAACTGAAACTATCTAATTAACTAACTATTTGGTAACTATCCTGTTCATAATCAAAATTTATGCAACTCTAATCATTTTTCACTTACTTACCGATCAATCAAGTAATTATAACCAAACGACCAATCAGCAGCTGGCGAAATTCCTGGTGAAATTTTTTACTCGTACGAATTCCTACGAATTTTTAGAGGAATCCAAATATTTCATAGTTTTTCATAAGAAATTTTAGTTTTTTTCTTTGCAATTTAGAAAAATTCTTTTTCGTGTAGGTCGATCAAACTATAAAAAAACTTCACATATTCATGAAAAACTACAAACAGTTCAAAGGTTTCGAAAAATTAGTAGAAATTTGTAGACTTATTTTCACCTGCTTTTATCTCGTTCAATTTAAACGTGTGCTTGTACAAGACAAAAATTTGGTTTCAAACTTTTGAATTACAATATATCGTGAAAAATAGTCTTTCCAGTGTTGTTCAAGGTTAGAATATTGTTTTCGAAATTCATCAATATGGAACATCTAGAAAAGAACCTTTTTTCAGAAAAAAAGACATACTATCTGACAGGCTTCTCTTCCCTCCATAAAAAAGTAAAATTCGTATCTGAAAGTACAGATTTTTTGACTCAAAACCATATTTTTTTTATCATGGGGGAAGACGGAGAGCTGGTCACTTTGATGAAGAACCGAAACCTTGCTGGAGATCGTGTGATTGTATTTGGAGCACATGTCAAAATTGATTTTGAAATTCTGACCGTATGCGGATAATCGATAGAATGTCCCAAGCTGAAGTTTAGTTTGGTTTTTACTTACTTATAGATAAAGGTACAGCAGGGTCGTTGATAATCTGCACCACGTCGATGTATATAATATCTTGGGCATGCGAGGTGTCCTTTTATTCCTGTTGATCTTTTTTTCTTTGTTTCATTTTTCGCCCCTCTGTCATGAATCCAAAGGTATAAGGTACGATTTGCAGCGCTGAAAATGGCGCTAGGAATTGTGGGACGGGGTCAAAACGAGCCATGGAATAATATAGCAGGGTGCTGCTGCGCGGACCGAATGAACGAACGTCCGCACGGACTTATTATGTGTAGTATGATGGTACACGGTCTGTTGGATGGATTTAATTTCGGTCGCAGTTTTTTCTCTTTTTTTCTGTCTTTCTTGGGCTTTTTTTTAGTTTTTTTCTTCTTCGACTTTTTACATCTCGAGCAAGCAGCGTTCGGAATTCAAATCAGTTCGATATGGCTGCAGCACGGTGCAGATGATTCAGACGTGCCCCACAAACGTTTCTTTGTCTTTTTAAAGGATGTAGGTTTACCTATAACTCTATACATTGTAACGGTTCAGGCTGGCTGGTTAATACAAAAAAAATTCAAGCTCAATCACACGACAATAGGTCGAGGGATTAAGCTAATCCCCTAGCTACGTTAGACGCGAAAATGGAGGGGATAAACGCAATATAAGGAATCGTCAGCCAGCAGCGGCGGCGATTCACGGTATAGCACCTGATCGACTCATTATTAAATTTCTCTTGGAGCGATTCACGGTAAAGCACCTGATCGACTCACTTGCTGTCTAATTTATCTAACATAACTTCACTTGTCTAAAGGTATTGAAGCGTCAGAGTCAGTACCTACATAAATTCATTTATTCGAGTCAGAAGATATAGAGTCACATTTAATTAGAAACGCAATGGAATAGTAACGAGATAGAATCAAAGACTAGACAAATTATAGCAATTTGATCATAGAGAAGAAAAAGCATATAATTTAAAAGCAAAGCGCTTTAAACTTATTTCAAAGATATCAAATAGTATTGTGTCGCTCGAACATACTGAACAGAAAAGGCTAAGATAGCTAATATTCAATAACACAAAGGTTTAAAGGCCAACACAGAATAAGAATAGATTTAAGGATCACTGTCAACACTTGATTTATTTTCTTTATTTTGTAACTTTCTGGTAAATTCGTATTATTAAATCAGATAATCTAAGATTAACCCAGATTCTGTTCATTTGAGATTTCGTCTGACCTAATTAACTGCCAACAAGCCAATTATTAGGGAACAGATTAGGGAGCGCATTGCATAGTGCGGACGGCATTGGTTTACCCGTGTCCGAGGGCCAAGCTGCAATCCCGAATCTGGCAGACAGTCTTGGAATCATCGCATTCCCGGATCTGAGGTAGCGATTCAAAAAGATAGGGATAACAGGCACGACAGGCTTGGTTCGCCCGGCTCTGTGGAGGGAAGGCGGCCTTGGGAAGTTTACCCCGGGTCCGTAGTCTAGAGACGGCATTGGTTTTTCCCGTGTCCGTATAGCAGCTAATAAAACTCACAACACGCTAGGTGGCTTTGAATGGCAGACCCATTATTTCCCCACCAACAAACATTCTTAAAAGAGGAGTCCCAAAAATCACTACTATTCAAAATCACTAACTAAAAGCAATTATTAGACAAAGAACTCACGCGGACGTCGGCATTGGCTAATTCTTTAACCCGCCAATACCGCGGCACGTTACAATTGGCGCCCAACGTGGGGCTCCTCAAAAAAGGAATTTTTTTTTAAATAAAAAAGTTCATTAAAATCATTAAAATCTTTAAATTCAGTAAAATCAGTAAATTCGTTAATTCGATAGCTTCGGAAAAATAAAGTCAAATTCTAGATTATAAATAGACTGACAAAGACTTGTATGCCAGGTTTGGGATTGTTGTTTGTTTACGGTCAGACGAAATGTCAGATGAGGAATCTCGTAGAGTAAACAAAACCAAAAGTTCCAGTGTCGTCAATTTAAGTCATCGTGAATTAGATTCAGGTTTTTCGGATACAAGCTTTGTTACTTCCTTGCAATCAACCACGATGAATCCAAACAGTAGCCATACGGATAATCCAGATCCAATTTCCAGATTAATTGAATCCATTGAACGTCTAGAAAGAAAAATGGATAATAAGTTCGAGCAAATGGAACAAACCATGTTAAGATCGCAGGCAGATAGCATAGAAGCACAAACAAAGTTTGAGTCTAAAATAAATAAAAAGCTAGAAGAAAATAACGAAACAAGTCAGGCAAAAATAAACAAAATCGGTACGGATTTAAAAATTGTATCAGACAAATTAAATTACGAAGTTTCAGACTGTAAAAATAAAATCGAGACATGCGAAAATATTTTACGTAGCGAACAAGTAGGAACCTACGAGGTTTTAAAAAGTAAAATTGTTGAAAACCAGAAAGCAAGTCAGGATATGTTTACCGAGTTAAATCATAAACATGATAGTCTGAAAATAGGTTTAGAGTCTGACATAAGAAGAATACGACAACAAAGAGGTGGTCAAACTGCTGTGTTTGACAACACTAGTTTAATAACAAAACAATTAAAATTACCGACATACTCAGGAAAGGCTTGGGAAAAACCAGTCAATTTTATTAGGGAATTAGAAGAATATTTCAGTTTTCTAAATGTAGGTGATGACATTGGACTGAGGTTGATAGGTCAAAGCTTAACAAACGACGCAAAGGATTGGTGGATAGCGCGACGCGAGGTAATTCATTCATGGGAAGAATTTAAAAAACGATTTTTATCGAGGTACTGGGGCAAGGAAACGCAACGAGATGTACGTCGGGATTTAGAGTTTGGATATTACCTACCTGACACTAAGGTAGGATGGTCTGAATATGCCAGTAGAAAATTTGCGGCTGCATGCGGGCTAAATCCAGCGTTACCAGAAGCGGAGATTATCAGTAATCTGATCCGTCACTTCGATGAATCGGTAGTAGAGGCTGCGAAAAGTAGATGCATCCGAGACATAGACAATTTGTTGACTTTTCTTGACCAAATGCAATCAGGGGGCAGGTCGAATGCACCAAAACACTCGCACACAACACATAATCCAAATCGGTTTGTAAATCACACACGATACGCCGACGAAAAACAAAAACAAAACTCTTGGCGTAGTAGTCCGAGTCAACACACTGGCAATACTAAACCGAGCATGTCGCGAGATGAAAACAATGGGAACGATTCCCATGAGAGTAGAATAAAGGCTAATTCTCAAGAATTAAACAGACGTACAAATTGGACAACTACTAAACAAATAAACGCGATCACCGAAGAGATTTGTGAGACCGATAAAGCAGAAACGGATTACCTAATAAAAGAAAAAAGTGGTAACGAACACCATCCAAGCCTAAGGACAACCGACATCAAGGTCCATCAACACGAAGACTTACTGCATCCGAAGAAAAAATCAGATGACCTGAAGTTTCGATTGATGGAAGGGGGCAATGTAACGGTTCAGGCTGGCTGGTTAATACAAAAAAAATTCAAGCTCAATCACACGACAATAGGTCGAGGGATTAAGCTAATCCCCTAGCTACGTTAGACGCGAAAATGGAGGGGATAAACGCAATATAAGGAATCGTCAGCCAGCAGCGGCGGCGATTCACGGTATAGCACCTGATCGACTCATTATTAAATTTCTCTTGGAGCGATTCACGGTAAAGCACCTGATCGACTCACTTGCTGTCTAATTTATCTAACATAACTTCACTTGTCTAAAGGTATTGAAGCGTCAGAGTCAGTACCTACATAAATTCATTTATTCGAGTCAGAAGATATAGAGTCACATTTAATTAGAAACGCAATGGAATAGTAACGAGATAGAATCAAAGACTAGACAAATTATAGCAATTTGATCATAGAGAAGAAAAAGCATATAATTTAAAAGCAAAGCGCTTTAAACTTATTTCAAAGATATCAAATAGTATTGTGTCGCTCGAACATACTGAACAGAAAAGGCTAAGATAGCTAATATTCAATAACACAAAGGTTTAAAGGCCAACACAGAATAAGAATAGATTTAAGGATCACTGTCAACACTTGATTTATTTTCTTTATTTTGTAACTTTCTGGTAAATTCGTATTATTAAATCAGATAATCTAAGATTAACCCAGATTCTGTTCATTTGAGATTTCGTCTGACCTAATTAACTGCCAACAAGCCAATTATTAGGGAACAGATTAGGGAGCGCATTGCATAGTGCGGACGGCATTGGTTTACCCGTGTCCGAGGGCCAAGCTGCAATCCCGAATCTGGCAGACAGTCTTGGAATCATCGCATTCCCGGATCTGAGGTAGCGATTCAAAAAGATAGGGATAACAGGCACGACAGGCTTGGTTCGCCCGGCTCTGTGGAGGGAAGGCGGCCTTGGGAAGTTTACCCCGGGTCCGTAGTCTAGAGACGGCATTGGTTTTTCCCGTGTCCGTATAGCAGCTAATAAAACTCACAACACGCTAGGTGGCTTTGAATGGCAGACCCATTATTTCCCCACCAACAAACATTCTTAAAAGAGGAGTCCCAAAAATCACTACTATTCAAAATCACTAACTAAAAGCAATTATTAGACAAAGAACTCACGCGGACGTCGGCATTGGCTAATTCTTTAACCCGCCAATACCGCGGCACGTTACAACATATAAACCTACTCGGAGGATATCCATATGCAATGTGCGAAACGTGAGGATCTCTGTATGAGTATATGAATTCAAAATTTTGCCTTCGCTGATTCACGTTAGCAGACCAGATTTCATCAGCTTATGTATCAAACCGTCCAAATCCTCACTCAAACGCAGTGATCCATATCGTTCGTAAAGAATTTTGGACAAAAGGTGAAACGAATTTTTGAAATTTCATTATTCCTACGGTCAATTTCATATTATCTTGACAATCGGTTATGTCAATTTGACTTATTCTGTTTCGTTGCTATATACCTACTTTGGAAGAATTTAATTCCACTTCTGACCGTCAGATAAAAAAAAAAGAAATTTGTTGAACTAGATAAATCTCTTCTGAATCAAAAAAAACGGTGATCACGAGTCGCGATCAAGTGACATTTTAGCTCGTTGGTTGAGTCAGCGAAATTTTGGAGCTAATTTAGATTCGGGAATACAGATTGTTTGATCAACAAAATACTGAAGGAAATGGAGTGATACCATGGATAGTTTTTAGCTCTCGAAGATCAATTTAATTTTCGCAATTTTAATTCCCATGACTCTTCAATTGTAAAACGAACTCGCCAGTAGATAACGACTATCATTAATTTTCAGTAAATCTATACCAAATTGATAATAAAGGAATCGATTCGCTAGTTTTGTTGGGACATTGCCAATCAGTATGATAAAAGTATCGGGTTGACATTAGTTCTACGTGACAGCACTGCTGTATAAGCAGGTTCGAATTAGGTTTTGAATCGTCATATTTAGAAGATTATTTTATTTTTCAGGATATGCTCGTGACAGCTAGCTGCGAAACATATTCATAAAAAGAAGCAAATTACATTTATTTTAATAATTATTATATGTCTTGAATGTTTGTTTCAATCAGGCATTTCATTTGAATTTAGCTACCCCAAATTTGAAGCTCTTGCAATCTTATCGCCAATTTTTTTAGCATACTATTATGTACAGTAGGTTGGCAATATTTCCCCGTCTTTTTTTTTCAAGCTCACATGGAAATTTGTTAGTTTGATCCATTTTAAGAGCCCTCTCCAAATTTAAGCTAAATTAAAAATTTTGTAGAGGTCGCTCAAGAATTTTGAAAATGTCGAAATTCAACGAAATCGATTTTTTTTTTCAAATTCTTCACTTGCTCGCTAATTCAATCTTTCCTAGGTAGATTGTAGTAGAACATACTGAAATTTCAAGTAAAAATATTAATATTTAAAGCTCGTTCAAGAATTAAACAAAAAAAAAATTCAACAAATTTCAATGGTCTTGAGCGACCTCTAAATCTCAATATTAAGACTTGATCTTTTCACAATTACTGATTTGTAGTATGATGATAAAATTTTGATAGTGAGCATCGTTGAAATCGAAAACACATGATAAAAGAAATAAATACTTACAAATTACATTTTTCTCAATTTTTTTTGTTCTTTATTCTTCACTTGCTCACTAATTAAATCTTTTCTTGGTGGATTGTAGAGGATCATACCAAAATTTTTAGGCCAAATATCAATACTTAGAGGTCGCCCAAGACCATTGAAGGTTTATTTGAACTTTTTTCATTTAATTCTTGAGTGACCTTTGAGTATTGATATTTTGACT
This sequence comes from Macrophya alboannulata, assembly GCA_949628255.1. Taxonomy (NCBI): domain Eukaryota; kingdom Metazoa; phylum Arthropoda; class Insecta; order Hymenoptera; family Tenthredinidae; genus Macrophya; species Macrophya alboannulata. The sequence continues at coordinate 30,126,099 of OX451207.1, read as the reverse complement.
AAAAATTTCGGTATATTCTTTTAAAATCCACCTAGAAAAGATTGAATTAGTAAGCAAGTGAAGAACATACGAGACAAAAAAAAATTAGGAAAAATGTAATTTGTGAGTATTTAATATTTGTATATGTCTTGCATCATATGTTTTTGATTTCAGTGATGCTTACTATCAAAATTTAATCATTGTACTACAAATTAGTAGTCGTGAAAAGATCAAGTCTTAATATTGAGATTTAGAGGTCGCTCAAGATCATCGAAATTTGTTGAATTTTTTTTTGTTTAATTCTTGAACGTGCTTGAAATATTAATATTTTTACTTGAAATTTCAGTATATTCCTCTACAATCTACCTAGGAAAGATTGAGTTAGTGAGCAAGTGAAGAATATAAATAAAAAAAAATCGATTTCGTTGAATTTCGACATTTTCAAAATTCTTGAGCGACCTCTACGGAATTTTTAATTCAGCTAAAATTTGGAGAGGGCTCTTAAAATGGATCAAACTAACAAATTTTCATGTGAGCTTGAAAAAAAAAAGACAAAAATATTGCCACCCTAATGTACAGTGATATTAAGCAGTCATACATTTTTTGAAATCTATTCTTCATAATCTACATATCCCTATTCTTCAAATGTTTCTCGAGTTAGCAAAATTCAAAATATTTCAAAATTCACATAAGTCAAATCCTTGATAACCGAAAGAAATGAGGGATCGAAATCGTCTTGAAATTTGCTGTTTGGAAAAAAAATCTTTCAAAATCGTGGGTATCATCTATGTCTTTAGAATGTCTGGAAAAGATATTAATTTCAGAAATATCTGCCATATATATCGATAAGATCATCTCCAAAAATTTTCGAATTTCAGTTGAAGCATTTTGGAGAGATTGCTGATCATTTTCTGCCTTTTGGGAAGTGCGATGATTTTTTTTTTATTTGTGAAGTATTTTTCTGCGATAAAATGAAAGATATTTGTTTTACTACAAATGCACTACAAATAACGAAATAACTTCTGGTTCAAAGTAAATCAGTCTATGATTTATAACATTTATCGTATGCCGTCCGTCTTTCTTTACCCACGTAGAAGAGACGGACCAATGCATCAACTTTTGTCTCCAAATTTCCTGCAAACTCAAACTTATTGTTCTTTCTTGTTTTTCTTGCCGAAACATGGAAGAACAAGGTCTGAATCGATGGAGTTACTCGGTGCATTCGACATTATCAAATACTGGAAAGGAGTTTTCGACTTAAAAGAAAGTGATCCATCTCTTTTAGACTTACCTTACCGAATTACAAATTAAGGTGACAAGTTCTTGACCTCGAATTCTTCATTTTTGATTTCACCCCGAAAGACTTTGTAGTTTTAATAATAATCAAGTATGCCTCCCAAAATTTCAACGCCAGGAACAGTTTCTAAAGTCACCTAAAAATTCAAAAAATAATTGAGCGTAAAATAAATCAATTTAAAAAAAAAATTGATTGCTGTATCACCTTCAGAAATTTTCCGATCTGCCCCAAATTTTTGGAGGCTCACTTCGATACTAGAAGCTGAACGATTTTTTCGTCACTTCAAATTGAAAATTATTTAAGGTAAAAAAGTTGCGTTTCACATCAGAACAAAGAACATTGTAGCTGACAAAAGATCCGACTCTGTGCTCATACGTTATGGCTCGATCTTATCTTTAATCTTGCCGTCACTCCACCATGTGTCGAGTTCTGGGCCTGTCGTCAAGTGACTAATATTAAACTTGGTCTTCTGAGATGAGGTTCGTAAAGACGTGTCTTAATAAGGGTTGTATACGTCGAGGTGTAGGTGTATAACTGCTTTATGCGTAGATACGTCATGTCTGTATAATACAACTATACCCATCTATGTAAGGTACCCACATCTACCTTCTCTGAATATATTGACTCACATTATACGTACACAATATTGTAATCTATACACCAGCATAGTTATACGCACTTCTGAGTTGAAGTCTGACATCGTAATGCGCGACAGTATGATGTGGGCATGAAGAGGCACCCCCATGAGTGTATTATGTGAATTGTGAGCATGACTAGGTCCCTGTGCATGTAAGTATGTATTTATTAATGTACATAGAACGTATTACTGTAATACGCTAAGCTGCACTAGACTTTAAAGTATAGGTATACCTATGCAGGTTTATATTTACAACATATTATAACGAAAAAGTAGGCGATTGTGCTTTCATAAGTCCTGTAAGCTGCTGCTACGTGCTGATATCGAGGGTGAGGTGTATTTTCAGTCGAGTCTGTGTATGTAGGTATGTATACACACCAAGGCTCTGGAAACTTGCTCATTTGATAGCAAAGCTCTGATATAATAAACGTATATAGATTATAGTGGCTACTATACTACAAGTTATAAAGCAGATTGATCCACGGATCTCTACGCTCGTCAGTAACAAATATACTCACACGAATATGGAATAGTATAAAGACAACGAACGTACAGGATTCACAGTAAAATATCAGATTTTATCTTTTATGCCAGCGAATATCATGGACGGAAATAAACCGAGGGTTATTTCTAAAAAAAATAGCTCAATCCTCTAAGTTTGATGAGGTGTAATGATCTCACTTCTTTGGAATTCTTGGCTTTATCGAGATTTTCCCATTTGTTCAATATATGATGTATGTATTTAATTTTCAATATAAAAGTAAATATGAATTGGCATACTACTATGCATAGTCTTTGCGATGTTTTTTGAATTTGGATCCCCAATAAAACGACTCAATAATTGTTATGTAAAGCCTTTTTTAACTTTCTATCCCAGAAAAGAGCAGCTCAATTTTTTATTCAACGATATCTCGAGAACGAAGGCACGGATTTGAGCCTGCCTTGTATCAATCGACGCGGTGCTTGCTAACTTAGAACTGAGTAGATTTTGGATTTGATTGGTCCGGTAGTTTTCGAGTTATTCAAAACACAAAATTTTAACGAAAAATAATTGAATTGATGATATCTCGACAACCGATCAACAGATTTTGATGATTCTGGTCTCAATCGATAGAGTTTTCCCCAACTCAAATTTCGCTAAATTTATGAATCAATCGATTCAGTAGTTTTTGTAATACGTTTCTTTTTCTTTTAATAAAACTCTTCACTTAAGTAATGCCGTCTTCCGAGCTTGAAAATTTAAAAAGTCCGAAGGCTGGCCCTGCATCGAGGTCAGCCGTCTATCCTACTTGTTGTCCAGATGCAATCGACTGTGAGAGACATTTTTTTGTCTAATAAAATTAGTTGAATCAACTTCCTAGGGCAGAATCAGTTTCCAACGATCTAATTTCACGTTACCCTGAAACAGCCCTTATCACGATTTACACGCGTTTAAGGATTGCGTGGCTTATGCTACTCGATTCTGTACTAGGTATAGGTATATGCTTTGGGTAAAATATTCGCTTGTATGGACATACAATATGTATGAAGATACCCAAGTACACGATCCATGAACGTAGATCCTTGCGGATATTATATATTGTATATGAAAAGCGGGATAAAGAAGGCGATTTGGCGTTTCAGATAAAAGAGATTGTTCTACTTTAAAAAATTCTCATTGAACGAAAGGAAATTGCAGTCCTGCGTATATATGTACATATCCATATACATATATAATGCCGGGGCTGCATCTGAGAAGAAGAATAAATATATATTGGATATGTATCCGAATGAACTCTTGATAAGTTCCTTTTACGTATGTATAGGTACGTATGTACATACGTATGTTACGATCCTCGGACACAGATGCGACAACGAGAACTGCATATTGCTAGGATTGTAATAAAATTCCAACGAAATAACCGTGTGCGGCGACCGAGCAGAAGCGGAAGCAGGAGCATTTCAGCGAGAGGAAAAAAAATTACGGAAATTCTGGAATTTCATGTGTCCCGTTTAATCGTCACCTGTGTTCCTATTCACTAGACGATTATAGAGATATTCGGCGTCAGAAAATTATCAGCAATTATACGTTTTACGAAATTTCATTTCTCTACTGTTGAATATAATTAAAACAAGCAGGTAAGCTGGCTGACCTCGATGGATCAGCGCTAGAACTTTCTGTTGGGATTTTCCAAGCTCGAAAAAAGCATTTTATTAGCCAAAAGCTTAATCCAACGAAAAACAAATCTATTACCAGCGAAAAGTTGATTTTTGCTTTCAAACACAAAGACCACTGACTCGATTAATTCCAAAATTTCACCGGATTAAAGTTGGAGCAAATCTTATCAGTTGAGATGAGAATCACCAAAATCCATTAATCAGTTTTTGAGATATCACAAATTAAAGTTTTTTTTTTCTCAAAATTGTGTTTTTATTGCTTAACTCGAAAACTACTAAACTGATCAAATATCCAAAATCTAATCGATTCTATGTTGAAAGATGATGTATCGATTGATAAAAGAAAGAGTAAAGTCCGATTATTCGTTTTTGAGACGATTCATTGGACGAAAGTTGATAACACGCGTAAGAGCTGAAAATATTGGGAGATGATTCTCTGGGGGTCATGTTGAATACCGAATTTTAAAATTTTCGAATGGGTAAAATTACGAATTTATTTTAGACTATTTCAAATTTTGCAGACTGGTTAGAGTTCAGAATAATATAAATAGAATAATATAATAAATAGAAAAATTTTACTATGTGGGATTCTTCTTCTTGATAAGACCTGTTGACTTGAAAAGTAGCACCATGAAAATTAAAAAAAAAAAGTCAATCTGACACACCCGAATAAACAATCGTAAATCACACGATTTAGGCCAGTCGAATTAGAGGCGATTTTTTGGCTTTAAATCGAAGAAATTTTACTGCGAATGAAAGAATTCATGGTCGTGGCCCTGACTATAAATCTAAGTTTGCGGGACAAAATCTCTTGCAGGCGTCGAAAAAAAAAAATACGAAAATCGTCAAAATTGAATCCAAGTTTCTGCATGGTTTGCTTTCGCAGCGGACGCTGCGAAAACCGCTGAAGATAGAGAAAAATTGTATAGGACCAACCTTGTAGAGCACAAAAATTTCCCACGCCTAGATCTGCGAGGGCATATGTCCATCGTCAATAGCGTCGGCGTAAGAAGCGCCCGAATTTACGCTCGGAAAAGTCATGTTCTTCGTGTCTTTTGGCCTCTTGGAAAACGCGTCCCAAGGATATAAAAAATTAAATATTCGTACTTCGATGTTCAATGAAAAATTTGAAAAAATTCATGGCTTATCCAGACACTGTAGAGGTAATTTTCAGACCAAGAAAAAAAATATTCAATGAAAATTAAAATTTTGGCGGCTGGGCGAGAAGTATAATTTTTAAACACTCTTTTTTGACTTTGATCTGCCATAAATTTTAAACAATCGATCATAAAAAATGCCACTAGCGCTCATTTTGAAGGTCCTTTCGTTCTTTGAAAACGGGATTCCTTGGTACGGCATCGTGAGTGCAACCATTTTCCTGTAATATTCAAATAAACAAACCTCTTGGAAAAACTGACGTGTTTTAACCAACAAAAATTACGGAGAATGAATGGACCTTGAAAATGATCGCTAGTGGGATTTTTTATGATCGACAGTTTAAAAGTTATGGCAGGTCAAAGTAAAAAAAAAGTGTTTAAAAATTATATTCTTTGCCTAGCCGCCAAAATTTCAATTTTTGATGAATATTTTTTTTCTTGGTCTGTAAATTATCTCTAAAGTATTCAGATGAGCCATGAATTTTTTCAAATTTTTTATTTTACATCGGAGTATCAATATACAATTTTTTATTGTCCGGGGACGCGTTTTCCGAGAGGCCGAAAATACGAAAAACACGACTTTTCCGAGCGAAAGTTCGGCCCTATTGACGATAGACATATGCCTTTACGGACTTTTTTGTGAAAAATTTCGTGCTCTACAAGGTTGCTCCTCTGCAATTTTGCTTTATCTTTCGCGGTTCTCGCAGCGTCCGCCGCGGAAGCAAACCGTACAGTAATTTGGCCCATTTTTGTCGGCTTTCGAATCTTTTTTTTTTCGAAGCCTGCAAGAGATTTCGGCCCACAAACTTGGATTTATACTTACTAGGAGTGTCCCAGGGTTCCGGTGCACGGATTTTGTTCAAATTTGGAGAGGTGTTTCTTTGGTCCAAAATACTAGCCCTCTGATCTTCAATTCCATCTCATAGGCCTTTCTTTTCCCAGAAAATATTATTATCGTGCAATTTATTGGTCCTTCGCCATGGCTCTAGACGCTAGATTGATGCAGCGAACTTGAATATATCACTGAAACTTTTTCATTCCAGCATAAAAATGAATATTTAACGCGGTAATTAACCATATCTTTTTTTTCTTTTTTTTTTTTTTTTTTAATTAAAATTTTTTAATAAAAAAAAAAGGTAAAAAAATTTTATCAAACAAAAAACAAAAGATATGGTAAATTAGCGCGTTAAATATTCATTTTCATGCTCGAATGAAAAAGTCTCAGTGATATATTCAAGTTCGCTGCATCAATCTAGAGCCATGGCAAAGAACCAATAAATTGTACGATAATAATATTTTCCAGGAGAAGTAAGGCCTATGAGATGGAATTGAAGATCAGAGGGCTAGTATTTTGGACCAAAGAAACACCTCTCCAAATTTAAACAAAATCCGTGCACCGGAACTCTGGGACACTCCTAGTTAGGGTAACTCCCCGGACCGCCATAATTTTTCTCAGCCGCGGCAAAGCTACTCCGATTTGAAAACCTCCAGCGACTGTCCTAATTTGTCAATTTTATTCCACCCAAAAATTCATTGACCTTCTGTTTCAATATATTCTGTTTTGCGATACTAGTTCTTGAACAGATCTGGTATTGACAGGTATGTACATAAGTTTAAAGTAAGGTATGTGTATTTATACGTATTTCGGAGCTTCGATTACGATCATCACTTTAAATTCAAACGTATCGGCCGCAGTCTTCGGTGATGGGCGAAAATCAATTCGCATGCCAATTCGCGAACGAGCTTCTCTCCTGTAACTTCCGTATATATAAATTCTCAAGATGCACGGCGACCATCAAATATTTATCACTCTAGTTTACGGTGAAGGCGAACTTCGGGATGCACTCCAACTTATACATACACAGATTATGTGCTGCAGTATACGCGATTATGCATGCTTGTATAATGTATGTATCACATATTACGTAATCTGCGAGAATCCCACACAATTTCAATTCAGATATAATTATTGGCTCATTTTGAGTACCCAAATTTCAAACATTCGAGAATTTTTGAACGTCTTTGAGTTCTATAATTACGAGAATAAATGATCTGAATCCAATATGAGTAGAAGTATTTAAATCAAACAAATAGTCATAGACGATCTGAGCTACTTATTTGCATTTATTACAGAACTGATTTACGCACTGAGTATTGATCCCACTTTTCAGATTCGACGTGTGATAAGCTAGTTGAAGTTTCGAACGTTCTTCGAACGGTTTCCAAATACCAGAATTTTCGAGTTTAAAAATTTTTTACACAAACAGTTAAGCTCGAGTGTTGACAGGGTAATGAAATCGAATCTCAGAATGTACCCCATGCGACCGAAATTTCACCCTAAAGTGAAAAAACATCGAAAATAAATTCTCACGTCCGGAATTCTTGGATGTGGATGTGAATATTGACGAAGCGTATTCCTTTCGATGCCAGACGTTGAGGAAAAAATTATCAAAAATTATCAAAAATAGGACGAGCAGCTACATCCGGTTGGGTGGTCGAAAATTAATTAAAAAATCGAAAATAAATTCTCACGTCCGGAATTCTTAGATGTGGATGTTAATATTGACGGAGCGTATTCCTTCCGATACCAGACGTTGAGGAAAAAATTATCAAAGATTAGAAAAAATAGGACGAGCAGCTACATCCGGTTGGGCGGTCGAAAATTAATTAAAAAATCGAAAATAAATTCTCACGTCCAGAGTTTTCGGATGTGGATGTTAATATTGACGGAGCGTATTCCTTTCGATGCCAGACGTTGAGGAAAAAATTATCAAAAATTAGAAAAAATAGGACGAGCAGCTACATCCGGTTGGGTGATCGAAAATTAATTAAAAAATCGAAAATAAATTCTCACGTCCGGAATTCTTGGATGTGGATGTGAATATTGACGGAGCGTATTCCTTTCGATGCCAGACGTTGAGGAAAAAATTATCAAAAATTAGAAAAAATAGGACGAGCAGCTACATCCGGTTGGGTGGTCGAAAATTAATTAAAAAATCGAAAATAAATTCTCACGTCCAGAGTTTTCGGATGTGGATGTGAATATTGACGGAGCGTATTCCTTTCGATGCCAGACGTTGAGAAAAAAATTATCAAAAATTAGAAAAAATAGGACGAGCAGCTACATCCGGTTGGGTGGTCGAAAATTAATTAAAAAATCGAAAATAAATTCTCACGTCCGGAATTCTTAGATGTGGATGTTAATATTGACGGAGCGTATTCGTTCCGATACCAGACGTTGAGGAAAAAATTATCAAAGATTAGAAAAAATAGGACGAGCAGCTACATCCGGTTGGGCGGTCGAAAATTAATTAAAAAATCGAAAATAAATTCTCACGGCCAGAGTTTTCGGATGTGGATGTTAATATTGACGGAGCGTATTCCTTTCGATGCCAGACGTTGAGAAAAAAATTATCAAAAATTAGAAAAAATAGGACGAGCAGCTACATCCGGTTGGGTGATCGAAAATTAATTAAAAAATCGAAAATAAATTCTCACGTCCGGAATTCTTGGATGTGGATGTGAATATTGACGGAGCGTATTCCTTTCGATGCCAGACGTTGAGGGAAAAATTATCAAAAATTAGAAAAAATAGGACGAGCAGCTACATCCGGTTGGGTGGTCGAAAATTAATTAAAAAATCGAAAATAAATTCTCACGTCCAGAGTTTTCGGATGTGGATGTGAATATTGACGGAGCGTATTCCTTTCGATGCCAGACGTTGAGAAAAAAATTATCAAAAATTAGAAAAAATAGGACGAGCAGCTACATCCGGTTGGGTGGTCGAAAATTAATTAAAAAATCGAAAATAAATTCTCACGTCCGGAATTCTTGGATGTGGATGTTAATATTGACGGAGCGTATTCCTTCCGATACCAGACGTTGAGGAAAAAATTATCAAAAATTAGAAAAAATAGGACGAGCAGCTACATCCGGTTGGGTGGTCGAAAATTAATTAAAAAATCGAAAATAAATTCTCACGTCCAGAGTTTTCGGATGTGGATGTGAATATTGACGGAGCGTATTCCTTTCGATGCCAGACGTTGAGAAAAAAATTATCAAAAATTAGAAAAAATAGGACGAGCAGCTACATCCGGTTGGGTGGTCGAAAATTAATTAAAAAATCGAAAATAAATTCTCACGTCCGGAATTCTTGGATGTGGATGTTAATATTGACGGAGCGTATTCCTTCCGATACCAGACGTTGAGGAAAAAATTATCAAAAATTAGAAAAAATAGGACGAGCAGCTACATCCGGTTGGGCGGTCGAAAATTGATTAAAAAATCGAAAATAAATTCTCACGGCCAGAGTTTTCGGATGTGGATGTTAATATTGACGGAGCGTATTCCTTTCGATGCCAGACGTTGAGGAAAAAATTATCAAAAATTATAAAAAATAGGACGAGCAGCTACATCCGGTTGGGTGATCGAAAATTAATTAAAAAATCGAAAATAAATTCTCACGTCCGGAATTCTTGGATGTGGATGTGAATATTGACGGAGCGTATTCCTTTCGATGCCAGACGTTGAGGAAAAAATTATCAAAAATTAGAAAAAATAGGACGAGCAGCTACATCCGGTTGGGTGGTCGAAAATTAATTAAAAAATCGAAAATAAATTCTCACGTCCGGAATTCTTGGATGTGGATGTGAATATTGACGGAGCGTATTCCTTTCGATGCCAGACGTTGAGGAAAAAATTATCAAAAATTAGAAAAAATAGGACGAGCAGCTACATCCGGTTGGGTGGTCGAAAATTAATTAAAAAATCGAAAATAAATTCTCACGTCCGGAATTCTTGGATGTGGATGTGAATATTGACGGAGCGTATTCCTTTCGATGCCAGACGTTGAGGAAAAAATTATCAAAAATTAGAAAAAATAGGACGAGCAGCTACATCCGGTTGGGTGGTCGAAAATTAATTAAAAAATCGAAAATAAATTCTCACGTCCAGAGTTTTCGGATGTGGATGTGAATATTGACGGAGCGTATTCCTTTCGATGCCAGACGTTGAGAAAAAAATTATCAAAAATTAGAAAAAATAGGACGAGCAGCTACATCCGGTTGGGTGGTCGAAAATTAATTAAAAAATCGAAAATAAATTCTCACGTCCGGAATTCTTGGATGTGGATGTTAATATTGACGGAGCGTATTCCTTCCGATACCAGACGTTGAGGAAAAAATTATCAAAAATTAGAAAAAATAGGACGAGCAGCTACATCCGGTTGGGTGGTCGAAAATTATTTAAAAAATCGAAAATAAATTCTCACGTCCAGAGTTTTCGGATGTGGATGTGAATATTGACGGAGCGTATTCCTTTCGATGCCAGACGTTAGGGAAAAAATTATCAAAAATTAGAAAAAATAGGACGAGCAGCTACATCCGGTTGGGTGATCGAAAATTAATTAAAAAATCGAAAATAAATTCTCACGTCCGGAATTCTTGGATGTGGATGTGAATATTGACGGAGCGTATTCCTTTCGATGCCAGACGTTGAGGAAAAAATTATCAAAAATTAGAAAAAATAGGACGAGCAGCTACATCCGGTTGGGTGGTCGAAAATTAATTAAAAAATCGAAAATAAATTCTCACGTCCGGAATTCTTGGATGTGGATGTGAATATTGACGGAGCGTATTCCTTTCGATGCCAGACGTTGAGGAAAAAATTATCAAAAATTAGAAAAAATAGGACGAGCAGCTACATCCGGTTGGGTGGTCGAAAATTAATTAAAAAATCGAAAATAAATTCTCACGTCCAGAGTTTTCGGATGTGGATGTGAATATTGACGGAGCGTATTCCTTTCGATGCCAGACGTTGAGAAAAAAATTATCAAAAATTAGAAAAAATAGGACGAGCAGCTACATCCGGTTGGGTGGTCGAAAATTAATTAAAAAATCGAAAATAAATTCTCACGTCCGGAATTCTTGGATGTGGATGTTAATATTGACGGAGCGTATTCCTTCCGATACCAGACGTTGAGGAAAAAATTATCAAAAATTAGAAAAAATAGGACGAGCAGCTACATCCGGTTGGGTGGTCGAAAATTATTTAAAAAATCGAAAATAAATTCTCACGTCCAGAGTTTTCGGATGTGGATGTGAATATTGACGGAGCGTATTCCTTTCGATGCCAGACGTTAGGGAAAAAATTATCAAAAATTAGAAAAAATAGGACGAGCAGCTACATCCGGTTGGGTGATCGAAAATTAATTAAAAAATCGAAAATAAATTCTCACGTCCGGAATTCTTGGATGTGGATGTGAATATTGACGGAGCGTATTCCTTTCGATGCCAGACGTTGAGGAAAAAATTATCAAAAATTAGAAAAAATAGGACGAGCAGCTACATCCGGTTGGGTGGTCGAAAATTAATTAAAAAATCGAAAATAAATTCTCACGTCCGGAATTCTTGGATGTGGATGTGAATATTGACGGAGCGTATTCCTTTCGATGCCAGACGTTGAGGAAAAAATTATCAAAAATTAGAAAAAATAGGACGAGCAGCTACATCCGGTTGGGTGGTCGAAAATTAATTAAAAAATCGAAAATAAATTCTCACGTCCGGAATTCTTGGATGTGGATGTGAATATTGACGGAGCGTATTCCTTTCGATGCCAGACGTTGAGGAAAAAATTATCAAAAATTAGAAAAAATAGGACGAGCAGCTACATCCGGTTGGGTGGTCGAAAATTAATTAAAAAATCGAAAATAAATTCTCACGTCCAGAGTTTTCGGATGTGGATGTGAATATTGACGGAGCGTATTCCTTTCGATGCCAGACGTTGAGAAAAAAATTATCAAAAATTAGAAAAAATAGGACGAGCAGCTACATCCGGTTGGGTGGTCGAAAATTAATTAAAAAATCGAAAATAAATTCTCACGTCCGGAATTCTTGGATGTGGATGTTAATATCGACGGAGCGTATTCCTATCGATACCAGACGTTGAGGAAAAAATTATCAAAAATTAGAAAAAATAGGACGAGCAGCTACATCCGGTTGGGTGGTCGAAAATTAATTAAAAAATCGAAAATAAATTCTCACGTCCGGAATTCTTGGATGTGGATGTGAATATTGACGGAGCGTATTCCTTTTGATGCCAGACGTTGAGGAAAAAATTATCAAAAATTAGAAAAAATAGGACGAGCAGCTACATCCGGTTGGGTGGTCGAAAATTAATTAAAAAATCGAAAATAAATTCTCACGTCCGGAATTCTTGGATGTGGATGTGAATATTGACGGAGCGTATTCCTTTCGATGCCAGACGTTGAGGAAAAAATTATCAAAAATTAGAAAAAATAGGACGAGCAGCTACATCCGGTTGGGTGGTCGAAAATTAATTAAAAAATCGAAAATAAATTCTCACGTCCAGAGTTTTCGGATGTGGATGTGAATATTGACGGAGCGTATTCCTTTCGATGCCGGACGTTGAGAAAAAAATTATCAAAAATTAGAAAAAATAGGACGAGCAGCTACATCCGGTTGGGTGGTCGAAAATTAATTAAAAAATCGAAAATAAATTCTCACGTCCGGAATTCTTGGATGTGGATGTGAATATTGACGGAGCGTATTCCTTTCGATGCCAGACGTTGAGGAAAAAATTATCAAAAATTAGAAAAAATAGGACGAGCAGCTACATCCGGTTGGGTGGTCGAAAATTATTTAAAAAATCGAAAATAAATTCTCACGTCCAGAGTTTTCGGATGTGGATGTGAATATTGACGGAGCGTATTCCTTTCGATGCCAGACGTTAGGGAAAAAATTATCAAAAATTAGAAAAAATAGGACGAGCAGCTACATCCGGTTGGGTGATCGAAAATTAATTAAAAAATCGAAAATAAATTCTCACGTCCGGAATTCTTGGATGTGGATGTGAATATTGACGGAGCGTATTCCTTTCGATGCCAGACGTTGAGGAAAAAATTATCAAAAATTAGAAAAAATAGGACGAGCAGCTACATCCGGTTGGGTGGTCGAAAATTAATTAAAAAATCGAAAATAAATTCTCACGTCCGGAATTCTTGGATGTGGATGTGAATATTGACGGAGCGTATTCCTTTCGATGCCAGACGTTGAGGAAAAAATTATCAAAAATTAGAAAAAATAGGACGAGCAGCTACATCCGGTTGGGTGGTCGAAAATTAATTAAAAAATCGAAAATAAATTCTCACGTCCAGAGTTTTCGGATGTGGATGTGAATATTGACGGAGCGTATTCCTTTCGATGCCAGACGTTGAGAAAAAAATTATCAAAAATTAGAAAAAATAGGACGAGCAGCTACATCCGGTTGGGTGGTCGAAAATTAATTAAAAAATCGAAAATAAATTCTCACGTCCGGAATTCTTGGATGTGGATGTTAATATTGACGGAGCGTATTCCTTCCGATACCAGACGTTGAGGAAAAAATTATCAAAAATTAGAAAAAATAGGACGAGCAGCTACATCCGGTTGGGTGGTCGAAAATTATTTAAAAAATCGAAAATAAATTCTCACGTCCAGAGTTTTCGGATGTGGATGTGAATATTGACGGAGCGTATTCCTTTCGATGCCAGACGTTAGGGAAAAAATTATCAAAAATTAGAAAAAATAGGACGAGCAGCTACATCCGGTTGGGTGATCGAAAATTAATTAAAAAATCGAAAATAAATTCTCACGTCCGGAATTCTTGGATGTGGATGTGAATATTGACGGAGCGTATTCCTTTCGATGCCAGACGTTGAGGAAAAAATTATCAAAAATTAGAAAAAATAGGACGAGCAGCTACATCCGGTTGGGTGGTCGAAAATTAATTAAAAAATCGAAAATAAATTCTCACGTCCGGAATTCTTGGATGTGGATGTGAATATTGACGGAGCGTATTCCTTTCGATGCCAGACGTTGAGGAAAAAATTATCAAAAATTAGAAAAAATAGGACGAGCAGCTACATCCGGTTGGGTGGTCGAAAATTAATTAAAAAATCGAAAATAAATTCTCACGTCCAGAGTTTTCGGATGTGGATGTGAATATTGACGGAGCGTATTCCTTTCGATGCCGGACGTTGAGAAAAAAATTATCAAAAATTAGAAAAAATAGGACGAGCAGCTACATCCGGTTGGGTGGTCGAAAATTAATTAAAAAATCGAAAATAAATTCTCACGTCCGGAATTCTTGGATGTGGATGTGAATATTGACGGAGCGTATTCCTTTCGATGCCAGACGTTGAGGAAAAAATTATCAAAAATTAGAAAAAATAGGACGAGCAGCTACATCCGGTTGGGTGGTCGAAAATTAATTAAAAAATCGAAAATAAATTCTCACGTCCGGAATTCTCGGATGTGGATGTTAATATTGACGGAGCGTATTCCTTCCGATACCAGACGTTGAGGAAAAAATTATCAAAAATTAGAAAAAATAGGACGAGCAGCTACATCCGGTTGGGCGGTCGAAAATTAATTAAAAAATCGAAAATAAATTCTCACGGCCAGAGTTTTCGGATGTGGATGTTAATATTGACGGAGCGTATTCCTTTCGATGCCAGACGTTGAGGAAAAAATTATCAAAAATTATAAAAAATAGGACGAGCAGCTACATCCGGTTGGGTGATCGAAAATTAATTAAAAAATCGAAAATAAATTCTCACGTCCGGAATTCTTGGATGTGGATGTGAATATTGACGGAGCGTATTCCTTTCGATGCCAGACGTTGAGGAAAAAATTATCAAAAATTAGAAAAAATAGGACGAGCAGCTACATCCGGTTGGGTGGTCGAAAATAATTAAAAAATCGAAAATAAATTCTCACGTCCGGAGTTTTCGGATGTGGATGTTAATATTGACGGAGCGTATTCCTTCTGATGCCAGACGTTGAGGAAAAAATTATCAAAAATTAGAAAAAATAGGACGAGCAGCTACATCCAGACAATATTCTTCTATATAATCGACAGTCTTTTGAGCGAAGGTTGTATCAGTTTTCCTAAGAGGATTACTAGATCTAAATAAGCAATGACTAACGCTAACTTCAACGGTTACTGGCCTCAAAGTTCTAATCTGTAGTATACCGTGTACGTCTGTGAAGGGATATCAGAGAATCCTACCAAATCTTCCTCACGATACCTGTTTCAAAAGGTAGGTAAAAAATTTACGAAATTGAATTTCTTATTGTGTTATATTATACGTTATGTGACAATTATTAAACACTACGGGTGTTTCTGCCGCAAGTGCTCTCTGCGCCACCTTGGCTGCTTTAATCGCCGCTCGCTTTCGAATGCGGCTCTTTTGTCGAGAGCGTGCCAGCGCCCCCTTCCCCGGATTTCCTCGCATCTTTGGATCTCGCTCTAGCAATGAACAATAATTTTGACAGTTACATTTTTATCCTGACACTGCGACACGTGCACCAACGAGCCTCAGTATTTTCTATGCGGATGAAATTTTTTTTTTCAACGGGGGGTGGTTTTCCGATGACAAAAAAAGTGCTGGTGGAAAACGAAATCATTCTATTGCAAAGATTAAATTATTTATTTGAAAATATCTGATCCATTCTCCACTACTAATCTTGTGGTCCTTTTGGTTTTTTATTAATTCCCTTTGTCGAATGAGATAGTGAACGGAAACTAATCGTGCGGTTCCAAATTGTTCACATTCTCATATGAACAATTTGAATTTTGCAATAAAAGGATTCCATTTTTCAGCCCCCTGTTTTTCATCTGAAAATCAGCCCCCGTTGAAACAAAGAAAATTCACTTGAATGGAAAATACTAAGGCTCGTCGTTGCACGTGCTCCCATTGATGTAGGGGCTCCAAACTTTAGACACATTCTTTCTTTGACTTATTTGGAACAAATTTGGGGGCATCATGATGAAATTTTTTTCTTATGCCATGGGCGTGAAGTGAAACTTTTCGCCCGCGGGTGATCGAAAGCGACTGAGGGCCGGCCGCGCGATCACTCAAGGGTGTAATGGAATCTACGTCCGCGCGGCGGTGCTAATATGATTTTTCGTTACGTTGGCGTGAAGTGCATATAACGCTTTTTCCGACCTTGTTTTAGGCGGGTCCGACTTCACGCCACATATCAAGATCAAAAAAGCGTACCTTACGCCCACTATGACGAAAATAACAATTCACCCCAAATTGAAGACCACCCTAATATTTTTGGTTTATAATGACGCAACAAGATTGCAAAGTGTCAGATGTTGTGGTAGACTCACTCTTCTGTTCGGCTGACGTGTTTTCCACCATGACCGTATTGGATGCGTCCTCGGATGCCGCAGCATTGGATGCAATTGGGGTGGTGGCGTCTACAGGATGGGCATACACGGTAAGTACCAAATATAATTCGAATAACCAGTCGAAGAATCTCACTAGGTATGATGTCGCTTTTAACCTTATAGCACTCGCGTTGGAGCGTCGTTAAACAGTACTCGTGTGATAATTATTAATGCTCAAAATCAATGTAAGATCAACAAAAGGCATCGTTGTGTACTTACTGACTAGGAGAGGACAAGGGTTAGGGCGCATGGATTTTGTTCAAACTTGGAGGGGTGTTTCTTTGGCCCAAAATATTAGCCCACTGATCTTCAATTCCATCTCATAGGCCTTTCTTTTAAAATGAAAAATATATTATTGTGCAATTTATTGGTTCTCCGCCGTAGCTTTAGATTGATGCAGCGAACTTGTATATATCACTGATACCTTTTCATTCGAGCATGAAAATGAATATTCAACACGTTAATTTACCATATCATTTTTTTTTTTTTTTTCATTCATTTTTTGTTTCAATGATTTTTTTTTCATATCTTCTACTTATCACCTAGTCATATAAAACATCACTGCTAACTCTACGCATTTACTGTATAGGGCAGTACTGCTCCTTGATTACTAATAATAAAATAAAAATATTTGAAGTTTGGTACCGCAGAAAACCAGCTAGTGAATATCACACGTGGCAGCGATGAAAAAATACCTTTGCAATAGATTAGCGTAATGAAATTAGAGCGTACCGATTAACACATATGGAGTAAATGCGTAGAGTTAGCAGTGATGTTTTATATGACTAGGTGATAAGTAGAAGATATGAAAAAAAAATCACTGAAAAAAAAAAATAAATGAAAAAAAAAAAAAAAAAAAAAAATGATATGGTAAATTAACGTGTTGAATATTCATTTTCATGCTCGAATAAAAAGGTATCAGTGATATATTCAAGTTCGCTGCATCAATCTAGAGCTACGGCGGAGAACCAATAAATTGCACAATAATAATATTTTTCAGGAAAAGAAAGGCCTATGAGATGGAATTGAAGATCAGAAGGCTAATATTTTGGGCCAAAGAAACACCCCTCCAAGTTTGAACAAAACCCATGCGCCTTAACCCTTGTCCTCTCCTAGTGAGTAATAATGAGACTAATTTATTCAAATATTTGCAGCAGTACTGATAGAAGATAAAATACACACACACTTTTATCATGACAAATGATTGCACATGTGACAGCTAAAAAAATGGTGTCGAGTACCGAAAATATTCGAAATTGCCCAAACTCAGCTTAATTTTTGCATACGACTTTCTTCTCGTGATGAGAAAAAATTTCATGACTGCAAAATATATTTTTGCTATATTTTCTTCATTCAAAATAATTTTTAAATAACACAGTCTTAAAAAGCATCAGATTTTATGCAGATGGAAAAAATTTCAAGTAATTATTCCATTCAAAATTATCCACGGAGATGAAGGTTTGAAATGAAGCCAGAGACAACATCTCGTCAAATCTCATAGCACGAGTGCTGAAGGGTTAAGAAAACTGTGCATGAGCTTATTGAGAGAGCAGTTCTCTCTCCCAACAACACTTTCGTTCAAATTGTACAAATCTGCAGAGAAAAACCCTGTCAAGTACTGCATAGCTGTAATCGATGGTGATTTAAAACCGAAACTAATAAATCGAAATATCGCGATAGTAATGAGCGTAATTAAATCTTCCATCATTTTAATTTGAAGAATATTCGATGTATAATAATATAATGCTAGCTGCTCACGAATTCGAAAAGTAGACCTTAGGCGACGGCAAAATTGTTCGAATGATTCATTTTCATATCTTTATGGAAGACAGGGGCACCCAAACAGAAATAAAATAATCATTCTAGTTCTAAAACGACATGAAAAAATAATACAATTTCTGTACAATACTCAACCATAGTATTTGATGGTTGATTTCATGTTATTATATTACATAATGTAATAATGCTATGATTCACGTTTTATTAAGCATGCTTTTCCACTGTCATTTTGAAGAAACAATTATCACAGATGCCATATAATTCCACAAAGACTTGAAAATTATTCATTCCAACTCTTCCTGATCCTCAACGCGATTCCATGCAACAGTTATAACAACTTGAATATATGAATATTCAAGGTACGAAGCTTGGTAGCGGTTACGAAAATTAAAAGCATCCCAATTTGTAGTGAAAATTCCCCGATCGCAGTCTATACACACGGTAATAAATTACTGAATTGTCTTAACCTAGCTTACCAATTTTTTGTGGACTGTCCATAGTCGTAGACTCGGGCTCAATAATTACAATTACTTTAGACATGAGGCAGTCAAGAGCAAGCACACATACCGAATCCTCGCGGTACATTCTCTCTGATGCCATGCGCTCTGCTGAAGGAAGCGTTCATGCACATGCGCACCCCGTAGGTCTGCGTCAGTCGAGCTTCAGACGTCGACACGCAAAGAACATGACGGGCGTCGAGAACGATAAACGTAAGAGCTATTACCTATACGAATTAAAATCGTCATACTTTCGGGACGTAAAATCGAGACACCTGCGTTTAACACACTGTATGTAAGTGAAAAAAAATCGTAGGGCTTCGCGAAAGGAATCATTTTCGAGCTCGTTCAATTTCCCGTTATTTAAAACATCGACCATTGTTGTGCGAAAATTAGGGGCGAAAGTATCGTTCAATATATGTTAAAAAACGTAGTTTTCGCAAATTTTTTTCCGAAGCTTAACTTCAACTCGTCGTCACTCTTCCAAAATAGCCAGAAAAAAATATTTGAAAAATCATACTGAATCTTTGAAGCTTTTCGCGTACAATGCTGTTCAAATTTCGAAAAAATTCTCAAAATTATGGTCACGGCGGTAAACAATAGTCCAAGTGATGATCTCGGAGACAGGTAACAATAGAAGAATGAAATATGGCTGAAAATTTGGGAAAAACCATGGTAAGCGATTATGATTGCGGTTTTATTCAATTGATGTCTTGTTAAACAATTATTGCGAGATATTCTGCGCTAAGTTTTCGGGGTAGGATAACCTGCGCGGGCTGTTGGCAGCGACCCGGCCTTCACAACTTCCGCTTTGATTCAAAAATCTCATACATTGTTGTGGAGAAAATATCCAGATCCCACAGCCATAGGCGCCGCGGGCGTGATCTTGCCCTGAAAAGTTGAATACCCCGCAATAATTGTGTAACAAGTCATCAAATGGATGAAGTCGTAATGGTAATCACTTACCATAATTTTTACCCAAATTTTCAGCCATATTTCATCCTTCTATTGTTACCCGTCTCCATGATCACAACTTAGGCTATTATTTACCGCCGTGACCATAATTCTGGGAATTTCTTCGAAATTTGAACGGCATTGCACACAAAAAACTCCAAAGATTCAGCAAGATTTTTCAAATATTTTGTTCTGCCCATTTCGAAAGAGTAACGACGAGTTCAAGTTAGGCTATGGAAAAAAATATGCGAAAACTACGTTTCTTAATATAATATGATCAACGATACCTCCTCCCTTAATTTTCGCACAACAATGGTCGATGTCTTAAATAACGGGGAATTGAACAAGCTCGAAAATGATTTATTCCGCGAAGCTCTACGATTTTTTTTCACTCAGATACAGTGTGTCAAACGCAGGTGTCTCGATTTTACGTCCCAATAGTAGTTGCTTTCAATGAGTGGGGGCGTTGTACAATTGATAGCTCGTAATATGCGTATGTGTAATGATTTTTTTGTAATGATTTTCTCAAACTATTTTCCAGAAAAACTTGCCAGAGAGGCAGACGCGCCCGCGATTAGTACGGAGCAGTCTGCGAGTACCGCTTCCGGTAAATAGGTCACCGATTAAATATTGTGACGTTTAAGGGGCTGTGTTGAATTCTTGAAAAACGAATACATTGTTGAAAATTGTTTACAACCAATTACGATAGAATTTCTTTGTCTCTATAATTATGATTACATAGCAATATGACGAAGCTCGAAAAAAAGTTTACGCGAAATAGAAAAAAAAGTTATAGTGTCATCTGTATTTTGTCGCAACTCATATCCTATTACGGTCGTCATTATAGGACTTAAATGTCGTATTTCAAATAGATAAACGCACGTTTCTGACATATTTTTTATTGAACATGAGAGTGGTTATATAGATATCTAGATCGCGGATTTTCAAAATTCGAAAAAGTGTTAGAATAATAATTATATAAGAGAAACTTTCAAGTTAAAATACGCGAAATTTTGTTTATTATCGTAATTTATGAACATATTTTTAAAAACTAAAATTTCCAAGCGCTTGATATTGAACTTTCCCTATCTTCCTCCCATAGATACGAGATCGTCAACCATCGAGGCCCCTGCACCAACGTCCGCGATGGACGTTTCACAGGGTGCGGATACTGCGAGTAAGTAATCTTTCCGAACGACTAGTGAAACTGTTGGATTCTTTCCGTGATTTTGTGTGGTCAATCTCGAGGCGGAAATAACTCAAACCTGGATTGACACATCAATTTTTAAGTTGGAATTAATTCGCATTAATATTTTCAATCTAATTTAATTCTTGTAATTCGAATCAATTCATCATAATTAAAAATAATTCACTATAATTTGAATTGATTCCATTCAATTTGAAAAAATTTTCTTTCATCCAAATTTATTCATATCATTTATTCATTTTTTTTTTTAATCATGTTTACTAATATCATTCATTATCCATAGCCATCGCAGAAGTTGCTCCAAATAGAGCCCTGGGTCGTCGGAGGGCTCGTGCTCCAAGCAGTTGGGGTGGACGGGGGGGACGACGTGGTCGAGGTGGCAGGCCACTTCAAAAGTTCCGCGGATACCGCGGATATCGCGGGAACCGTGGCCAACCGTTGGGACGGGGTGGTGGCTACCAGCCGTACGCTGCCCCCCAATACATCAACAACCAAATCACCTATAATTATAATTATTCTGGTTCTAAATAATATAATAATAAATGATAATAAAAATAATATAATATAATAACAAATCTACCATTTATCAGCTTATTGATTAAATAAATTTATATTCAATTAAAAAACATCATGTTTTACTTATATGCTACCAGCTAAGAGTACAATCCCTACCCCCTGCAGGTTTCTTGTATAGTGTTTTTCTGCAGCTACCCCGGGAGTCAGCACAGTTTGGTTCAACTGCTCTTAGGTCATAGAGATGAACACCAAAAGTTTGTATAGAACAAATTGTAACAAGTTTTACAAATTTAGGATTTTCAATGATTCATTAAATTGTTGTGTTAATCATTTTATGTAAAACGAAAAAAAAATATCTTCTTGTCGAGTATCACTCTAACATTAATTAGGCGAAGTAGTAGGGCGCAATGCTTAGCTGTTTTCGAGAAAATTGAGTTTAACAAATTCCGAGCGGCTTATATGCTGACTGAACGGTACCAGGGCAGATTTCAACGAGTGGCGTGCTTCACCGAGCAGCGCTCTAGTCTTCTAAGCTCGAGATTGCTGGTTCGAATCTCGTTTGCGGACCCTTTTTTTTCTTCGAATTCCTTCCAATACGTACATCATTTACATGTGAAACTCAACAAATCGAATTTAATTAACAGATATTATTTAATTGTCATTTTCAATGAAAATCGCACATATTCTCATTATTATACCTACCTCTCACTGAGAAAATCAAGCTTTCCGTTGAAGATAGTAATTTTTCAACGTGAATATTTGATTAATCAAAATGAAAAATCTCGGATAGAAAATGTTTTTTTTTTTATTAGAAGATTGCGATAAAATCAAACAAAATATTTTAATATCAATTAATATGAATAAAATATTTTTGTGTTTGATTTTATCGTATTATCTTAATAAAAAAACCTATTGCATGTTTTATCCGGAATTCTTCATATTTGTACCAACATTTTGATTAATCAAATACTCGCATTGAAAAATTACCATTTTCAATGGAAAAATTGAGTTTCCCAGCGAGAGGTAGGTATAATATAGGCCACGATGAGTAGATGTACGATTTTCAATGGAAATGACGATTGAATATCTGTTGATTATCATCAGTTTGTCAAGTTAACAAAAAATTATTCAGCATTAAAGACGAGTTGATTTTAAGGAATAGTCCCCGTGAGCGATGGTGCGGGCGGTGAGTCCACGTTCACTGTGACGTTACCGTCGGTAGACGGAACGTCTTCCCTCATCCCTCAAACCTGCGTCACCACTACGAGCAACAATCGTGTTTTAACACTTGACGAGTGATACTGCTACGCCTCACTTGCGTTAAACACTTCTTGTGATTGAAAACGAGTGAATACCAGTACTCAGTCAGTTTTATTGTATCGTAGTTTAGCTCTTGATATTGCGCGTATATTAATTACTATTATTATTATTATTAATATTATTATTATTATTATTATTATTATTATTATCATTATTATTATTTTCATCATTGTCACTTTCGTGATCATTATCAAACCAGTTTTATTGTATTGTAGTTTAGCTTTTGATATTACGCGTCTAATAATAATTTTTATAATTTTGTGCAATGCCGAATTATACGAATAGTGAAGCCTCTGTCCAACGATTGGCTGAAATTATAGCTGGTCTAGTTATTGACATTGACGATGTGGTTTTAACGGCGACCTCGAAAAAAAGCTTGATCATTCCGGTAAGTGTAACATTCTTTATGAAAGATTTATGAATTAATTTACAATTATTTGGTGTGCATCCATTATTGATCAACGATTTGCATAAGACGCTCGTTATGTCTTGCACACAGATAAATAGAGCGCACTGATGAGAATTAATTCTGTAAAGGATACTGACAGTAGATTCACAATCAAAGTTTGTACAAGTTCATAAAGATACTGACCTATTTAAAATCTTGACCTGAATGCATTAAAGGACCGATTGTGATTTGAGTAATCGCGTAGAGTTCGTACGCATTGTTAATTTCCAATTCCTTCTATATGAATATTCTATCTACATTATACATATAAGAATTTTTTCACATATATTACCCACCATTGGTAGTGATGCTTGGAATGAATACATTGTAGCCGCGATTCGAAAAGGTTGCGACGTTGATGTTCGACTTAGCAATGGCCATTGAAACGGAGAGATTATGCTTTACGTACAATTTAATTTTCTATTGACACGATAGTTTTGATAAATAATCTTCCTTGGACAGTCTAGGGTGTCCGTTATTTACCAAGTTGATTATTTTTCTTGCGACGCCCGTTAATTTTTAGTTTATAACCTAAAAAAAAATATCAGAGCAATATAAGCTCTTAATATTTATACTATAACCCTTGCCCTGAAGACAATATATTTTCCATTTAAATTACATGGGAATTTGCCACTTCTTACAATTAATTTTTTTTTTCTTGGACAAGTCGATATACAGCAATGAGAAAGACATATTCTTATAGGAAATTGAATGCTCTGGAAAAAAGGTCTCTTATAATTTTTCGATTAATTCACTCATTCAAAAGTTATTCACAGATGAAGTTGAACTTATTGTAAATTGTCAGATTTTTTTACTTTTACGGCAAAATTATTATTATTTAGATGAAATTTAGTAGTTTATTTCTGAAAATATATAATTTTGACGATATTAAGGTAAAAAGTTGAGACAAAATTGAAAAATATATAAGTCAAATGAAATTATACAATAATAGTTTAGCTAGAAATGAAGATGAAAAACAATATGTAATTCACATTGTAAGCGAGTATAAAAAAAAATTTCAAAATGTAACTAAAGAATGTTTAATAAAATAAATCATGCATACTGAGGTGGTACGAATTTCATTTGACTCATACATTTTTCAACTTTGTCTCGACTTTTTACCTCAATATCGTCAGAATTATATATTTTTAGAAATAAACCACTAAATTTCATCTAAATAATAATAATTTTGCCGTAAAAGCAAAAAAATCTGAAAATTTACAATAAGTTCAACTTTAACCGTGAATAACTCTTGAAGGAGTGAATTACTCGAAAAATTATAAGAGACCTTTATTGTAGAGCATTCAATTTCCAATAAGAATATGTCTTTCTCATTGCTGTATTTTAACTTGTTCAAAAAAAAAAATTAATTGTAATTTTAAACTTTGTAGACTTTATCCTTACGATGATAGCTATCCCCTGGAATTTCAAAAGATTTTCAGACTAAAATCGAGAAACAAAATATTTTCAAATCCTGATGTAAAAACCCTTTTAAATTTAAATAAAAAGTATTTATTATATTTACAATACTCATTGATATCGAATTCGTATTTTACACAAGTTTTACTTTACGTAGAGTTTAAAAAAAAACGTTGGGTAGTCAACGACCAATACCCGATTCTGTTTCAGATCAGACAGGCATAGCTAAAACAAACGGGTTAATGTTCAGAATCGCTTGAAACTGATATATGTTGGTTTCTTTGACTAATATTTTTTTTGTAACGAGTTAAGACAGCTTGCATGTCACGATTAAATTCATGGTTTCGTCAAAACCGACGCGTTCCGTGACTTTATTTTTTGCGATGGCGTTGGTTCATACTGAAACAAATAATATTTTGTTCTTGTGGGCATTTCTTCTGTTGGGCTTGCATTCACAATTCAGCCACAGACTCATGCGCATAAGAAAATATCATAAGAGTACACCGGACTCATATTTTTTGTGCTAATTGGCAGTTCTTTTTTTAAAGATTTGCAGTGAATTGAGGACAAAGTCCAGTTGCAAACTCATACTTCAAATCCAGAGAGCTTGGGCGACAAATAAATACAGCATTAGAGACCGCGTGCGAGAGCAGTTGAACCAACGGTTTAACAGAGATGATCAAGCTAGCTTGCAGGATTTGCCTCACAACTCCATCGCGAGCGAAGAAGCTTTTCCAAATCAAAAACAGGACTTTGATGACGGTATGGAAAATTATTTCGATAGATCGGATATTGAAGAGACGGTTGGTAGCTTACCGTCTCCACCTAAATCTGAGGAAATTTTATCTTGGGAGACGCCCAAGTCACGTAAGAGGTATTCCGATACTAATTTACAGAATCAATCCTTACCCGATAAAATGATTGATAATGAATCAAGTATCGATAGTTTTCCGTCCGTAGTTCATTCCAGCAGCCTTTCGAACAAGAGTGTATCTGGATACGTTGAACCCCCACAATCACCGTCTATTAGGAAAAAGTTTTGCACTTCTTTGGGCAGGATAAAAATTCCGTCAGTACAATTAACGGGTAACGACGGTGACGTGGATAAAGATAAAGTTAGGGCGACAATATCAAATTGCATGCTACATGATTTTCATTATAGTTGTCCTTTGAGTTTTTATGGTGGTATTCGCCCTAATCTAGAATTCCTTGTAACGTACGCGAAGTGCAGATATGCAAGCCATTCTCAGAGCTTTCGATTTGACGTTACCGATTTTAAAACGCCCTTTTCGACAATTTATTTCAAGGCGACCGAGTGTGGAGAAATAGTCCACGAAGGACCTAAAATTCATTGTACACTCAAAGGCGAGGATAGAATTAAAGTTAAAGCTCAGTTAATGAAAGTAGCTCCTAGGATCTTACAACTTGAGACGACCAAAAAAATCGATCCAGAAATGGCCGATGATGGTCATATGCAAGAATTGATGCGTCTTTCGACGTATCAGAAAGCCAAATCTGAAGAAAACTGTAAAAACGATAAAATTCTTCGTTCTAATGATTTGTCAGATTTGTTTCAACAGCATATAATAGACGGACAGTCTAGTGACCCGTACATCAGACATGCGGGCCTCCCTCTGTATGCGCATATGTATTCGGAGGAGCAGCTCGACTTTATCTCGCCAGATGACATAGTTGTCCATTTTGATGCCACGGGCAACGTCGTTCGTAAGCCAGCGGACGTCAGGTGTAAACGGATTATGTATTACGCCATGGTAATGAACAAAAATAATTCAATCATTCCTATTGCAGAAATGGTGAGCTCCGAGCACGACGTAGCATCTATCGGTACGTTTTTAAAAAGATATCGCTACTTTTTGGCTACAAAAAATTTCAGATGGCCATTGTTTCGTGTGGTAGTTGTAGATTGGAGTTGGGCGTTGATTAATTCCGTAATGATTGAATGGAACATGATGACGGTTACAGATTATTTGAAGCAGGCATTTATCTATTTGCAACAGGAAACGCATCCGAGTTTCGATTTCATTGTTATTCACAGTTGCTGCGCACACTTTCAAAAACGCGTGTCAACCAATATTCACAAGAAATTTACAAAATACTTGCATCTCAAAAACTTCATTCTTGAATGTGTCGGGCTAATGATTCATTGTCGTACTATGGATACCTTAGATGACGTATTCGAAAAATTCATGACAGTCCTTATGACTCCAAATCGTGAGCAGGCTCAACGCACCGTGGTTCAGCTTCACGAGCTACATTGCTTCACGAAAAATTCAGATATTGCGAATGAGACAGTAGCTGACGAGCATCAGGTAGAACTCGTATCAGACGATAAGCCCGAGGGTAGTATTTACGCGGATTCTCCTTTTTACCATCGCTATTATGCTAGACTGTTGAGTATAAAGAGTAACGTAATCGAGAGTGTTATAAATAACGAATATTTAGCACCCGAAATAGCAGATTACGTAACCCAGAGCCTTATGCCGTATGTACCAATGTGGTCGGCTCTTTTATTGAAACACGTAGTACCGAATCATGCAAGACTCAGCAACGCTAATGTAGAGTGCTATTTCAATTTAGTAAAAAGAGATGTATTGGAGGGCAACGTAAATTTGAAGATAGGTCGGTTTATAGCTAAAATGAAAAATTATAAAAGCAGTCTATGTACAGAAGCAGCGCTTAGTATACCGGTGAAGGGTCGCCGATCTAGGGCGAAAACAGCGAAAAAGCGATCGTGCGATCAGACTCGTCGTACAGAAAATTCAGATACCCCTAATAATGCGTTGGTACAGGAAATGTGGCAACGCAAACGAAGAGCACAGTATAGCCATCTCGAAGGTCGATTACTTGGTAAAATCACTAAAAAGATCAAAGCCACCGACTTTCGAACAAGTACGCCAAATCGGGTAGCGCACGAACAATCTTTGTTGAATCGGAGTGACAGTTCAACTCACGCCAACGCGTTACCGAATGGGTTGTTTATGGACGTCGAGTATTACATGCTCAGAGTCGAAGGTATAGAGTTCACTATAGGGCGATATCGTTCTAGTAGCTGCGCTCCAGTTATAGGGTATGATAACTTTGATTTAGTCTCCGATCAATATCAGAGCTTGGACAAAAAACGATATTTAGACGGGGCAGTTATAGATGCCTATTCTGTAGCTACCTTAGATTTCCGAAAGAACGTCGTTTACGTCCCTACTGGGTACACGTACTTTTTACTAGGCGATGGCCGTGACAAAGTCAGTCCTGACGAGTTCAGAATGTACCACGTTGGTGACGCATTACAGGGTACAATGTTCATGCCTTACGTGTACCTCCAGCATTGGTGTCTACTGGTAGTGAATATCGATGCGAAAACTATAATGCACCTGGATCCTAAATTCAAGCGTAGTAATAAATCTGCATCAGTTTTGAAATACTTCGGAAAGTACGTCGAAGAGTGTGCAAGGATCCAACCGAATGTGCTCTGCAACATTGAATGGACTACGGTTCATTACAAAGGGGATCGCCCTCTGCAAAAAGACGGGTACAACTGTGGCATATACGTACTTTACTATATAGAGTGCTTAGCCAAAGGTGTCGCAATGGACACTAACTTTCAGCCTGACACATACAGGCTGGAAGTCGCGGAATCCTTGTTAAAATTATCACGTGATATGAAGGATATATGCCAATACTGCTTCGGTACAAGGCCCAATGAGTTAATCATGTGCAATACTTGCAGACGCTGGGCTCACTTGAAGTGCGTCAATCTTTTGGGGAACCCAAAAACGCTGGAAGAATGGAATGATCCCGCAGTCAGCTACAGATGTGCGCTGTGCGCACACGGAGTAAGAAAATGGATGAGATACTAGTCGAATCCATTGTAACCAAAGGTAAAATCAAAATTTATGTGATGGAAATTGTCATTGAAGCACGCATTGCAGTTCATTAGACCATTTAATCAAAGTCTTAAGACATCTACTGAAAATACAAATGAATTTTTTATGTATTGGAAATAGAAATCATTTATGAAATCCCGTACCGATCTCCGAATAATTAACAAAAAAAAAAAAAAAAACTGTGCGACCTCGAGTAATGCGCACCATAGATGCTTGGTTGATTTACAACTGGAAAAGGGGGGCATTATTTAGGTCGCCTATCTTGCATGTTTTATAATACTTGAGATAGGTGAACGTTAATATGGTACTCATGGCGGAGTGTTGGAGTAATTTTCAATTGTTCAAGCTTGTTTCGAACGCATAACATATTATCATGTTGTTTTAATTTTAATTATGACCTCTTTTTGGGAAAATGTCGATTTCATCTTGAAACACTCATAATCACACAATGTAAGCTCAAAGACGACTGAATTATACTATTATAAACCAGATTGAAATATCAGGAATGCGGATTGTCGATTCTCACTGAACATAGAATAGTTAGAATTATCTTAGATGTTGCGTGCGCGCGCGCGCGGTGTGTTTGCGTGTGTGTATTTTCTGCTTGCGCTAAAAAGTGATGTTAAAACTCAATCTTAAAATTCCAACGACAGTGGTGTAATCTGTACTCAATAATATTGTATCGGTCATTCGTGGATAGCTATTCGTGAGTGTGGTTGGCCTACTATGATCTTCGCTTCCTCGACATGGCGACATAATTCATCTTCGAATAATACGAAGAACAGGCCATTCAAATATTACGTACGAAGCAACTTTTTAGTCACCTTCCACAACAATCATAATCATTTAACAAGTGCAAGTCATCTATAACTACCATCAGTTTTATTAAAGACACCATCCTAATGGCCTGTTTCTTCACCTAGGGTTATCTTGCGGATAGAGTTATCCGCCAGATATCCTGTACTAAAGGCATAGGATATCTGCCGGATAAATTTAACCAGAGGTGAAGAAACTGGCCATAAGACTGGCATTACTTAGCGTTTGGCATACGTGCTGGGATCAAATCAAATGCACAATCAATCAGTTGAATAATATACAGCTTGTCTATTCGGGTTAACCGTCAATTTCAGATAATTCCATCTTGAGCCGACTGCCTATGCCGAATAGACAAATTGTACCACTGTGCCAACTAAGTACCTGACCCACCAAGTATTATCAGGTTCTTTATTATTGTTCGAAAAATGTTGGATTTTCTGCTACAATATATTATCATAAATGTCTAACGTCTGCACTATTTATATCTCGATTCGTGTCTTCCTTCACCCCTGAGAAGCCGAAATAAGCAATCTTCTGATTCACAACCTAGTCACGTAATATTTGAATTGCCCTTAATCGTATCGTTTGTTCTTCATTTGTTCAGATGAATCTAAAAATTCTGCGGAGAAGATAATCAGAAAAGTGTTAAAGACTGTGACTATAGATAAATTTTAACTGTCGAGACCAAAATTATATTATTTCTACCTCTAAGATTCTTCTCAAACGGGCTGTGAGTTACAAAATATTGTGAATTATAGGCTAAACGAAGTTCATTTGACAAACGCCGATTTTTTCGTAACTGTGCTTGAAGATAACTACAGGGAGGAAATAAACAATTGCTTTCAACCCTTGTGAAATCACAGACTCTATTCGAAGACGGATATTTTGTGACATCGTCATTTCTTCAAACATACAACATAATACTGGCTCATACTAGTTCTCGAAACAAAGTGCCGAGTTGAGACGGACGATCTACAGTTGACAATAATCAAGCTTCCGCCTCACAAGATTTCGACGTGGTAGACTCTATATGAAGAAGAATATCTTGGACGGATAGGTATTTGGTTTACATACGACGACATATTGGCTTATGTCGATTCTTAGACCACACTGCCGGATTAATCATGGGGTCACGGATATGAGCAAAGAAGTCCAGCAGTACAGCGTCAGAACGGTCCATAAATCTGTATTATCGTATCCAATAGTAATGAAACTTCAATTCAAAGTATGACTTCCTTGATGGTCGTCTGCCCGCTTAAACAGCGGAAAATAACAATTAACTTGTGAACTGCATGGGAAAAGGACACGGAGAAGACACAGCTTCAGACGCTTCGTAAAAAAAATAAGTGTTTGTGATTCAATGTATAAAATCCGGTATAATTTTATTGAATTGAGTAGTACTAAGAAGACGGTTTAATATATTTAGTATAAAGTTCTCGGGACAGAATGAATTACATGCGCTATGGTTTTAACGTGATAACTGAAGGATGATGATAAACGTATGAACGATGAGTAAATGATAGCGCGTTATAAGTACACAGATTATGAAGAAACGTTTGTTTAGTCGAAAAGTTTGTTCCGAGAGTCGATAACATGGATTTATATTACAATCTGGATTCGTTTTATCGCCACCATCTAAAAAGTCGAACTTTTCCCAAATATAGGTTGCAAGAGATGATTTTTGAAAGCTTGTATGACGATATAGTTCAAAACTTGTTTGCAACCCCGAATTCCACTAAGTTTTCCCATATTGACAAGAACTATCTCAAGTTTGATCATTTTTCTTACTTGCCGTAACAGCATTTCTGCTACATTTTGTTTTGGGTTACCTGCAAGGGCTCGAATCAGAACTCCATATGTGTTGAAAACGTAAATAAGCGATGTAATTTAGTTATTTAAAATTATAATGTTAGTTCGAAAAATCAACCGATCACCAATGAATGCAATCTCGTTCGCACGTTTCAAGAGAATTGTGTGATCTTGCATTACACGTAAGACATGTGTTCGCTGATTGGAGGGTTGAATAATGCTGGTGTTCGCCCTATGCATATTTTAATCGGCAAATCAGACGATCACATGTGTAGTGGTTCAACCTTTCACGGCACAGTTACATAATATCGAGACGTTTGTCTTTCGAATCTCCGGTTCGATGATAATATCCTGTTGCATAGTGTACAGGTGCAACTCGGGTGGAACAAAATTCACGTGATAACGAGCTAGGGAGAGACTGATTCGAAAGTGTTGTACCGTGCATGGTTGAATAGCGATCACACGTCTCAAGTCATAAAACTGAGGTCAGTGCGTCCTGTAGTTGTACGGAAGGAATTTGCAAGAATGCACGGTATATTCGGTGTGGCACCTCGATTCAAGAGTAACATTATTCTCAATTGAGTATACTCAGTTGAGAAACAATTAATTGTTGGCTGCAAACAAATAAAAAATTAGATTCAAATTACGATGTGTTAACTGACAGTGTGCATTATTATGCAATTCGCTCCGTTCAGAATCTCGGACGCACACTCATAAGATATCATGATCCACACTACGTTCAGCAATGTGTACATGGGTACAATTGCACATGTTTGGATTATTGGATGATTGTTTTAACGAAACGTGATATGAAATATCATAAACAGAGATAAGATAGTTCGGGGGTCAAAATCAGGTACGGGATACAATTATTATGCGTGATATCGAGGGACCATTATTGATATAGCACAAGTGATACTTGAGTACTCTTTTTGAGAGGATTACGTATGTATACAAATCATCACTCGCCATGAAAATGAATGAATAAAGGTAATAAAATAATTCGCTTGTGTTTGTTTTATTTTTGCCAAAACCCTTTTCACCTGTATGAATGAGGTAAGTAGATACGAAGATGTATGAAGCCACGACGGATCACTTGATTGCGATGAGTGATGATGACACTACAGAGACAACAAAAATGTAGGATTTGCACTATATAAGACTTGATCGAAATTTTTCACTCGCCTAAATAGGCGACAAACATTTTCAACCTGCGAGACCATCGAGAGCACAAACAGACAAGCAGTCTGCGAGGCCAAGTGAATCTTTATTGGGGGGTTCAACCGCAGTACGTATATAAATGCATACTTAACAAACTGTGAGAATCGACACTTACCTACTCAGCAAGAAATGCGTAATCAAGCCAATCTACTACTGACAAGTAGATACCTGCTGAAGAGAGCAGTCGGCATTTTCAACTAACACTTTCGCTTAGTTGACTTGTGTATGTACATTGTACATACTATCCACCCAACCGGATGTAGCTGCTCGTCCTATTTTTTCTAATTTTTGATAATTTTTTCCTCAACGTCTGGCATCGAAAGGAATACGCTCCGTCAATATTCACATCCACATCCAAGAATTCCGGACGTGAGAATTTATTTTCGATTTTTTAATTAATTTTCGACCACCCAACCGGATGTAGCTGCTCGTCCTATTTTTTATAATTTTTGATAATTTTTTCCTCAACGTCTGGCATCGAAAGGAATACGCTCCGTTAATATCAACATCCACATCCAAGAATTCCGGACGTGAGAATTTATTTTCGATTTTTTAATTAATTTTCGACCACCCAACCGGATGTAGCTGCTCGTCCTATTTTTTCTAATTTTTGATCATTTTTTCCTCAACGTCTGGCATCGGAAGGAAGACGCTCCGTTAATATTCACATCCACATCCAAGAATTCCGGACGTGAGAATTTATTTTCGATTTTTTAATTAATTTTCGACCACCCAACCGGATGTAGCTGCTCGTCCTATTTTTTATAATTTTTGATAATTTTTTCCTCAACGTCTGGCATCGAAAGGAATACGCTCCGTTAATATCAACATCCACATCCAAGAATTCCGGACGTGAGAATTTATTTTCGATTTTTTAATTAATTTTCGACCACCCAATCGGATGTAGCTGCTCGTCCTATTTTTTCTAATTTTTGATAATTTTTTCCCTAACGTCTGGCATCGAAAGGAATACGCTCCGTCAATATTCACATCCACATCCGAAAACTCTGGACGTGAGAATTTATTTTCGATTTTTTAATTAATTTTCGACCACCCAACCGGATGTAGCTGCTCGTCCTATTTTTTCTAATTTTTGATAATTTTTTCCTCAACGTCTGGCATCGAAAGGAATACGCTCCGTCAATATTAACATCGACATCCAAGAATTCCGGACGTGAGAATTTATTTTCGATTTTTTAATTAATTTTCGACCACCCAACCGGATGTAGCTGCTCGTCCTATTTTTTCTAATTTTTGATAATTTTTTCCTCAACGTCTGGCATCGAAAGGAATACGCTCCGTCAATATTCACATCCACATCCGAAAACTCTGGACGTGAGAATTTATTTTCGATTTTTTAATTAATTTTCGACCACCCAACCGGATGTAGCTGCTCGTCCTATTTTTTCTAATTTTTGATAATTTTTTCCTCAACCTCTGGCATCGGAAGGAATACGCTCCGTTAATATTCACATCCACATCCAAGAATTCCGGACGTGAGAATTTATTTTCGATTTTTTAATTAATTTTCGACCACCCAACCGGATGTAGCTGCTCGTCCTATTTTTTCTAATTTTTGATAATTTTTTCCTCAACGTCTGGCATCGAAAGGAATACGCTCCGTCAATATTCACATCCACATCCGAAAACTCTGGACGTGAGAATTTATTTTCGATTTTTTAATTAATTTTCGACCACCCAACCGGATGTAGCTGCTCGTCCTATTTTTTCTAATTTTTGATAATTTTTTTCTCAACGTCTGGCATCGAAAGGAATACGCTCCGTCAATATTAACATCCACATCCGAAAACTCTGGCCGTGAGAATTTATTTTCGATTTTTTAATTAATTTTCGACCGCCCAACCGGATGTAGCTGCTCGTCCTATTTTTTCTAATTTTTGATAATTTTTTCCTCAACGTCTGGCATCGAAAGGAATACGCTCCGTTAATATTCACATCCACATCCAAGAATTCCGGACGTGAGAATTTATTTTCGATTTTTTAATTAATTTTCGACCACCCAACCGGATGTAGCTGCTCGTCCTATTTTTTCTAATTTTTGATAATTTTTTCCTCAACGTCTGGCATCGAAAGGAATACGCTCCGTTAATATCAACATCCACATCCAAGAATTCCGGACGTGAGAATTTATTTTCGATTTTTTAATTAATTTTCGACCACCCAACCGGATGTAGCTGCTCGTCCTATTTTTTCTAATTTTTGATAATTTTTTCCTCAACGTCTGGCATCGAAAGGAATACGCTCCGTTAATATCAACATCCACATCCAAGAATTCCGGACGTGAGAATTTATTTTCGATTTTTTATTTAATTTTCGACCACCCAACCGGATGTAGCTGCTCGTCCTATTTTTTCTAATTTTTGATCATTTTTTCCTCAACGTCTGGCATCGGAAGGAATACGCTCCGTTAATATTCACATCCACATCCAAGAATTCCGGACGTGAGAATTTATTTTCGATTTTTTAATTAATTTTCGACCACCCAACCGGATGTAGCTGCTCGTCCTATTTTTTCTAATTTTTGATAATTTTTTCCTCAACGTCTGGCATCGGAAGGAATACGCTCCGTTAATATTCACATCCACATCCAAGAATTCCGGACGTGAGAATTTATTTTCGATTTTTTAATTAATTTTCGACCACCCAACCGGATGTAGCTGCTCGTCCTATTTTTTCTAATTTTTGATAATTTTTTCCTCAACGTCTGGCATCGAAAGGAATACGCTCCGTTAATATCAACATCCACATCCAAGAATTCCGGACGTGAGAATTTATTTTCGATTTTTTAATTAATTTTCGACCACCCAACCGGATGTAGCTGCTCGTCCTATTTTTTCTAATTTTTGATAATTTTTTCCTCAACGTCTGGCATCGAAAGGAATACGCTCCGTTAATATCAACATCCACATCCAAGAATTCCGGACGTGAGAATTTATTTTCGATTTTTTATTTAATTTTCGACCACCCAACCGGATGTAGCTGCTCGTCCTATTTTTTCTAATTTTTGATCATTTTTTCCTCAACGTCTGGCATCGGAAGGAATACGCTCCGTTAATATTCACATCCACATCCAAGAATTCCGGACGTGAGAATTTATTTTCGATTTTTTAATTAATTTTCGACCACGCAACCGGATGTAGCTGCTCGTCCTATTTTTTCTAATTTTTGATAATTTTTTCCTCAACGTCTGGCATCGGAAGGAATACGCTCCGTTAATATTCACATCCACATCCAAGAATTCCGGACGTGAGAATTTATTTTCGATTTTTTAATTAATTTTCGACCACCCAACCGGATGTAGCTGCTCGTCCTATTTTTTCTAATTTTTGATCATTTTTTCCTCAACGTCTGGCATCGAAAGGAATACGCTCCGTCAATATTCACATCCACATCCGAAAACTCTGGACGTGAGAATTTATTTTCGATTTTTTAAATAATTTTCGACCACCCAACCGGATGTAGCTGCTCGTCCTATTTTTTCTAATTTTTGATAATTTTTTCCTCAACGTCTGGCATCGGAAGGAATACGCTCCGTCAATATTAACATCCACATCCAAGAATTCCGGACGTGAGAATTTATTTTCGATGTTTTTTCACTTTAGGGTGAAATTTCGGTCGCATGGGGTACATTCTGAGATTCGATTTTATTACCCTGTCAACACTCGAGCTTAACTGTTTGTGTAAAAAATTTTTAAACTCGAAAATTCTGGTATTTGGAAACCGTTCGAAGAACGTTCGAAACTTCAACTAGCTCGTGTGATACTAAATATTTGAATACCATCGAAAAAAAACAAATATTGTTTTCAAAATTCATTTCATGGAAGATGAGACACTTAAACAGAAATACTAAATTTTTTAACGACGAGGATAGAGATTTTTACAGAAAACGATATATATTTTTTCCCCAATCGTTACCATATTACTCATAAGCTCGCCTGAGCTCCGTATGGTTTGAGAAGGCCTCCTATGCAATCAATAATTATTATATACCGAATATTTAATTAATATTGAAGCACCAATAGTACCATCGAGATTCTAATAGTAACTATTAGAATCGCAATGGTACTATCAATTTATTGATTGTTACTACTCGGTCATTGGCAGACGCTAGTAAATTGTAGCTGTAGTTACTAACCCGGCAAAAACATTGTAAATGTCAAAAATTATCGCCAAGTACAAAAATAGTTTCACCGTCCAAAAACTCAAAATCATCGGTCTCTTTTCCAGCGACAGATCACAAACATCTCTTTTTCATATAAAACAGTACAAAAACCTTGTACGTGAAATCAGACAACAAAGCCAAGCACTCCCATAGTTCATTTCCATATTTCGAATTCTGTTTTTCCAATGTTATTTAATGGCAATCGATGGAAAACCAATAGATCATTCGTCACCTTCAACAAAACAGCATATCGGCGACGGGAAATCTTGCTGAAGGAAGTTATCTCGGATGACGATACAAACTTGGCGGGCATAGATTGTTCTGAAAATGATCAATTGCTGCAGTGTGGGATAAAATCAGAAATCAGTGTATCTTTGGAAAAAGAGATACGTCGCGACATTCTGTTGGCAATTTCGAACACGTACGTCCCAAAACATGTTCGTTTCACGCTAAAATAGAGAAATGGCGTATGGAACAAGCTTTTTTTGGCAATTATCGATTCTCAAACGCTCGAAATCATGGCGACTCGTCGTGTTTGGAATTGTGGGCGACGCCCCCGAGATGGCGTGACGCAAGGATGTGGTAGAACGAGTAAAACAGTCGCTGGTATAGAACACCATGCTACACGATCACTGTTCCATATATTGGTCGGACACTGGACAAAATCAGCTTCGAACAGTGATCGTGTAGCATGGTGTTCTATACCAGTGACTGTTTTACCTGTTCTACCACATTCGTGCATCACGCCATCTCGAAGGCGTTGTCGCCATGATTTCGAGCGTTTGAAAATCGATAATTGTCAAAAAAGCTTGTTCCATACGCCATTTCTCTATTTTAGCGCGAAACGAACATGTTTTGGGACGTAGTACATACGTGTTCGAAATTGCAAACGGAATGTCGCGACGTATCCCTTTTTCCCGTTTTCGGTGCCTGGGCAGAGATATTCCGTTTAATAGCACTGTTTTGACCAATGTTTTTAGAAAAGGTCATAATTGGGTAGGGAACCGCCTTAATAGTAATTTTTTATTAGGGATATTTCAATGGGCCTTTGATCTATCTATTCCATTTTTCTGCTTAATACGATGCTGCATGCCTACCTTACCGGCCGCAATATAATTTTTAGAAAAATTCCCACAACTGCAGTTGACAATCACCAAATATGAGTCATTACAAAAATCAAAAACGAGGCGTTATTGTTGCGTAAAATAACAAAATTTTTATACAGAAATGTTTGGCATTGCATGTAGAATAGCAGTATTTGCAGTTCGTTGTCGCGGCTGTGATGCATATAGGCTTCGATGATAATCAAAATAAGTGACACGCAGACCCGCTCACACTTGACGATGCATTCAAAAATTAATTTTTCTTGATGTCGGTGAATTTCGCGTGCTGGATTGAATCTATTCATCGTCAATCATCGAAATCAATTTCATATCATTTCTTATTGTCATTTCGGAGTCTATCGTAAAATTATATTGCGGCCGGTAAGGTAGCTCTGTTGCATTGTCTTAAGGGTATAGTCGTCATATCAACATGTCCATATACACAGATCCCCCCACATACTGATATACCGTGAGCGCCAGGTGAAACGGGTCAGTGAAAACGACGATGGCACTAGCATTCTTGAAATTTACAAGGGGAACTAACTTCCATCGCGAAAATATCCCTAGGCCTTACGAAGCGTAGACGTCAAACGCCATTAAATACGGAACTAGGGATATTCTTAGTGTATTGGCTCTCCCTTTAAATCTCAAGTAAGCTAGCGCCATCGTCGTTTCACTGACCCGTTTCACCTGGCGCTCACGGTATATGTCCATTAGGGTGTAAGTATTTATTTCTCTTATCATATGTTTTCGATTTCAACGATGCTCACTATCAAAATTTAATCATCATACTACAAATCAGTAATTGTGAAAAGGTCAAGTCTAAATATTGCGATTTAGAGGTCGCTCAAGACCATCGAAATTTGTTGAAATTTTCTTGTTTAATTCTTGAACGAGCTTTAAATATTAATATTTTTACTCGAAATTTCAGTATGTTTCTCTACAATCTACCTAGGAAAGATTGAGTTAGTGAGCAAGTGAAGAATTTGAAAAAAAAAATCGATTTCGTTGCATTTCGACATTTTCAAAATTCTTGAGCGACCTCTACAAAATTTTTAATTTAGCTAAAATTTGGAGAGGGCTCTTAAAATGGATCAAACTAACAAATTTTCATGTGAGCTTGAAAAAAAAAAAAAAACGGGAAAAATATTGCCACCCTAATGTCCATGATACGTATGTAAATATCGATTTATACGTATGTATATATTATATGAATAATACATCGCACAGCGTTATGCCCACATATAATATACTTTATATTAATATAATACTATGATTATGATAATCCACGTGTCTGTCATGCAAAAATCGTTGTAGGATAAGAGTATAAGTACTCGTTAATTCTTGTCGTGGTTAAATGCAAATTGGCTGAACTTCGGTTTTGATGGGCGGAATGTAGCCAACGTTTATGAGAAAACGAGACGAAGACGGAACACATATTTGCATACAGAAGAATATGTTTCAATGTCATTATTATTCCGAGCTCATAAATATTTCTGTAATTTTTGGAAAAAAAAAAGTAATTGTTTAAAGTGAAGTTTGACGCAATCATACGAACTCTTCTTACTAAGATTACGAATTCGAGCACCAGCTAGTACTTCTCGTTTCTTCATACTTCTCTGGATTTTGTATCGACCATGGGTTTGAGATCGCTTTTACTCGATTTCGTTTTTTTCCATGCACACTCTACGTTGCTATTACTACAAGAATATGTATACATATACCTATATATACCTACCCTCCTCGTTCCCTGGCGAGCATGCGAACCAGCCGATTTTTATTGCTTATAAACGTAGGTGTATTATAGTCTATTGTAAACCTTACTCTGTATGGAGCTGGCTTACTCACAATCTATATTTATGGCTTTTATGTCTTAGCGTCTTGGCCTTAGCCTTAGCCAATTGCCCCTCAAACCTTGGATCAACTTCACCTTTTTCGTACTGGGTATAGCTGATATTCACACCCAAGTGTGTATACGAGCGTACGTGGGGTGTACGTAATTACGTATATGCCGTAAAACTGGGTGCCAGTAAAATAAAACGTTTTCTCGCAGAAAATAACGTCATTATTGTTATTATTATTATTATTATTATTATTATTATTATTATTATTATTATTATTATTATTATTATTATCATTTGTTATTATAATTATAGCATTATTTCTTAAATCCTTTAGTAAAATGGTCGACGACATATCTTACTGTCGTGTATGTAAAGTTCAGAAAAGCTTCATCATGCATTCTTCTACAATAATGGGACATGAACGGCATATCATTCTGAAGAAGTCGATCATCTATAGCAAGTTTTTGTGATTGGGTAATGAGTTTCAAGATTTCAATAGATTTTGTACATGGTTTCGAATTATGAAACGTAATTTTGAACGGATATTTCATGGGTTTTCAAAAGATTTTATTTAAAATTTCAAAAGACCTGTAAATGATTTGAAATGATTTTCCGGGATTCTAAAAGATTTAATATAATTTCAAATAATTCCGCGAAATTTCAAACGAGTTTATGGAATTTCAACGGGTTTCAAAAGATTCTGAAGATTTTCACAACATTTTCTAGGATATCGAAAGATTTGGAATTATTTCCTGGGATTTAAGAAGGCTTCGTATGATTTCAAAAGAACTCATGTAAGATTTCAAAAGATTTCAAATATTTTTTGACGATTTTCAAGGATATCGAAAGGTTGTAAGAGACTTTGAAAGGATTCAGATGACTTCAGATGACTTTGAGAGTTTCATAGGGTTTCCAAATTTGTAAAATAATTCGAAATGATATCTCAGGATCTTGAGATTCCATATAATTTTCAAAAGAACTCGCATGATTTGGAAAGATTTTATGGTAATTCATGAGTCTGTCTTCCTCTTCAATCGTGGCTTAGTCAACAGCTATGTGATCGTAGGATAGTCAATCTCCTGAAGATGGGCTGGTTGGGCCCAGCCGAAACGTCGAATTAAAAAATTCACGCATTTAAATTGTTTCTATTTTTCTCCGACCCCTTCTGACGAATAACACATCTAAACTATACTGGGTCACGAAGTTACACAAAGGTAATTCATAAGGTTTCAAAAGATTCCAAAGATTCTCACATTATTCCAAGGATGTCGAAATATTTCAAAAGACTTGATTGAAAAATTTCGAATGACTTAAAGCGTTTTATAGGGTTTCCAAGGATTTCGAATGATTTGAAATGACTTCCTGGAATTTCAGAAGATTTCACACTTTAAGGATTTCAAAGAGTTCGAGTATTTCAATTAGGATTTCAAAGATTAAAAATTTTTCTACAACACATGCATTAAAAACTTGTGTTTTTAAGCGTCTAAACCGGGGTAAAAGTCCCAGTTTTTTGACCGCGGAAATAAACGGAAAAAAACTCGCCGCAGGGAAAGAAACTCTGTCGTAACAGTGAAATAAACCGAAACAGTGCTGCACCTAGCGGAGAACTATATTGAGTACGATGTTCGCGTTTTCACTTGTTTTTAATGCATGTGTTGTAGGAAATAGTATATGCACCACGGTCAGGAAGGCATTTTTTGTCTCGCGCGATATTTTCGAGCTCGTCTTCGCTCTTGCACGTCTTTGACGTGCTCGACCTACGACTCGTTCAGCAAATATCGCGCTCGTCAAAAAAAGGCCTACTTCCCTCCCTAGGTGCATAATACACTATTTCCAAGATATATCAATACTTCATCGGATATCAGAAGATATCGAAGCTTTCACATGATTTCAAGAATTTCAAGGGTTTCGAAAAAACTTCCAAAGATTTTGAATAATTTTCTAGTACTTCAAATGTTTTTGAAGATTTCATAAAATTCATAGACGATTCACACGATTTCAATAATAGTCAACCCCACTTTCTATCTTCTCTACCCCTGATATTTTTTTAAGATATTATTTTGAAACGTATCAAGTGCCTCGGTCTGTATAATTAAATAAATGAAATTTATCAACAATATCAACAATAATTAATGAAATCTTGTGCCTCGTAATTGTTCGGAAGATATTTGCATAATATAATTAATCGAGATTAAACAGATTACAGAGAAGAATGTGCTTTTGCATTTACACGGTACATAGTTTATTGTTTCCCCCGTGCTCGAACGAAATCGTATGATTTAATCGTCCGTGCTAATTTAATTACCTGGAAATGTTCGTACTTCAATTCCGAAGCAGCTGCGATAACGTTATTCCTTATTTTTCTTTCTATTTTCTTTCTTCTTCTCACTTCGGTATTTCTTTTTAAATATATATACATACATACACATTTAGGTA
This sequence comes from Macrophya alboannulata, assembly GCA_949628255.1. Classification (NCBI taxonomy): domain Eukaryota; kingdom Metazoa; phylum Arthropoda; class Insecta; order Hymenoptera; family Tenthredinidae; genus Macrophya; species Macrophya alboannulata. Next base: position 30,084,180 of record OX451207.1, on the reverse strand, counting down.
TATAATTAGTAGGTAAGGTAATTTTCCAGAGTAAGATATAAATAATAAACGAACAAAAAGACTGGCTATATATTTTTTCTCTATAAAAGCGATGATATATAGAATTACTCAAAATCTGACAAGAATATCGGTGTAATTTTTATTTATTTAATAATCGCATGTTCTAATAGTATATGCAGGGTATATGTATATAGTTTTTCTTTTTCTTTTTTTGTTGTATTTCTTTTTTTTTATGAGTGTATTAATATACGTAATCAACCCTTTGTTAATTAGCATACTTAATTAAATTTACAATGATAATGACAACAACAGAAGAACAGAGGTAGATATACATAGGTATTGTATATATAATATTCATATATACAGGGTGTTCAAGACCACCCGTACACCCCTTTTAAAATCTAAAATACACGGTTTAGCGAAAAATGCTTCACATAAAAGTTACTGAGCTCTGAGGGGCACACTTGGTGATGACCGTGTCTGTGACCTTAGAGGTCGTCTTCAAGGTTATTTCAAGGTCAACTTTGTTTTTTTAAATGGAAACCCATATTTTCAATCCCGGGTTCGGAAAGAGCGGAAAATTCCACGTTCGGATCATGTATTACACGTGGGGTTTGTTCAACTCCTATGGTGTTGTACACCCATTTATAATGAAGAAAATTTACCATTCTAAGAAGTTCTTCGAGCAGTTGATTGTTTTCTAAGAAGGGTAAGGGCTCCGATCCAACAAAATGGAGCTATTTTTGAACACTTGATCTGGAATTTCCATTCTCTATGATCATTCATATTCATCGAAAAGAAAAAAACAAATTAATAATATTGTGATTTATTATGATATTATTTCGAAATATGTTGATTATGTCATCGTCTTTTAATTAAAGTTATAACATCTTATTGTCATGAAATTTAATTAAAATAAAATAAATGTTCAACCAGGATAAAATTGATGTACTGCTTTTTTTGCGTATATTCAAAATCCGCAATAAAAATACCTCATGTGGTATGATTCTGGTAGGGTAACCGGGAGCGCAAAATATCTGTATTCGATAGAGGGCAACTATTTTAATAATAACTTCTCAGTTTCTTAGAATGGGCGATTTCCTTCATTACAAACGGGTGTACAACACCATAGGAGTCGAACAAACCCCACGTATAATACATGATCTTAACGTAAAATTTTCCGCTGTTTCCGAATCCGGGACTGAAAATATGGGTTTCTATTTGAAAAAACAAAGTTGACCTTGAAATAACCTTGAGGACGATCTCCAAGGTCACAGACATGGTCATCATAATGTGTGCCCTTCAGAGCTCAGCAACTTTTATCTGAAGAATTTTTCGCTAAACCATGTATTTTAGATTTTAAAAGGGGTGTACGGGTGGTCTGGAACACCCTGTGTATATATATATATATATATATATATATATATATATATATATATATATATATATATATATATATATATATATATATATATATATATATATATATATATATATATATATATATATATATATATATATATATATATATATATATATATATATATATATATATATATATATATATATATATATATATATATATACAGGGTGTATCAGGTTGAGCGCACCGAATTATGTGGGTAGATTCCTTGAGTCATTCTGAGACTAAATTTCCTTTACCAAAAATTCGAGGGCCTAATAGTTTCCGAGTTATAGAATATCTTAGTTGACCAATCACAGGGCTTGGAGCTAGCCTAGTTAGGGCCGTATCAAAAGAATGAAATAGGTAGTGCCCATGGGTGTGAGCCCGTAAAATTTTATTTTCCTTTTTCGAACATGACATCGACTCATCTTCGGGACATGTCCTCGTAAAGCATACGTCTTTCTTATCTGCGTCCTGGCTCTCTGCTTCGTAGTTTTCAGCGTCCAGGTCCTCCGCTTCGTAGTTTTCGAAGTCCGGGTCATTTGCTTCGTGGTTTTCGTCTTTTAGGTCACCGGTTCGTCGTTTTTGTTGTAGGGGTCCTGCACGATGAACCTGGAAGATGAAAGCAACGCAGTTGACCTGGCGCCGGAGACTACGAAGCAGATGATCTGGCGCCGAAGACTACGAAGCGGAGGACCTGGACGCAGATAAGGAAGACGTATGCTTCACACGGACATTTCCCGAAGATGATGTCGACGCCTTTTTGGAAATAGGAAAATAAATTTTTACGGGATCAGACCCACGGGCACTACCTATTTGATTCTTTTGACACGGCCCTGACTTGGTCAGCTCCAGGCCCTGTGATTGGTCAACTAAGATATTCTGTAACTCGAAAACTATTAATCCCTCGAATTTTTGGTAAAGGGAATTTAGTCTTAGAATGTCTCGAGAAATCTACTCACACAATTCGGTGCGCTCAACCTGATACACCCTGTATATAAATATATGTTCCGCATCCTTTGAAGCCCAAGGATATAGAAATATTTGATGCAATGACTATTTCGGGGACACCTGTATACATTGAGGACTGTCCTCAAAGAATTGTTTCATCTAATGTATATTTTGAGGACATCCACTTGTTGATACGATGTTGGGGCACCCCAACCAAACCCACACAACCCAACAACGTGATAGTACGCACCCGGCTGCTACGGCAAAGGGAGTATAGGCAGGATTGTAACTAGGGACCCAAAAGTGGTATGTCTCCAATCTAAACGTTCCACACATTATATATATATATATATATATATATATATATATATATATATATATATATATATATATATATATATATATATATATATATATATGGGGCATTCCACCCCAACTTGGCAAGCCTCCGACCCTCACCATTTTTGATTCGACTCGAAATTTTTTATGTTGTTCACCCACATGGGTAGAGACTACCATATTTTTTTCAGAATTTTTTTTCATCCCGTTCTGGAGTGACAATTTTTTGAAAAAATCGATGAAACCCAATTCAATCAACGATATCTTCTAATTAAAAAACGCTATCGGAAAACTTTACCAGGTCAAATTTCTCGTCTTGAAGTCTACTTTTTTATAAATTTTTTTAAAAAATTTTCCAATTTTTTTTTTCTATCAAAAAATCAAAAAATCGATTTTTCGAACTGAGTCCCATTTTTAATTTTTTTTCAAAAAATCACAAAAAAAGTACATGTAAAAACAAAATTTTTGAGCCCTGTCTCATCGTGGGCAGATTTTTTTTTGTATTTTTTTCAGCCATTTGAAGTTTATTAGTGTGATGTGTAATGTTTCGTCAAGCATCCCTCGGAATATAACAAAGAGAAAAAATCATCGGAAAAATATATCCGTCGTGGTGAAATCAAGAGGGCTCAAGAGAATCATCTAACATTGAGCTGCGCGAACTTATTTGAACAACGATAATAGTATATTGAGTAACAAGAGCGTAAAGTGGGCTTTCTTAGACCGAGTGCGGAGTTTGCAGTACGAGTCGGAGCAATAATGATTTCATTATTGCCCGCTTTTTTAATAAGCTTTTTCAATAAGCGGGCAATAATGAAATCATTATTGCTCCGACTCGTACTGCAAACTCCACACTCGGTCTAAAAAAGCCAACTTTACGCCCTTGGTACTCAATATACTATTATCGTTGTTTAAATAAGTTCGCGCAGCTCAATGTTAGATGATTCTCTTGAGCCCTCTTGATTTCACCACGACGGATATATTTTTCCGATGATTTTTTCTCTTTGTTATATTCCGAGGGATGCTTGACGAAACATTACACATCACACTAATAAACTTCAAATGGCTGAAAAAAAATACAAAAAAAAAATCTGCCCACGATGAGACAGGGCTCAAAAATTTTGTTTTTACATGTACTTGTTTTGTGATTTTTTGAAAAAAAATTAAAAATGGGACTCAGTTCGAAAAATCGATTTTTTGATTTTTTGATAGAAAAAAAAAATTGGAAAATTTTTTTAAAAAATTCATAAAAAAGTAGACTTCAAGACGAGAAATTTGACCTGGTAAAGTTTTCCGATAGCGTTTTTTAATTAGAAGATATCGTTGATTGAATTGGGTTTCATCGATTTTTTCAAAAAATTGTCACTCCAGAACGGGATGGAAAAAAATTCTGAAAAAAATATGGTAGTCTCTACCCATGTGGGTAAACAACATAAAAAATTTCGAGTCGAATCAAAAATGGTGAGGGTCGGAGGCTTGCCAAGTTGGGGTGGAATGCCCCATATATATATATATATATATATATATATATATATATATATATATATATATATATATATATATATATATATATGTATATATATATATATATATATATATATATATATATATATATATATATATATATATATATATATATATATATATATATATATATATATATATAAATGTGTGGAACGTTTAGATTGGAGACCTACCACTTTTGGGTCCCTAGTTACAATCCTGCCTAGACTCCCTTTGCCGTAGCAGCCGGGTGCGTACTATCACGTTGTTGGGTTGTGTGGGTTTGGTTGGGGTGCCCCAACATCGTATCAACAAGTGGATGTCCTCAAAATATACATTAGATGAAAAAATTCTTTGAGGACAGTCCTCAATGTATACAGGTGTCCCCGAAATAGTCATTGCATCAAATATTTCTATATCCTTGGGCTTCAAAGGATGCGGAACATATATTTATATATATATATATATATATATATATATATATATATATATATATATATATATATATATATATATATATATATATAATATATTATATAATATATACTAATTTACAAAGGAATAATTATTAAATTGCTTTACATATTATTACACGATATGATAAAATCTTTAATCGCGTTTCACACAATGAATTGTCACGCGAAAATATTATACATTATACATAATTATATACTGTATTTTGTAGGTATTATGTGTATGTAGACTAGGTTGTGTCAAAAATAAACACGTTTTTTTACTTTCTTTTGTCGCTGCAGAAATTCCAAATGATTCATTTTTACGTACGCTCGCTTTTCCCAAAAAAAAAACCTGTAGCTCAATTTTAAGTCCTCTCTTAAACGGGATTTCCATTTACCGTAAAATTAACACAGGAGGAGGAAAAACGGATAAAAAAAAACATTTTCACTTGAAAAATTAAAACTTGGTTAAAAATTAACACATCGAATTCGTTTTCGACTGATTTTGAAGGAAAAGGATCGAGATATTAATAGAAAAAACATAACCGGCTTAAGGGGATGGTCTAGTCGATTTTTACCGGCATAATTATTCTTTCGAATATCTCGGAAACGAAGGTCTCAATCGGATTGTCCTTTCGGCAGCGGATGATTGACGAGCAATGAGTTCAAGTTAGCATAAAATTTCAAGAAAATAAATATATTTTTTTTTTTTTTTATCTTCAAGTGTGAACGTGTCACTTATGTCGACTTATATCAGAGTCTACTCATCCTTTTCGCAAAAACAAGCTTCGAAGCACCATGCTATAGGGAATTACGAACACACCCATTAAAACACATCTCTGTTTTATGCAGAAATGAGGTCTGATTCTGAAAACTTGCAGTTCGTTGTAATTAGCGATTGTAAATTGTTGGGGTCCCATGACAATTCCTAATTCCTGCATTGCCCGAGAGAGAGTGCTCAGCGCGCGAATCGCTGCATCTTCTTCTCACTCTGTAGCTATAAGAAGGAGAAGACGCTGCAACGATTCGCGAACTGAGTTCTCTCTCTCGGGCAATGCAGGAGCCTCGGCGGGAACCGAGAATTATCATGGCTCCCCAACAATTTACAATCGCTAATTACAACGAACTGCGAGTTTTCAGAATCAAACCTCATTTCTGCATAAAACAGAGATGTTTTTTGATGGGTGTGTTCGTAATTCCATATAGAATGGTGCTTCGAAGCTCGTTTTCGCAAAAAGGATGCGTAGACTCTGATATAAGTCGACATAAGTGACACGCCCACACTTTACGATAAAAAAAAAAAAAAATAGTGATTCTATTTTCTTGAATTTTCATGCTAACTCGAACTCATTGCTCGTCAATTATCCGCTGCCAAAAGAACAATCCTATTGAGACCTCCGTTTCCGAGATATTCGAAAGAATAATTATGCCGGTAAAAATCGACAAGACCATCCCCTTCAGATAAAGCTTCAAGAACTGTTGCACCCCTAACTAAATCTTTCTTTCCAGTCATGCCGTCATTCATGAAGCTTCATTTCGAAGCAGATTTCTTTTTTTGTAAATAGCTGAATCATTCCCCTTTAAAATGAGCCCAAGACTAACTCGGTATCTCAATTTTTGTAAAGTTATGAATTATTTTAGTAAAAACGTTTTTTTTTTTCATGGGTAATAGAAATTTCGTTTGTGCGAGTACTTAAAATTGTGTTACATGCCTCTACTTTCGGGACAAGCTTTTGTATTTAAAAATCCATCATTTGGAGCGTCAGCAGCGAAACAAACAGATAAAATTAATAAAAACCCATTTATTTTTGACACACCCAACTGCGTGGACGTGTCTTAGCTCTAATAATATGTAATATATATATGTATATACACAACAGAAATTTCCCTCCCATCACAAAGCCACTGCAGAGTCGTAAAATTTGATTTTCAAAATCATCTCTCATAGTTCGATTTTCAATGACCTGCTTCGCTTCTTTTAAAATTGTCACAATTACAGGAAAACTGAGAATTGTCGATGACTAGAAAAACGAAAAGTAACGTATTTATAGAAAAAAAAATATGAAAAAAATACCTCAAGTCTTGATAAATTATTACAAATTTTCAGATCAAAAAAATTCTTCTTCTCTTAAACGAAGGTGAGCGATCAAAATAGCACATTTCGATACTAGGGCGAAAGTGTTGATTCTCGGAAAAGTGCGAAGTTTTTCGCCTGGCGTGTTGAAAAGTAAACTTCTCTGACCCGATCAGATGGGAGGTAAAAATCTGTATATAATTTATACTATAGTCAGCCGAATGAGCCGATTTCAATATCATGATATATTAATTATATAACAAGGAATTATTATCCGCTTGTTATCAGTCGCACCAACGATGACGTCGCTATCCAAAAATTCGGAATAAAAACTCATTTTTATTCTCTGTTTTGGTCCAATTCCCGACCTCGTCACAATATTTTTATTTATTTCTTTTTGTTTTCATTTCTTTTCCCTGCGCGCTTCTGTGTCCACACGTATGGCTGTCTTGCTCATATGTATATTTATGGTATTAATGAGATGAGCTTAGCTCGACGTCACGATCGTCAGTTTCCGTCTCGTTTGGTTATTACAAGTTATAAGTTTCATTTTTATCTTTTTTTCCCCTTTTTAATCTATAGTTCATCCGATACGAACGAATAAATACTGTGCGGTTTAGCACGCGCTTTAAATACGTGCGATACGATAGAAGGGAAAATCTTGTTTATGTCATTGCTGCTGCTGCTGCTGCTGCTATTGCTGGTGCTGCCGTTTCCGCTACTACCCCAGTCTACACTTCCAACGTTGCTCTGTTTGCCGTGACTGCAGCCGTTCCTGAAACAAAAACAAATGGAATACAAAAATAATCTAAAAAAATATGCATTGTTTAATTATTGTTGCTTCACTGAAAGAAAAAAAAAATGAACACCAATACCCGTTCCCCAGCTCTATCCGGTTGCTTTTGCCACGCTGTATAGGGTCAATGAGAGAAATCTAAATTTCCGGAATGGGGAACACAATGTACAGACCACACTATACCATCAGCGGATAGGTTGATCTGTATTATTTCGCCCCGGAAATCGGAAATACAAAATAGAACCGTATAGTGAATTGTGGGCCTGCGACTCGCGCGATGCTTCGTCGAACGATATTTTGCACCACGTTGATTCCCTTTGTTTACTCCAGTTTCACGTTCGCCTATGCGTACGTGTCTGTGAATATATATGGTGTATGCCTCGAATACAACGGACACGAAAATTTGAAATTATTTCACAAACGTTTAAAAAACTCAGGTTCAGTTTGTTTAACCAAACGTATTCAGAGAAAAATATCTGTGATGATCAAAGCTCGATTCAAAATATGAATGATTCATTATTATATCATAGGGAAATTTTAAAAAGTAAACTAATTCCGCTACGTGTTGATTTTTGAAGGCTGGGTTCATAAAAACATGCGGTGCTTTTGATTATTAAATCGTACATTTCTCGCCTTTTATGGGTCTAAACACTCTGGCTCAAAATTAACAAAAAGGATGAATCGAAAACAGGCCGAGAAAGCAGTGTGAGCTGAAAAAGTTGTATTATAAGTCACATTGCAGAAATCACATCTGAGGAGTAACTGCAGATGCAAACGAGCGTGGCACGCTCTGCAGACCAAATTAACATCCAAGCCGTTTCTCTCGAAATAAATTTTTTGACGTTTTCCACAGGATTTCTGCGGATCCATTTGACCTAGGATCTTGAGATTTGCTAGGCTTTTTCTTATCATATTTGACTATCAATCCATTCAAGGACAAGTTGATCTGACCGACTAATTCGTAGATATAAAATCATTACGTCTAAAATTTCTGACAATTTTGAAAACCCGAATTTTTTCGGGTGAATTGGGTCATTTACATTTATCGATGGATGGATCGAAAAGCACATTCATGAACAACGTTTAAGTCATGGAAGTCCCGTTCCATGGAAGTGAAGAGTTTCACTTGCGCCCTCTTATGACTAACTACGACTATTAAAATTACAGTTGCAATTATTAACTAATCGTGACTCTTCTTCATACTTGATGCTTATTTCACAGTAATTTCCATCATTAGTACCGCATTGGTGTTATTATGAAAAACTTTTGAGCTACTGTTTGTCATCAATGTCAACTGGGAAACTCGTATTTGCATATTCGTAACTGACTACACCCTTTATATTGTAGTCTAGGTTTCGCACAGCGTGCTCGTTATATGCCCTACGGCAATGTATACGTAGTACCTAGTTCAAATATAGGTAGATACTATGTACTCGTACGTACACCCAACGAGGTTGATTCTGATCCCTTCCGGTTTGGACAATTTCCGAGACAGCCAATCGGCTTGCAAGAATCGCTGTAGTCCAGAGCACTGATTGGTTGTTTCGGGAGCTGCCCAAACCGGAAGGGATCAGAATCAACCTCGTTGGGTGTACATAGGTATACCCGAAGAGGCATATAATTGTGGTGAACGAATGACAGTAATAAAAGTGAATTTATTGACCGGAGGTAATTTGTGATTTGTGAAATAATGTTATTATCATTTTTCTATTTTATACCACTGGGATATGGGTTCGTATTCCTTTCTCCTACCGCCGCCTCGTTTCCTCCACTAAAAAGAATCTTAAGAAATTGTTAGAATAATTGTCTAACATTCTTCTAACCATCCGCCGGTGAAATGAAATGAAATTTGCTCTTCGAAAAAGAGTTTTGTAACTTTAATTCGCACGAATCACATATAATTTTGCATGGAGGCTGAAATATTCTGACAAAATTATTTCTGAATATTACATTCGACTGATGAAAAATTTTGTGGTCTACATTTTTCCTATGGAACTTACGGCTTTTGGGCTATTGATGATTGAAAATTTGATGTCAACGAAAACTTAAAAATTTACAAAAATTCTACCTTTAGAATGGCGAAACGAACCAAATAAAGTGGCAACATATTGATAGTTGTGGACAGAGTGGGCAGCTTCGGCTTCTACCTTCTTATTTTCGAAAACTAATTTCCCGAGGAAGGTTAAACGCGAATAAGAATTGTTTGAAAATTTTTATTCATACTGTAAGGATTTGTTTCGGCTTACTTATCGATTCATTTACGATAGGAAGAGGCTCGTTCTGTTAATAAAAATTTTCCGGATATCGACATGGAGGATTCGTAATATCCGTGTGAGCGAGACGTTGATAGAACTGTATTTGACAATGAGTTGGCCAATATTTACCAAATAACAAATTAATGGGATAACTGCTGTTGCTGGCCAGTCGAGCATTTGCTGTGAATTTAATTTTCAAGTAATACAAACAAACGAGGCTTTAACGCATTAGGCAAATAGCATTTATTACTTCCCTCACGGTTTTGGCTTTTTTAATAACCCATTCTTCCTTGATAAAGTGTTCGGCTTATCGTATAATACCAGAAGTATAATTCAAATTCAATATCCTCATCGGTTCTACTGAAATCTAATAGATGAGGTATTTCTTTTTCGTACGTTACTGCAGAACGTTAAAAATTTGTAGGAATAAAATTGCGAACCTGACTTGGGGCAATCGAAAACAGTTTTCATGGTGGACATTTGATTGAGAGTTCTGCATTATGTACTTCTAAAGATTCTATAAAATTTACATCAACATCGAAAATGACCTATTGTCCAAAAACTTTTAGAACTTTCTTTTAGCTAATAACGGTGTTTACATCGTGAACAAAAGTATAATTAAGCAGACAGTTTTGCATCAAAATTGGTAATCGACCGCGATTGAAGCCACTAATTTGGAATCTATATTTCAGTAGCCGGATTTTTCCAAAAAGCTTCTTTTTTTTGCATGAGGCAAAACTGCACAGTGTTTTTTTGCCCGATAACGTAACTTAAATAACGAAGTTATCGACTGCCGGTTCGAAACCGGAAGTAGGATCGGGTTCGCGAGATTATTAGCACATATTCACGACGAAAACAATATTCTGTGCAAATTTCACTCGAATCGGTTCGGTGGTTCGACTGCAATCCTACTCACAAGAAATTTACACTAAGGGATCATGCGTCGCAAAAATCCTCAGATATTCCTGAAATTTTTGGTCACTGCAAAAAGTCTGTATTCCAAAGCCCGTCACATATCCGAAAAAATGGCGGAGTTAGCGACTGCGGCCGTTTTGAAGCCAGAAGTAGGGTTAATTTCAAAAGCTTATTGGCGCATCTTTGTGGCAGAAACAGTATCCTGTGCAAATTTCATCCAAATCGGGTCGGCAGTTCGACTGAAATCTCGCTCACAAGAAATTGATGGTAACATACACTAGTTTTCGAAAATGCTTGCAAACTTTTCTTTGAGTGCCGAAACGTGCTTCCGAGGTGGTGTTGCACGCATTTTTTCTGAATCCCACGTCTATTGCGATTACGAATGTATAAGGCAATCTGTTTACCAACGATCGTGCCCAAATCACATTAGTGCCTAGGGCACTCAAAACCCTGAGTAGCTATTTTCATGCGGTTACTCAGCCTTCTATCTACAATTTCGATCTACCATTTTGAATTGTCGTATCTTGACTTCAAATTGGAAACAAGCGACCCCGAAATTCGTCGAGTTATACTTTTGATGCAAATCAGTCTACTTTTGACATCAACATAAAGTATAGACTGAGCATACCGCGTTAAAACATGTCCTTGATTAGAAAAAAGACAGAGCGAATGTGTGGTCAATACCTTTCTGTTTCTAATCAGTGCTGTAGCTTCAGGTCAGAAAGAAACGAAGAGTGGCCGCATTCGCGCTCTATCTTTGTCATTTTTTATTGTCCACATCCAGTACATCGTTTAGATACGGCTAGCGCAGTACATACTCTATGTCGATGACTTTTTATAATTCTGCTTCGCCGCATAATGGATCCACCATTTTGAACTTCTGTATTCTAATTTTAAATCTTGAGAAAGTAACCCAAGAACACCATCATATTTTAATATTGAATATTCCTAAAGTACAAAGTGTACGTTTCAGAGTTTCGGTAAATAAGCTACTCCTCTATGAGCAGCCTCCTAGTCCGCGCACAGTGATATGCGCAGTGCGTGATAGTTTCGTAAGCGCGGTTAATTCAAGTGCGTGTCTAAGTACATGTCTCAGCTGTGGTAAATAGTGAAAAACTATCGAAGCATTCAAGGGAGACAAGTTTACTTGTGGTTGAGAGATAACGTTACCATATATTTTCCATGTCGATAAAGTAATATTATTAATAGATAATAAAGTAATATTTTTTTTTTAGTCAATTCCGACGGATAAACAACGTTATATCTATGTATATATATTAGGGTGGTCCTTATTTACGGTGTTTTTGAAATTTCCTGCGGACAAGGTGGAAAAAGTTTGCAAATGAATAAAAAAAAAGTACCCAAAATTTGGAGTCTATAGGTCAACTCAAAGTACTGCCTATAAGGCAGCGAATTTCCCCATTTGATTTACATGGAAATTCGGGCTCACTCCATTATTTTTTTTTCCTGCCTCAATAGTGCTTCGAAAAATCTGAAATTTGGTATACGTCTTTCCTATAGTCATAGGTATTTAACAAAAAATTGGGCGATTTTTTGGAAAAAAAAACGTTTATCCCTGTACGGAAGACGTATGCCAAATTTCACTGCCTTGTAGGCAGTACTTTGAGTTGACCTACAGACTTCAAGTTTTGGGTACTTTTTTTTAAATTTATTTGCAAACTTTTTCCACCTTGTCCGCAGGAAATTTCGAAAACACCATAAATAAGGACCACCCTAATATATATACTACATAGAAACGATCGGTGATCGGATTAGTCACGAACACATTGATATATCGTCCTCCTCGAGCCTCGAGGTCGATTCGTTATTCGACTAACAGATGTATGTGAATGCATGTTTGTTTGAATTTTTGGTGACCCACCAGACCGTGTCAATAGCCAATACGTTAAAAATGCTCACAGCTTCAGCCGTCAAACGTCAAAGTTTGAATAATATTTATGTAAGCCGTCCCAAGCGTGGCGGCTTCGCTTAGTGCGCGTGGGGCTGGTATTGGTGCGTGTAAATCAACGGCAGGATTTATGTTCCTAAAAATACATGGCTAATTCTCAAATCAGTATATCGACAATGTCCTATAAACGTCAGCTTTAGTATCAATCGATAAAACACGACCAAAACAACTTAAATATTCTATTTTACTGTACAAAAAATATATAAAATGAAGACAACAAGAATGAATAATTGAAAAAAAGAAGAATAACTTTACGTGACCAATTATTATTATCCGGTGAATTATTCGACTGGTAATTACTTGCCGGAAATTTCACCGATTAATTGAATCGCAGTACTATACTTTTGGATCCCTCTTTTAGTTATATTTGTTTTACATATTTTGTGGCTATATTCTTTCCCCTCTGAGATCATCTTACTTACTCTTCAATTCAAATCAACAGATTGCATTCGCGGATCAAAGGAACAGCACAGTCAAGACACAGCCTTTGAATTCGCTTTATATTCGATCGAATATCTCTCCCACCATCATACGGGGTTACCAGTCTCGAAAAGAGGGAAGCAACTGCAACGCCCCCATTCTTAGAACTTCAAGAACAGAACTATTGGCACCTTGCTTCTTAAGCCTTACGGCTTACGTTTTGAAAGAGGAAAGTTATTAAAATCACCCTGAGAATTAAAAGTTTAGTTTTCACCATATCTCCATGTTTTTGGGTCTAGAGGATCACTACCAATCAGGTTTAGATGGATGTCTGGGTGTGTATGATCAATTTTTGTCTGACGATATGTCGAGAACGTATCAACGGATTTTGATAATTTCAGTCTCAATCGACAGGATTTAGTCCAATTTAAATCTGGTTACATTTCGGAATCAATCGATACATTAGTTTTTCTGTTGGAGAAAAAAAATTAACATTTCACTCGTAATACAGTTCTTTCTCTTCCATTAAAACTCTTTACTCATAAAATAGCATTTTTTGAGACTGAACAATTCGGGGGGGGGGGGGGGGGGGGAGTTCTAGAGGGCTCGTTCACCGAGGTCAGCCGACTTATTTGCTTGTTTTGAATTTCGCCAGTGAGTACGAAGTAGAAGCAATAATTTGTTTACGTGTAAGTGAGATAGAAGCTTCTCCGCTTGGTATACGTACGTCTATACATATATTGGAAATCGTCTGCGGCGTTAAGTCGAGGTATTTTCTGCCTGCGGCTGACTGGATGGAGTTTCAAATTCCTAGAGTGCCACAAACGCCTCGAGAGCCTCGAATGCATCAAAGAAGAAAGGGAAACTTTTATCACCCCGATAGCCAGCCCATGACGGCGAAGACGAGGGCGGCAGGGCGACTTCTTTTCAAAGAAACATTCGCTTCGAATTTTTTTGCAGCTTCATACTTTAGCGACTCGACGGGGGGGGGGGGACGTCGCAAACACATTAAGGAGCCCGAAGAAAAGTGCACGAAATAAACACAAGCAAAAGGTTTAGAAAAACTAAGTGAAATAAAACTGCAGGTTGGGAAAATAGACAAGCTTTGTATCACGTTATCTGCAGTCCTGCAGACAGACGACCGGTAATTTTTTTGAAACTCGTACAAAAGCAACATCCGATATTTTTTCGTCATTATTAAAAGTCCTTCGACCATTTAAAACCGTCATCATAATCCGGGTTGACTAAAATATACCTATAATCCTTTTTGACGAAATTTTTTTCATTATCGAAACGTATAGTTTCCTACAGTAAATCGGTATGAAGATTTAGCCTTAAGTACCCTGTACATGAATGCATGTGTGTAAGAACGCTACGTATGCTGGTGTACTTGTATAGAGGTCGGAAAATAAGGAAGGAATGAATTATTGAATACGTTTGGGTGTGTGCGCGTTGTGGACAACGAATAGTCGCTATGAATAGTGCAAAGTGCTTTCTAGATAAAGTGCCCATGGCCAGAGGAGTTTGTGGTGGACTGCCACATATGTAACTGGCTGAATTCCGCTCACCGTGTTTTTATCTGTCTTCGTACTAAAAGAGTGGGATTATCGGTCACAATAGGCAGGCGAGAAAAACAAGCCAACTTTCTTTCAAACTATAAGTATACCTGGCAAAAACATTGTAAATGTCAAAAATTACCGCCAAGTACAAAAATAGTTTCACCGTCCAAAAACTCGAAATCATCAGTCTCTTTTTCAACGACAGATCACAAACATCACGTTTTCATATAAAACAGTACAAAAATCTTGTACGTGAAATCAGACGACAAAGCCAAGCACTCCCATAGTTCATTTCCATATTTCGAATTCTGTTTTTCCAATGTTATTCAATGGCAATCGATGGAAAACCAATAGATCATTCGTTACTTTTGACAAAACAGCATATTGGCGATGGGAAATATTGCTGAAGGAAATTATCTCGGATGACGATACAAACTTGGCGGGCATAGATTGTTCTGAAAATGATCGATTGCTCTCTTTTTCTGGTCTATTCTTTCTAGCCACTCTGTGATGATCACAGCCATGATACTGTTCGGCACATGATCAAAGACTGTTCGAACTTTCATCACACTAATAATATGTATTATTAACTGAAACTGAGATATAATTAAATTAAACTAATAAATAATCACTTAATATTGATGTTAAATTAGATATACCCAACGTGCCAATACTTTTACATAACGTACGTCTTTCATAGCAAGAACTAATAAGTTCATGAAGGGTGGTCTTGGAAATCGGAGTTTTTATTTTAAAGAATGGTTCAATTCCAAATCAGCATGACTTAATTGTACCGTCGCAGTCGAAAATTGTGCATCTATCGTTCACCAGATTTCACCTATAGTTACATTATGCCAAAATATAAACATATCAAAGCCATGAAACGGTACATATCCTGGCCCAATCTATTATCGGTACAATGGTCTATTGCTTTTTCTAACGTCTCCTTTTCTGTTTCAACTGCAGTGAATTCAGATCAAATCGCATCAATTTCTTTGTTAGACGATAACGAAAAGAGTAAAGTGTATTCTCCATCCAAAGATACACTGATTTCTGATTTTATCCCACACTGCAGCAATTGATCATTTTCAGAACAATCTATGCCCGCCAAGTTTGTATCGTCATCCGAGATAACTTCCTTAAGCAATATTTTCCATCGCCAATATCCTGTTTTGTCAAAGGTAACGAATGATCTATAATAGATTCTGAAAACGCTGGTAAGATCTGCAATGTTGTGTCAATGTACTGCATGATAAACTTAGAAATAACAAAAAAAAGCAATAATAATAATAATAATAATAATAATAATAATAATAATGGTAATGGTAATGGTAATGGTAATGGTAGTGGTAGTGGTAGTGGTAGTGGTAGTGGTAGTGGTAGTGGTAGTGGTAGTGGTAGTGGTAGTGGTAGTGGTAGTGGTAGTGGTAGTGGTAGTGGTAGTGGTAGTGGTAGTGGTAGTGGTAGTGGTAGTGGTAGTGGTAGTGGTAGTGGTAGTGGTAATGATAATGATAATGATAATGATAATGATAATGATAATGATAATGATAATGATAATGATAATGATAATGATAATGATAATAATAATAATAATAATAATAATAATAATAATAATAATAATAATAATAATAATCATAGTAATAATAATGATAATGATGATAATGATGATAATAAGGATAATAATGATAATAATAATCATCTGCAGATATCGTGGTCCTAAGACACACATGTATATGGGGCATTCCATGACATCTCGATCAAGATTCGGCGTCGATGTCTCAGATTGGTTTGATAATTTTTTGCATAAAAGTTCATGACGAAAAACGCAATCCTAATTTTTTTCAGAATTTTTTGATCCAGCGTCTCTGAAGTATGATTTGAAAACTTGAAAAAAAACACCCACTTTGTACAATCTGAAAAAATTCAGAAAAATCTTATGAAATATAACAAAATTTTTGACACCTATAAGAAGATAGAGATTTTATAACTTCAAAAGATAAATAAGGAAAATAAAAAATTAAAAAATTATTATTATTCCATTGCATTTTTGACATCAGAATGAACATAAAAGCTCCTTATAATATGGGCCGAAAAATGTCTATTTAGAGAGTTACAGGGAATCAAAAATATCAGGATAATATTTATAAATATAAATTTGCGAATATAAATATTATATTATTATATTTGATTTCCTGTAACTCTCCAAATAGACATTCTTAGGCCCATATTATAAGAAGCTTTTATGTTCATTAGGGTGGTCGTTAATTTCTAACATATACTTGCCACCCCTTGAAACGATAGATAATGACAAGAAAACAGTGTTTGAATTTTCCGAGATTTTTAGCTAGTTCGGAAAGGGTGCCGAAATCAATTTGAAGTTGAAAAAAATAAAAAATAAATGCATAAGTCGAAAAAAATAGTAAAGAATGTTTACCGTAATTTTCGAGTGAAATAGAAAGAATTTATCGTGAAAATTCAGTAAAATTATATATCGTCATCTCGTCCTCTAGATCACATGGTAGTAGCACTCTTGTGCTCGGTTTGGTCACAGCTTTTTAAAGAAAAGAATTAAAAAATAAAAGAACAGCAGCGATAGCCATCCTGCTCGACTCGGCATCTTAATCTTCATTGTTTTTTTCTGTGAGGTTTGAGTTACACGCATTACGTGTCGTTTTTGCAATAAATAATTATTTATCTAAGTTTAATTATGTCAAACGACGAAAAAAGCATCGACTCAAGAGCTCCAAGTCCACATCGTCGCCGGGATCATAGGAGAAAATCGAGTAATTCATCAGATGCAGAGATATTGAAGAAATTACGGCGGTTGGAGAAAAAGGTCAGAAGGCATGAACGTTATGAATCGAGGCGTTATTCGCCAAACGATCGTTCAGACGTTTCAATTGTTCGGAGGAGCAGATCTCGATCGCCAAGGCATCGACGTTATAGATCTCGACAACAGAGTTCTCATCGATCTCGTATAGATGACGCAAGCTGTGATGTATCCACACGATCGTCATGTTGCAGTCTTGCAGCAGACTCGTTGTTGCCCAGAGCAAACTCGCTGCTTAGTCAGCCTTGGTCAGAAAACCTTGATCGTAGCCCGAGAGGTGCGACGGGTTTTAACCAAAAGCAAAACGCTTTAAATGTCTTGCCAGACATCCAGAACTTGACGACTGAGCAGGAAACCGTTCCTGCGATGGGTCAAGAGGATGGAACAGTTCCGCAAGTCATCGAACTTGATAAACTTGATGACCTGACATTGAATATTCTCGGTCAAGATCCGGCAAGACCCAAAACGCTAGGAGTGGATTTTCACGGTGCGTTAGTTGATAGATGGTCAAACATTCTAAAACATGGGCTTCCGGCAGATATTAAGAAAGAACTTCTGGAAAAATACCCTCCAGCGGGGAATTTACCTGCAGCCCGAGCCCCAAAAATCAACCCAGAAATAAAGACAACCATGAGCGAGGCAGCTATCAAAAAGGATGGTTATCAGTTAGAAGCTCAGGAACAGATTTCAGCGAGTATTTCTGCAATCGGCACAGCCTTATCGACCATTTTGAGAAACAATCTCCAAGAAAGTACTGAAATAGTTTCTTGCTTGGGTGACGGAGCCCGCATATTAGCCGACATTCACCATTCGATATCAATAACGCGGAGATCCTACATAACACCTAACCTAAATCGAATTGTCAAGAACATTTCGGATGATCTACCGATGGTGGATGTTTTTCTGTACGGTGAAGATTTTGCGGACAAGCTGAGGGCAGCTAAGGCTATGGAGAAGAACAGCAAGGATGTTACTAAATCCGGGGCATCGCAAACCAATAATGAAAAAGCAAAACCAAGGTTTCAAGCTTTTACACCAAGAACTGGACATCAAGTGAAAAATCATTTAAACTGGAAGGGCCCACCCAGGAAACCGTACAAGAACAATTATCGCCAGGGTGGGCAGAAGATTCGTCAATCCAGACCAGGCCAGGGTCAGCAAATGCGCAATTAAATGTGAGTAATCCTGCCGGAAGATTACGTTTCTTTTCAAATGCGTGGAAAGAAATTACGTCAGATGAAAATATCTTACGGTGTATCAGAGGATACGTTATTCCATTTGTAAAGCCCGTTGTTCAAACTATTGTACCAAAACATCCTTCGATACCTCGTCAGGAGGTTAACGAATATGAGTTTGCCATCGCAGATCTCATTGGTAAAAATGCCATTTCACAGTGTGAACCTTGTACAGGTCAATTTTTATCAACCTATTTTTTAGTACCTAAACCAAATGGTGAACGGAGATTTATTTTAAATCTGAAAAAATTGAATACATTTATAACACCACCTCATTTCAAAATGGAAGACGCAAGAACAGCTACGCGTATTCTAGTTAGAAATTGGTATATGGCATCGATAGATCTCAAGGAGGCATATTTTCTAATTCCAATAGCGGCTGAACATAAGAAATATCTACGTTTCTCGTTCAATAATAAATTATATCAGTTTAATTGTATGCCGTTTGGGCTGTGCACGGCTCCATACATTTTCACAAAATTGCTCAAGCCAATTGCGCAATTATTAAGACAAAACGGTTGGCTGTCAGTAATGTATTTAGATGACATTCTCCTGTTTGGAAAGACCGTAAATATGTGTTCAGAGAATGTCTCAAGAACAAAAACTTTACTAGAATCATTGGGCCTGCTATTAAATTTTAAAAAATCCAAACTGACCCCATCACAGACGTGTCGTTTTTTAGGCTTCGTTTTCAATAGTCAGGAATACTGTGTACAACTGCCTTTAGAAAAGAGGCGGAAGACTCCTTAATTAGCAGTATCCTTCAGATCAAAGACAGAATGTTCAATCCGAGCATTCGCCCAATTTCTCCGCACACTGGCTTCTGCCTGTCCAGCAGTAAAATTCGGATGGGTGTATACGAAAGCAATGGAACGTCAAAAATATCTAGCCTTAAAGAGAACTAATGGTGATTTTGATAAAACCATGACGATCCGAAGCAGTGTCAGAGAAGATATTGGTGGATTCAAAACATCTCAACGATCAAAAATCCAATCAGAGACGGATTATTTGTTCTGGAGATTTTCTCTGACGCATCGTTAACGGGTTGGGGAGCCTGCTGCAATGAGTCAAAGACTCATGGTTGGTGGAATCCCGAGGAAAAGCTAGAGCACATTAATTTTTTGGAATTGAAAGCCGCGTATTACGCTCTAAAATGCTTTGCAATAAATCACTCGTCATGTGAGATACTACTTCGAATTGACAACACGACTGCAATTTCATACATTAACAGAATGGGAGGAGTTCAGTACCAAAAACTTAACCATATTAGTAAGAGTATTTGGCAATGGTGTGAAGAACGCGATATTAAAATCTTTGCTTCGTACATCAAATCAAAAGATAATGAAATTGCTGATAGCGAATCCAGAATCGTGTTCTCAGAAACCGAGTGGGAATTAAATAACTATGCTTTTGAAAAAATCTCATGATGTTATGGAATATTTGATGTAGATCTGTTCGCATCAAACATTAATGCTAAATGCAAAAAATTTGTTTCGTGGCATAGAGATCCCGAAGCAATGGCGGTAAATGCGTTCACGATCTCTTGGACGTCGATGTATTTCTACGCTTTTCCTCCTTTCACTTTGATTTTGCGATCTTTGAAAAAGATAGTGAGTGATAAAGCTGAAGGAGTGTTGGTTGTCCCATTGTGGCCCACTCAACCTTGGTTTCCTCTATTTAAGACATTGTTAGTGACCGACGCGGTACAGTTCCAGCCAACAGCTGATTTACTAATATCTCCTTTCAGGCAATCCCACCCGCTAGCGAAGAGTCTTACCCTGGTAGCAGGCAAATTATCAGGGAAGCGTTTCGACTGAAAGGAATTCCGGAAGAAAGCATGCAAGTTGTCGTAGCTTCACTAACCGAATCCACTCAGAAACAGTACGAGAAACCAATAAGATTATGGTGGAAATATTGTCGAGAGATTAATCTTTCCATTTTCAATGCATCAATCACAAACGTACTTACTTTTCTTACCAAGTTACTAAGCACTGTGGGGTCATATGGTACACTAAACTCATACAGATCAGCTCCATCCCTAATATTATCATCTGATTTGGGAACAGATCCCAGAATCAAGCGTTTTTTCAAGGGAGTATCAATATTAAAACCACAAAAATCAAGGTACAATGAGACATGGGACCCAGCTCCTGTAATTGATTATCTCAAAACGTTGTGGCCAAACAAAGATCTTTCACTTGAAAGACTGTCCCATAAACTAGTTACTCTATTAGCTATAGTAACAGCGCAACGAGTCCAGACTCTATCAAAAGTTTGTTTGGATAACATTATAAAAATGAAAGAAAAAATCGAAATTAGAATCACCGAACGTATAAAAACTTCAGGTCGCAATCGATCTCAACCTTGTTTATGTATACCTTTTTCCAATGATCAACCAGAAAGCTGTGTTGCAAGAACTTTAATAGATTATTTAGACGCAACTGCCAATTTGAGAAAGTCAGCTGAGAAACGTATGTTCTTAACATACCGGAAACCCCATGGAGCGGCAACTACCCAAACGCTGGCTCGATGGATTAAATTAACTCTAGCCAAAGGAGGTGTAGACATTGAAAAGTTTTCAGCGCATAACACTCGTCACGCTGCAACTTCAGCAGCGTGCAGAAAAGGAGTTACCTTAGACATTATACGTCAGACTGCAGGGTGGTCTAAGAATTCAAATGTATTTATGCGGTTCTATAACAGACCGTTGACTGACAATTCAGACTTTGCACGAATCATTTTGGAAGGTGCATAACTATATAACTATACCGTTATTTTTTACCCAGTCTTGATTTGTTGTTCCTGAGTTATTCATTTGATTTCTTGTGATAACCCGTAAACGGGAAAATATAATAATAATAAAAATAAAAAAGTTAAATCGCAACTGTCTTTGAACATCTACCATGTGATCTAGAGGACGAGATGACGATATATAATTGAACGATCAAACGAACTTACCTCAAGTGAAGTTCGATCGTAATTATATTAGACATCTCGTCCGAATAGATCACACCCTCCCATATCCCATCAACTTGAACAAGTTTATTTCGGAGAATTGTTGCGATTTATATAATTGCTTTGAAGCATAATGAAGATTAAGATGCCGAGTCGAGCAGGATGGCTATCGCTGCTGTTCTTTTATTTTTTAATTCTTTTCTTTAAAAAGCTGTGACCAAACCGAGCACAAGAGTGCTACTACCATGTGATCTATTCGGACGAGATGTCTAATATAATTACGATCGAACTTCACTTGAGGTAAGTTCGTTTGATTGTTCAATCATATGATAAAGCTGGAGCGAATGACTCAATAGTAGGGTGACCCATTTTGACAGACTATTATCTGGTTTTGAGTCTCGTATGAAAATTTATTAGTTTTTTGCATTTGAGGAGCCCTCCCCAAATTTCAGATCGATTAAAAAAGTTTCAGCGCGGGGTCGCTCGCAGGAATTTTGAAAATTCCAAAAATGGTCAAAAATCGATTTTTTTCAAATTCTTTGTCTCGTGGCGGCAATTGTTTTTCCATAAGAAAATGACAGCCTGGAAATTTCAGCTGAAAATATGAATATTCAAAGGTCGCTCAAGAATTTTGAATGTCTCGAAGTTCCTTACCTATAAAACTCTTTAGCGACCTATGAAAATTTATTTTTTTAGCTGAAATTTTCAGTATGTCATTATTTTCACACGTATAAACAATTGCAGTCACTAGAAAAAAATTTCAAACAAAAAATTCGATTTTTGACCATTTTTGCAATTTTCAAAACTCGTGAGCGACCTCTTAGAAATTTTTAATTGATCTGGAATTTGGGGAGAGCTCCTGAAATGTAAAAAACTAACAAATTTTCATACGAGACTCAAAACCAAGAAATGGTCAAAATGGGTTACCCTACTCAACAGTCAAGTCAGGTTTTTAAATCATACTTCAGAGACGCTGGATCAGAAAATTCTGAAAAAAATTACGTTTTTCGTCATGTACTTTCGTGCAAAAAATTATCAAACCAATCTGAGACATCGACGCCGAACCTTGATCGAGATGTCATGGAATGCCCCATATGTATCTATGTACATAAATAAAATAATCAATATATTGTTAATAACTTTGTTATGCGTGTTCGATTATTGCTCAAAAACAATAGGGGGCGAGATTTCGGTGTCAAAAACACCCCCTCCAAATTGCAAGTTCATAAATGCAACGGTTCGATAGATATCTTGGTCTCAAGGAACACGTTCTGCAAGGAAGAAGAAGAAGAAGAAGAAGAAGATTGTGTTTTTCGATCAACTTTGACGGTCAATATTTCAGGAACCGCTCGATCGATTTCGTGCACCTTTTGCTAGCATGGTCAAGTGGGGTCGACCTTACGCCTTTATAAATTTCATGACAAAATAATCAGTGGTTCAAAAGATATGACAAATCTTTTACAAGAACAAGAGCTTGCTCGGGTAAATGATTCGGGGCTGGCGCGCCGGCCTACGGGTACTTGGCGGTGATTCGCTGCCGCGAATCTTGATTTATGTCTTTCAGAAATTTTTTAACTCCCCGTATTAAAAAAAGGAAATTCATTACAACCACCCCGAAATTGGAAAGTTCATCAGATCTGCAGGACCTGAGGTCCAAAGAATTTGTATCTGACGATATCTCTGCAACGAATAAACGGATTTCATCCTTCCTTGAATCAGTCGATGCGGTTTTTCCTAACTTAGAAGTGATCAAATTTCGAATCTGATTGGTCGACTAGTTTTCGAGTTATTTCAAAGAACAAAATTTTGGGGAAAAAATTTCAATAGCCGTCATCCCAAGAATTGCTCAACAGATTTCAATGATTTTGATCTCAATCGATGGAGTTTAGTCTTACTTGAAACTAGTTGAATTTCGGAATTAAGCGTTCAAGTAGTTTTCGTGTTGGAAAATACGAATCAACTCTTTGCTTGTGTTGCATTTCGTTTTCTTTCAATTAAACCTTCCACTGATAGAATACCATTTTCTGGAAGTTCTGGAGCTAGCTCATCAAGGCTTTCTTGTATATAATCAAAATGGTCAAAAAGTCAAAAAGATGATGAAAAAAATTGCATTATTCAATTTGGGCTTTGCGATTTCGTGTTTCCTTTCAACAGTTTTCAGAATCTGTTCTAATAGCATCATACCGGGGTTGAAACAGCGAGGCAGTATAGCTATTTGGTGAATAAATTCTAGGTAATCTATGCAGCAGATTGAGTATGTGCCTAGGTGTTTGAGAATTTCATTCGCTCGACGATCTGCGGTCTAGAATTACATTTCTGCGAGACTACTGCAGCTCGTAGTGCGAAGAGCACCAATCTAAAAGTCAAATTATTTAGATCTCACTTCGCCGCAAAGTTCTTCAATTGTCTGTAAGGCTTTGACCATTTTCTGAATGTCTCGTATACTGGTTTTATTCTGCAACCTATATTCTGCATATAAAATTGCCTCAAACGCAATAATGAACCACCAGCATTTCCTTTTGAAGAAATTTTCTGTTTTGTACAATTATCGAAGTACAACACAAAAACTACACGGTCGATTCATTCTGAAATTTAAGCAGAGTTAGGTTGGAGTAAATCCTATCGATTGAGACCAAAATCATCAAAATCCGTTAAGGGGGTGAGCTACGTCCTTTGAATCTTCAAAACCTTGCAAACGTGACCTGCCGTGAAACGTGAAGCTCTGGACGCGATTTTCCAAGGACTACATTTTTCGAGTCGGTGGATATAGTATCTTGAAAAACAATCAAACTAGTTGGATGAAAATTGGATGAGAGTTGCACAAAACCACTATCTACAATGTATCAGAAATTTGAAAACAAAGACAACAAATAGTTTTTGACATGAAAAAGAGTAAAAGCGAATTTGATACCATAATTTGAAAAAAAAAATCTTTTTCACATTCTATTTCCGACATATTTAGAGGAATATCTTTTAAAATTATCAAATCCACGGAACTTGTATTTCAGATGAATGACGTACCTGTGAGGATGGTCACTAGCGGTCGGTGCGTCGCGCGCATGGCCACACATTTGTATTATAACTTCAACATTTCCACGAATATTTCAACTTTTTTGGAGACGTATTGAATACAACGAATCAACAATTGCATACATCATAGAACAATTGTCATATCTCTTATAGTTTCTTTCCCACTCCTATTTGAAAAAAGGCCCGTCCTTGGGCCATAAAGGGTGCCTTACCCCCTCAATTCGTTCTTGAGATATCATCAATTAATTATTTTCTTTTCATAATTTTGTATTTCGAATAACTCAGAAACTACTGGACCGATTGAATCCAAAATCTGATCAGTTCTAAGTTAGGAAGGACTGAATCGATTGATATAAAGAAGCACGAAATATATTCATTCGTTTTTGAGATATCATCGGACAAAAATTGATCACGCGCACACATCCGGAAGTCAATCTGCAAATTCTCGAAAGTGATTTTCTGGACCTCAAAACCTGGGATCTGATAGAAACTCAATTTTTCATTTTTGGAACGATTATACAAATTTTCCTTTTTCCAGAACGGGAATTTAAAAAGGGATGTCAGACTTTATTAACGCCTAAAAATGGTGAACAGTGGCTTGACGAATGATCGGTTCTCTGTCTGTAATCATCGAAACGTTTTTTTTTTTTTATGCTGTAAGAATAACATTATCTCAGCACCGTTATTCACGGAGTAAATCTTACCAGAGTTCATTTCAATTGGCTTTCCGTTAAGTGCCTTTGCTATTTCTTAGACTCCACAAATAAGTGCTAGATAAGCTAAGCAAGGATTGCTTCTCCTCTCAAAAATCGTGCGATTAACAAGTTCACGGAAACCGAGATTCAACGAGACTTTTAGAGTAATTGCAAAAGGAAGTGCAAGCACCTGTCCATTCCATAGAGCCTCCATCCCTTCTACGGTCGCTTTTACTTTGAATATTGTGGACGTACCATATGCGACGTTTCACTCCTGAATATATTTCGATAATATTCTCGAGAAATATTCGCCTCTGAGCTTGAGTCAAAATTTATTATTGTATAAGAATGAAATTTTCCACGTATACTACGTTTTAAAGATTCTACATTTTATACACTTCGCACAATATGCTCACACACAGGCAGTACATACATATCTGTGATACGGTTCTACGCGAAAACTTTATCAGAAACAATATTATGTACACAGCTGGGGTGGTCCTTAATTTGGTCATATTTCAAAATGGCTCCGAGTACATGCAACAATGTAAACGAAACCCCAGGTCCTTTTTCAATTTTAAGCACTGTCCCAGTCTTCGAATTTCCCTATTCTAACAAGACACGATTTTTGGCATTACGCGGTTAATTTTTTTTTTCCGCCGCAGTTGCGCTCCGGAAAATTTGAAACTTGGCACACTTTTAACCTAGCCAGTGGTAGGCATTTGATGGAATTTCTACAGATTTTTAACGATATAATTTTCGAAACTACAGCACAACAAAAAGACTTCTTGATGATCATAATGGTTATAACTTGTTGAATACACTGAAGACAAGAAGTGTCGAAGTATTATACCTATCAGAAACATTATTTACATTCAACGTGTTCACGTATGTAGCTGGAAGATTGAAAATTCTCGCGATAGTGAAAGAGTTTATTTGAACGATTGAAAATGTATAGCTTGAATTGCTAACTCGGAATGTATTGGGCAGTTTCGCGTCAACTTGATCATTCTTCGCCAGTGGAATTCTTGGATTTGTTTGCAAATTTCTTGTGCGATAGTACAATCAAAATAAGTGAACACCCATTACGGGATTTTCGAATTTTCAAACAATGGTCAAAAGTATGAATTTCTCAATGTTCCAATTGTAAGATAGGAATGACATTTTTGAATTCAATTATCTCTTATATCCGTAATTTAAATACAAAATTAGTTGCTACAAATTGATTAGAGAAAAGCACCAAGTTTCAAAAAATAAAAATGAATAAATAATTAACAGTAAGAAATATTTTCGAACAATGATATATTCAACGACAATTAAAGGCCCGTATTCATGAACGTCCGTTAAACGTTTAACCGCCGTAATAGATAACAATCCATTAAAGACTTTTGTTTCATATGTAATCAAGTATATCTATATATATTATTTAAACAGAAGATTTTAACGAATTTTATCGATATTACGGCGGTTAAACGTTTAACGGACGTTCATGAATACGAGCCAAAGCTTTGAAACGTAATTTATGTTCATCAAATAAACATCATGCGATCTGCCACACCTAACTCACGAGTTTTAAGCAGGTGAGCTTGAAACTACATCGTTGAATAATTCATAATTTAATCATTCCCACGGTACGTTTTAAATTCCGGAAACAGTATGATAACTTTGTATACTAGTGTGTATATATGGGGCATACCAGGTCAATTCGACCAGGGTCTGACCCTCACGCTCTAGAATTTACATGTCAGTTACAGAAAACGTTCTGCTCGGTTCAAATTGCCCCCCCCCCCCCCCCCCCCCCCCCCTACAGAAAACTGAGACTGGATCACATTTAGAAATTAATTGGGCGCAAATTAATTTGTACTTGGTGAAGTCCATTGATTTCAATACTTTTGTAGATTAAATGGCTGCAAACTATTTTTGTGGGAGGTATCACATTAATGCATTAAGCACATGTGCTTGGCGAACGGTTTTTGCACCAGAGGTGCTTTTGGGGGGGGATTTCATTACTTTTTGTACCACCTCGATTCGTCTTAGTCTTGTTCATGATGAATTGTATAAATTTTGATCCTCTAAAAATTGGTTCAAGCTTTAAAAAAGGTTTGTGGCACTTAATAAGAGTACTTATGAATTTTTGTAGATTTTTATTAAAAAACGTTCAGACGTGAGCAGCTGATACGATATATGCGGAAATCGACAATATCCGTGTTTTAATTGAGCATAACTCAAAAACTATACATCTCACAAAAAATGTTACGTATAAAAAAGTTTCAGTTTAAAGTGATGACTAGGCGATGACATACAAAAAAAATATGGGGGTTCCGGAAAGTTAAAAGAAAATTCTTATAAAATTAGTTTTGAAAATTTCTCAACAACCATACATTTTTTATCGCTCAAAATTTCAGAGAATATTCCTTTATAGTCTATAAAGAATGGGTATAAATTTTATCGTGGTGCTAGATGTCGTCTAGGAGATATGAATTTTTCACCGAATTCATTTCGAACCAAAAGTACAACTTTTTCAGCACTCTGCGAAATTAAAGGAATGAAAGTACAGATTACATATAAAGTTCTGTTTATTTAACCGTTTTTAAAGATTTTATCAGTCGATACGAAGTCCTTGTGATACAAAGTTTTTGTTGTTGTTTTTTTTTCGAAATAAATTCAGTAAAAGATTCATATCTTCTAAGCTAAATCTGGCTCCATAATAAAATTTATGCACGTTTTTCTTACACTAAGGTACCGAAGGGTAATCAGGCCTAGAGTATAATGAGACCTATCTCAAAAATACTGGACTTACAATAGTGTGAATGTATTAGTTATTAAAGGGAACATAAAAAATGAAAATTCACAGCTAACACCAATCCAGTATAAACTATATCCTTAATACTTCTTATTATATTAGCAATATTGAAAAGTGCGGATAATGAAATTTTTAACACTAATTGTAGTATAATTTTTTTCCCAAATTTACGGAACCACCATATTTTTTTGTATGTCATCACTTTGAAGTTAACTTCAGGCTGAAACTTTTTTATACTCCGCATTTTTTTGTATGATGTATAGTTTTCGAGTTATACTCAATTAAAACTCGAGTCACGACACTCGCTGTTTGAAACGTACAAATTTCCTCATTCATCTATGGAAAATCCATGGGAAATTTCGGTATAATCTTTTCTCCGTGTACAATCGCCGCATAGGCCGTAGAGCTCTCATGCGGGTATAGAGACTCGATCGAGTCCCGCGCCATGCGTTGGAAATTCTTCTTCGTGTACTTGGTGCGAGACTCTTGATTTAAAAATCTGCCGCCTTGTAGGCTACTTCGGGGTTATACGCGCGCCACGGCGTGGCTACTTCGTTCCGAGCGGTACTGGAAACACTGCTGGATGGCGACGACGACGATGGAGACGGAGGGGACGAAAATTCTTGATCGAATTGAGCATTTCGGTAAATCGGAATATTATATCAGCTCTCCGTCCACCGATCGCATAAAAATTGGGCTTAAATGAAAGCTATTTGAAGCCATATTCTGAGATAAATATTTGAATCTCGTTCATAACTTGAGTCAGAAAATATAAGGATAATACAATCGCCTGATAGGCTGTACAGCTCTCATGCGGGTATAAAGACTCGGCTCGAGTCTCGCGCCGTGCGTTAAAAATTCTTTTGAATGTACTTGGCGCGAGACTCTACCGAGTCTCTTGATGAAAGATATGTGATAAAATCGAAATTGTGAAAAATTAATTAAATTTTTTTTTTGTTCTTCATCAAATCCTGGTTCGCCTGCCCACTCCAATTCTTGTTGGGATATTTTTAATTTTGGTTACAGAATTTGTATAATTTATTTCATAATTCAAAAAAAAATGTCTTATATCTCGTTCATGAGAATATCACCATTTAAGATGTTTTTAGGGGGGGAAGGGGGGGGGGGGGGGAGGTCAAGGAAAAATACTGAAAATCTGAAGAAAAAAAATTCAGGGTGCTATTCGAATCAGGCAGAACGCCTCCTGTAACTAGGACCTAAATTGGAGGAGGTGAGCGTCAGACCCTGCTCGAATTAACCTGGAATGCCCCATATACCTATACATATTACATCGAAAAATATGTACTTGTATCGTATGTACCTTCAGATTTTATACGCACATATTGTATACAATTATTTGTGAACATTATTTAGCTGTCAGTTCATATACGTGGGATATGCGCGGTCACCATAAAATCTCATTAGATTTACGAGTTTCAGCTGACGTTTCGACGTATCGCTGTAGTTATTTAATATCTATATTTTATTACTGCTGAATACGCGGATGGAATTAATTTTCCCGTTGCCAATTACTTCGTCGTTCGCAACTAGTTGATTAATTATTCATTTCTACTAACGTTTGCATAAACGTGACTGCTGCTGCTGGGTGATTATGATCCACGATATCTACGATCCACTATAACCGACTATGGAATATGGGTTTAAATATGGGTTTCATTACACTATAGATATGTGCTCATACAAATTCAGAGAAAAGTATTGTTAGATCAACGAAAATTGGGTTTCATCAACAAAATTAACAGCCAGATATGCAATAGGGTGTCTAAAATAAATCGACATTTGATATTTATTACTCTTACCACTCCAAACGTTATTTTTTGAGACAAAACAAATTTGTCAGACACTCTTATATACAGTCAACAAAAATTTGTTAACTGATCCAATTAATCAATCGATTCAACAAATCTACGGCGTCGGTACAACGCAATTGACTTTGTCAATCCACGCCACTGCGGCGTTTAATCAGCAAAACTAAATTATCGAATGAGCCAGATTACTTCTTAGACTCAACTGCAGAATGTTTTGTAATATAACTTCATACACCGAACTAGGAACGCCATGTTCGTCATCATTCGGGAGTCCCTCTATCACAGTTCGTCGTCGCAAAGAACGGGGAGAAAAGAGCTTATGAAGACTTAGGGTCAATTAATTCTCATCGGATTCTTAGAAAGAAAAACTGTTCTGCCAATAGATAGCTGGTCGGTATCGAAATTGCCCTCCCAAAGGTAGTTTTGTTTGTTGTTTCTTCCGATCATAAGCGCCGGTTTATACATCGGATGGGGCTAATTCAGTTGTGAGAAAACTTCGCCACCTGACGGCGCCAGGCGGCAGTTCAAAATTCTGCAAGATCCGCGAAACCATATTTCAGCCTAGAAAATCCATTTTGATTGATACACACCACTATTTTACAGATCCAAGAAATCATTTTGTCCATTGAAATAAAACTACGTATGCCAAAAAATTTTGATGTGTGTAAAAAATTTCAGACCCCTAGACTTAATAATCAAACGATTTGTAATTTTAGAAAAATAATTGTAGTGAAATGATAATCAGAACTGTCTTCTGGGTGAAAGGAGTCAGGTGATTGAAGAATGTATTTAACACGAATGAGGCAAGAAAAGTGTCAGAAAATATTTGTTTGCACTGAGTTTTGATCAAGCTTTTAATTAATTCGTCCGTTACTTATTTATGGACCACAAAGTGAGTTAGTTAAGTGTTGAAATTACTTGACTACTCCTTTCGTCCGCAAGAAGTCTGTCAATTCCAGTCAAGAGGTTTATTTTTGATAAAGTTTCGACGAATTGTCGATAATTAAACGTCTTTTACAGCTTTGTTTCTCGTCTTTTTCTTTCCTTTTATCATTAGAGATCTACGAATAAGTTCATTAGCGATTGCTGATTAGAATTCGAACTGAAAAGTAGAAAAAAAGAGAGTGACAACAACTTCGCGGTTCAATAATGTCCCGCGTTTTGACACGTCCTTTTCCTCCCACCCCGAGAGACGACAGACAATTATACCAGCTTTCAAAACTCAATAAGATTCGTCATTTTAGATAAGTAAGAAAAAGGATCCCCTCGCTAATAACTCTGCGAATATCCTGAAGGATTTCAGACGGTTGGTGTTCTTACAGCGATCATCGGCACCAATGACATCTCGCAATTCGAGAGATTTTTGTACGACTTACGGTGTCTAAAAAATCGATACCTTATTTCTCTGCGTCCAGCAGTCGGAACGTTATTTTTTGACACAAAACAAATCCTCTCACAAGATCAGCTCTACATCGCAACTCTAAGAGGTCGCAAAAGCCATTGTTTATGTGCTCTCAACCTTTTGCAGCCTGCATTGTTCCTTACATGCGACGTTCTCGGAACACACTCAGAAGGGGTTCTTCGGCTTCTTCATTTCCGATCTAAAGTCAAAATACAGAAATTCAAAATGGTGGGCTCGTCATGACGAAGCAAAATTATAAAAAGTAGACTGATTTAAATCAAATTTATAGCTCTCGACAGTTTTTGGGGTCCCCTGTTCCCAATCTGAAGTCAAGATACGAAAATTCAATATGGCGAATTGGAATTGTAAAAAGTAGGCCGAGTCGTATGAACATTGCTACTCAGGGTTTCCAGTGTATATCAATGTGAATTTGATGATTTTTAGGCAGGATCATTAGTAATTGGAGTGCCTTATACATTTGTCCTAGCAAAAGACGTCGGATTGTGAAAAATAAAACCCCCTAGGAAGCACTTTCGGCACTCAAGTGCAAGTGTATTCGAAAACAGATGTATGTGACAATCAATTCTTATGAGCAGGATTCTAGTCCAACCGCCAAACCGATTTTGATGAAATTTGCACAGGATACTGTTTCTGTCGCGAAGATGTTGCCAATAAGCTTTTGAGCCTAATCCCACTTCCGGTTTCAAAACGGCAGTCGCTAACTTCGTCATTTGAGCTATATATCATCGTCAGACAAAAAATCGGTCAAAAAAACACTACGCAGTCATGCCTCATGTAAAAAAGCGAAGCTTTTTGGCTAAACTCGGCTGGTCTAAAAGATTTTAAATTAGCTGTCGCAAAAACTTCGATTCTACTTCTTACAATTTCGATACGCCATATTGGACCTACCTATTTGAATTTCTGTATTTCGACTTCAGATCTAGAATCAACGACCCAAAAAATCCCTTATGAGGGATTTTCAGAAAGATCGTATTTCAGGGAAAGTATAAGCTTTCGAAAAGTAAATCAAAACACAAAAGTAAATCAAACGTAGAAAAATGGCTTGCGCCACTTCCTAGAGTTGAGATATAAAGCTCATCGTGTGGGAGGATTTGTTTCGTGTAAAAATCTAACGTTTACAGTGTTGGGATTGCAAAAAAAAAATATCGATTTCTTTTTAGACACCCCAGTACGCGTATAGGTATGTATATATTTTTGAAAAGGCTTTCGGAGACGTGCAGAAATTTAGCTGGGGCTTTCGAGCTGTACTTTATCATCCTCAACCCTCAACGATAGTGGAGTCTCCTTTGACCCGCCTCATCCCTTTTCCCCTTTTGAGCTGTTTTCTTCTTCCTTTACCAAAAGTAATGGCATAAAGGTCTTAATGTCAGGCCCTTCCGTATTGACAAAAATTCTTATAACGTATTCGGATCAATGTTCAAGTTTGAAATGTCAGTTGAAGGATAAGAAGAACAAAAATATTGTGTAAATTCATGACGAGTGAACAAAAAATGTTGGCTAATAAACAAAGAGAACATAAATGGTACTGGATTGTGAGAGAACCATTTTTGGAGGTGTCATATAGCAAGGAAGATGCGGCGCAAAGTGGATTACTAAATTATACAGTGGTTTCTTCTTCGAACTTCCTGGAGAGGTTATTTATTCTTTTTCTCTCTTGTGTACCAGGTCTCCAAGGACGTACGTCGAGGACCTCGAGGCCTCGTACTGGAGTTTGCAAAGTCTCTTTCAGGTCTTTCGAAAACAAAAGAAGGATAAACCAGCGCCTTTTGCGGTCCTTGGAGCGTTTCATTAAATTGTTTAAATCGCGAATCTCGAGCTTTTGCAGGCTCTTTGTCATGAGGTGAAATGTCGAAGGTGAGAGTTGAGTCGCCTTTCGAATACAAACTTCATCATACTCTAACCCAAATAGGTACAGCCCTAAATACAAATACCACCGAATTGCACTCCACTTTGTACTAGACTCCAGAATCCAGACTCTGACGGTATAGTGCTAGGATATATCCGTCAGTTTGTCTTGGTTTGTTCGTTTTAGCCACTATCCTCTGCATGCCGGTGCACAGACGGTCTTTCATATTAGACTATGAACCTAAGCCGTCCGAAAGGGTGTATTATAAGCACGTACCAGAATGAGGCCGAACGTGCTAGCATTACGACTGTGTATCGCAGTACATTCAATGTGTCCCTTCGTGCGTGTGTAGCCTATCTCACACCAGTATCAGCTATCAGGAGTCAAATAATATCTCAATCATCCGAGAGGATAAGAAAGGGTATTGATAAGCATCGAAATTTCAACAAGATTAAAAGAGACATTGATTATTCTGATCATTCGTTTTTAAAACATACGTTTTGATTCCCACAACAAATTTAAAGGATTTTCAAAAAATGATGTGTATTAGGATTAGCCCTAATTAGAATATATTCGAAATTTAATGCAACAGAAGGCCTAGATTCCTATTTCAATCCTAAGCCCTGTCCCAAAGTCTTCGAATTTCCCAATTTGAATGAGACACGATTTTCAGTACTTCGCGGTTAGATTTCTTCCCATCGCACTATCGCTTCGAAAAATCTGAAACTTGGCATACTTCTTGCTCATAGTGGCAGGTATTCCATGAAAATTTTCCAGATTTTTTACGACATAATTTTGAAAGCTACAGCACACCAAAACCAATTTTCTCAGTTTTTCAGTTTGCTTTGTGATACCACATTTAGTTAAGACAGTACATTCTTAATATTGAACGAAAGTCGTACCCAAAGAATCCGCTGAACAAGTAAAGAACTCCATGATGTTTACGTTCGAACTACTTAAGGGGATGGTCTAGTCGATTTTTACCGGCATAATTATTCTTTCCAATATCTCGGAAACGAAGATCTCAATCGGATTGTCCTTTTGGCAGCGGATGATTGACGAGCACCGAGTTCGAGTTAGCCTGAAAATTCAAGAAAATAGAATTATTATTTTTTTTTTTTTGTCGACAAGTATGAGCGTGTCACTTATGTCGACCTATATCAGAGTCTACGCATGCTTTTCGCAAAAACGAGCTTCGAAGCACCATTCTATAGGGAATTACGAACACACTCATCAAAAAACATCTCTGTTTTATGTAGAAATGACGTCTGATTCTGAAAACTCGCAGTTCGTTGTAATTAGCGATTGTAAATTGTTGGGATCCCATGACAATTCTTAGTTCCTGCATTGCCCGAGAGAGAGAGCTCAGCGCGCGAATCGTTGCATCTTCTTCTCACTCAGTAGCTATGAGAAGGAGAAGACGATGCAACGATTCGCGAGCTCAGCTCTCTCTCGCGGGCAATGCAGGAACCTCGGCGGGAACCGAGAATTATCATGGCTTCCCAACAATTTACAATCGCTAATTACAACGAACTGCGAGTTTTCAGAATCAGACTTCATTTCTGCATCAAACAGGGATGTTTTCTGATGGGTGTGTTCGTAATTCCCTATAGAATGGTGCTTCGAAGCTCGTTTTTACGAAAAGGATGCGTAGACTCTGATATAAGTCGACATAAGTGACACGCTCACACTTGACGATAAAAAAAAAATAAATAAATAGTTCTATTTTCTTGAATTTTCATACTAACTCGAACTCATTGCCCGTCAATCATCCGCTGCCAAAAGGACAATCCGATTGAGACCTTCGTTTCCGAGATATTCAAGAGAATAAATATGCCGGTAAAAATCGACTACACCATCCCCTTAACGATCTGTACCGTATTGATAAGTTAAGGCGATGCCATACTTGGTCTTGATCGACCGCGCAAGTTATCGACATTACAGTTTTTCCGTATCAATAAGTGAAGTTAATCATTATATTAGTATACAAATTTTAATAAACACCGTTGCTTATAATCGACTGATGTCGTCTATAACTTCGTTAATGTTATTTTACCAAGCTGGTTAATCAAAGAATCAAATGTTTCCGTTTTTCTGATAAATACTGGCGTGTATGGATATATTCAAATAATTCGTGTATATTACGCATGTAGGTGGGCACACTCTTGAGTGTGTATATGTATATGTATATATATATATATATAAAACTAGGTAAAACCATATACATTGGAATAAGAGCCAAAGTATCTTTACGAGGGGTCCTTTTAAAGATGTCAAGATAAGGATAAGGATAAGTAGGCGAATGAATAAGTAAAGGCGTATCTCCTAGAGTGGGTTGGCAGTTTACCATCGCCTGAGGCGACGTAGGTTCGCAAGAAAATATATACCTATATATACAAATATACATAAAACACAAAAAGAATAAAAGATATCCCTTCGAAATTTCTTGAGTGGTGCAATTCGGATTCGGGCACGTCGAGGAAGTGAGCTCTACCGAAAAATATATATATTATCCAAAAGCGAGAATTTTCACGATTTCGGAATTTTCTCGCATACAATATGCGTGAATATAGCCTACGCATATACATGCATACGTGTATACACATGTGTATATGTATTGAAGCGACGGCTGCCGAGGGCGTACAGAGCTAAGGAGTCCTGTTTTACGTTCGGAGGAATCTCCCTTTCCGCCCGTCCAACGAATTGACAAAGTTTAAACTTTCAGCTCGTGTCTCAAGACTTACCGAGACTCTTGAGAAAAGGAGAGCTGGCTGGCTACTCGAGGAAGTTAGATTATCAACTTTGCTCGGGTAAAACTTTACACCGTATTTTAAGGAGAGCCTTAATTTTTTTTCTCGACACGTCACGGCTGATTCACAAGAGACCGCAAATATATATACTAGGGTGGTCCTTATTTGGGGCTCCGACGAATTTTTACCGGGCCGCCCCCCAGATCAGCTCCAAATAATTCAAAAACAATGTGGAACAAGTTTCAGCCGTCTATCTTGAAAATTGGCCTATACCAGAGGGGGGGGATTTTCCCCTTTGAAATACACGTGTTTTTTCGATTTTTCAAAAGCCTGCGTACTAGAGCGTCTTGAACTGTTTCTAAAAATCTCGAATACTCACGAATGCGTTCCTGGTACCCATATCTTACATCCAGATGGATGAATCAAATTTCTGATTCGGGACGATCAGAAACTTAGTAGATAGAGGTTTGAAACTGTCCAATCACGAATTTCAAGAAAAAAATCTACATCTAATTTTTAATGTATTGCGGGATAACGGTTACCCTTCTGGTTTCCTGAGTAAACATATAGAATCCAGGAAGAAGAAGATCTTAGATGTTCCTAACAATAACGGGGGATCACTTAATGTAAACCTCACCTCTCAGAGATCGTTCATTTCTATACCGTATGTAGCAGAACTTTTCGAATCTTTGAACCGCATGTTTAAAAAATTTAACATCAAGTTTGTAGGCAAATCGGACAGAGATTTGAGCGCTCTCTTTGATTCAGGTAAAGATCTTCTTCCTGTGGAAAAAAGATCCAACGTTATCTATAGTATTCCTTGTAAGGACTGCAACCAAGTCTATATAGGCCAAACAAGCAGACACCTACACACACGGGTCAACGAACACAAGAAAAACATTAATGAGAGTCAAGATCGATATACCGCTCTCACTCAACATATGATTTGTTCTGACCACCTATTCGATTACAAGAACGTTAGGATGTTACAAAAAGAACCTCACTTCTATAAAAGATTGATCCTAGAGATGTGCAATATCGTAAGCCATTCTAATTCTGTGAATCTTAGGCAAGATGTAGAGAAGCTGAGTGAAGTGTATAAGTCGGTAATAAGGAAACCTCTATAGACTGTTAAACTGTCATTCTAATCTAGTTACTAAGGTAATGCCTATGGAAGCTATCATCGTTCCACCTGTATGTTTGTTTTGGTTCGCGGCCGACTCCCACCTCGCTCTCTCCTCTGTCTTCCTAGGAGCTGGCTAGTCATCATCTTAGCTCTTTAAAATCTCAGCATTTAAAACGGTTTTGTGATGGATAAATGGGAATTACGTGTTCCCCTTTGATGTCAACCCTGGTTATGGATTTTTTACGACAACCTAGCTTTCTCATGAACTTTTCTTTTTTGTGTTTTGTTAAAGGTTAGTGCATAATGAACTCCGGTGTAACGGATTTGCTAACTTGTTGATGTCATGTAAGACTGAACTAGATACTTCTGATCACTGGATACACCTTTGTTAAATGGTTCTGTTTTGATTAAGATTACTCTAGCTAAGATTATCCTTGTGATAGTAGACTTAAGAATAACTTTTGTTAACAGATTGAACATAAATAAAAATTTGGTTTCGTCTGAAGAGGGCCCTCATCAGGGCTGAAACGTCACGCTAAGATATTCGAGTAATACATTACTGACCTACTTCCAAGATTTATTTCTACAAAATAGGTTTAAATAATATCTATACATACAAAACCAGTTTGAGGTGATAGCTATCAGCTCGAACTGGTTTTGCAGGTATAGATATTATTTAAAAATATTAAAGTAGTGTAAATGCAAGAACAAAAAAAAAAAACAAACGGAAAGCAGATACAGATTTGGTGCATTAAAATCTTCATATTTATGATTTTTTTTTTTTTTGAAGGAGGATTTTATTGTAGACCTGTGTATCAGTCCCCAAAGTTCATAGGCTCCAAAAATGGATATTTTAGTAATATCATATACATATGAAATAATTTCTAACAATTTGTTATCAACAAAAGTAAACGAATATAATTTTTTATGTTCAAAATTAAGGAAAAAAATAAATAAACGAAAAAAAATCGGTTCCTTGATATTTTTTTTTGATATCACAAGAAAGATTCCATTGTCTGAGTTGTGCTCGGAGCTGATGACTGGCATTTCGAGAGATAAGTTAAAATGATTTCAGTTCTTTTCGACTTCGCCTGACATGGATTAAGGGGACCAGTACAGCTGGGTTTTGGAAATTTGGAATACTCCAAAATGCATTTATTTGTCAGCAAAAGTTTATTTTACATAAAAGAAAAAAGAAAAAAAAAATTTCTTTGAAAACCTTTCTCGTAAGGTTTTAGGTACTTCGTTGTCCCTATCAAGGTCGTTGAGGGCTCATTTTGTTCAGAAAAGAAATCCTCATCACGTGAACGAGGTAATTTTTTCACAATTTTGTGTTGGCCAAGTTATTTGCAAATTAGTGGCCTAAATTGTGGAAATTTTGGATAATTGACCGTAACTTTTCACATGAATTTTTTTTTACTGATCCCTACGTTCAAAAGATATAAAATTGCTGTCTGAAGAAAGCAAGACCTAGAGAGGTTGAATTGGACCAACGATGTGCCTGAAACCTTACGACAAAGTTTTCGAAGAAAAGTTTTTTTTTTATGTGTAATAAACTCTAGTTGACAAATGAATGAATTTTGGAGTACTCCAAATTTCCCAAATCAAGCTGTACTGGTCCCCTTTTCACCTGCAGAAAAAGTGGGTCATAGGATACAGATCGCATCGTTTATCGAAACTACCCCAAATTCGGAGGGAATATCCAGCTACGTTATTTTAATTTCGAAACGAACCAGTGATATTTGACGAATTTGATTTTTAGATACAAAAATTTGTTATTTAAAGACGTTTTTTGCAAAGGTTGGGAAAAATGGGATATTACGTGCTCACGGCAATAGAAAACTGACCTTACCTCCATATATATTATTGGTTTTCCCTAAAATGACGTCGTTCAAGAATATTCCTTCAACTTTAATAAATTTTATATAAGCGATGTGATCTGCAGTACTTTCTATGATATGTCTATAAAGTATTTTTCGTTATATCGTTTCCGAATCTTCCGAATATGGAGAAAAAATTTGTAAATGTTCATAGTCGAATGATTTGACAATGAGTTTCAAGAAAGCTGGATCATTGAAACGACAGTTAATGAAATTATGTTGAAAGCATGTCTTTTCACCCATAAAACCGTTTGCAAGTATTTTCAAAAACGGATCCACGCGTATTCTACGTTTTTTTCTTCTGTAAACACGATACCAGATGAACCACTAAGCCGATTTTACTGAAATTTTGACAAAAAATTGTCTGCGCCTAGACGATGTTCCAGTAAATTTGTCAAATCATTTTCCCATCCAGTATCAAAATGGCGGACGTTCAAATTTTTTAAAAATTCGTAACTTCTACATTTTTATACCTAATCAAACTAACGTTGGGACACAACCTTCTGCCATTGATATATGGTATATACCGTGTGTTTGTGAATTCACGCTACAGTATGTCCAGTTGCGGATCGTCGGACGGGTACAGTCGCCCACCGCGTGGGTAACCACGTTACGCGAATTTGTCGGCATGGTTTACCACTCGACCGCTAGATTCAAAAAGTACGGCAAAGCGTGCCATTGAAGTATTGAACTCCACAGCTTATGATCACGTGGATCGAACCTAGCGGTCGGGCAGTGAACTATGTCAACAAATTCGCGTAACGTGGTTACCCACGCTGTGGGCGACTGTACCCGCCCGACGATCCGCAACTGGACATACTGTAGCGTGAATTCACAAACACACGGTATTAGGGTGTCCGTTATTTACCAACTTGGTTTTTTTTTTCGCAGCGCCCCCTAAATTTTTAGTTTGTGACCTAAAACAATGATCAGACTCATATAAGCCCTCAATATTCATATTGAACTGTGCCACAAAGACGATACATTTCCCATTCAAATAACATGCGGTTTCTGCATGTTTTACATTTAATTTTTTTCCTCTTGAGAAAGTTAATATACAGCGATGAAAGTCCCATATTTTTATAGGAAATTACGCTGTACACAAAAGCTCTCTGATGATTTTTCGATAAATTCGCTGGTTTGAAAGTTATTTAAGGTTTTAGTTGAACTTATAGTAATTTTTTAGATTTTTTTACTTTGACAGCAAAATTATCATTATTTATATAAAAGTAAATTGTATGTTGCGAGAAATATCTAATTTTAACTGTATTATAGGTAAAATTATTGTAAAAAGTTCAGGTAACTGAACAATAATGTAACTGACGATTATTGAGTTAGGATTAAATTTTCACAATTTATATCTATATATGAGGTATTCCATGCCAAGTGAACCAATCGTCGACCCTCACCTCTTCAAAAACTGACGCCGATTTTTCTGGTGATGAAGGAGTAGAAAAAAATATTTCCTGAATTTTTTCAGAATTTTCGGATGACAGCCGATGT
Source organism: Macrophya alboannulata (assembly GCA_949628255.1). NCBI lineage: Eukaryota > Metazoa > Arthropoda > Insecta > Hymenoptera > Tenthredinidae > Macrophya > Macrophya alboannulata. The sequence continues at coordinate 30,043,637 of OX451207.1, read as the reverse complement.
TCTATATGATTTTTTTCTCTTTTTATGGTTTTTTATGCATAACTCCCGTTCTTTTTCATCTATTTCCATCAATGAAAAACGAAAATTTTCGTTTTTCGGTCGACTTTCAGAATAAATTTTTTTCATATTTTTATTCTCGCTTTCTGATGCCTAAGACGTGAAAAGTTCGGAAAAATAACAAAAAAATTGAGTTTTGACCACTTATGACGGTCTCGATTTTTTTGAAAAAAATTACCAAGATTCCTACTCTCAAAACGATTTTTTTGAGCCGTGCCAAATCATGGGCAGAGCACTGGATCCAATTTATTTCGTGGTTTTTCTGTAAAATTTTTCTCATTCTCTATATCGCTGTTGCCATTGAATGTTCTAAAAAGTTATTAAAACATCAAATGATCATAATTTTTGCTCAAAATGGCACTAAATTAACATCAAAAATTCATCGAGTTCGTTGTGGATCATTTTTCATAAGAATAATGATTGAATAAAAGGATAAAAATGATCCACAACGAACGCAATGAATCTTTGATGTTAATTTAGTGCCATTTTGAGCAAAAATTATTATCATTTGATGTTTTAATAACTTTTTCGAACATTCAATGTCAACATCGATATGGAGAATGAGAAAAATTCTACAGAAAAGCCACGAAATAAATTGGATCCAGTGCTCTGCCCATGATTTGGCACGGCTCAAAAAAATCTTTTTGAGAGTAGGAATCTTGGTAATTTTTTTCAAAAAAATCGAGACCGTCATAAGTGGTCAAAACTCAATTTTTTTGTTATTTTTCCGAACTTTTCACGTCTTAGGCATCAGAAAGCGAGAATAAAAATATGAAAAAAAAATTATTCTGAAAGTCGACCGGAAAACGAAAATTTTCGTTTTTCCTTGATGGAAATCGATGAAAAAGAACGGGAGTTATGCATAAAAAACCAAAAAAAGAGAAAAAAATCATATAGAACATCGGCTGTCATCCGAAAATTCTGAAAAAATTCAGGAAATATTTTTTTCTACTCCTTCATCACCAGAAAAATCGGCGTCAGTTTTTGAAGAGGTGAGGGTCAACGATTGGTTCACTTGGCATGGAATACCTCATACATTTTTTAACATAACGATTAACGCAATTTATTTTATTAAACATTCTTTGGTGGCATTTGGAAATTTTTTTTTATATTCACTTACAATTTGAATGATATATGGTTTTTGATCTTCGTGCTTAACTAGAGTATTAATATTATTAATATAAATAATTATAATATTATTAATACTCTAGCTAAGCACGAAGATCAAAAACAATATGTCATTTAAATTGTGAGTATAAAAAAAATTTCCAAATGCCACCAAAGAATGTTTAATAAAATGAATTGTGTTAATCACTATGTTAAAAAATATAAATAGATATAACTTGCAAAAATTTGAATTTAACTCAAATCGTCAGTCACATTATTTTTCAGTTACCTGAATTTTTTACAATAATTTTACCTATAATACAGTTAAAATTAGATATTTTTCGCAACATACAATTTACTTTTATATAAATAATGATAATTTTGCTGTCAAAGTAAAAAATTCTAAAAAATTACTATAAGTTCAACTTTAACCTTAAATAACTTTTAAATCAGTGAATTTATCGAAAAATCATAACAGAGCTTTTTTGTACAGCGTGCAATTTCCTATAAAATATGTATCTTTTATTGCTGTATATCAACTTGTTCAAGAGGAAAAAAATTAGATGTAAAACATGCCGAAACCCCATGTTATTTAAATGGGAAATGTATCGTCTTTGTGGCACGGTTTAATATGAATATTAAGGGCTTATATGAGTCTGATAATTTGTTTTAGATCACAAACTAAAAATTTAGGGGGCGCTGCGAAAAAAAAAACCAAGTTGGTAAATAACGGACACCCTAATATACATATATACTGTACATTTTCAGGAATTTTTTCGTAATTTTCGATCGAGTATGACTATGTACTGCGAGTTTCTTCTTAGCAGGATCCAAGACGAACTGCTGAACCCATTTGACTAAAATTTGTACAGATCGCTGTTCTTATCCAGAAAACGACCCAGTGATCTTTTCAACCCATTCCTACTACTGGTTTCGAAACAGTGGACGCTAACTTCAATATTTTTTTAGAAAATTCAACGGAACCCAACTTTCTGCTACTAAAAACATTTTCACGTATTTTTAGACGATATTTTTATGTTGCGATTCAATCACACAGTTTGTTAAACAGAAAAGGTTAAAAAATTACGTTTTCATTTGCGACTATTGCAGTATGTTACAAAGCAGCTGTCATTTCCGAAACAAAGAGTTTCATCGATTGAAAATCGTTCGTCACCTTTTTATTCGCAAAACAAACTTTTGAACGCGTCTTTGTTTTACAAATTCTGGTTTGACTTGTAGGCAATTTTTCCTGAAATGGCCTCAACTGGCATATCAAAACTTTCGTACGCGTTCGTTCGTCGCTCCTATTTTGAATAAAAAATCTCAAAAGAGAGAGAGAGAAAAAAAAATACGAAATCCACCGAAAATATATATTCTTCCTAAATCGATTGTGATGAGAATTTCTCACAGTATAGGTATATGAATCGAGAGAAAATTTCTTGCCTCACTAAATTCGAGGACCGAGGAAGAATAAAAAGGGCAAATCCACGTGAAGTGGTAACACTTTTTGACGTCGACATTTTTAATTTTTTTTAAACTTTACACACGTGTTCTTCATAGTCCGTAGAAGAGACTCGCCAAACCATTCTACCCTAGGATCAATATTTTAGAAATGATGCGCAATTGAAATTTTGAAAGTATGCCGAAAATCGTCGCGCGCGCTCCTCTTGAATGTCTCATAACTTTTGATCCGCTGGACGGAAATAGGTTTGTTATGTATCGATTTGAAAGGTATTGAACTAATCCAACAGTTCGTAAACGTCATTTTATTTTTCCAAAAAATGTTAAATTTTCCACTTGAAAATCAATTTGGAATACTGTTTTCATTACCAGCCCCACAAATCACCGAGCTGGAAAAATTATGATGTATTCCTGGCCCCATTGTCTACTTGCACACCAATTTTGAAGGTGGAGACTCATGGGCATCGAAACGAAAAAATTGTATCGCAATGAGAAAGGCTAGTGATATGAATAATAATTGATTATTTTACCGCAAATAATCTTGAGATTGTTGAATTTTATATTTTGCATCACTTGTCACCATAATCCTACTATCCCGATCGTAATTCTTGCGTTCCTATTGAATATGGGTGCGACACCTCAGAAATCTGGGAGCATGACACTGCGCGGCGTAGCGTTGTTGACGGAATAATTTTTTCGTTTCGATGTCCATGAATCTCCACCCCCAAAATTGGTGTTCAAGTAGACAATAGGGCCAGGAATACACCATAATTTTTTCAGCTCGGTGATTCGTGGGGCTGATAATGAAAACAGTATTCCAAATTTATTTTCGAGTGGAAAATTTGACATTTTTTGGAAAAATAAAATGACGTTTACTAACTGTTGGACTAGTTCAATACCTTTCAAATCGATACATAACAAACCTATTTCCGTCCAGCGGATCAAAAGTTATGAGACATTCAAGAGGAGCGCGCGCGACGATTTTCGGCATACTTTCAAAATTTCAATTGCGTATCATTTCTAAAATATTGATCCTAGGGCAGACTGGTTTGGGGACTCTCTTATACGGACCATGAAGAACACGTGTGTAAAGTTTAAAAAAAATTGAAAATGTCGATGTCGAAAAGTGTTACCACTTCACGTGGATTTGCCCAAAAGTGTTAGAAGTGTCCTATGATGATAAAGAGAAAACATTTTTGTACGTCAGAGTCACGCTCACACGCCTTGAAATTCAAATGTTTCATTCCTGGTTATATTTGATCCAGTAACGGATAGTAACATCATATTTTATGTTGGTGTAGGTGGCTATGTGACCAACAAATACTATATACAATACTGTGTACTGCAGTACGACTGTGTAATACCTACTAGGTCGATAAATGCCAGCGAGTTATCAGCCCGTTAATGGGTTCAGAATAACCGACACTTTACCACAAAGCGATGGTCAGTTAGGCGTGAAATAACACGAAAGCTTATCAAGCGTTGTTAAAGTGCGGAAAATTGAAAAAAAGGAGCAAAATGTACAAAAAGAAAATATAAAACAGACCACAAAGCTATTATCGTTGTGCATTTAAAATTGCGAAGCAAGCTTTGCAATAGTCTTGCAATTTCCGTTGGAAAGACATATTTATCTACAACTGATAGCTTTTTTCAAGGACAGTTCAAGAATTATCAATTAGACTAATTAATACAATTTCATAAGAGTTACTGATCCGTGCAAAAAAAAAAGACCATGGAGATCATCGATTGTGCATTTAATATCACGAAGCGAGAATTCTTCCAGAGTGAATTAATTTTGCAATTTTACCTGAGAAAACCTTTTTAATTTTACAACTCGTGAATTTTCTGAAGGACAGTTCAATAAATAAAAATTAGCCTAATTCATGCAATTTTATAAGGATTGCTGTACGGTGCAAAAAAAGACCGCAGAGCTATCATCGTTGTGTATTTAATAATCACGAGGCGAGGATTCTTCCGGAGTGAATTAATTTTGCAATTTGGATTCAGAAAACATTGTTACTTTAACAACTAGTAAATTTTTTCGAAAAACAGTTCAAGAAATAACAATTAAACTAATTTATGCAATTTTCTAAGGGTTGCCGTTCCGTGTAAAAAAAAAGACGTCAATGCCTATCATCACTGTGAATCACAAATCGAGGATTCTTTCGCACAGCATTCCGTTGTATAAAAGGAGTTTGATACTTATTGAATTACGTATGATATACATAATGTTGAGCGTTGAACTTTTGAATGGAAAACAAAATATTGTATTTAGAATTTCATTCGAAGGTTATAATGTAATATAATAGTTTCGCAGCTTTACATGTTTTTTGCTAAACATGGAAAAATCAACCCACTCGGATTTCACGCAATTGACATAAAAAATCCAATGAAAAATAATGAAGCGGTTTATCTGAGCATTTCAACTGAACATATATATGGGGTATTCCAAATAGTTTTGAACGGCTATTTACCCCGACCTCCTGCGATTTCTGAATAAATTATTCACGTGGTAACCCTAGACTCAAGATAAGTTGCTGAATTTTTTCAGAATTTTTCGATTCCTTTTTCAGAAGTTACGATTTTTCGAAAATCGCACCCCAGGACAAGAGCTCATTTTTTACTTAATTCTCATTGGCAAGCAAAATATCTTAGGGAAAAGTGAGTGGTACAAAATGAGCCAGGTTTTGACGCACTTTGACACGAAAATATTTTTCGATTTTTCAGACACCGGAAGTGTCGAAATTTTCATTAAAAAAATTAATATCGTCAATTCCAAAAAGTCGCCGTAATCAATCTTTTTCAAATTTTTACACAAAATTCTACATTGAAAGACGGATTTTTTAAGACGTTTCCGATACTGGGCTGAGAACGGGTTCAGGAGGTATGGTCGTTTTAACCTTGCGGAAATTCACATTTCAGCGCATTTACGCGCTGATATACTATATTATTTTAACCCAACATTACAACTGAACATAAATTGAACAGTTTTAACGAATTTTTGTGGAAATTGGAACAATTTTACGAGTTTCTACGAATTTTTAAGGAATTTGAACTTTTTGTAGTTTTTCATAAGAAATTGTTGCTTTTTTTTAGTCTGTTCCAGAAGAACAACAAAATTTTCGAAATAACTACGAAGATCTGCAATTTTTTTATGATAAACCACGAAAATTTATAAATTTTCATGAAAACAACGAAAATGTACAACTTTCAATGAAAATCTATATGAAATATATCCGATTTCGCTAAAAATTCGTAGAAATCCTTAGGAGTAGAAATTTTCAGCAGGGTCAGCTTATTTCGATTCACCCGCATGTGCCCAACTTTCCGGTCACAGTTTTGCTTCTTCTACGTTTGAGTGATAATACTTAGACATTACAATATTCTCTCTAAACTCTGATGCTGCCCGCGGGCCCTTTTTCCAGGAATGGCCTCAACCCTGATTGCATCAGAATGTGATTTTACCATAATCATAGGTTCCGGGCTAACCCGTTGCCATAACACTCAAGTATAATGAACCCTGCGCACAGATGTGTACAACGCACACACGTGGCTGCACAGCAACGTTGCAGCACAAATCCCGTTCTGAAATTTTCGAGTAAAATCCTCTACTCCAGTGGGAACAATGTTGTTGCTGTGCCGACCGAGTGTCGAGGGCGATCGCCGGTATTTCGTGACGAGGGACGAACGGATGTGACGTCACAGAACTCGCGAAATGACGTATGGGCACTGATAATGAAAGCATATACATATATGAGAGAGATATGCCTCTTCGCGCTGTTAGCTGCGAGAGCTGTATATTATATAGTTTCCGTTTGGTCCAGAGCCCAATGCTGCTGCACGATACGGCGATAAACCACCTGAAATTATCTCCATACAGCTACGACACATTACGTCTATATATACCTATGTATATACAGCTAGGTATACCCATATTCCCGGATACAATCATGTAGAGATGTGGAATTCAGACTCATACGATTTTCGATTAATATACCTATACACAGCCAAAGCCGCGGAGTAAACTGAAGTTCAATTTCGGTGGCCCTTTGTCCGCGTCGTAGGGAGGGGCCGGTGAAGGAAATATGCTGAAATGATGTACTCACGGGTAGATTTAGGTTTAGGTTTTAGGGTATCCATGCATACACTATAGACGCGAATACCCCGAATTTGTATTGCCTGAACTGGTTGAAAATTGACTAGCGCTACTCCTTAACGCGGTTCTTTACGACGAATTTGAGCTCGCATTTAATTTCCCAAAACTGAATCATGTTAGATGAGGTAATATCGGAAAACCGGTTTTCGGCCAAAGGAAGAAGACAATTGTATGATAAACACATCAAAGATAAATTTTTGGTACTAAAGACTTGATTTTTTATATGAAAGTCACGATACATTGTTCGTCGTAGAATTTCAATACAAATTTGTAACGTTTATGAGTTTTCAATAATTTTCCGTAAATTTGTACCAAATTATTCGGAAAAAATCGATTTCGAGGTTGATTAAGCGATAATTAGGTTAGAAGTCAATGTTCAATTTTTCGCTGACAATGATGTATAATAATTTTTTGATGAATTGTCTTTTGAGAAAGTGTCGGTCAGTATGCAATAGCACTGAGTTGACGTTAATTCAACGTTATCAAAAAAAGAAATCGATGCTATCATACCTTTCTCTTATCATGAACGTGAGCTCTTACATCATACGGTACAGTTTGCTAATTGATCATTGATGGTTGTATAAAGAAATGGTTCGGTAAAAAGTTGAGAAAAAAATCATTGAAACTCGAAAAATGTAGCGCAATGATTTTTTTCTCGAAGACATATGAAGACTCCACTCCAAAAAAAATTATAAAAAAAATCCCATTTCACATGTGGATTATTCTCATTTTTTTTGTAATGAAAAAAAAAAAAACTGCCCGAATTGGTGAAAACAGATTTTTGATGTTTTAATTCGCTGAAATGTGTTCAAATGCATTCAAATGTGCCGGGAAAGAATCGGAAATAGTTCGAACGAAAAGCTGTGGAAAAAACAAGAGATTCTGATACGGAACTTTTTTTCTCTGAGCTCAATTCATAAAGTTGAGTAGAGGCAAGTGCATTTGAATTTCAGCAACCGAAGAATCTGAAATAATTCCCAAAATTTTTTCTCACGTCAGGTGATACACTTAAATTATTTCAGAATTTTTTGAGATATTGAATGTCTCAGGTGGCTGAGTTGACAGAGGATGCTTCATATATGCTGCATGACTCAAATTGAATTATTATTCATGAGATATCGGTAGACCGCCTTACATCGGATTAGGAGTAAGAAACTTTGATTCTGTTCCGTCGTCACACGAACATACAATGAAAAATAATATTCGAACACGATAAATACATTTATAATACACGACACTATTAAGAAATTTTACAGCACACCGAAAAATTGGTTTTTACAACGTACAAAATAATTTTCCTAGAAGCGCTGAACTGACGGCCGGACATAGTTAAACAATAAAACAACTTGGGAAGTCCACGCTTTCACTAATCCGTGACCTGAGGGTAAAAATGCATCCTTCCAAGTAATGTAGGCAAGGGACAGTCACCAAACTTTCCCATTTTTTAACAATAAAACAACTTTTGCACCCCACACATCTGGCAGCCAAACGTTCATACATAGTTGGAAAACAATGCAACTGAATCCACCAATAATACTGTAGCTAGTCAATCTCGACCCTCCCATATCATCCCTTCTTCCTCCACCTTCAACTAATTTGCTTTTTGTACTTAGCTAAATAAGCAGATACATTCGAGATACCGCGCAGATCAGACATCACAAGTATATCCAAGTCACACATTCATTTCCAACATTCACACTAACATTTCTGTACAACTTCAACTTGTTACTTTAATAAAGAAATTTATATCGTTTTTATATCAACTCCTGTTAAACTTATTTGTGCTTAATTGCATACCACAACAATCAGCCGCGTAATATTAAGTTGGCGCGCAGCAGAAGAAGGTGCGAGACCGTCACCCGATTCAACAGATTCTAATCAGTAATATTCAATTTCTTTACCATCGATCTGCATACATTTCTACCATACGAAATAAGGGCCTAGCGACATGCTGAGTTTTGTGGCTTACAAGATACCCGCAAGACTTCTTAGCCACTTGCCGAAAAAACTCGGCCAAAACTGAGATTAGGGAAGGCGAATAAAAGACGACTAAAAAGGCAAAAATTATTGGAAGAACTTTCGCGGATCTTCAACACGCTAAAAAGTTGTGCTATACTTTCGCACTTCACTCTTAGTATTTTTCACTCATTATAAAAAAAATTCGGTATTAGTTGAAGATACGTTTGTATTCAGCAGATTTTTAAGCCAGGTAAGTGTGAGCAAATTAGTTATGGAAAATGCTTTGGAAAAAAATTTGTATTCGTTGAAAAAATTTAGACTCACCTTAACACTGTCATCTTGAAAATACGTAGCTGATGGTGAGATGTACCAACCACAAGTTGAGAACAGCCCGAGAAACTCCATTCCCGTCATGAACAGCGGCTGGAAGTTCACCTGAAGTCACAAAAGGTAAAATAATGAATCAGGCAACTTTTCCCCGAGGCAATTCTGCAAAAAATTTCATCAACTACGAGCTAAGTATAAAAATAAAATTCTCGATTACTAAAATTGCTATGTCCGATCCCCACGTCGCCATATATTACTTTCAAAATTTTCTGACCAATTTTTGAAAATAATATTTTTCCTTGAATCGAAAGAATTGAAGAGCATTTTTGCATGAGCGAATAACTCCAAAGAGGCAAATGCTTAGGAGAGTGAAGAGAGGGGGGATTGGGTTGAAAAGCGGATCATCAGGTCTGGATACGATCAGTATTCAGTCCAAATTCCAGTCAAATCGGTTTAGCGGTTCGTCTAGAATTCTATTACCAAGAAATAATTCCTAAAAATGTATACCAATAGCGAAAAATTGTGTCTCAAAGTTCGTTTAGTTATCTAGAAAAATGTAGAAGTTACGAATTTTCTAAAAGTTTGAACGTCCGCTGTTTTAAAACTGGCTGTGGAAATGGTCTAACTAATTTAGTGGAACATTATCCAAGCTTAGAAAATTTTCTGTCAAAATTTCAGGCAAATCAGCTTAGTGGTTCGTTTGTTATCGTTTTTACAAGAACAATCGTCGAATATGCATAGTTTTGCCCGTGAAAATAATTGCACACGCTTATGCGCATGACAAAACGTGCTTCCTAGTTAATTTTGAAAGTTTTTCTTAGTTCGACATCTCTTGCTATGGCAAAAGTACACAATCTCGCCTATAAATGCCTATAAAAATCAGTAATAGTTTATCTAATGGATCACCATTTCGCTATAACTTTGACATAAAATAAAAAGTAGCACTAAAGTTCCGAAACGTGTTTTGGAGTCGTTCGTTATTGTGACGAGGAGTTATTATCGGTTGTGTCGTATCTCAATTCTAGGAGATGGTTCCGTAGTTGCTTTCGACTAAACCCTTCCCGGAAAACATCCGTAGGGTCATTTGATTCGAAAATGTGCAATAAAACCCGTTTATTGGCCAAAAATTGAGTTACTCCTGCGGCAGCGCGTTCAGCCAATCAGAAGCGTAGCGGCGCGCGTTTTGTCGTGTGACAATACTCGCATAGAAATCTGGACTAATGATCACGGCATCTCCCAGCCGTTGACAATCACCAAATACGAGTAATGACAGGCATACAAAACAAGGCGTTATTGTTTCGTGAAACGACAAAATTTTCAGATAGAAATAATCGGCATCGCATGTAGAATCGAGTTACCTGGTTCGTTTTCGCGTCAGTGATGCGTCAGCTTCGATAATAATCAAAACAACTGAGACCTCGACACTATATGATGCATAAAAATTTTATTCTTCCAGATTTCGGTGAATTTCGCATGCTGGGTCTATCCTATTCGTCGCTAATCATCGAATAAATCCATCTTGTATCATTTTTGATCGCTGTTTCAGAGTTTTTCGCGAAATAGTATCGCGGCCGGTAAGGTTATAGACCTATAGGATCGTCTTAAGAAGCCGAGTGTCATAATAGTCTGCCTATCCATACTAGAGGATGAAGGATACGTAACGAGGCTATAGTATACGCCATGAGATATAATTTCTGTAAAGACTTTGAACTGTCGGATTATCTTACTGTATAATCGATAATTGTACACTACCAAGTGAGAACTTGATTACTGCTAATTGATACCCCCTCGAGACGAGAGCCAGGTACTTGTAAGTCGATATAATAATCATGGTACTACAACGTTACTCTAGCAATCTCTGAAATGCCAATATCGGATTTCTCCCGCTTTATACGACGTAATTGTTGTCGATATCCTGTCGCATTGGATAACTACACTTGACTAGATACTGCCTCGAAGCTTCAGGGCTATGTATGTAACCAAGGATTTTCTAGTATATTATGGAAAACGAGAAACAGCAGTTGCAGATATCTGACAATTATATAACAGGAAGTAGTTGTTCAGCAGACAGCTCAATACATTCGAGAGAGTAGATAAACCGTAGATAATTACTTTTCCAAATCACCGGTACGCTTCGAAAAAATCTATAATTGGTTCAGCTTTTGCACATCTGATTAGTTGTATGTACATTTTAAGACATAACCAGAAATTATTTCAGTAAAGCGAAGTTCATAAAATTTCAAATTATTTTAAATTGTATTAAAAAATGCAAGTGAACAGTTCTGAAAAAACTAAGTCAATTCTTCTATTTGAAAAAAAAAAAAAAAAAAAAATATTATGGAACCGTAGATTTTTAATCTTTTCTTATTTTGAATAATGAAAATTGTATCCATTTAGTTTTTTCGACAGCAAATTGTTATAAATTGATTCACACGAATATAATTTTATTTGAATACCCATTTTCAGAGTTTACAAATTTTGACTGACTGATATGTTTTTTTTTCGCAGATACACAGATCGAAAATGTTTTTGGAAAAAAATGTACATCCTTTCAATATTGAATCTCTTCGTCTATATTATATTACCTGAAGAAAAAACCATGACCAAAATGAGCTACAAGTAAGGAAATTCAAAAAATGTCGTCTTTTTTCAGGGTTGAAATAACCCAAAAAAAAAAAAAATGAACGAAGAAGAATTCGTGAACTCTGAAGACCCGTTTGACTTGAATTTATTTGAAAATTCCACAGATTTTCGAAAACTCTAGTCCTGTAATAAAAAAAAAGAACCGCCTGTGTTGAGGAAACTTCGAATGAAGATATACAGTTAAGTTAGTGGAGGTTAAATTGCGCAGGGCTACCATGAGTCGTGACGTAGAATATGGAACACAGAATCCGTATACGGGTGGCTCTAGTCATTAATAACAGAACGGTTTAATTCCAGAAACTGTGTAAAGTGCGCGCGACACCCTCTAGACTAGCTTAAATTCCGCTCTATATGTTCGAGTTTCGAATTTCGAGTTTCAAGTCTCAAATCTCAAGTCTTAAGTCTTGAGGGCTGGACCCACGTTGAAGAGCGTTGTAATTGAGAGATAGAGAGGGCGGGAAGATGGTAACTAGGAAGAGTAACATCTTGAGGTCTCCGTCAGCGTTCACACAGATGTTTTAGAAGACTAAAGGAACTAGCCTAGTAGTTGTCTTCGTAAATTAATTAGACCAATTCCGAGACTTGATGTAAACTATCTTCTCTAAGCTAAGAAGGCCGGGTTTCGCCCTTGGTTAATTCTAATTCTGCCGGAAACGTGGTGCACGAAATCGAAAGCAATTTATCGCTCACAGTTTCAGGGTCTTCATCAGGAAGTAGGGAACGTTTGATCCTTTTATTAACCTGCTCAATAAAATCGCATTAGCGAAATCGAAAACGGTGTCAGTCTATTCTAAGCAGAATTTGATATGAATTTGATACGAATTTGAAGATTATCTTGAGGCAATGCGAAACTCGTTTTTGATCAACCGAGTTATCAACAATATAGTTTGTCTAATGGTTGAGAAACGGGATGACAGAATAAATCGTCATCAATGCTATCGAACATTCATTACGTGTCGAATCGCAGGACACAGAAAATGAATTGTAGCATACAACGTGTTTTACATCCTTCATTTATTTATCAAGAGACTCGGTAGAGTCTCGCGCCAAGTACATTAAAAAAAATTCATCTCATGACTCTACCACTCTCGTTTACCGGAACGGGAGTTCAGCGCAGGAGTGGGGGTAACCATATTATTTCATTAAGCGTATATAGGCAATATCCCAGGGCTCGCCGATTTATTGCAGAAATAAGATGCGAAAGAGATTTCATTTGAGCCTCATATCAATGCAATCGGTGTACGGATAGCTGAGATATGATTATTTATAAAATGGAGAGGGTCAGTTTCACGATCAGAATTTCTCCGTCTCCGGCTCACGCCAGATTTGCACATTTGCCCGGCTACCTAACAACATAGAAGGTACCTTCAAGAGACGAAAGTTACACATAGAAAAAATTAAATAAAAGCAAAGCGAGTTTGTCGGTCTATGACACAATAACGCTCTCTATGGCCCACGAGAGGCAGCATAATCGCGTATGCCGTATGGTGGAACGTATATTTTATTCTCGATGACAGTTGCGGGGAACGAGGATGAAAATAATGTAAAATATGGAGTAATAATTAAACGTGCTCAAAAAAACTGGGAAGCGATAGTTGTTCATTACATTACAGTTAATACAGGAGTCCTATGAAATAATAATAATATCTATCTTCTCATTTATTTCACAAGATCGAGCCTTTGAGGTTATGAGAATTATTTGTCATGATTGATCGCGATTTATACATAACAAAGGTTCGGCAGTAATTTACCTATATTTATTCGAATAGTTGCTTCTCTGATAACAGAAAGTAGCTCACATGAAATTTTTATATTGTCAAAAAATTGTTTGCCGCTATAGGATAAAAATAACCCCATCTGCATATTAACCTATCTGCAGATAAATAAATTGGTTACGAAGCTTACTACAGCCTTTGAGGAAATGTGTCTGAACGTGATCAAAATGAAGAAAAATATGTGATCGATTAGTTATTGAGGCTAAAGAGATGTTGTATGGTTCAAATATCGTGTATGAAGTACTGACATATTTTATAACGATACCTAGGCAGATAACATTGTTACCGAAGATTCAACGAGGTATTTGTAATTAAATGCCAAATATAATGAATAATATGAATTGAGTCACCGTGCCGTGGGAAACGTTTTTTGCACTGAGAGCTATCAATGCATGCAATGTGGCTGATCATAATGAAATGAGCAAGATAAGGGACTAAAGACTAAAAATAAATAAAAATAAAAATTAATAGGAATGTCATTTTGCTATGTCATTGTGATTATTTTGCTAGTTCAAGATAATTTGATCAGTATTCGAGCCTCCAATAATGAAATCATAGTCCTAAGTAGCCTATGATTTTGTCTTCGACAGTTGACTGCAGAGTATAAACTTGACAGTACCAATTGGAAATGATGTTTAAAAGGCATCAACATAGCGTAATCTGAAGAAGAGTTTCCACTTTTATTTTTCGATTATTCAGCAACAAAAAATTACACTAAATTGTTGTAAATTTTTTTTAAATTTATTAGACAAATTCAGGAAATGCTCAGTAGTACCAGAACTTTGAGCTCAAGGAGGAGACACAAGCTCATTGGAATGAATGGAACAGCATGGTTTTAATGTTTTTATCTGAAGAAGAACCTCTAGAAGTTTGATCCAAATCTACGACCACGAGATCTGACACTCTCCTTGTTAGTCTATCAATTACATAATTACATTAACATGACGTTACATTTTTATCGAAAGCAAGTCTACGATATCTACGATAGAACCTAATGCTAACGGGGGTCGAGGCTTCTCATCACAGTTCATTTTTCAGTTATCGATAACAACACAACTTTGTCAGTAAAACACTTTCAATAGAACTAACAGTTAGATTTATAGAAATGGATCGTTTCGTGGAAAATACCATTTAACAGAAACGGTTAAGAAAATCAAAACTGGTTCAAAAAGTTATGAAATCCCCCAAAAGCACCTCGGGTGCAAAAACCTTGCGCCGAGTACATTAAAACGTAGTAGCTATCAACAAAAATTTAATAAAAAAAATAATCAAAGAAGAAGCATTTGATTATACATTTGATCTACAAAAGAATTGAAATCAATGGCCGTTGCCAAGAACAATTTGGTTGATATTTACATCTCAATATACATAATATGCGTAACACATAATGAGATGCAACATACATACTCACAAGAAAAGATCAATTAAAATTAAAATTGAGAAAAAAAGAAACGAAAAAAAAAATTTGGAGGTAGTGGTACTTGGCGGGCATTTTTGTAGAAATTACAAGAAAATATATATTAAACTATTAATATATTCTTATAATAATTTGAACATCAGCCCGCCAAGTACCACGTACTCCAAATTTTTTTTTTCGTTTCTTTTTTTCTCAATTTTAATTTTAATTGATCTTTTCTTGTGAGTATGTATGTTGCATCTCATTATGTGTTACGCATATTATGTATATTGAGATGTAAATATCAACCAAATTGTTCTTGGCAACGGCCATTGATTTCAATTCTTTTGTAGATCAAATGTATAATCAAATGCTTCTTCTTTGATTATTTTTTTTATTAAATTTTTGTTGATAGCTACTACGTTTTAATGTACTCGGCGCAAGGTTTTTGCACCCGAGGTCACTCAATATACCGACATGGCCGCATCATGCTGTCAAAATCGTTGCTGAGGAATAATTGAAGAATATAGAACGCACTGTGTGCTGCAGTTGCTTGTTTTTCTTTCCGCGATTTTACTCAAAATTAATGTTTGATGGCATTAATGACGATTATTCTGTATCCTTCCATCTTTCGAGCGGTAGACATGCTGTAATGTCGATAACTTGCGCGGTCGATCAAGAAGGAGTATCGCATCGCCTGAACTCATCAATACGGTACAGATCGTTAAGTAGTTCGAATGTAAACTCCATGTCATTCTTTACCTTCTCCACGGACTATTTGAGTACGATTTTCGTTCAATATTCAGTATGTACTGTCTTATCTAACTGAGATATCATAAAGCAGATATGTGACGGTAGACGGTGCACCCTGTATTAAAACTTTATTCAACTCATGTGCAATTCTACGAACGATCATATCAGCTGTTACACAAGTAATTTTTATTTTCCAAAGAGTTTATATTTGAGGCTGTTTATACTCGTCATTGATATTCGTTGCTGTATTTTGACGCTTTTTTCAATAGGAACATTCAAGCTGAAAAATTATGCGTGCATATCCATTCAGAGATTCTACAATTTCGCTCCAAATAGGGGAAAAAAAACAAAATCATTGCGCGAATTTTTACCGGCGTAGACTCTGTGGTTCAAGCTGTAGCTGACTTGAAGTAGAATTTTTTGCAATTTCTGAGTCAGAATTTTTTCAGTACACAAACCTGGAAGTGGTAGAACAGTTCGCTTGTTTGCGGCCTACATGTTTCCCAGTATCAACGAATTAGGGTTGTTTGTAAGCTTCGTGGTTTTGCAGCAAAGAAGAATTGTTATTTCATGTGGTAAATCCTAAATTAACTCTCTACGTCACTTTTCCTATTCTTTCGTCCTATGATTAGGAATGTATGGATTCTGGGAAATTCAATTTTTTTTTTGAATAACACATGCAATTAGTTATTTAAGTAACGAATGATCGAATTATCAAGAGAAAGTCGTATTTCTATCGAAATTTTTGCAAAAAGTTCATTCCATCAAAGATGTATGTACCCTATTCGCTGGTAGATAAATACTAATATAGATCGAGATAAGAGTAAGTAAAGGAGAAATATTGAAGAAGAGAATAAAACAGGGCGAACAAAATTCGCTTTACCTACTCCTGGAATATTTCCATTAGAAGTCGCTCTGCACTGACTGCATAATTTAGTTCAACGCTGCAGCAGGCTAGGTTCCAGACACGGAAGAAAGAATTTTTCTACTTCCCTTACGTCTGGATAATAATGCATTTTATTTAGAGATTTCAACTCCATATTTCATTCAGCCTTTTTTTTTTTTTTAATTCCTTACTCCAACGTGGGACGACGGACCTTTTCAACTGGAAAAATACTTTCACAATTATTAGATTGGAGCAAGTATAAATGAAGATGAAAAAAAAGGCAAAGGGAAATCTAGTGAAATGAGAATTTCGAATATTTATATGAAATTCTAGCTTCTACTTCTTCAAAAAATTAATTAAAAACTTAATGTACCCAAAAAGTCTTCATATAGTTCATTAGAAAAACTCTTCAATCAAATATACTTCATTATACATTATTATGGGCATTTATCAATGGGCAGTGAACACTTCATTCATTCTGATGAATTAGCATACATTGTTTGAAGAGGTACATACACCTTGAATATAGTAATATTTTTGATGGACCATCATGTGTCTAAATTATTCTCCAATCAACCAGACTTATTGCAGTAGTTTGCTAATCGTTTGAAGCACAATCAAGCAAATGTTAGGAGTTGTGAGACATCAAGCCTCAGAGTTCGATGCAGTGAAAGTAAAGGCACTTATACAAAAATTTAGTACAACCGCTGCTTCGATTTTTAAAATTTGGGGTTCTAATTGTTCAGAAAACAAAGCTCTGTCCGATGAACATGGCAACTTCTTGATACGGCAACCTAGACTCGAGTAATCAATTTTTTACTGCCAAATTTTCAAGTCAACGATTTTTTTTCACTGTTTTTCATTTTTTTAAAAGAAAACTGAACGCATTAAAAAGTTTTCTGTTCATCGGACAGAGGTTTGATTTCTGAACAATTGGAGACCCGAATAACTGAAATCAAAGCAACGGCTTATACAAGTCGTTCCATTGAGTGATTTTACTTTGACATACCTTCGAGACCCGATGACTCACGACTCCTAACATTTATTTGATTATGCTTCGAAGGACTGGCGAACTTCTGTAATAAAACTGGTGGCTTGTAGAAGAAAATTTGGACAGATGCCAGTGCTTCAAACATACCCCTACTCATGGAATATGTACCCCCTTTCTTAAGACACTAAAATTCAGGGTAACATAAAAATATCGTTCGAACTATGAATCCGAACGAAGATCACAGCCAAATTGCGTTGGATGCAAGTTTTGATGAAACTTCAAAAGACAATTCAGGAGATTTTGAAAATTTCAAAAGATTGCCGAAAATTTCATGGACATATTTTCACCAGATTTTCAATGTGATGTAGCGCGCTTGAATGAAAAATTAACAACAAAGAAAATGTATTATTTAATCCACTGAATATATTGATTCGATAAATTTTTCTGAATGAAACATTTTTACATCAATTTATATTCCATGAAATTTTTTTTCACACAAAACGACCTGTACTCTTCAACTTTCAGTTGTTTCTTCAGAAAATAGAAAATCTGCGTTACTCCGACAAAAAAGTGAAAAAAAAGAGATAAAAAAAAAAAAAGAAGAAAGAGGGAAAATCATTCCTCTGCATCTGTGGCAAAAAATTTACGCAATGTTACAAGAATTAAGCGAAATGAAGAACAGAAATAGCGAATGAAACGATTCCTTCTCATAAATGAAAGAGTTTCTGCAATTTAATACCAGGATAGACATGCTTTGTAGACAGTTCGAAAGAAGCTTCAACGATTTGTTTTAGTAACTTTATCTATAACTGGACAATGATTTTATACCAATGACTTTTTTCGCAAAGCTATAATAGTTTTTGCAGATAATTAGTTAGGTAAAGGAGAATCGGGACGAAAACATTTCCGATTCTAAATTCACTTCTCTTACCAGTCGTGAAAAATAGAAAAAAAATAGTCAAATCGTAAATCAAAAATCAAAAATACGTTATCGCTTATTCTCAGTGCAGAATGAAGCCTCTCGGAATGAAAATTGAACGTGGAATGCCCCATGATTATGACGTATTTATTCATTGAACTTGTACCCAACGAAGCGGGAAAGATGGTTTTTCACCGTTTTTTTTTCTAACACCCCATAAGCCCATGTAATTACCAGAACCCCTGTTAAATATGATCAGAATATACCTTGACGTTCAAAAATAAAAAGTCGAATTTTTCGCGGTCAAAGCGAACGTTCAAATTAAACGAGATGTGTCAATTCTTAATGCTCATCATTTGAATGTCAAGTCTAGTAATTTTCAGATCTTTCAATCTCGCCGTTCTTCAAATCACTCCGCGAGTTAGTCGAACAAACAGACATTCATCTGAAACCCTATTTTTCGAATGCTCTAAGGTATCGAACAACGTAAAGATTCGTTGAAATAAGCAAAAGTCATTTTCGACCGGATCCAATACTTTTCTTACGTCACCAAGGCGATGAAGAATAAAAATCTACCCTTGTTATATTCTCTCGCACGTTTGTAAAGCTCATTCAATATGTGACAGATATAGATATATCTGTGCGGGATAGCACAGATATGTACGTTGAAAAGAAGTTACAAAGAGATAGAGAGAGAGATCCGGGCGTGGATGAATGTCTAGATTAGGTTGAGTGGCAGAGATTTCAAGATCCAGAGATTTCTCAAGGTTTCATGCAGGCTTCGTTCTTCCCTTTGGCGTCGAAGCGGCAGATAGAAGAAGGAAGAGAAGAAAATAAAGATAGAGAAAGAGAGAGAGAGAGAGAGAGAGGAATGACGTACGAGTAGAGAAAAGGACCTCAGGGAATTGACAAATTCCCCATCGATCTTGGACACCGGCCAAACCAACTATTCCTTCTTATGTTAGGTACCTACCTCTGAAAAAAAATAAGAAATATATCACCATCCCATCCCACCCCGGCCCCACGCCGCCAGTATCATTGAGAAAGAAAAGACGAGGGTGATTTTCTCCCTTAATCGCAAAGGCTCTCGCTTTAGTCTTCAGTCTCTTTGTTGCTCTTCCGCCGTCCCTTGCCCTCACCCTGTCTCTGATCCTCTCTCAATCTTTCAGTCCTTGCATGCGTAATTTTCCGCAAAGAAATAGAGAAAATCACAGAGCCGAGGAGGAAACCGGGATTCCAAGATGTTCACGGGAAGAGAGATAGAGAGAGATATATTGAGATAGAAAAGGTAAAAATAAATGAGAAAAAGAAAAAGGGGCGACCTCAACGGTTGTAATTTATTCAGCAAACGTTTTTGTTTCTCACGCGGTTCATTTGCATTATCAAAAAAGGCGATATTATCAACGTGACAAAGTTCTCCTCCTCTTACGCCCGCCCGTTAATGTATTGACGACGATTTGAACAGCTTTTTCAAATTTTATGCCACGATTATTCTAATCCAACTCTGAGAGCTGTACCTAAATGCAAGATATGGTCTAGATTAAACATCATTATTCACGGTTTAAGGGAGAAAATTTACACGGTAATTTTCTTTACCTTTATTCTTATATCAAAATAAGCCTATGAATTTTCGAATCATTTACTCATATTCGCCTCATTAATTCTGGTCTATACAATACACCTGCTACGTACTACCTATTACATACCTAATAACCAAGCTTGTATTGTATACATTCACGTCATTGTACCCCAATTTTGCCTGGAACACAAATAGGTGGCACTGACGGCCGAACACGAGCATAAGGAACCCACGCACTAGCAGTATGCCTGTGTGTTACGCAGCAGGCTTATATTGTGGTAAGTTTGAATTATTCCTTCGATACATAGCATATTTATATCTGCGAAGAATAATTAGCGTACATATATAATTAATACTGTGGTTATAGCGTTTTTGAACAAAAATTGAATGGGAACTTTACACCGAGCTTTGTTCTATAACCGACCATGGTCCCACAATAATTTTCTATGCAAGTTTAATTTGTACAAACTTCTGAAACATGTATCTTCCTCGTTATTGTTCAGCTAAAATAATTACACACAGGAATAACTCATAAGCGTGTACAGGCCGTTTGGAATTTCCATCTGGCTGTCACCCTGACCATTTTAATTTTCATCTGACAAAATACTCGATATCATTTGAAAAAACGAAGTCAAAGATAGGTAAATTTTCAAGCCTAAAACATTCGTATTCTAAATACCGATTGAGATAATATAAAAAATCATGAATCAGATCTGAGATGATCGGGGTCAGATGCTGGCCGAGTTTGGGCATGAAATATCCGTTATAAAGACACGTTCTTCTTCTACCCGTAGAAATCTTGTATTACTGGTAATCTGTTCATTTTTCTTTCTTGGCTGGTTAAAAAGAGCGGCTAGAAATTTAAGGAGAAAGAGGATCATCAAGCTTTTCTAGAGATGGTGCGGGTCTGGGGCGGGGAAGTGTCTAGATACATATAGATATGTATACAGGGTGAGTCACGAGAAACTCCGAGAATGGGAGGAGCCTCATTGCCGAATAAGCCCCCGCCCTTTAACCAATCAAACAAATAGCAGGTGATGATAATAGGAACTGTGTAAGCATAACATCAGAATCAAGGTACATAGCAAGGAATAATAGTGAAAACAAGATCAGCTAGTAATCGACTTTACCTTTGAACTTTACACTGAATGTGTTAAGGGTACTGATTGTGTCGACTGCTCTGATACAACTGGCAGAGATGGTTGATGATAAGCATTGTTAAATTTGCTATCAAACATGACTGTCATGTTGTGTCAAAGTTGGATAGCTCAATTGTGAAGGCTGTACGCATCAACAATAGATATTATGCTTACACAGTTCCTATTATCATTACCTGCTATTTGTTTGATTGGTTTGAGGGCAGGGGCTTATTCGGCAATGAGGCTCCTCCCATTCTCGGAGTTTCTCGTGACTCACCCTGTATAAAGGGTGGATCAGGAGGGTAATATATTTCACTATTTGAAAGGCTGTTATACAGTAGATCCCTTCTTATATATGCCATTAAATACCACGGTGGAAATTCTTCTTTCCCAATATGTTCTGATGAACTAAATTTTCCGAGTATTTCAGAGGATTTTATCACCGCTTTTCGCATTCAGTCGGAAGAATTGTAGCTTTGAAAGATCTGAAAGGGTTCTGCACCAACTTGCGTTTCAAAGAGATCAGGAAAAGCCCGCTTCTAATATTTCCAGAAAAATATTAGCCCTTTCTGAAAGGTAAGAGTTACACTCTGCTATATTGTGATTCAATAATTCTCCAGACAAATCAAAATATTTTAGTATAATATTTAGGTCTTCTGATCAATTTTGAAACCATTCAACTCTGAAAAGCGAAATTTCAATGACCAAGTTCAAGATGAATTGATAATAAAATATAAGGACACATATTTTAAAAGAATTGAAAAAGTCCTACTTTTTCGAAAATAGAACCACTGAAGCTACACAGCACACAAAGTTCCATCTGTATTTCAAAAAAATTGGAATATCTAATTGATAAAGAATCGATGCGATATTATAGTGATATTTTAGGAACGAGTGTTTCGAAAGCAATATCCAACGTCGCATTGTGTTATGTATTAGTTATCAAAACATAGCGGGGAGTAGTAATCCGGTAGATATGTAGTATAAAGTTTCAGCTATGTTTCAGAAATATTACAATAAATCATACATGACGCGCGCGCCATCTTCGATCATTTTTTGTGGTGTTAAATTTGGCACAATAGCCTCAAAATTACTCCACATTATCGAGTGTTGCGAGTTTGAATATCGATTCCCTGCCGATTTCATCGTATTTCTATACGTCAGTTTGGAATACAGTTATGAGTTATTATATGCGGCGAAAACTCTACATCAAGTCAAAAATAGTTATGAACAAATTGCAATCCTGTCCATTCACAAGCTATCCGCGAAATGAAACCTATTCAGTTTGTTCACCCTCACAAAAAAATACTATTCAAGCACTAATAGTATTATTCAGAGTCGCATAGTAACTATTAGTATCGCAATAGTACCATTCAGTTATTGATAGTTACCATTAAGTTGTTGGTAGTTACTATTCGGACATCAGTAGTAACTTTTCAAGTTTCCGCAGTTACTTCGGAATTGCGGCAGTACTAATCAATAATTCTTAGTTACGACTCAGACATGTGTAGTCTTTCCCAAAAGCAGTTAGTAATGCTATCCAGGCGTTAGGAGTTACTACTAACAATAATATATCGATAGTTATTATTCAATCATTAATAGTAGTACTTCGACGTTGGGAGATCAACTGTTTATAGTCATTATAACTGCATCGCTTGGAGTACTTTATCCTGTCGTTTGTAGTCATTATTTGACTATTGCTGAATCATAACATGCACCCTTTTGATGAACTAGTAATGTAGTAATGGCTGGGATTACATACGGACAAGAAGGCATAGCTTACAGTATTTACCGTAGTATACTACTGGTATGTATATCACGTAGTATACTAGAGACAATACTTTCTCAGTACATAGTGCATTATTGCTTGCAGAGTATAAGTGAGCAATGTATGATTAGAGATAGTAGTATACTATAGACAGCAGTTACGTTTCTAGTATTCTTCTTTGACAGATCGACTGATTATGAGATATGGTGATAATTGTTAACAATTATACTATACATTTTTTGCTTGTAGAATTTCGGCTAATAATGCGATGGTATTTATTTCGTTTCCAAATTTCCTTATTTTTTTTTAGTAATTTTATTTCAACTGCGATATTTCTGAAAGCGTAAAAGCAAGATTGCAATGTAATTTGGCTGGAACATGGCTAAAACCTAGTTGTGTACTGTGTGGGAATTTAAAGTTTCGTTTTTGTACTCGCGGATATTTCGGTAATTTTAAACAATATTTGCTGTCTTTTTGTATATGTGAGAATACATGTAATAAAATATATTTAATGCTTTCTAGGAAACTCTACGCTTCAAGTTATCTTGATTTGTACAGATGGACGTGCACGGAAAGCAACGGTACAGTACGAAGAGCTGGGTAAATTGTCTGGCTAACTGACTAATTAAGTCAGCCCATTACCGTGAAGAGCCGTATTTATTATCGCAGACGGATCAACGGGAAATAAAAGAAAAAAAAACTGCCCAGATATAAAAGAACAATGAATCCGAGGGTGAAAGAAAAATTGAGGATTTCTTCCACTGATATTTGAAGCTTTTCAGTTTTCTCGTAGAAATATGCTCGCTCGCGATTGCAACAGCACTGGTGATTGCGGCTACGCGATGGTAGCAGGTTCATCCTCTTATTATTCCTTCGTCGTTTACTTTCGATCGAATTCAAATCCCCCGCTGCTAAGTCTGATCTCGCGATTGCCTTTGGTCGTGACTGTTTTACCGACGCGTTGCTTCGCTGTCAACTGAATTGACTAAAACAAGTGACGCGCGCGTGTCTTAACAAAGAAAATACAGAAAACGAGCAAAAAATAGAGAAAGGGACGAAAAACAGGGGAATGATTCTCAAATAAATGAGGAAAGACGACGGAGTTGCTTGTTTATTTTTTTTCTTTTTTTTTTTTCGCCTCAAGGTTTTTCAAGCTTTCACTCAGGTACGAGAAAGTCGGAACATTTCCCTGATACACATTTCTTTTTTTGGTTTTTCAATTTAGTGGACCACTAATTTTTGCAATCCAGAAAACGTTGCGGTACTCAAAGTCTTGAGTATTCCTGAAATCGGGACTTTTCAAAATGGAACAGGTTGATTCTACTGATGAACTATTGAATGTCTAACACCGCAGGGAAAGTCAGAGCTGGATAGAGAAAAACGTCAACAAGTCAGCGA
Organism: Macrophya alboannulata; assembly: GCA_949628255.1. Classification (NCBI taxonomy): domain Eukaryota; kingdom Metazoa; phylum Arthropoda; class Insecta; order Hymenoptera; family Tenthredinidae; genus Macrophya; species Macrophya alboannulata. The sequence continues at coordinate 30,019,323 of OX451207.1, read as the reverse complement.
AGTCGGACTTCAAAGAAATTTCAATCTAAGTAATCATACCGCAACGTACTACAATATTGGCATATTTTATTTTTGTAGCTTCGAAACGATTTTGAACGAGAGAAAAAGATATTTAGAATATTTGTTCAAGTATTTTCAAATCGAATTTCAAAGTAAAGGGCAAAGAATGAAGTTTGGATAAACTGATTATGAGTTTCATTTGCATAGTTAAATTCAATGTACAAGAAAATGTAACACGAGTTTCAATTTTGAGTGACTGTGGAGTGAGCAAAAATGAGAATTAGACAAGAAAAAAAAAAAAAAACAAGAAAAAAAATTGTGTCGTAGGATCAGAAAAAAAATTGACAGAAGAGATTGAATAAATTGAATATCCGACAACGACCTGCAAGAATCCGTTTTTTTTTCATCCTTTTGGAATTTTTTTTTCTCATAATATCGCAAATTTTTTCGGACAAAGCCGGCTCTACAGAAATTCGAACCTTTTTTTTTTATAGAAACGTCAAATCCACGGTGACAGTGAATATCGATCTGATTCCCCTCAGACAAGTTGATATTTAACATTTCGCCAAAAAAATAGAAAAGTAAAAACAAAGAAAAAAAATGAAGAAAATTGGATGAGAATAGTTTCTGGCATGAAATAAGATAAAAATGAGGACAATTTTTTTTTTTCAAGATTTCTACCTTCGATAAATGACGACGAAAAGATACGGCAACGTATATGTATAATGTACACATACGCACAGAAGAACTTATATAGCATCCCTCGTTGTGCGTAGGACATCCTGTGTAAATGTACGGATATCTACATACACGTAGGAATACATATGAGCGGATCCACGTCACTTCACTCAAAAAAAACCCGTCAAGTCACAGATTTTTGCGCCATTCAAGGTATCTTTAGTACTATGGAAAAAAAAATACAACTTCAAGGATTTTGAAAAATTTTCAAAAATGGCGGAGTTAGAGCTATGTGAATTTTCGTAAACCTCTGTTGCACCGCTATGTTTAAAAATTCATATCTCCGAAAGTATATATCGGAGCGGACTGATCTTTGGATCATTTTGTACGCAAAAGAATGCGCTTTCATTCAAAAAATTTCAATTCCAAAAAAAAAATTTCCTTTAATTTTTTTCGTTGTTTTTTTTTTTAATTTTACTGCCATTTCCGCGGGACTCACAGAAATTCATGGAGATAATTTTTTTTGGATACCTGAATCCTTCCCCTTCAATCCTAAAAAAACAAATTTATGGAGAAAATACCTGGGCCGAAGAAAACAAATAAAACGTCTCGTCGCGCGTCGCCGCGCTACTCCCGCCAGCTCGTTGTGTTGCATAGTGGAGTTATGACTGATGGAGCTTTTGAAATATTTTGGTGGCTCTGAAAAGGGCCGATGTTTTTAGCGATGATTCGCTGGATGACACTTAGTAGGACACCTCCGTTTGAAATCAATCCATAATTTTCATCGACTCAAATTTTTCTGATGCTGAGAATAATTTTGTTTTGACGAGTTCATGGGATGTTGGAATGACCGCATGTACTTTCAGAGTGCCACGAACTGTCAATGCTTTATCGAATCGATTTTTTAAAATAGATTCTTTCGCTTGATGTTCTGCAGACGTACAGTACGCAAAACCCTACTGAAAATGTTCACCTGATAAATCGGATGATATTATGAAAGAGTTCTCAATATAATTTATTATATGATTTGTCTTGTGAATTTGCTAAAATATATAAGAAATCACGTAATAAATCACATAACCACGTATCATCAGATATAATACAAAACAAATTACATGATAAACCATATGATTGACCATATGATTTTTGATATAGTATATCTGATGATCCGTGCTCATGTGATTTATTATGTGATTTCTCATATATTTTAGCGAATTCACAAGACAAATCATATGATAAATGACATTCAAAATTCTTTCATAACATCATGTGATTTATCACATGAATGTTTTCAGTAGGGTAAGATATGCTGCGAAAATGAGAACATGCTCAATTACATAGATCCAGTTGTGTTTGAATAGGATCGGAATTGCCAATCAGTTGTAAACTCGCACGTGAAGCTAATCTTTTAACAGTTTCACCTACCCCGTCACACGGCCCTTTCCCATGTGATGTAGCAAAGAAATGCCACGGCTTGGCATTGAAAGTCTTCGAAGTGATGTGTTATGTTTATGAAAATTGAGCAGCTTCCCAATATAAGAACAAAAAGAATTTCATAAACATAACACATCACTTTGAAGACTTTCAATGCCAAGCCGAGTGGCATTTCTTTGCTACATCACATGAGAAAGGGCCGTGTGACGGGGTAGGTGGAACTGTTAAAAGATTAGCTTCACGTGCGAGTTTACAACTGATTGGCAATTCCGATCCTATTCAAACACAACTGGATCTATATAATTGAGCATGTTCTCATTTTCGCAGCATATCTTTTGCGTACTGTACGTCTGCAGAATATCAAGCGAAAGAATCTATTTTAAAAAATCGATTCGATAAAGCATTGACAGTTCGTGGCACTCTGAAATTACATGCGGTCATTCCAATATCCCATAAACTCGTCAAAACAAAATTATTCTCAGCATCAGAAAAATTTGAGTCGATGAAAATTATGGATTGATTTCAAACGGAGGTGTCCTACTAAGTGTCATCCAGCGAATCATCGCTAAAAACATCGGCTCTTTTCAGAGCCACCAAAATATTTTAAAAGATCCATCAGTCATAACTCGACTATGCAACACAACGAGCTGGCGGGAGTAGCGCGGCGACGCGCGACGAGACGTTTTATTTGTTTTCTTCGGCCCAGGTATTTTCTCCATAAATTTGTTTTTTTAGGATTGAAGGGGAAGGATTCAGGTATCTAAAAAAAATTATCTCCGTGAATTTCTGTGAGTCCCGCGGAAATGGCAGTAAAATAAAAAAAAAAAAAAACAACGAAAAAAATTGGAGGAAATTTTTTTTTGGAATTGAAATTTTTTGTATGAAAGCGCATTCTTTTGCGTACAAAATGATCCAAAGATCAGTCCGCTCCGATATATACTTTCGGAGATATGAATTTTTAAACATAGCAGTGCAACAGAGGTTTACGAAAATTCACATAGCTCTAACTCCGCCATTTTTGAAAATTTTTCAAAATCCTTGAAGTTGTATTTTTTTTCCATAGTACTAAAGATATCTTGAATGGCGCAAAAATCTGTGATTTGACGGGTTTTTTTTGAGTGAAGTGACGTGGATCCGCTCATATGGGGAATTCCACGTCAACTCGATGAACCAAAAACAGTCACCCTCTTCGATTTTTTCAGCGAATTTTTATATGATAGTTCTTGGTTTAAAACTGGTCTCTGATTTATTTCAAATTTTTTTATGCAACCGTTTTTGAGTTATGAATTTTTAAACACTCGAAACAGCGCCGTGATTCGATTTTTTTGAAAAAAATCTCAAAAATACTATGGCCAACGACGAACATTTCTCGGTTTTAAAAAAAGTGGACAGATTTTTTTTTCTATTTTTTTAATTTTTTCAATTTTTTTTTGCCATCACAAACATTATTTCATTCAAAACTTTATTTAGTGATTCATTTCAGATAGTCAACAGTGAAGGCAAACGAAAACCGGTTCAATAATGGAACAAAATTGTGTTGTTTTATTTTTTGTTCAAATAATTTTCTATGGTACATTTTTTCCAGGAACAGTGTTTTTCTTTTCAATAAAATACGATCAACAAATATTCTATTGCATGCTCGTTTTGCTACACAGAACCATGGATACAGTCAGAGGCAATAGAATATAGAAGCTTCCATTGGTTTTTCGAAAAGAAAAAATTTTCGAATACGTGGTACTTGACGGGCTGATTCTTAGAAAAACTATGAGAAAATACAAATTAAAACTTGCCAATGTTCTCTTCGTAATCTAAAAATCAGCCCGCCAAGTACCACGTATTCGAAAAATTTTTCTTTTCGAAAAACCAATGGAAGCTTCTATATTCTATTGCGTCTGACTGTATCCATGGTTCTGTGTAGCAAAACGAACATGCTATAGAAGATTTGTTGATCATATTTCATTGAGAAGAAAAACACTGTTCCTAGAAAAAATGTACCATAGAAAATTATTTGAACAAAAAATAAACCAGCACAATTTTGTTCCATTATTGAACTGGTCGTCGTTTTCCTTCACTGTTGACTATCTAAAATGAGTCACTAATTAAAGTTTTGAATTAAATAATGTTTGTGATGGCAAAAAAAAATTGAAATAATAAAAAAAAATCGAAAAAAATAGAAAAAAAAATCTGTCCACTTTTTTTAAAAACGAAAAATAATCGTCGTTGGCCATAGTATTTTTGAGAACCTTTTTCAAAAAAATCGATCACGGCACTGTTTCGAGTTTTTAAAAATTCATAACTCAAAAACGGCTAGATAAAAAAATTTGAAAAAAATCAGAGACAAGTTTTAAACCAAGAACTATCATATAAGAATTCGCTGAAAAAATCGAAGAGGGTGACTGTTTTTGGTTCATCGAGTTGACGTGGAATTCCCGATATATAAGGGGTGACCGAAAGGAAAAAAAACGTAACAGTCAATTTTTAAACATGAATAACGCTTAAATATGTTCGGTAATCTTGGGGAGTCCTCTTTTCTTTCTGTTTTTTTTTTTCTTTTTTCTTTGAAGGCTGGACGGGACTTTTCGGGTTTTTGTTCAGTAATTGTGAATTAAAGTCCCCATTCATTAAGAAAAATAATTTTTGAGAAGCTCTTTGCACGGATGGAAGCAGACCCAAACTTTTCAAACGAAATCAAGTTTAAAAAGTGGCTAATTTTCTATTCATTTCAGAGGTGTGCGAATAATTCGAATATTTGAATATATTTAGATATTTAAATAACTCGTTGAGTCAAATCTGAAACTGTTCGTCAAAATAATTCGACGCTGTAAGTACTTTATATTAGGATGATAATTAGTCGCATACCTTATCAATTCAAAATCACGGTAGCTGCATTAGCTCTTTGAAGCTACCGTGAGCCAAATACTCAAAACGTAAAAAAATTCGAACCATTCGCTTTATAAAACAAAACAAATTATCTAATTCTTAACCGAACTGCTAGAACAATTCGAAGCATTCGAATTGCTCGAACTGTTCAAACTATTCCAGTTTTTCGAAGTATTAGAATTTCTCTAACTATTCGAATTTTCGAACTATTTGTAAGCTCGAATTATATTCCGATTTTGAATTTGGATTTGAAATCGATTCGTTGTGACCACTATTCGCACAGCCCCAGTTTATATATGACATAGGCTATAAGAACAGAGTGAAACGATATATTATCACGTCCGATATAGAAGGGGGATGTAGTGTGACATAGTGAGTTGAGTAAAGCTCGTAAAAATGTGGTGAAAGGCGGAGAGAAGAAAAAAAATTGAGCCACGATAACAGGCGAAGCTGCAGGATACGCTGTATAAATACATAACTAATTATACACATAGGTGTATACGTGTTTCGGATGCAGAGTAGGTATAGGTAGGTATGTACAGCTCTCCATTGCGAATTATATTTACGTATCTCTTTTTTACCACCGACGTAAAACCGGCGTCGCATTAGCCCGGGACGTAAATACGTCAGAAAGAAAATAGGCCGTGAACAAGGCAAAAACCAACATCCACACCCCCAGGTTTTTCCCACCCTGCGAAACCACTCTTTGCTCTCTTCTTCACGAACGACGCGATCCCGAAAGCAGCAACTAAGACGAGCTCTAATTTACGTTATCATCTCTTTTCGTGGCGACCGAAGGAGCTGCGGCCTCGCGGTGAAAAGAGGTCGCCCTCTCATTTATCTAAACGACTTTTTCTTTCTCCCTCGTCTTACGGCCCTTTCCCTTATACTTTCACCCTGATTCAAGGATAAAACTGTTCTCTCTACCTGCACGACCAGTGTTGTACATTATCGAAGAGATTATTTTATCTTATAGATAATCGACCGAGATATTATCGAACCCGTTCTTCAGGGGCGGGAACATTAAGTATTCTTTTATATTAACGCGGGGTGCAGATTTGTGTCAAGAAACGCATTCGATTTAACAAAAGACTACACAGCAATCAAGATATACAGAACAATATTCCAAAAGAAGAAATTTTGGAATTTTCCGCATGTGATGAAGAGTTTGTATTGTTCCAAAAAGATGATCTAAATACAGAACGTTTCAAAAACGTTGCGCTGAAATCTTGTCATTATTTAAAATACACGACAGTGACTGACGGTTGCATAATTTAGAGATTTATCGAGTTGTTGTTTCAAAGGCTTAACTCCTTTCGGAAAGTAGCCACAGAGATTTATCGAATATAGTTGAAAATGTGTCTTTATACTATCAAAGAGGATTACTAGAGTGGAAGCTGCCATGAGGCCACAATGTTAAAAGGCGTGTATGACTTTCAGTGCCATCTATGAGGTCAGAAACTAACTTGAAACCCCCCACCAAGTGCTAATGCGCTGAAATTCGAACGGGAAATTATTATAAAATCATTGACAACTGAAAAACCATAAGTGAAATCACCTTCAATGATAAAAATATCTTATAGATTCTTTTTCCAAAAACATTATAATATTCAGTAAACGCTTTTTAATATTATTTGGCGACGTAATACGCTCCTGGCCTTTAGATGGCGTGGATCGCAACATACGACCAGCTTCCACTCTATCAACCCTCTTTATATACCATACATTCAAAACCTGTCTGGAATATAACCCTGAAACGTATTTGAAGCGTTTCATGTTCGGTAACATTGATGTTTCATGTTTCGGTAACATTATAAACATAAAGAAACCATTATCTGTACCTTATCTTTGTCCGGACAATTGTTTGCCTTATTTTGTTTACCAGTAGGTTATTTGATGTGTAAAAAGAGTATAAGACATACCGTTCAGGACGTGAACCGCGACCGTTGATCTGGTCCGACCGGGGACAGAGCAGCTGTAGTTTCCGGCGTGTCTTGGCGTCGCCCTGTCCACTGACACAGTGCTTACTACGACGTGGACTTCCTCTCCGCCAATAGACTCCGTCGTTTTATTCTCGCTGAAAGAAGTAAAATGTGAATCAGATGAAGAGATTTCAATCCTTACTGCTGCACTGCTGACAATTCTGCACCAACTTTATAGATAATTTAGGTTTTGGCCATGCGACGGTGTACTATAGGATAGTCGCGTATCTATAATCTGTCTCGGAAGTTTTCATATTATTTTTAAAAAATTGAAGAAACTGCAGAGAGGATATTGAGATATATATTCGCCTTAAAGGATTTTTTGAAGTATTGATGTGAGCACAAAAATAAGAAATGGTCAAAATTCAGCTTTATTACAGAAGTTCACCAGTCCTTTGAAACATAATCAAGTGAAAGTGAGAATTTTTCAACAATCCCTTCCCCAGATTCGGATGCACTCGACGTAAAAGCACTTGTCTTAAGGACTTGAATCTGCTATATCAAGATTTAAAATCGAGAAAAAAATGTAAGGTATAAAATTCATCATCTTAAAGGTGACACTTTACAGGAAGAAATACCAATCAACTGTCGAATACCAGGCTGGGTTAGGTCATTCAATTATAAGTATTCTGCCTGACCTTCTGGCATTTGATGGAATTGATTTGAGTGTGTAATTGTGTCGAGAGGGGTGGAAGTATATTGTGGCAAGTGGAAACAGTAATTTGAATCAGTGATTGGTTTGACACGAATGACGTAGTCGAGGTCATTCTTCATGATTGGAACGATGTATAATTTTAATTAACTCGTCCCGAAAAATCTGGAAGTGTAATTGGAATTAGCGAATATCATAAAGGTTTATTCAAAAGGGTAAACACTGAAAATCAGTAATTGATAGAGACGAAACAGAAGATTCGTCTATGGGTTCCTCAAGCATGTTACTCAACCCAAGAAAAATCTAATCCAATGTGAAATTTTTAATGGAAATATTGAGAATCGAAAAAATTCTGATATTTCTTCGGTAAATAATTTTTTTCCCCAAAACAATCCAGGTGGTCTGGCCTCAGGCCAACTACCATCCGTACCGGGGTCAGTTAGAACGAAATCTGAAAGGTCGATGGAAGTTCGGTTGGTTAACTGACAAAGAATGACCTCTCCACAGTGTAATAATAATAACCATAATAATAATAACCATAATAATAATAATATAAAATATATAATCAGAGCAAGGAGGAGGATCTAGTTACCTGACGTTCTCGGCGAGGGTTTCATCTCCCCTGGTCCATACAACTGACTCACCCTCCTCTTCACGAACATCTCTAGCCTCGCAACTAAGCTTCAAGACACTTCCAGCTTTGAGGTGTCTTTCTCCAGCCGCAACGACCCTTCCGGCGTCGTCGACTATCGTCAAGACTGGAGCTGTAACGATATACACTTGGTGTTGAGTTGGTCCAGTAATAGTGGCCAAGTGTTTTCCCTTTTTTCCTTTCCCTGCCACACTTTAGACTTCTTTCGACGTCCGTTTTCGCTCTGTATTCTTTGCCTGAGGTAACCGAAAACCCTAGATTGCTACCAGTACCTCACCCAACAGCCCCTCGTTTCAAACTACCCTCACCACATCTCAGTCCTGACATTTCGATCGACGGAATTCTAAAGCACCAGGCACAAACAAACCTTCGAAGTTATCTAAGCCGAGGCAAATGTTGTCCAATGAATAAATATTACACTCTGGTATCTACCATACATACAAATAGTTTTCTTTTATTGTTCGAATGAAAATATTAATGACTGCAGTGAGATAAAACTTTATCCTTTCATAGTCCAGAAAGCATTTTAATGGAAGTTTCTACTCAGTTGAAAGAAAAAACAAACATAATAATTCGAGTTGTATTTGGGAAAACATAATGGATTGAATAAGCACCGGGTGCAATTATCTTCTGATTGAAATAATTTGTGTGTTGTCGGAAGCTTGTTTCACAAGATGGCCCAGAGCGTGTTCCGTTCGATACAATGTCCATCTCCCCCTCCTTTCACTCTAACCATAATTTTGTACACACGTGCCCCCAAGTTCCGTCGATAATGATACGTGATTATATATCAATTACCAATATGGTGCGATCAATCAACTCTTAGACCCACGCTTGCCGAATGATGAATGACCACATCCCTCTTAATTCACGGCATCCGTCTGCAGTGTGCCTCATATTGCGTCATGTTCCCTTGACTTACATGGACGAACACGGATTTAAAGGTCAAATCAAAAGAAAGAGAGGGAGTAGAGTAGAGCGGTTTATTTAATCGGCCATGGAGCTAATGCTCCCTAAGGCCGCAGGCAAGAATCAAAAACAATATAAAAATAATAATGCTACAACAAAATACCAATAAGATAAGAGTAAGAAAGTTGAGTAAAAATAATGAAAATCAGATCAAATAATACAAAAATAAACATTAGGAGCAAAAATTATAAGTAGAGAGAGAGAGAGAGAAAGAAAAGAAAGCAGAGGGTAAGTACTTTGTGAATGTTGCTCAAACGGTAAAAATAAAATAATACCTTTGATGGATTATATAGTTTCCCGAGAAACCCCCTTAGCAAAATTTCACGCTGCCAATACTATATCACCTAAAAAAATTAATGCAAACTAATGGGAAATACTGTCTTGCCAAAGGTAATTAATGGAAATCAATTGGAAATACTGTTTTGTCAGAGATAATTAGTGGAAACAAATTGGAAATGGTGTTTTACCAAAGGTAATTAATGGAAGCCAATTAGAAATCCTGTCTTGCCAAAGGTGATTAATAGACTTCAATGGGAAATGTTTGTCTTGCCAATGATAATTTATCGAAACCAATCGAGAATGCTGTCTTGCCAAAAGTAATTATTGAAAACCAATGGAAAATGCTGTCTTGCCAAAGGCAATGAATCAAAACACCAATGGGGAATGCTGTCTTACCAAAGGTGATGAATGGAAACCAAGGGGAGAAGCTGTCTTGCCAAAAGTTATGATTGAAAACGAATGGGCAATGGTGTCTTGCCAAAAATAATTAATGAAAACCGAAGAGAAACCATTAATTACACGTTTCGTAAAAAAGCATTAGCATTGGGAATTTTTGTTACAGAATTTTTGGGGAAAGCTACAGAAACAATTAGGTGTTAGATCAATGCGACTAAAGAAACATATTTGAAGCTGTTTTTTTTTTCTTTTTTTTTTTCTTAGGCAGGGCCTTTTTTAAAAGTTTCCAATCTCGCGTGTGTACGAATTTTTTATATCAACGATTTCGGACGGAAGTTTTGACAGTATAATTCACGTACCTCTACTCTTTGACGATGTATCAACAAGCTTCTCAGACGTACATCTCCGTATCACAATGGTGGACGGTCAAGCTTTATACAAATTCACAACTATCACATTCCGCTTGTGATAGCCGAACAAACTTTGAAATGCAATTCTATGCTGTTGAAACACATTTGTCCAATATTTTTTCTTTTAGAATCGAACATTGCAGAATCCAAAATGGTAACGAAAATTCAATTTTTCATTTCTTTCTTCTACAACTCGGCAGACAAACTGCAAGGCTTTCGCTTGCGGTATCACCTCAAAATTGTAGATTTAGTGGACGGTGTGACAGCTTTTTATTCGGACTATATCAGTATTTAGATTGTTGCGACAATTTTTCATTTTTATTATTTTTTTGTATCGTTTCGAATAAACAATGATTTAAAAAATTATGGTGTCGCAAAGTTTTGTTACCAACAAATTACGTAGCAAAATTAACGCATGCAACGGTATATATAGGGCATTCCACGTCAACTCGACCTGGTTTTTACCCTTGACCTCTCGGATTGGGCCCGCGATTTTTTGTATGATTGTTCTCACTTTGAAAGGCACTCAGTTTTTATTTCAGATTTTTTCAAATCGATTTGAATTTTCTACGATTTTTGAAAACGACCATATTGATCGACACATTTTAAAAATCTGAAAAAATTCTGAAAAATCGTGTGTCAGATATCAAAATTTTGAAGCTCAAAGCCGGAGTGGGGGAATTTTTCCTTCTTATTGTTTTCAAGCTTTTTCCGAAAAAAACGATAAAAAAATTAGAAGCGGGAGTTATTTTACTATGGATGGTCGCTGAAACATTTTCATATGTTACACGGGATTCTTGAAAATTTTTTCAGATTTTTCCCAAGAGATTTTTGCGGAAAAACTGAAAAAATTTTCAAAAATCCGGTGTAACATATGAAAATATTTCAGCGACCATCCATAGTAAAATAACTCCCGTTTCTAATTTTTTTATGGTTTTGTTGTTGGAAAAAGCTTGAAAACGGTAAGAAGGAAAAATCTTCCCACTCCGGGTCTAAGCTTAAAAATTTTGATACCTGACACACGATTTTTCAGAACTTTTTCAGATTTTTAAATTGTGTCGATCAATATCGTCGATTTCAAAAATTGTAGAAAATTCCAATCGATTTGAAAAAATCTGAAAAAAACTGAGTGCCTTTCGAAGTGAGAACAATCATATCAAAAATCGTGGGCCCAATCCAAGAGGTCAAGGGTCAAATCCAGGTCGAGTTGACGTGGAATGCCTCATATATATTATGGTCTGGAAGTACTGACATTTCTAACATGATTTGAGGATGTACCCCCTAAAGAGAGCCAATTCGCGGTCCGTGATCTTGTACAAGCACTAGATATGATCAAATTCGCTAGTATAACTGTCGTCGACTAGTGGCACCGCTCGCTTCATTAATTAGAGGGTGATTACGCATCTGGTGACAATTACAGTGTTTCCCTGGGGTTGAGCCGCCGTCCATTAACCGCCTGGCAATAATTCTACCTGCTGCAAATGTTTCTCCAATCCGTATACAGTCTGCAGTATGAGTACACATATACACACATACATACATCAGTGCTGATGGATTTATTTACAAATTGTCCAACGCCGTAAATACCTCGCAGTACCTAAGGCAATGCTTCCTCTATTTATGCTGAAACCTGGAAGACATTTCTACAAGAAGAAAACGTATAACGCGGGCTTCGACAATAGAACTGTTGGAGCATATCATGATAATGAGGCGTCCAATGCTCTCAATGTACATCAACCCTGAACACCACCGCATTTAAACTAAAGTCAGCATCAAGTAGGCTTCTAACAATAAGAAAGATTAGGTATCGTCATAATCATCACCCTTAGAGATCTGAACTCATTAGTAATCTGTGTTTAAAGTCTTGAATAAGTTATTCAACGATTTTGTTGAATAAGGTATTCAACCAAAGAAATCTATGAGGCAAAAATTTATCAAGCTTTTAGTACCCTGTTGAAAGTTATCCCCACATGTTTCGATGCTGCACTGTTGTTGATGGCGAACCGCAATTCGTCAAATAATAGCATTTTTGATTCATTTCTTTTGTTTCACTGGAAAACCTACTGGCTGGTATCACCCCGTCATTTCCTATGAATTTTTGACCTGAGATTCTCATGTAGCAGCTTGAAAACCTGAACAACAATAAACATCATAAAAATTCGAAAGCTTTTTTCGATTATGACCACCGTTTAAAGAAATCATCCTTGAAGTGATGCTGGTAGATGGTTTGTTGATCAAGAAGTATAACGATCTGAAGATTCTAAAGAAACGATTTTTGCAAGGGATTGTGTAAAAGAAACTGGGTTTGTATCGGAAAAAAAAATTTTCCTCCATGTTTGGGATTTCTTCATGGATTTGCGGGAAATCTGAATAGCGGATATAGAATTGACAGTTGAACTCGTAAATTATCAAACCGTGGTTTGGTAATTGTCCATAATCAATGACAGGCGAAGAGCAATGGATGGAACTTGGGACAGCTATAATAGTTCCCTGAATGTTGATTAATTGAAGAGCTTTTAAGTGCTCTCAACCAAGAGAGGAGGGTGCAGGGTGGGTATGGTTTGTAGTGTGAGTAGACGAGAGGTCGTTCCGAAAGTTTGAAACAAAGTTGACATTATAAGTGAGATTGAAAAAATGTCAGACCGTGAAATGAGGGTGAAAACGCGATAAATAACTTGAATCGAATAGTTTCTAGCGGTCAGGTCTCGTTCGAATGTGTTTCCATTACTTTCTCACGCGAGATAAAGTCTGGTGATCATCTTCGTTGGCTGATGCAATAGCCAGCGTACCAATAGGAGAATTATACGCGCTGAGAATCGAGAAGGCGGGCAAGAGCGTCCCTTGGGATGTGAGATGGTTCTCCAAGGCGCAATGGTTATGGTCAAAATGGGTAAAGTCAAAACTACCATTACCAGAAAACGAGGACATTTTGAATTTGCTATCGAGACCACGCCCGTACAGTGCAACGCGTTGAATTTGCATACACAGGAAGGTGAGATCTGCACTAGGAAAATTCACCCCGCAATATAATAGATATCAACTTTTTCCTACACTTCAATGCAGCTACATTTTCTGCATGGATTGAAACTGTTCAAAGGTCAAATTACCTACTCACCTGTAGCCCATGAGCAAATAACTTTCTGGATCCCACCGAGATTCATGCATTCAAGTTATGCCTTATGTGTGCATACATAGGTATACTAGAGTAGTCCAAACACATGTGCTCTACATTTTCAGTAGGTAGTCCATGTTGCCTCAATGGGTCACAAAAATTGGTTACAAAAATGGTATCATATCAAAGAATGCTCAGAGATCGTTGGTGCTTTCTCAAATATGAACATTAAACTTCAATTTTCAATTTTAATGTAAGGTATGTGAGTTAGGGTAGTCGTTGAAACAGCGATGTATGAATTTCAATAATTCCATCTTCTGATTCGATGGGAAATGAAGAAACAAAAATTTTGAGCCTAATTTGAACTCTCTATCTCAATCAGAAGAGGTTCCTGTAGAGATAAACATTACAGAAATTGTATCCGTTTTAAAAATATTGCATGCTCATGATTGACATGTAGACATCAATTTATCAAGAAAAATTTCTTATGGAATATTTTGCTGACAAAATGGCGATGCTTTGACAGAGTAGCAGTCTACAAAATCAGAAGTTGAGGATTGCAAGGCCGTTCGTGTATGTCACACATCATTTGACCCATCGCATACGAATGTTTAAACATTTCAAGGGGGTCGAAAATTGCTTCGTGATAATTTATAATGTTGAGATATAGAAGTGCAGTGGGTACATAAAGGGATGTAGACATACGCGAGTGTTCAAAGTACTTTAAAGTGTCCTGTATGGTGGATGGAAATGGAGATGTTGGGAGGGTTGGTACCTCACGTTCGGGTAGAGTTATAAGTTCCTGCAGCAACGAGTGAAGATTAATTCCTCTGGGTGTAGGGTTAACGTGTTTAAGAAGTTAGCTATGTGCATACATACACAACGTTGTCCAATTTAGGTGACGCGTGTTTCTCTCGTTATACGTTTACCGTATCTCTCCCAAAGGAACTTTTCGTTAAAGTATGCGAAGAGTAGCTTTTCAAATGATGTGACAATTCCTCCGCTCTATTTCCTCACCAATTAGTCAACACGTTCAAAAGTTAGATGATGATGAAGATGGAAACCACATAACAATCAACTCGATAACGCTTATCAATAAATACAAAGCTCAGTCGTTGCCCACTTCAATCTGGACCCCAGATCCAGAATATTGCCGGAAGTTCACGTTGAAGTTCGTTCGGGTAGCAGTAAACACCATTTATTACTTAGAACTACACCACATTTCACGGTACGTGCAGCAGTACCTCGAAATATTTTCTTGGAGTTGGAGAGTTGAAAAATGAGGTCTTAAAAGTTACGAGGGGATTACGATTCTTTAAACCGCACTACGTAATTTCCCAACGGTATATAATGCGTACCGCATTCTCTTTCCTCACAATGGTTGGGTCAGTGCAGCACTGATACCGAAAAAAACGAGGTGGAACAAAATAAAACGGTTTTTGCAAAAAAAAAGGCGTTTTTCATCTACCCACAAACCCATGTGATTACCGTAATTACTGTAAAATATGTAAAGAATACGTTGAGATTCAAAATTGCAAGTCAAATTCTTCCCGTTAGAAGCAAGCATTCAAATCATTTTAATGTAAATGTCCTGTGAATTTCGGATCGTTTCAGCTCGCCGGTTCTGAGATCATCCAACGACTTTGTCGGTCAGACCGGCATCTGTCTGAAAGCCTCTTATGCGGATGCAAAAGTCCCGAAAACGTGGAGATTCGTGGAAATTGGCAAAAGTCATTTTGGACTGGAACCAATCCTACTCTTGTATCACCATTAAGGCGATGAACAGCAAAAATAAGTCTGAGACAAGAATGGAAGCCTGCAAAAATTTTTTGTTTACCGAAGAGGGAAAGAGAGGGGACTGTCCTCAGTGCTTGATTTATTATTGGGGGTCGGGAGGGTGTAGGAGATATTATTCCCCGCTGATTAATGCAGACTTTAAATTAATCTATGTATAATGTTGAAACAATAAACGGCGTCACGCCTACGGAGACAATATCTATCTGCTCGTTGATCAAAGCCCATTGTTGTCAAGGCGTCGTCATCTGTTTTTCCAGGTGACTAAATAGCCCCGCTGCGAAAACATCCTTCTTCATTCAATGAGGAACGTCTCTTAGTCTGGTGCTAAGGTCTGAATAAACAGCCCAGGATAATATTATATGCCCTCGAATGGTTCTTGTCTCGCCCAGCTCACCCTTCGCCATAGCGGCGTTCATACTGGCGGGAAGAAGCCATCTTCATCCCCAAGGAAAATCAACTAAACTGTTTAGGGGCTTCAAGGACGAACCGGAGCGTTCAGCTTACGCTATAATTATGGACTTCGACCGCGGCTGGTGAGAGAAATTCGGGAAGACTCTCGAGGCGCATTAAAGAGGATCAAGGAGATCCACGGAGTGGTAACCCACTTACGATGTAACCGAGGTGAGATAATAAAAGAAACCGATCGTCGTTAACGCGAGGCTCAATAAACACCCGACAATTTTCAGTTGGGAGGATCTAACGGACGTTAAAACGCCCCAAAAGATCCAAGAAGTTGTACATCTCTCTCTCTCTTCTTCTTTTTTTTTTTTTTTTTCATCAACGGCGGTTAGAAACTCGTTTCTAATTAGCAGAGTTTTCGAGTAGCGAGCACCGGGAAGCGGCTGAAGACTGCAACATTGAAGGAAAAGACTCTTTTTCAAGAAAGCCCCTTTCTCCCTCTCTCTTTCTCTCTCTCCGTGATGTATCCTTCTAAAGAGTTTCGTGAGCGGCAAGGGTCACCATCTCATCCAGAGGATAAGATGCCTGAAAAAGAGGTTAATTCGCATCTCGAGACATACGGCCTTGCGTAATCTCTTGAGCAAGGGTAGCGAAAAAATGGGCTAAACTTTGTTAGTCGGGACTTCCTACGATCCGAGAACCATGAGCGATACTAAGGGCGACGACGGTGGGACTTGCTTAGGTCGAGGGAAGGAGGAGGATGAATAAGAAGAAGCAGATGAAGAAGCAGAAGAAGAAGAAGAAGAAAAAGAAGAAGAAGAAGAGGAAGAAGAAGAAGAAGAAGAAGAGGAAGAAAAAGAACGAGAAGAAGTGAAAGCTAAAAGGAAGGGTGTGTTTATGCGGTGCTTAGGCCTCGAGCCTCACAGATAAGGAAGTACTACGATCCCAGTAGAGTCCGGGCTTGAAATACAAGGCAGTAACTGGAAAATGTTGGATGTTCGACCCGTTCCCGTTCCGTGTTATATGGGTTACGATCACCTTTGTATTTATTGGTCGAACACGACGTTTTATCTTATGCCTTGCATGAGGTTGTGGCCGGTCTACGGCCATAACTGTCCACCCATAATACATACCGCACCTTTTTGAGGCAGCGCAGCTGAATCCGAGCTCTTTCCCTTAATGAAATTGTACCGTTTCTATGTCATGTCGGAGCGACGAAAGTTTATCCAATTATCATGAGGCAAACAAGTTGGTAGAGTATGTTGCACGTGCGTGTTGTCTAATCAAACAAAAAGCTCGTCAAACATTTTTGGCTATAAAACAGAACTGTTATCGAGATAACTGAATCGATGAATACGAACACATAAACCATTTCAACATTTATTTTGAATCGATAGCTCGCGGAATAAAACTCTCTCCACATACTTCCTATTCTTTATTGGTATTTCCAATTATCTCACCACCATGCCGGCTTTCGGAAAGACGTCAAACGGACGGGAGAATCACCGCCGAAGGTCAGGGTAGGTAATTTGTTATTCAGAAAACGATTCTCGAAGACTCGGAAGAAGGATTCCTTCGATTAACTCAAGGTGTATCCAACTTCGCAATGAAATTGTCCGGGAACTCGTTAACCACTCAAATAGTACTTCGTTTCAATTTGGAACTATCTTGCCTCGCTATCAACAGTCACATTTTTTTTCACATTCATCCCTATTTCTTGATGAAAGAACAGGCCCTACGCATAGCAATATTGATATTTTCATTGATATTAACATTTCAGGCCGTTTCAATCAAATCAGCGGTCTTATCATCCATGAATGATTTCTGTGCATTAACTTTCAAGTACCCTTACCCTATTGCATTGTACGAAAAAAGGGAGAATATAGAAGAATGAAAGCAGAATTTTGGATATTATTACTCACCAGTAATGGTCAAGTTGATTTTTTTAATCCTAGGTGGATGCGTAGCGACTTGGCACTCATAAAGGCCAGAATCTCTGAGGGAGGCGTACAAGATCTGCAGTCTCCAGTTACTTGGATATCTGAAACATTAAGTCAGTGTAATCAAACAAGCAGGACCCGGGAGTGGCGGGAATGAGATAGAACTGAGGGTCGCGTGAATTTGGAACAGAAGTGCAAACTCCGAAGTCGCTTTTCTCTGCGCGAAGTCGTGGAGCTGGAATGTACCGCTGAACATGATCACGACGTTAATCAGCCGTGGACAAAGTTAGAGAGAATAGAATTGAGGTAAGCTTGAAAGCCCAGCGCGCCATTCCCCGTCCAGAAAGCGAATTCAAATTCTCCGAGTAACAAATTAAACGACTTCAAATTGTTCTGTTTTTAATCTTCATCTTAGTATACTAACGTTTCGAATCTGACAGTAATTATCTTTACCCTTGACGGATCGCGAAAAATGATTCTTAATTTATCTGTGTATATAAATCTGAGATCGTTATGTATCCTCAATTTTTTCTAGGACCGGATCATTTTCAAGACATATGAACACAGTTACAGGAATGTCGGTCCTCGAGCTGTTTTGAGACATCAGCTGATATGGAACAATTGGACTGAATTTTGAATGGTCCTAAATTGACGAAAGATCACCCGATAGTAGGTATATAAAATTTGAAAGTATATATCCCACACAGCACAGAAAGTTTCGGTTATATATCGGAAACGTAGCCAGCTATCATTACTGCAACGTTTGTTAATATTTTCGAAACGTCAAGTTTCGGTTATTACCGCCACTACCATAAAACGTTGGAAGCAGTTGTCTTCCGGAAATATAACAGCAAACTTCTGAAATTATGTTTCAATAGACGTAACAGGATCATTGCAGAAACTATTCAAAAGGAGGGTTTCACCCCGCAGTAGTTCCACGGTTGCCGCTAGGTGTAAATTCAGCGCGCGGATCTCTCGGAGGTAGAAATATGCCGCCTGAGTATAACATACGCTCGGCTAGCCTCTAATAAGATACTCGTACGACCTTTACAATCTATTGGCGTACAATATTTCTATGCCAAGTATACGCGATTGACTGGGTTCGTTCAAGTTGGATAATAAGTAAAATATGAGTAATTACAGATCCAAAAAGCATAATCAGATCTCGGCAAGTCAGTTTTATGAAACACGATGGGACTATATCCGAAATGTAACTGAGGCGTATGAAACGTTTCAGATACGTTTTAAGGTAATATTTCAGAGAGGTTTCAAATGTTGTGTTAGGAAGGCGGACATTATTACTTGTATCTAATAAATCTCTAAAATGCAACAGCAAGTAACTATTATGCTTCTGAAATAATGGAAAGATTCCAGCGAAACGTTTTAGGAATCTGGCCAAAACGAACTGTGTTGTAGAGGAAGTTATCCATTGATTTGGAAATAGAAAAAAGAAAATTGACCCGAGCCTCGTATCGACCCGGTCTAGATTGAAGAGTGATATCCGGTATTCAGAAAATAATTTCGTACTCTGATGAATGTCATTCGCAGAGTGGCCACATAATCTCAGAAAAAATATTTCCCGACCATTTCAATACTTCGCCGCCTATAAGTCCAGCTTTTCTTTGACCAAAACTGAAAGAAATGCGGCAAATCAAAGACCCGGTACGATCAGGACGAAACTTATTGGAATTCGACTCATGACATTCGTGTAAACAAATGGCGATTCGGTGAGCTAAAAAGATGCTTCTCTTGCCCACACCGAAGGCAAAAAGACGTCACGGGCATTTCTCGATTTTGGTTGACTGCAATGGCCATGCATTTGCGAACATCAGGGAGAAAAGCAAAACAAAGAACAGAACCGAAGAACACCGATAACTTACCGAAAACTGAGACTGACTCGTTGATCAGCACTGTAAACCAGCCTGGCAACGGTTAGGAGCTGGATGGAGTCTTTGCTGTGCTGTACCCAGGTCACCTGTAATCATGTAAAGTGTTTAAAAATAAGTAAACTATCTTGCCAGAAAAGGAAAAGTAACGAAGTGGATAACCTGATGACATAGGTGATTACCAGAGGTAATTCCCTGCTGCAACGAGACTTTGTGTGCTGCAACGATACACCAGAGTGACCATCATGGAGTTTGGTTATTAGATAATAGACATCGTTAAACGAAATGGTCACCTAACGGCCACTGTCCAACCCCGGAATGATGCTATACAGTGAGGCTTATACTATACAGTGCACAGGTTTACAGGGTCTTCCTATGTTCCTGACTCCTGTATCCCGTGAAGAGCGAAAAGAAAACGAGCAGCCCTTACTAGAAGCATTCGCTGAGCGTCATTCAAGGGTTGGAATAGTGGCGTGCGGCGTGTGGCGTGTCCGTAACGATCACCAACGCGCCGTTCCTCGATGTTCGTTTCTTTTTATTATAGTGCCATTTTATTTGACCATTATTACCAGCGGATTTGACGCTAGGGTAAAGAATCCTTGAAAAAAAAATATATATATACCGTGCGATTATGAGGAAGGTATATACAGGATGCAGGCAACCCAACAGTCAAATTTTCGAAGATTGCCGAAGGTAGGGTATTTGTCATTAATTGTTACACATGGATACAACACATGCATGTATATGTATGTATGAGTTGTGTCCATTTGTTTAGAGATGACTAGATCGACTTGCATTTTTCCTTAATTAATGACCTGTTGCATTTTTTCTTAATAAATACCCTGTCTTCGGCAATCTTCGGAAATTTGACTGTTGGGTTGCCTGCATCCTGTATATACCTTCCTCATAATCGCACGGTATATCGATCGATGCGGGATTTCCTCACTTAGAACTGATCAGACTGAGGATTCGATCGGTCGAGTAGTTTTCGAGTTATTCAACGAACACAATTTTTTAAATGCAGAATTTCAATTGCTGGTATCTCGAGAACTGATAAACGGATTTCGTTGATTTTTGTCTCAATCGATAGGATTTGGTCCAATTCAAATCCGGATACATAGCGGAATCAACCGATCGAGTAGTTTCAGTGTTGGAAGAAAAAATCAACTTTTCGCTCGTAATGCATTTCTTTTACTTTTGATCACACTTGTTACTCATGAAATACAAGTTTTTGAACTCGGAGGATCCAGTCGGAGAGTTATTTTATCTTCAATTTTTGTTTTGGAAACTTATTTTAGCAATTGTTAAAAAATTTCTCAAATTAAACCGCTTGATCCCTGCCTTGAAGCCTGATGCCAAGTTTATTTCGAGTTGGGCTTTTGCTCGTCTGGTTGCTTGCTTTGCCCAGTTTCGTGTGTCCCTTCGCT
Organism: Macrophya alboannulata; assembly: GCA_949628255.1. Lineage (NCBI taxonomy): Eukaryota > Metazoa > Arthropoda > Insecta > Hymenoptera > Tenthredinidae > Macrophya > Macrophya alboannulata. The sequence continues at coordinate 29,998,430 of OX451207.1, read as the reverse complement.
TATCGGAAACCAATAATGTCTTATACAAGGTTAGTGTCGGCCCTCAGAAGACAACGTTGCTTTGTACATATTCCGTTCAATGTTTGCCAAAGGTTGAAATTATGATCAAGTTTGAACGCCCTTAGTTATGCCGAGGGTTAAACCATGGCCGGGCCATTTCGTTTACTTTATCTATTTACCACTATAATAATACACCGATGCAAAATCAGCCTACCTACAATTATCGCCGCGCTAACTTTTACCGCGATTGTGGAAATTTACAAAAACAAAATGGCCCCGTGATTACAAATCAACGTTTTTTACAGGAAATGCAGTCGAAAATTTGGTTTTCATATCGAAAAACAAGGCGGAAATTTTATGTCAAGAAGCGATTGCTTTCTAACAAATTACAGTATAGATTACAAAAAAAGAATTTTTACGAAACTCTTGTGTGTTGACAAACTTATATGTCTGAACGATCGAAATATCTTGAAACCTCTTTTGTTTTTGAGAAGAAAAGTATTGTTTGCTGAAAATATTGAGATTCTGCAACGTCTGATTAGCAAAAGGCAGTTTAATTCAAAACAAGGTTTGATTCATATGACGCTACGTGAATGTTATGAATATATATCTATGGAATATAAATATGTTTATGACAAACAAGAATGGTAAAATGATCGCCACAACGATATCTTTAGAACCAATCGACCGATTGGAATAGTTCTTGCGGCGATCGAAAGGGTTTAGCAAGACTTAGATCTGATTAGATTTTTGAGTCAATCGGTCAAGAAGATTCAAAGTTATTCGAAAAATAAAATTTAAAAACAAAAAATTGTCATGTTTTTAGAGCATAACTCTTAAATTATTCGTGCAATTAGTCTCAAAACTTAATCAGATTTAAGTCTTGGATAGCCCTTTCGATTGCCGCAAGATTTATCAAAATCGAACAATTAGTTTAAAAAATGTTGCACGACAAAATTTTTTTTTATTTTTGTTGTACGATACCTTTAGAACGAATCAACCGATTTGAACGATTCTTCCGGCGATTGAAAAGGTATACCAAGACTTGAATCTCACTGAATTTTGAAGTCAATCGGTCAAGTAGTAGTTTCAAAGTTATTCAAAGAATAAAAATTAGGAAACCGGTTGACCTGTGGGCCAACCCTAAAACTTCCCGCTATATGTTAAATATACGTTACAATAAATTGATACTTTTGTGTTTATAATACATTAAAGCAGGTTATAAGTATAGTTAGTTTTCCATATGCAAATTTTTTTCCGTCTGATGTTTAATCAAAAATCGAGTTTTTTCAAATATCAACATTTCTAGGTTTCAGGGAGTTATATTCGATGTCAGAAGATATCGTTCAGTCTCAATTAAATTTAAGTCCTGGTATACCTTTTCGATCGCCGCAAGAATCATTCAAATCGGTTAACTCGTTCCAAAGGTATCGTACGACAAAAAAAGAAATTTTTGTCGTGCAATATCTTCTAAACTAGTCGTTCGATTTTGATGAATGTTGCTGCAATCGAAAGGGCTATCCAAGACTTAAACCTGATTAAGTTTTGAGACTAATCGCACGAACGGTTTAGGAGTTATGCGCTAAAAACCTGAAAATTTTTCTTAATTTTTATTTTTCGAATAACTTTGGAACTACTCGACCGATCGACTCCAAAATCTAATCAGATCTAAGTCTCGATAAACCCTTTCGATCGCTACAAGAACTATTCCAATCGGTCAATTCGTTCTAAAGATATCGTACGACAAAAAATTAGTTACACACACACACACACACACACACATACGGCGTCCATCCAAAAATAGTCGAAATAGCTTCCTAGGACCTCAAAACGTCGACATCTGCTGAAAACTCGGTTTTCGAAAATCGGACCGAAACCAGTAACTACCCTTCTTTATGAAAATTTTCAATTTTCATAGCGGGAAGTTAAAAACTCGATTTTTGATGAAAAATCATACGGGAAAAAGTTTATATACGGAAAACTAACTATACTTATAACCTTTCTCAATGTATTATAAACACAATAGTATCAATTTGTTGTAACGTATTTAACACGTAGCGGGAAGTTTTAGGGTTGGCCCACACGTCAACCGGTTTCCTGATTTTTTTAACTTAAAAGGTTTGGGCGGGAAGTTTTCGGTCTGGCCCATCGTCATCAGCCGTATTTTATTGATTAAAAAATATTCGGAAAATTCTTCGAAGTTTACGTTCTTAGCTACAACAGACTCCGATCCGATAACTCCCAATAGTTTCCCAGGAAAAAAATCCCGAAACTTACTCTTTCTTGACCCTACTAAGTGTATATGCCCTTTAACCTTTTTCAATACGTCTTATATCGCAAAACACTAAATCTTTTCGAGGGGGCCTACATGCTCAGCTTAAATTTTCTTAAAGTTATTTCAAGATTTTCTGATTTCGAATTTCGAATTTCAGGGCAAATTTCCGAAAAGTGACAGTCTAAGGTCGTGGTGTTCTGATCACGGTACAATCTCTCGAAGCTCATGCAACAATATTGTGCAAATTACGTACTCGTACATGCGAATATATCTGCTGCAGAACGATAGAGCCTGAGGCATTCTCTGCATTTGGGTATATCCACAGTGGCTTTTCTCTCTGTTCATGCAGCTAAATGCGCGCCGTGTCTTTCTGGAAGCCTCATGCCTGTGGGCAATATTCTGCCTTATTTCCTTTTTACAAGTCAATTTCGTCCGAAAGAAATTGAGTTTTTATATATTCAAGCATATAGATGATGTCATGTAACTAAAAAATTCTACATGGTTTTTGGTGAGTCATCTTTCAGGCCGTAGAATTCCTCCCTAAAATGCTTTTCCGTGTTTTTATGTCACTTTATGGAATGACGACGAAACTGGAGTAGTGACAGACATAAATTCCCCATAATAATCAATTAGCTAAGTAATACGCGTCATTTCAGGTAAAAAGGCCCACGTGTAAACCACGAGCCCCTCTCCAAACTTTTGTTAACTTTATGAACAGACGGGGTGCGCAAGAAGCAGATACACACGAGATAAAATTTTTTTTTTTTTCCATTAATAACTTTAACTCAAATATTCTCCAAGTTGGCCAATTTTCTTTACTTTTATTTTTAACTCACACTTTTTTTTTACACTTTTTGAGTTGGTGAGACCATCCAAATGTTCGTAACACATCTGAGGCACGAAAAGCATCTTAATTTTCGATAACACATGGAAAATAAAATTTCTGATTTATCTTGACGAGCGAATGATTGACGATTAATCATCATCCAACAATTCCTATGGGTATTATGAGATTAGGTATACACATTATCCACCTAAATGGATATATCGAGGCACATTAAATCATCGGTGTTCTAATGTAACAGGATATCTACATAATCCTCGAGTGAAGCTGGTTGATGAAAATTGATCACAATGTGACAGATATCTGTTACGTTAGCGTGCGCAAGGAAAGCAGTCGAGTCGATCAATCAATAACTGAAGGTCATAAAATAAAGTATAAGGTCTTCATGCTTGTCGTATACGTATTGTCTCGAAAGAATTGAAAAAGCCCGTTAGCCTGCGAACAAGGTATTAGTCTTCGATTGTGATTTTATTTAAAATTTGCGAAAATGAAACTTCAGGAGTACATCATGTGAAACGACGAGCGTATAGACTAAGTGAGTGATAGCGGTACTCAAAATAGAAAAAAAGAGGAATCAAAAGCCGGCTGGGAAGGCAGTAAGGGATGAAAATGGTGCATTATATGGTGTAGATGCAAGTGAGTGTAACACGTTTTTAGAAACAAATGAACCTGTAAGCCGATTTTCTCGAAATTAATTTGTTTAACCTGGTTCTTTCTTCGGAACCACTTGACCTCGGGTCTTAAGCTTTTCAGAGCTTTTCTCTATCATGTTTAACTATCGAGCCATCCACGGAATAGTCAATCTGACCTACGAATCGGTAGATACAGAATAATTATGTCCGAAATTTCGATGAATCTTGAAAAACTCAATTTTTCTTGGGGTAGATCGGGTGGCTTGAATTCCCTGAGGGATGGTTTGAAACACACATCCATGAACAAGGTTCAGGTGCTTCGGTTTTATAGTTTTGATGAATCGTTTGCTGAGTAAGCCCCATACCGTTGAAGTGGAAAGTTTCGCTTGCGGCTTTGTAATTCTAACTACAACTCACAAAAATCAAAGTTACAAACTCCTTCGATAATGTTCAAAGTACCCTCGGAGAAAAAACTCGTAACAAGATATTCCGAAATTATTGACTAGTCGCAACCTTCCTTTGTACCTACTCGATGCTTACTTAATTATTTTACATCCCTCAGACCAGTATATCTCTTCAACTAGAAATAGTTTCAGGATAATTAATAAGGATCGACTTCTCAATCAGAAAAATCGGCAAAACGAGCAGATATCAAGTGCTGAAATCTTGTACCTATATTTTTGCTATCGTAGTGCCATAAAGGACGCAGTACTGAGCAATGCAGTTGACGTGGAATGCGGCAGAAGTCTTTTCAGTGCCTTGAATGACACAGCCAAGTAGCTGCAAAAGAATTTTATACATTCAGACAATTTTAGTTTCTCTAAATCATTTCGTAATATTTCCCCAACTTTTTTTTTAGTCGGTTAAGGGGACCAGTACAGCTTGGTTTGGGAAATTTGAAATGCTCCAAAATTTATTTATTTGTCAACCAAAGCTTATTGCACATGCAAAAAAAAAAAAAGTTTTTTCGAAAGACTTTGTCGTAAGGTTTCAGGCACGTCGTTGGGCCAATTCAACCTCTCAAGGTCTTGCTTTCCTCAGGCAGCAATTCTACATCTTATGAATGTAGGGATCGGTAAAAAAAAAAACATTCATATGAAAAGTTACGGTCAATTATCCAAAATTGCCAATATTCAGGCCACTAATTTGCAAATAACTTGGTCAACACCAAATCGTAAAAAAATTCCCTCGTTCATACGACGAGGATTTCTTTTCTGAAGAAAATGAGCCCTCAATGATCCTCATCGGAACAACGATGTGCCTGAAGCCTTACGACAAAGGTTTTCAAAAGAATTTTTTTTTTTTGATTTGAAATAAACTTTTGCTGATAAATAAATGCAATTTGGAGTACTCCGACCTTCCAAAACCAAGCTGTACTGGTCCCCTTAATCGGATAGCTTAAGTTCGTCGATGGATGGCTCAAAAGGTATACATACATGAAAAACGTTGAGGCATTTTGGTTTTATGTGGAAGTCGTCTGCTGTGAAAGTCCTGTATCCTCAAAATGCAGAGTTTCACATGCGGCCTTATAACCCGAACTACGACGAATCAAAATTGGAGTCATATAATTACTTTTCAATAATGTTTCAGGTACCCTTACAAAAATATTAGTTGTAAGATGTTTTGAAATTGTTAACTTATAGTCGTAACAGCTTCTTTTGTGCTTCATGTTCATTTCTTCCTTAATCGAAAAGACAAAAAGTTGAAAGTATTACGAAGTATCGATAACTAAAATTCGTTTACAATCATGAAATGTAATTCGAATCCTTCGTCCATCTTTTTGCATCGGCTCAAAGATTTCATCAACGTACTTATATTCTGTGGGCTTGTGAACTACTTTCTATAGTCCACGAGCTCCATTTCCTGCCTTCAGTAAATAAGTTTCATTCTCTGCACAGTTTTCTATCCTCGATTGAAAAAGGACGAAACAAAATAAGGTAAGGAAAAAGTATTTACTTCTCGTCACAGACTATTCCTCGAAATGCTGTTACCTCGTTTCGTAGAAATTATATATCCTTTTCCGAAGACTCCCCGCGGGGTCGACTCGCCTCGACGTTCGGAAAGCTGTACGAAATCTAACGTTGGGCTATACGAAGATTTGTTCTTTGTTCTAGATACGAAATGGGAAAAACGAAAATTTAAACAACAAGATAAAAAAAGGAAAGAGGAGAAACGAAAAGAAACAAAAAACTGAACGGTTATACGCCTGCCTCACTTTGTCATTGAGATAAATTTAGGAATATCCGAATTATCGTATCTTTTTATAGAAAGAAACCCCTTTTCTTTCTTACTGCATGGATAGAAGATCTCGCCCTTGTCGAAAAGAAAAACAAAAAAAAAAGTAAAACCAAACTCGAACTACCGAAGAGGTATTTTGCTCTTGACGCGTTCAAATCTCGTCAAAATCTTGATGCGAAAGTATCAAGAGACTCCGAGCGTACCTGTCAGCTTTACATAGCTATTCAGATACACCACCTAACATCCGTGTCATCTACTCAAAGCACTTCGAATCCCTGAGAGATGTGTATTATTGTCCGGAATACGAAATTCCCAACTCGCAGAGAAAGAAAGAAGGGAAGTGCGAGAGGGGGGGAGTGGAAATAAGAGAAAAGAAGGAAAATAAAGAGAACGTAGCCAAGTGTTTTTGTATTCCATATCGATAGCCCCATTCCTAATTTGCATGAAGATGAGGAAACTTAAAAACCTCGGAAAAGCTTAGAATCGTCGAATGGTTGAACACGCGAAATTCAACTTATTCGATAAATGAAAATTCTATTACTACATTTAATCGTTTTTCATCACGTTACCGATCTTTATCAAAATCTGTTGATGAAGAATTTTATTTTCCAATTTCCCTTTGAAAAAGAAGAAAAAAAAAAAAAGTTATTCTAATAACCCTGAAAACGAAAAGTTCAGTTTTTACCAGATCTCCACGTTTCGAGCTCCAGAGAACGGACCATATCTCGAGAACAAATAAGTGGATTTGATCCTTCTTCGTATCAAGTGATGCAGTTATTTCTAGCTCAGAACCGGTTAAGTTTTGACTTTTATCGATCTGGTAGTTTTTTAGTTATTCGAAGAACAAGACTCCGAAGAAAAAAATTGAATTGATGATGTTTCGTGGACTGAGCAACGAATTTTGATGATACTGGTTTTCAATCGATAGGATTCGGTCCAAATTAAATCAAGTTGATGTTGAGGGAAGTTCGATGGCTGGTGGATCGAGGTCAGCCAATTTTCCTGCTTGTTGTTTTTTTCCCCCAGAAGACGCAACTGAATGGAGTAAATCAAAATTTAGTGTAATTCAATTGGTTGTGGAAAGTTTAAACGACACTGTCAGTTTTCAAATTCGAATTCAAATAGACTCCTTGCAGTTTTGAAAACTTGGTTGAAGAGTGAAACAGCAAACGATCTGATAGTTCGAATCTTGAACGCGACGTGGGTAGGAGGAATCGTTTTCCCGTTTTCCTTTTTGGAGAAGAAAAACGAGATGTTAGTAGGAGGAGTTTTTCTCTCAGTACGAAATAACGCGGGGATTCCCCATCCACCGTTGGCGACGACACGTATTTCCATAGGAAGCGAAATTTTGTTCAGTTTTCGTGGAATAGGGCTGTAAATAAATTATAATACAAAATGGAGGCCATTCTTCTTCCTCGATTTTCTCCTCTTCTTCTCCTTCTTCCTCACCTTTTTCTTGTTCTCCACTTTTCCTCCTTTTTTCCGGAAAAAAGAGTTCCGTCTTGAACTGCACACACTTCTGGCTGTATATACAGGGTGTTCCAGACCACCCGTACACCCCTTTTAAAATCTAAAATACATGGTTTAGCGAAAAATTCTTCAGATAAAAGTTGCTGAGCTCTGAGGGGCACACATTATGATGACCGTGTCTGTGACCTTGGAGATCGTCCTCAAGGTTATTTCAAGGTCAACTTTGTTTTTTCAAATGGAAACCCATATTTTCAGTCCCGGATTCGGAAACAGCGGAAAATTTTACGTTCAGATCATGTATTATACGTGGGGTTTATTCGACTCCTATGGTGTTGTACACCCGTTTGTAATGAAGAAAATCGCCCATTCTAAGAAACTAAGAAGTTATTATTAAAATAGTTGCCCTCTATCGAATAGAGATATTTTGCGCTCCCGGTTACCCTACCAGAATCATACCGCATGAGGTATTTTTATTGCGGATTTTGAATATACGCAAAAAAAGCAGTACATCAATTTTATCCTGGTTGAACATTTATTTTATTTGAATTAGATTCCATGACAATAAGATGTTATAACTTTAATTAAACGACGATGACATAATCAACATATTTCGATATAATGACATAATAAATCACAATATTATTAATTTGTTTTTTTCTTTTCGATGAATATGAATAATCAAAGAGAATGGAAATTCTAGATCAAGTGCTCAAAAACAGCTCCATTTTGTTGGATCGGAGCCCTTACCCTTCTTAGAAAACAATCAACTGCTCGAAGAACTTCTTAGAATGGTAAATTTTCTTCATTATAAATGGGTGTACAACATCATAGGAGTTGAACAAACCCCACGTGTAATACATGATCTGAACGTGGAATTTTCTGCTCTTTCCGAATCCGGGGTTCAAAATATGGGTTTCTATTTAAAAAAACGAAGTTGACCTTGAAATAACCTTGAAGACGACCTCCAAAGTCACAGACACGGTCATCACAAAGTGTGCCCCTCAGAGCTCAGCAACTTTTATCTGAAGCCTTTATCGCTAAACCATGTATTTTAGATTTTAAAATGGGTGTACGGGTGGTCTGGAACACCCTGTATATAGGTATATATAGATAAAAACATGTTTTCGGGACACTTTGAAGCCCAAGGATATAGAAATATCTAATGTAATGATTATTTCGGGGACACCTGGATACTTTGAGGACCGTTCTCAAAAAATTTTCTGATCTAATGAATATTTTGAGGACATCGACTTCTTGATACAATGTTGGGGCACCCCAAAATTTTTCATATACCAAAACCAACTAACCCAACAACGTGATGTTACGCACCCGGGTGCTACGACAAACGGAGTATAGGCAGGATTGTAACTAGGGGCCCAAAAAGTCAGTGTCCCCAATCTGTATGGTCGACACATTTATATATATATGGGGTAGTCCATGCCGTTTCGACCAACCCATGACCCCGACCCCCTCGGATTTTGAAATAAATTTTTTATATGATTTGCCGGTCTTCAAAATGCAACGTCAATTTTTTCAGATTTTTATTATTTTTGGTTATTTTTTTTTAAATTTCCAAAGTCAACAAAAGAACGCCATGTTTTAAAAATCTGAAAAAATTCAATAAAATTCTACGAAATAAGATAATTTTTTCCATAATAATTTTATAGTGGTGTTCTCGAAGGGACACCCGGGGCAGGACTAAGCCAAGGAAAAAAGTCCAAGTCGGACCGTCTTATTTTTTGCAGACGTCAATTTTTGTGCCCAAAATAGTACCGCATAGTTGAAAATAAATTCCTTTTTTTTTACGTTCATTCAGAAAAAAAAAAATTTTTTTAAAGTGAAAAAAAAAATAGAAAAACAAAAAAAAAAAAAAAATTAATTTCATTTTCAACTATGCGGTATTATTTTAGGCACAAAAATTGACGTCTGAAAAAAAAAATACAGCATCCGACTTGGACTTTTTCCCTTGGCTTAGTCCCGTCCCGGGTGTCCCCTCGAGAACACCACTAGAAAATTAATATGGAAAAAATTATCTTATTTCGTAGAATTTTATTGAATTTTTTCAGATTTTTAAAACATGGCATTTTTTTTTTGACTTTGGAAATTTTTAAACAAATAACCAAAAATAATAAAAATCTGAGAAAAATTGACGTTGCATTTTGAAGACCGGCAAATCGTATAAAAAATTTATTCCAAAATCGGAGGGGGTCGGGGTCATGGGTTGGTCGAAACGGCATGGACTACCCCATATATTACGCAACAGTCAAATTTTCGAAGATTGCCGAAGGTAGGGTATTTGTCATTAATTGTCACACATGGATACAACACATGCATGTATATGGGGCTGTCCACGTCAAAACGACACGGCTCCGGACCTCAAAGTTTTCGATTTGATTTTTGATTTCATATGTTATCATTCTATGTCTGGAGAAGCTGTCAAATTTTTTTTGAATTTTTTCAGTCAACCCTTTCGGAGCTATGAATTTTTTCATCCTTAAAAAAAGGACCTTTTTTAAAATTCTGAAAAAATTCACAAAAATTCTGTTACTAATGTAGAACAACCTCCCACTTTCAGAAACGTGCGTAGAATTTTTGTCATATTTTTTTTTTTTCATTTTGCAAAAATTTTATTTCATAAGATGCTTCATAAATGTCTTTCATAAAATCACCTACTCACCTCCTTACCAACATAACACAATATAAGATCAAGAACTCCAATAAATCTGAGTGGGGTAAATTTGAAAGATTTTTGGTAGGATAAAAGTCATTGGTGAAGCATTTTTTCGAATAAAGTTTTGGAAAAATTAAAAAAAAAAATGTAAGAAAAATTCTGCCCACGTTTGTGGAAGTGGGAGGTTGTTCTATATTATCGACAGAATTTTTGTGAATTTTTTCAGAATTTTAAAAAAGGTCCTTTTTTTAAGGATGAAAAAATTCGTAGCTCCGAAAGGGTTGATTGAAAAAATTCAAAAAAAATTTGACAGATTCTCCAGACATAGAGTAACAACATATGAAATCAAAAATGAAATCAAAAACTTTGAGGTCTGGAGCCGTGTTGTCCTGACGTGGACAGCCCCATATGTATGTATGAGTTGTGTCCATTTGTTTAGAGATGACTAGATCGACTTGCATTTTTCCTTAATTAATGACCTGTTGCATTTTTTCTTAATAAATACCCTGTCTTCGGCAATCTTCGGAAATTTGACTGTTGGGTTGCCTGCATCCTGTATATACCTTCCTCATAATCGCACGGTATAAGAAAAAATGAAATCCGTCAGTTCGTTCTGGAGATATCGTCGGACAAAAGTTGATAACAGAGAAACAGTACGTACAGGGGTCCATCTGAAAATATTCGGAGGTAATTCTTTGGGGGACAGGTTGAATTTGCGAATTTCAAAAGTTCCGAACGGTCAAAGTTGCGAATTCATTTGAGACGTTTTAGAATTTTCAGAAACGTCATAAGGTACAGAATATTTAAATTCGGAAAAACTGAAAGGCAGCCAGCTAAAAACTTAGAAAGTCCATAATCTTTCGGGCTATTAGCGATATTTCTACTTCGTTCGACCATAATGAATCGCTGTCTCAGCCACTGCCATACCGCATTGCTATTCAACTTATACATTTTTGGCTAGTGTTTTTTGTTACCATAGATTCACTATATTAGAAGGATATTGATATTGCGGATGGAAGCAGCACGGTTAGAAAGTATCGCAGTAACAGACAAAATCACGAGCGTGCGAATCAATTATATCAGTATAGCTGTGATGCCTATACTACATCCCAGGCAGCAAACTTAGTATATTTACGTTACCGCGACATCACACTGTAAAATTGTTGGTACATACCAAAGTTCACGTAAATTTTATGTAACATTGGTGTATCAGCAATCTTTCAATATATCAGAGATGCACTTGACATATAACACTGTAGTATCACAAAGACAGTACATTATTATGTAGCGTTAATATCATCTAGTTCTGTCTCGGAGCATGTCCAAGTTTGATGTAGCTGTAGTATAACAAAGATGTCACAGTGTTATATCACCAGAAAAGCACAACTGGTTTGTAGAGTTTATATCAAGCGGTACTGTCCTTGAGCAGTCTAAATAGTTGATGTAGCAGCAATGTCACACGGACGTCACAATTTTATATAGCCGAAAAAGCAAAACCGGGTATCTAAAATTTACGTCACAGAGTACTATTTCAGTGCTAAATACAAAGTTGACGTATCCGTCACGTGACGAGGACATCACAGTATTCTGACACAAAGGATACACAATTATTATATCTAATAAACATTCCAGAAAAATCTCAGTATGCCTTCATCGAGAACAATTCGTACGTTAGCTTTTTAGGTTATGTGTTTACTACGTGTCCTCAAATGTTTAGCAAATTATTCAGGCTCGTGATCAGTTTATATGTACTATTACGGATAGTTCTTTGTTATACACGTATAAAGAATACGTGAAATTAGATCTGTGCATATTCAAAACTAATAAGGGATCGCGGGAAAAAAGGTACAATTGCTGTGCAACATGTAAAGAAATATCGTTGTAAGAGTAAGTTTAACAGAAATTTTGACTTTAATTTTCAATAACAATACTTGATTTGAATTTGGACTTAATTACTTAAGCGTAAATTACATAATGATATTTGCATAAACAGACAAATCATGTAATTGAAGTGACAGTTGTGACGAATCAAAATTTTGATAAATGATAATTTCTCGTGATGTTCCGGCAGCAGATTATAACGCAGTCCGAAGTGAATTTGTTAAGATGTTCAGTGTGGTGTCGAGGCAGCGTGCCCGACTACGGATCAGTAGGGCGTCTAATGGGTCCCGTGTTCAAATCCTCGGTTCGTGCGTGCGATTTTTTCGTTAATTATAATTACAGGCAGGTAGATTTAGGCAGTGAGTTTTCGGTAGGGCGCGCAAATATTGTGATTAGCACAAGATCTTATAAGAAAAACTCAGATATCCGTGGTTTAATCTAATTTTTTTGCTGTCATAAGTCATATGGACCTTTATGCCTAGAATGTTACAATTATATGAGTTACATAGATCATACATAACCGTTCTGAAAGCCGACTCTACAGTGAGTCCGCTGTGATATATCTGTTACGATCCTAACACTCAACTGGTATATAATTGTTATGTACCGCAAATCTGTAACTGTGACATACCAGCCATATCAGCCTGTGGCGGACATTTTGATATCCATGGACTGTAAAATATACAGTCCGTGTGATGTAGCAGTGATTGAGGAAAGAACCAATATCATATATCTGCTACATTATGGTGACATGATTTTGCTGCCTGGGATTGCATGCGACCGCCAGACCTGTGTAACTATACACTAAATGCATCTTCATTTTTTGGGTATTTCAACGATCTCGGTATTGTGGCAACATCAATACAGATCTAGTTGTGTGAAATATACATATTTTGGAAGACTAGCTATGCTTATATATAGTATGGTAATATACTATAGGGGAGGGTGGGCACAGGGGACCCCCTAAAAAAATTTTATGATTTTATCAAAATTATAATCCAGTTTTTTAATTTTATCTTCATTCAATTGAAACTACTTTTCACGTAACAATTGTTCAAATTTTTAATTTCTTTAGAAGTTATATTTCTAAACAATAATCACAAATAGCCTATATATTTGTGATTATTGTTTATAAATGTAACTACGAAAAAATTCACGAAAAATTGTAACAATTATTATCCAAAAAGTAGTTGTAATTGAATAAAGATAAAATTGAAAAAATGGATTAATTTTTATAATATCACAAAATTTTTTGAGGAGGTCCGTTGTGCCCGACCTTCCCCTACATAATTATATTATAATGAAAGGAGGGGAAAGCGGAAAACATCTTTTTTAGCTCGTCTAAAGTAAGGACACAAATTGATATGTATAGTTACAAACGGTATTTATTTATATTAGCTTCATGCGCTATAGATATCTTATATTTTGCGAGTGTTTTTCACGAAATCATCCATTGTCGTACGAATATATGATGCAACTAAAACAAGCCGTGTAACGTCCGAATCACTTGAATCTTCACTCCCTAATGAAGTTTGTTGCCGGCTAGGAACTAACGAGACCGTCAATTCCTGAACTCGCTGAAGCTTGCATGCGGTACATTTGACTAAGATATGATGAATAGCTAAGGCCAACAGGTAACGTTACATTATACACGATGTAACGATACTGTTCTAGTTAGCAGACGGATCTCGAAATAAAATAAGGTTCTGCCAGCTACACCGGTACGGTTAAATCTGCAGACCCTTCAATGTAGTCGCATTAGTGTTATTGGCTTCGGTAAATCTCAGCTGGTACGATGCATTATAAGTTGATCAGCTATACTAGTAAACTCAGGGGGCTTATTCTGTAACTGTAACGGCAGAAATAACTACAAATTAACACCGAAATCATGAAAAACAATTGGCGACTGCCAATGGGTTTCTTCGAATGTAGAGCGTGACCTTGTTGTAATGCAGTTATTTTGCAGTTATGGCAACGGCGGAGTAACAAAATAAGCCCCCAGATCTTCGGTATAGTTATTCACCAAGGAGCAAGCATCGAGTTTCAATGATACAGCAATACCAAATTATGAACCTGAGGAACATAATAATAGTGCTCACATACTTATGATCTATTTCTGCAATTTTTGTATCTTGTCAGGATAACTAAGCCACAGTCGTCCAAACTTTCTATTCAAATGAATGGTTTAGCGAAATACAAACAACTATATTTGTAAGGGGCATCCAGCAACCTAGGCCTTCCAATAGTACTATTCGTTTACTCAATCAAAGCAAAATTCCCTTCCAACTTTACTATATTTCTCGACCAGAATGGTATTTCTAACAGGCCCGAAGGATTTCTTTCCGTGCAAGACGCCGAAAGTCTAAAAATCCGCACGACGCTCTATTTTGGTCCTTCGGCCCTTTGGTACTTTAGCTTTTGGAATTTTGAACCTTTGGTTCTTTGCTTTGAAGATTTTCAAATCGACTATGCAGACTTTCGGGGAAATACTCTTTCTAAAAACCGTGACTCGGTAATTTTAAAATGTGGAAATTGATCGTTCGTGACTTTCGAAATTCGAAACTTCAATCCGGCCTCATTTTCCAGAGCTAAAGCAGAAACTTAGCTTTCCATTGACGGAGTGATCAAAATGAATTCCCGTTTTTGAAACAGGAAGTGAAAAATAGCTTAGTGAGAGTAAAAAACTTGATGGTATACATTGAAGTACCAAAAAATTGAAACTGGCATTTTAAATGTCTGCATGAATTATACTGTACTATAATACTTACATCTCTTTGTGGGGCAATAAACATTACGCCGTCGCGTCGAGACTTTTTCGCCGTAACATACCATTTCCGGAAAAACAGAATTGCCAAATTGTATAATTTCGCAATAACATCTGCTAGATTCGTTTCACATTTGGAGCTCTACAAAGCTCTATTCATTGTCTTTCTGTTTTTCCTTTTTTTTGTGTTTTGTAGTCCGTACGGCAAATGATGGGTTTTTCTGTTTTTTAAAATTGATTCACGCTAGCTATAGACCTGCGCGATCAGATTTCTCGAAAAAGAAAAAAAGTAAATGAAAGAATAAAAATTTTCTGGCTGAAATTGTATCCGGAATATATTGATGGTAGATGTCTAGGTACAGGTTATCGTCGACTGTCAGATTCGCTTGCGAGTCCCGATTGCATATGGGGTGCAAACAATAATAAAAATGCTTTTTTCAATTGAAAATCTGCTAAAACCAATATCTTCGTGATCACGGAACGTTCAGCCCAAAACCTTTCCAATCCTTTTTTACTGAAACCAATCACACGGACAAACTATAAGCCGTCAATTCCATTTCAATTATATTTTTTGGTCAAATTTCGTTCGATTAATTCATTCAACTTTATTCGCTTTCTCTATTTTTTTTTTTTTTTGATTTTCTGTCTTTTACATCTGGGTTACATCGATTGCAAAGAGTTCCATCTCTCACTTCGACTTCGAACTTTCAGGGCATACATATACACCTCGCAAATAATTTTTTTCAAATCGTTGGTACGCTTTGAAAAAATATCCTATTGCCTCAGTTTCTTTACAGCTGATTAGTTGGATTTTTAGACATAACTCAAAGTTATTTGGGATTATATGGACGTCGCCTTATGTAGATTAAGTTTATCAAAGAAAAAGTGGTCCTCGCAGGGTTCAGGCCGCATCGTTCATCAAAACTTTTTCAAATTTGGAGGGAATATTCTGAACTGATGTCATTTCAGGGCAAAATATACAATGAGGTCAGTATTACATTCTCATGAGCATGTAACACGATTTTCTTCCTCAACGTTACAAAAAAATGGCTCATGATCCAAAGTTTTAGTATCCCAAAATTAAATTTGTCGAATATCATTGGTTTGCCCCGAAATTATATCAATGTAGAATATTCCCCCCAAGTTTGAAGACATTTCGACGAACGATACAAACTGGTCCAGTACGATCAATCCATGCAAAGCGAAGTCCATAAAATCTTCAACTATTTTGAATCTCTAATAATGCAATAGTAATCAGTTTGAAAAAACTCAGTCAATAAACAAGAGTAACCGATTCTCAAAGGCTGGTTATATATTCGAATAGATTTGCCAAAGATCTATTGTATGAATATATTCATAAATAAGCCTCAATAAGTTGGTTCACGATTTCGAGTAGCACAGATAACTGCAGAAAATATTGCTAACATATCTGGACTATATTGACAAGCAATTTTTGTCTCAATTTTCAAATGTATTTAATACTAAAAACTCCTATTATAGAAAATTATTTTCTTTCTATGTTTTTACGTACAATGGATAGAAAATTTTTATAAAATGCAAGAAATGTAAGTTAGAATGAAAAGTTGCGAAATCTACGGAAAAAAACGAATTTTCCGAGTCTTTTTGGGTGGTGTACAAAAACAACGGGGGAAGTTTTTGGCGACGCTGTGTTTGAAGCTTCAAGTATTTCCCTTTAAAACGCTCTTTTTAAAATTTCATACGACCTGATTTTTTTTTTAATTCTTTTATCGAGTTATTCAATCTTGAGTAACGTCACTCGTATTATGCCAAAATGGTGAGGTACACTCTCTTGTATTTCATTTTAGATTCGAGTGACATTACTCAGAATTGAATAACGCTGCAAAAAAAAAAATCGCAATTTCATTTTCGAGAATAGCATTTCGAAATGGAAACTTGGAGCTTCGAAACCATTAAACCCCACAATCACCTACATTTTTTTTTTTTCCTTTTTTTTATCTTCTTTCGTACAGAACATAGGAATTTGCAGAAATCATATTCTCCTTACATTTCACAACTCTTCATTGAAACCTGCACAACTATGAACAAAGAGAGTATTGGACTTCTGGATCACGGATTCAGATCAAACTTCTACAGGTATTTCTTTGGGTGAAAATATGAAAGCCACCATGCTGTTCCATTAATTCTTTCTAATTCCTTTCAACATTCTTCCAACTTTGTTATATCAGTTTCAAGCTCTTCAGAAAACTCATGGTACGCAGCAAACCTTTTGAAGATAAAATCATGGGCAACAAAGGACTATAATTTCATCATCGGTGGCTGAAATACTGATCAAACTAACTTGAACTGGTGAAATAATCACAAATACATATCCAAATTACATCTTCAACTCTTGAAGTGCTCGAATTTGTTTTTTTTTTTTTTTTCAACATTTTGAACATTTTCAGACATTTTCAGGAATCGCTTGGTAGTACCAAGAACTTCAAACTCAAGCAAAAAATGAGAGCTCATGATTAGAATTAATGGAACAGCAAGGGTTTTATGTTTTTACCCGAAGAAACGCCTTTAGATGTTCGAATCAATTCTGTGACCTCGAGGTCTGATACTCTGCTTGTAAATACAAAATCATTGCAAAGTTATTTTGAAAGATAACGATTTTAGAAATTCTGTGAAATTCAGATCTTCTCTGAAGTCTGGGAACCTATTTTTTGTACGCTGGTGTCCTGAAAACGTAGAGAGTTGTGGACTTGTGGATATTAAAAAAAGTCATTTTCGACGGAGACCAATGCTTTCCTTATACCTATGTACACCAAGTCCTGCTGAATAGACGCATACTTGCAAATATGTATTTTTCTATGATTTAATACCATAGTTCATGCAGAAAATTGATGTGTTGACGTTGATAAAAATGATCGATGCCAATTACGAGGAAAACTAATCAGATAGAAAAGAAAGAATTTGACTATAGCCCTAATCGATTAAACGGAGTGAAAAAATCAATTTAATCGAAAACCGAAGGTTCTCTCCGACCATCACTGCTAGACTACGTTGGAAAGCCGCAAACGTTTATTACTTTCCCTTCGCGTACAGCGTAGGTAAATACATACCTAAAGCTCGAGATATGTGCATGAGCCTCTTACGGTAACGCGAAATTTCCGCGATTTCAATTCAGTTATAGTTTCCGAGGCGTGGAGTAAGTGGAAGAGTAAACCAAAGAGTGAAGAGCTACATGTTGCCCATCTCCACCACATCATACACATACACAAACACACATACACATGTATACATGTATGGATAATGGAATATGGGGAAAGGTACAATATTTACTTACATATATATTTATACAGGCACCTGCGGGTGCCGCGCATACAACTATATAAATATTCTACATTTCGATAGCGCGTGTACCGCTTCAAACTGTGCTCAACTGTACAAGTAAGTTGACGTAGGCGAAGACGGGGTAATACCTGAAAGTGGCCAATAGGTACCGGACAGGCAGTATTTTTCAGTAAAATAAAGAAAATTATTGAATCGTCTAGGTCTCGAAGATGAATCTGGAAACAAAAAATCAGGAAACCGGTTGACCTGTGGGCCAACCCTAAAACTTCCCGCTATATGTTAAATATACGTTACAATAAATTGATACTATTGTGTTTATAATACATTAAAGCAGGTTATAAGTATAGTTAGTTTTCCATATACAAATTTTTTCCCGTCTGATGTTTAATCAAAAATCGAGTTTTTTCAAATATCAACATTTCTAGGTTTCGGGGAGTTATATTTGATGTCAGAAGATATCGTTCAGTCTCAATTAAATTCAAGTCCTGGTATACCTTGTCGATCGCCGCAAGAATCATTCAAATCGGTTAACTCGTTCCAAAGGTATCGTACGACAAAAAAAAGAAATTTTTGTCGTGCAATATCTTTTAAACTAGTCGTTCGATTTTGATGAATGTTGCTGCAATCGAAAGGGCTATCCAAGACTTAAATCTGATTAAGTTTTGAGACTAATCGCACGAACAGTTTAGGAGTTATGCGCTAAAAACCTGAAAATTTTTTTTTTTTTAATCTTTATTTTTCGAATAACTTTGGAACTACTCGACCGATCGACTCCAAAATCTAATCAGATCTAAGTCTCGATAAACCCTTTCAATCGCTACAAGAACTATTCCAATCGGTCAATTCGTTCCAAAGATATCGTACGACAAAAAATTAGTTACACACACACACACACACACACATACGGACGTCCATCCAAAAATAGTTGGAATAGCTTCCTAGAACCTCAAAACGTCGACATCTGCTGAAAACTCGGTTTTCGAAAATCGGACCGAAACCAGTAACTTCCCTTCTTTTATGAAAATTTTCAATTTTCATAGCGGGAAGTTAAAAATTTGATCAGAAATAATTGTCATAGTTCCAATATACCTGATAATGTGAAAAATAAAAAGAAATTACCATCTTCGATTGATTCTATGATTTTTTGAAACTTATTCAGTAAATAATATCGATTCCCGTAGGATTATTAGACTCGTTCCGATCAGATTAGTAAATTTGAGTCTGTCAATTATTTCTGACCTCATAATCTGACAGCTGTCACTCATAACGTCGTCTTTATACTTTGCGAGTTTGATTCCAAAACATCTGAAGTTGCCCGCACCTTCTTTTGTTTTCTTCTTTGCTATGGCCGTAACAAAAAAGAAGAGTGAATTTGGGTGCAACTTCATATGTGTCACAATCAAACTCGACTCGCCTGGTAAATATATCAGTGGATATGGTTTTCCGACAATATTGCCAGTTTCCAAAACGAAAATAAAAAAAAAACGCATTGCCTATCTTCTAAGCGGACCAGTTTCCCCAGGATCTTTCGAGCTTTGAGCCATCACATGTTGGCTGATCGAAACGAATTATTTTAGAAGATATTAATTTTTTTCCACAAATGGCCGGCATTCTCCCATCCTCACCTATCTAATTGAATTGTGAAGGAAAAGAATTTCTCTAATTTCAATATTGACTGTCTCAATATGTTGTTTCTTTGATTGGAAACAGTTCTATGAACGAGAAAAAATCTAATCGGTTTCCATTGTGCAATGAGACATTTGAGGCCCTTCAAGAGGCATTTTCCCGTGCTCCCTTACTTTAGACAACGGACTTACCTTGGCATTAAATTTTATAAAAAAAATATGAAAAAAAAAACAAAAAACAAGAGGGTTTTGTATCGGTAAAGTTTCATTCCCGTCTTTTGCAACCTTTCTGTCAAAGGATGATTGATTTTCAATAAAAGAACTCATTGAGCTCACTGCCTGATCAATACCTACCAGTAGAAAAGGGGAATGTCTTTGTTTAACTTCGTTGTTCTTATAATATTATAACCGTGAGAATTTCGCTTGGCATATTTTTCCTCGATTATTATTTACACAGCACCGTGTATACATATATCCTAGACTATTTGCTCAACGTCTAGAGTACCGTTCACCGAGTATACACATGTGTACATGAAAAGTATATGATGAAACTATACAGTAACGTTGAGAGGTTAGAATCCCCTTTAGAGAGTGGCAGAACTTTGCTAGACAGTTGGTAACGTCTTGGAGAGGTCATCCAAATGCTGCTAGCAGTTTCTACCTATTTATATACCTATACCTATATGTATAGTACATACAGAGTAGCCTATAGAATACAAAGATCCGCATAATATAGATAGGTGCTCGTATGTAGCAGATATGGTATTCTCTTTTTCGAGAACTCTACAGAGCCAAGTGTGCAGACCTGCCCATTAATGCTTTTACGCTTAACATAAGTACGCTGGCATTTTCAACTCGTGTGAGCAGACGTTTCGTTCGCGAAATAAGCGTATGAGCATACAACTTCCCATACAGCGCAAAATGTTTACAAAATATGTATGAAATATTTATGAGATTGATTTAAATATTTATGTAATATTCATTATAAATATTTCATACATGTTTTTATGTCCGCGATTTTCAAGTATTCTAAATATTTTTTTTATATATTTTGTAAATCTTTATGATAAACATTCTAGATAGATGTTGGTACAATATTTCTTAGATATTTGTGCGAAAGATCAAAGGTAAATCTCGCAGCATATTTTTACTATTACTATTTTTACTAAAAAATAATTAAAAAAAAATTACGCGTACATATTTGAGAACGAAATACACCTATAGAGTTTTATGTTAACTAAGGAAAACACAAATATTATGCACTTTGATTTGATCTAACCTTCTAAAAACGGTCACCCATCCAAGTGTTGGTCATGAGCATCATTACTTGACTTCGTTAATCGAGTGAAGTTCGGTCTCCATCTAGCTCTGTCGATCTCTTGTAATGATTGTACACATCTTTCAAACTTATAACACCAGCGAACAATTTTGAGCTCTGCATATTTATATCGAATAGTATTCAGCGGACAACTACGTACTATATCAAATAGCTCATCATTTTTTCCACGGTGACATTATTCTTGGTTATCTATAAAAAAAAAATTATCACAAAATGTGCTCTTCAGGTTGACATAGTATATTTCATATAATCCAGTCGAAACGATCTGCAAAATCTACTGAAAATCTTTCAATAAACATTTCGACATATTATTTCGAAACACTCTACAGAATATCTATATACGGGTGATCTCTAATATTTTTGTCAATAATTTGTAAATATTGAATAAATCTTTGAAATGAAGATATTATTCGATCTCCAAAATCCACGGAAAATCTTTTCAACAAACATTTCGACATATTTTCTAAATATTCTACAAAATATCTATATGAAGGTTATCCCTAATATTTGTGTCATAAAGATATTATTCGATCTCCAAAATCCACTTAAAATCTTTTCCATAAACATTTCGACATATTTTCTAAATATTCTACAAAATATTTATATAAAGGTTATTCCTAATATTTGTGTCAATAATTTGTGAATATTGAATAAATCTTTGAAATGAAAATATTATTTGATCTTCAGAACGCACTTTGAAATCTTGTTCACAATATTTAGAAAATATCATCACATTATTCTGTGAAATATTACATCAAAGATTTTCATCAATATTTCAACAAATGATTACTAAATATCCAGAAAATAATGTTTGAAATGTTGTTCAACGATCAGTGATAAGTTTACAATAAATATTTCGTAAATATGTAGGCAATATTGACTGAAAATATTTGTTCATAAATCTTTATGATAAATATTCTGTGCTGTATGGGTTGTAGTCGTTCAATCAAATGACAAATGAAAAAAATACACGTTGCATACAATTGGATACTGACCAGAATGGCAATAGTGAATCCAAGTTAATTGCTAATAATATCGATACATGTGATGACTCAATTTTCAGAGGTTAGGACTCTATGAAAGTTATTTCACGCACAAGGGATTAAATGAGGAACTAGTCGGACTTAGCCAGAAAGCTTTGCTTTTTCACATGGGCCACGACCGCACAGTGTTTTTCTGCCTGATTTTTTATCTGATGATGGTGTAACTCAAAAAACGAAATTAGGGACTGTCGTTTTGAAACTGGGAGTGGGATTGAGCTCAAAAGCTGATTGGCACATCTTTACGCCAGAAACAGTCTCTTGTGTGAATTTCATCCAAATCGGTTCGGTGGTTCGACTGGAATCCTGCTCACAAGAAAGTCGCATCAAGACTCATGCGTCAGAAAAATCCCCAAAAATTCCTAAAATTTTTATCGACTGCCAAAGGTCTGTACCCAAAGCCCGTTACGATATCTAAAACAACGGTGGAGTTAGCGACTGCCAGTTTGAAACCGTAAATGAGATTAAGCTCAAAGGCTTATGGGCACATCTTCGCGACAGAAACAGTATTCTGTGCAAATTTCATCCGAATTTCACATAAATCCGTGTTCGAAAATACTTGCAAACTTTTCTTCAAGTGCCAAATCGTGTTTCTCAGAAGGTCCTAGCAATTTTTTTCGATCCAACATTTTTTCTAATGACGAATGTAGAAGGCATTTCGTTTACTAACGATCGTGCCTGAGAACTAGTTTTTATTGGTAAATCACGAATAGCTATGACTACGAGTAAAGAATAAAGAGTAAAGTGAAAGCTGTTACCACGAAGAAAATAGGGCTGGTAAAAGCCTAAATATGCTGTGTGAAAACATATTATATGGTGGTTCTCCCAACTTCATACAGTGTCAAATTTTCAACAATTTCGAACATCATTTGGATTATTTGCCGATTTTAACGAGAATCAAATCCGTAAAGAGTCACTTCTATCATATCGCGTTACTAATGCCAAAAGGGCGTATCTTGAAGTTTACGCCCTTTTGGCATTAGTAACGCGATATTATAAACTTGTATACTACTATTATAATATTTGAGCCTAAATTTTTGAAGAATTTGAAAAATTATAAACCCTTGAAGTTAGTAAGAAACTGTTATATCTTCGATCAAGCTAGGTTATGTTATGTTACGATGTTGTTACTTTCTAATCATTCGCGCAATTTTGGATTCAGATGTCCTGAGTTGTGCGGCTTGACGCTTTGATCTATAATTATCGACGTACTGCGTCTGCTAGACGTTGAATGTGGGCGCATCGTGGCGCTGGTGAAGTTAAGTCCATGTTCAATGACGCTAATTTAGCGGTTGAACCATTAACCCGTAAAAATCACACCTCCGTAGACTATTATAATAGTCACATCGGCTCAAGTTGACCCGAGCGATTACTGAAGCAAGACGACGCATTATATTTCCGTATAAAAATTCTGCAGAGACATAATTTGAACATTGAAAAATATGCTCTCATCGATGAAACTGTTAATTTTTGGTTTTTAATCACTAAAAAAAAAATCCTGAAAGAAAAGTGTCCATACAAACACGATTTTCTACTTAAAAGATTATAAATTTTTCAATTTTCAATATTTTTTCGCAAAAATTTAGCACGATACTCTTGAGTTATAGTACTTTCATAAAAAAAAAAAAAAATAGTTTGGTACGGTGTCTTTCAAAAAGTATATTTACTTTGAAGGTTGAACTTGATGATTCGAGGCTTGGAAGGATAAAAGAATTCAATACAATGAAAGGTGTTTATTCACACAATTGTCTTCTTCGTCTTCTAAAGTCTCCTCGACAATTTTATCATTATTTGTTTACTACTCCAAGTATTGGATTGAAAAAAAATCCGGGCCACCTGGACCTGCGGTGATTATTAAGGTTAATGTGCAGGTCTGTACATATCCTTATTCCAAAGGGTTGCAATATATCAATAATCAAATGGTTTTTTTGTTTTTTAGAGGTTATCAGAAGCGGCTGACTGAATGCTTCGCCACTGCCTTACCTCGCTGCATACTGTTACTGTTTCACTTCATTCTCATGAACATTCTTTAGCACTAGAATTATCAACAAAGTTATGTGCGTTTCTGTTACTTTCAGACTTTTCGATTACGGACTGCGAGATACACACCCAGAAGAGCAAAAAAGCTGTTTGCTTTTTTCCTGATCTTACAGTGTTTGGATGGACGATCGTTTCGAATAATATTGATTACCATACCTAGCTACTAAGAAGACAAAGTAAATTTACCATGCGTACATAGAAACAAAAAACTAAATTTTAACCGTCTAGTTTTTGTCCACAGCGTGATTATTGATCGAATCTGAAAAAGAAGGCTGCCCAAGACTGTCTATACCTTTGTATAGTCCTGGAAAAAAATGGCAGAGTAAACGTCGCGTCATGAAAGAATAATCCCCAAACACAAAAAATACGTTATTTATTGAAGAATGTTCGAGGTACGTACGTGTTTGTGGTTATCGTGAATTAAGAATTTACGTCAACTTATCCCATTCCATGCTATAAATCGTTAGGCTTTAAAATTGATGTTTACGATTAGAAGCGGTCAAAGTAGAGATCGAAAACCATTCGAATCTTGACATTTGTCCACTAGATAGTTCTAAAAAGCACCGTGAGATCTCGCTGAATTAGTTTTATGAAATATATCTGAAATGTAACCGAGTAGTATCGAAACATTTCAAATAGTTTTCAAGGTTACATTTCAGACACGTTTCGAATGTTATTTCATGAAGGCAGACATTTTCGGGTATCCGATACATCTCTAAAATGAAACAGTGAGATTATTGTTATAATTCTGAAATTCGGTTGAACGTCCCAGAAAGCTATTTGAAATATTTTGTATTGCGCGAGTTCCTCGCCAGAATAATTATTCTGCACGTGTGCAAGTTCAAACAGTCCTGAATTGAAATTAGGTGTAAAAAATGTAAAGTAGGTAATATCTCACCGTCTTGTCGTGGAGCATTCCGATCTTGCAGTCGAGAAGTACCGTGGAGCCGATTCTCGCAGTGATATTTTTGTCGTCAGGCCCATCCTCGAAATAAGGTCCAAATTTTCCCATGGAACTAGCCATCCAAGGAATTGTTGGTAAAATAATTTTCCTAACGTTAAGGTGAGCACCGGGATCTTGTGAATCTTCGAGATCGACAGCCGCCTCCGTTGTCAGCAGAGATTTAATTTCGTAGAAGGCTTTAGTAGACTTTGGATTCAGCTGATTTTTTTGTTGCCTAGAATGATCGTTGGTTTTATCCTTGAGATTAATCATGTCCGAAACTATCTTAGCGTAGGTATCCTTCGAGCCGGAGGTTTTTCCATTTTCGTCGGAATTTAGAGGAGGATTTTTAATCTCTGTTAAAAAATTCGGCACACTTTTGTGCTCGCTATTGGTAGCTGCCGGACCCTGCAGACCCTGACCTTTTTCATTCTCATCGTTGGATGCTGGGATTTGAAAGGATATCGCTCTCGCATTTTCGGGTGGTAAAATTTCATCAAATACCAACCCTGTCTGTTCGGTATCGAGCTCCTCAACCTCGGGGATGTTCGAGCCATTTGCTTTCTCTGTAGACGATTGATCAGGAGTTCGATTTTCAACTATCAACTCGCCCAGGTTTGCAGCCACTTCGTTTAATTGATCCTGATGAGTTTCAGGCTCTTCAAATTGGTCCAAGTTCCCGGTCCCAGCCCCTGCTGGAGAAAGTTTTTTACTTTCTATATCCGCTAGAGCTTCCTCCGTCGCTGTATAAGTACCAGAAGATGACGTTGAGAGGATTGCCTCATCACGCTGTGAGTTTTCCGAGGTAGTGTTAACCTTGAAATATTCTTCAGGGTCAGTCGTCGCGGTTGACGAAATGGCCGGCGTGTATTCCGCTTCAGTTTTCTCATCCCCCAAGTGACCGATGTCTCCTGGGACCTTGGGGGTTCCAAACTCTATGGGAGAAACGAAAAGCTGGGTAAACAACTATTATTCCAGTCTGAAAAAGAATCTCTAACGTTTTTCGATGGATGGCAAACGATTCTTTGAATAAATGGCCCACGTACGAAGGATCGTCTGTCAGTTTGAAGAAGGTAATACGTCGCGGTGACGCCCGAGACAACCAGAGACCCAGAAAGGGAGACTTGGCACATATTTGCGTCGGGGGTAAGGGGTCGAAGAATCGAAGAAAAATAGCCCCTAACGCAGAAATTCGAATTGACTGATATCCGTCTTTACAATATGTATTGTGCCGCGGTTTTTATAAACTTACCCATATTTATCAACCGGATCAAAAGTAAATATATATCTACACAGTGTGACGAAATATCTCAAATTTTAAATGAATACTTAGCTTTTGAATTCCAATAATTACTTATCAAAGTCAAAAAAGGTTCGTTTTTTTCCGTAGAATACAGAACTGTTGAAATTTCAAAGAAAAAATCGTCCTTTTTTTTTCATTATTGATTTTGGAAGCTTCATCCTTTACGATCTTTTACCAAAAAATGATCGTAAAGAAATTCAAAAAATCGTGCAAGATGTAGTGCTGAACATAACTGAGTGCACAGTCAAGTAACAAAACTAGGCGACAAAAAATCTGGAACGAAGAACAGAAATAAGAAAAAGAAAAGGTGAACAAGATCTCTTATCTGAAGGAGCTCTGTATAGACCGAGTAAAGGAGATTTAGTAATTTTTCAAGTCATATTGGAGAAAAATGTACTTCAAACTCAAAAGCCGAGAAACTACGTCGCTAGACACCGTAAACATCGGAACTTTTGAACAAATGATTATTTTCAGTTGAAATTTTAACCGAACTCATAAAACACTAGATTCGAGATAGTGGAACTTCCTCATCAACATTGGATGATAGGGATTTTTTACCTTCCCGCTATGAAAATTGAAAATTTTCAAAAAAAAGGGAAATTATTGGTTTCGGTCCGATTTTCGAAAATCGAGTTTTCATCAGATCTCGACGTTTTCGGTTCCTAAGGAGCTATTCTGACTATTTTTAGATGGACGTCCGTATGTGTGTGTGTGTGTGTGTGTGTGTGTGTGTGTGTGTGTGTGTGTGTGAGTGTGAGCGTAAACAAATTTTTGTCGTACGATATCTTTAGAACGAATCTACTGATTGGAATGGTTCTTGCGACGATCGAAACGGTTTATCAAGACTTAGATCTGATTAGATTTCGGAGTCGATCGGTCGAGTAGTTTCAAAGTTATTCGAAGAATAAAAATTTAAAAAAAAATTTCATGTTTTTAGCGCATAACTCCTAAACTGTTCGTGCGATTATTCTTAAAACTTAATCAGATTTAAGTCTTGAATAGCCCTTGCGATTTCCGCAAGATTCATCAAAATCGAACGATAAGTTTGAAAAATATTGCACGACAAAAATTTCTTTTTTTCATAGACGTGAGTTGATTTTGAATCACTTAATGTAGAATCTGTCAAATTGTTTGAAAAGTATTAAAAATTTCGCACATCAGCATACAGACTGAACGATGCCTTCTGACATCAAATATAACTCCCTGAAATTTAGGAATGTTGACATTTGACAAAAAATCAATTTTTGAAACTCAAACAAAAAATCAGGAAACCGGTTGACCTGTGGGGCAACCCTAAAACTTCCCGCTATATGTTAAATATACGTTACAATAAATCGATACTATTGTGTTTATAATACATTAAAGCAGGTTATAAGTATAGTTAGTTTTCCATATACAAATTTTTTTCCGTCTGATGTTTAATCAAAAATCGAGTTTTTTCGAATATCAACATTTCTAGGTTTTAGGGAGTTATATTTGATGTCAGAAGATATCGTTCAGTCTCAATTAAATTTAAGTCCTGGTATACCTTCTCGATCGCCGCAAGAATCATTCAAATCGGTTAACTCGTTCCAAAGGTATCGTACGAAGAAATTTTTGTCGTGCAATATCTTTTAAACTAGTCGTTCGATTTTGATGAATGTTGCTGCAATCGAAAGGGCAATCCAAGACTTAAATCTGATTAAGTTTTGAGACTGATCGCACGAACAGTCTAGGAGTTATGCGCTAAAAACCTGAATTTTTTTTTTTTTAATTTTTGGCGTTTTTTTTTTGACTTTGGAAATTTTTAAAAAAATAACCAAAAATAATAAAAATCCGAAAAAAATTGACGTTGCATTTTGAAGACCGGCAAATCGTATAGAAAATTTATTCCAAAATCGGAGGGGGTCGGGGTCATGGGTTGGTCGAAACGGCATGGACTACCCCATATACATTAGCCACTTCAAGTCATTTTGCTTTGAAATGATTGGTTCACCTAAGACCACGTTCGGTTCCCGGACTAAAGTTGCATGCTACGCAGTACTATCACCAGCGCTATGTAACTTCCGTAATTCTCAACTATGCAACAAGTATTTTTTTATTTTTTCAAAATGCTTTTAATAACGTACACGCGATAAACTGTAAAAAGTACTAGTACGGCAATGATACTGTTTCTAAGCAGTCCAACCCGAAAAAAACTTTCATTTGCCCAATAGTCGTGTAACCGGCCTACAGAAATTTGAAATAATTCTATTTCATTAAGCTTGAGGCTGCGAATGAGCTTTGAAACTTTCTTGTGATAACTGCGAGTTATAATTTTGAAGCAGGAGCTTGATTCTGGCAGCCACAGATATGCTAACGAGTTTATGTATGTGCGTACACGCGTTTTCCGTTTCATTTCTCAAACCAATTTCCTTTTCTTAGCTATAAGTAGGAAAGTAGTTCTCTGGGTGCGATAAAATGGTCGCTTATTGCGGCTATCGGCTCAGATTTTGGGGAACCGTAAGCTCGTTTAGTTAATGAAGGATTAAGCTCGCCCTGGCGAAAGACTAAGCCGTTTATACCGGAATAGCGTATAGGTAACATAGGTAGCGTAGGTAGCCGACTAGCTGTACCCTGGGAAAGGATTTCAACCAATTTTACCGCGACCTACTGGAATTGGCTTTCGTCGCCAGAACATATTAAAAGCAGGGTCACGCGACGAGAGACTTGGCCGGGGTAAAAAGGCAGAAAAGCCAGAAAAAAAACTTAACGAAAAGCTGAAGTAAGTAAAAAACAAAAACAGAAAAAAACAATATCCGGAGGCTTTGAAAATTTAATTCAAAAACCCGAAGTCAATTTTTCAAAAGTGTTGAGGGAGTTTTATCTGCTATAAGACGAAGAAAAAGAAGCAGAGCCGTTATATCGGAATGAAAAAAATAATAATAATTTTATTAAAATATGGAATTCAGTTTTTCATTTTTGTTTTCAGTGAATTTATTTATCGGGATAAATATATTTGATGAAAGGAATTATATTATACGTTTATTTTCTATGAATATTCATCGTGAGATTCTTGGTATGAAAAGAAGAGATAAAGAAAAACAACAAAAAAACAAAGGAAAAGAAACGAGAAAAATGGAATAAAAAATGCGATACCTCTGAGATGGATATTTTAATTAAAATTTTACCTGACGCGTCGGTCGTCATAACGGTCAAAAGGACGAGGACGCCTAAGGCTTGAAGAGCCGTACTTGGCCACATCTCCGCGCCTTGACGTACCGCGCTCAGCCCTCAGGAGGTCCTTCTGTCCCGTTCATCTTGACCCTGTAACAACACACTTTCATCATTCTCACGAATCAACAGTTTCACTGACAGTTTCGAGGTGGTTATTAAACTCGAGAAACGGTTTTAGTCGATCTTTTTATTTGTTTGTTAGGCACGATCATTAGTAAACGAAGTGCCTGACACATTGATCATCGCAAAATAGGTCCGTTTGATAAAAATGCCTAAGACCACCTAGGAAGCATGTTTTGGCATCCAAAGAAAAGTTCGCAAGTATTTTCGTTGGATATAGTTTTTTCTTACTCGCCTCAACGCAAAAATACATTTTAGCCATTTTTTTTCTATGGCCGGTTTTGCCCCCATCCGCTGAATTTTTTATCAGTTTCAGCAGAGCCACTCTGTATACCGTTTTATCTTACTCGCCTTGACTCGGAAATACCATTAAGTCATTTTTTTTTTTGGTGGCCGGTTTTGCCTAACCCTACCCTACAATCAACTTCTTCAATTATAAGAATGGAAAAAAATGTTGGTTTCAACTTTACAAGTACAAATGACTGGAATTTTTCAAAAATATTCGTTCTTTTGACGCGATTTTGTTAGCTTTCTTGCGAATTTGAATTTTTGAGGTTCAATCGGTAGCGGAGGTCCTAATAAGCACAAGGGTCAACAAATATCACTGGGGGATTAAAACAAGATCTGTATTTGCTCTTCCGGAATCCTGGTGACACCAGAGTTCGCAATAATTGCATCATTACGTTGCAACGCCGCTTCACACATCGATCGAGGACCAATTTTTTCTGGATTTACATTTTCCAATATCATATTAGCTACCCCATATGTTACAAACCACCAAACAAGAGCGAATTTTCGGCGGTCCAAGCCTTCCTGTTCTCCAGTGTTTGCAATCAAGAGTTTAGGTCCATTTACACCTCTGAAATATGTTTCAGAACCAATTTCGAAGAATTCTAGCCCATTGCAGTACCTATATACATCGCGGTCTAATTGAACATTTGCGAGCAATTTTAGTACTGCACTTTCAGTCGGATGTTCAACAAAGCTTTGCAGCATTCACAGTTGAGATTGAGGAGGAGGTTCGAACTGAACAACTCTACAATTTATGAAGACCATTTGTTTCCAACTACATTTCGTTGAAAGAAATGTTATTTCCACCCCAGACTAGACCAAAAGCAATCAAATCCATCCTATAATAGGCATCAAAATAAACTCTTCATTTGATTAGAATTATCATGTACTTGGATCAAAACCAGACGCATTTCGTAAATATTGTCCATTACATACCAACAGTGTTAATTTCCACCGTCAAACAAGAAACAAATTTTTATACCAATCAACGAAACTTTAATAGCTGAGGTCATGCTAGCAAATAAACAAGAATGAAAACAGTTTTTAGCAATTTGTGTACCATAAATAAAACAAAACTGGAGTTTCCAGATTTTGATCCTCGTCTACTCAGTTCATCTACTAGCTGTATTAATGTTCTGACGAGGAAAGTGCAATGTTGAAAGTTCTACATATGACCATAATGGGACACACAATGGCGGGAGGAATTCGTTGGCCAATTGCACGATGGGATAGGTAGTCGCGAGGTTGTGGAAAGTTTAGACCAAAGTTTTGCCACGGATGGAACAGCGGCGCAGCAACATTTCATTAACGCTAGTTAGCCAGCTAGAAGGAGCCCCAAATGAATTAGACCGAGTCTACGCTTGCAAGGGAGGAGACTGGAGACGAGCCTGTGGACGTTGGATTGTCCCGCTCGTTGAATGGAAAATTCTCGAGAGCCGAGGCCCAGTCCATTCTGCAGGGGTTGTCTATTGTCTTAAGCTTTAACCAAACGAAAGCCAAACGCATTGAACAAGACTGTGTTGGTGTAGTAGGACTCAAGTCCTGCCAACGAACGAAGAATCTTAATTCCCTGAGTCATGGAACCATTAGTCAACGAGACGTTGAAGAAGCGTACCAAAATTTGTAAGAGATTTTCGATTTTTTTTTTTTTATAAACCAATCTATTAGATCCAGGGTTCATGACGTACGTCCTAGAAATTGCGTGTTCTACTGCCCTCGAATAGATTGAATATTATTATTAGACAAGCTTTCATGCCATAAGATGTGCTTTTTCCTATAATTCACAACCGCGATCGAAATTTATAGATTCTATGTAAACTCTTTTGATTTCAAAGGGGTATGTTAGTGTGAAGCACATGAAGGTTACGACTAGTTGATCATTTCGAAACATGCTATGATCATTTGTTCGAAGTTGAACTTGAACTTTAATTCTTCTGAGTCGTAGTTAAAGTTATAACGCCACAAGTAGAATTCGGCATTTCGACAGTGTGGGATTTGTACAGCAAACGGTTCATCAGAACAATAAAAACAAAACGCTCAAACGTCGTCCATGCATGTGCCTTTGGAAGAATCCATCGACGAACTTTGACGACCCAATTCACCAGAAAAAAACTTGAGCTTTTTCCAAAGGCATTGAAATTTCGGACATTATTATTTATTCATCCACAAATTGTTAGGTCAGATTAACTTGATCGTGGATGGCTCGATATTCAAACATGATAAGAAGAAACTCTGCAAATCTCAAGATCCTAGGTTGAGTGATTCCGGAGAAATCGTGTAGATCAGGTCAAAAAGTTGATTTCGAGAAAATGGCTTAGATGTTTATTCGTTTCTAAGATCGTCTTGCACTCACTTGAATTAACAGTTATTCATAAATTTAATGATTGCGCTATATATGATGCTTTTTTTCATCTCTCACTGCCTTCTTAGCCTGTCTCCGATTCATGCTTTTTTAGTTTTGGGCCACTCGATCGCTTTCTGAAGTCTCATCTTGGCAAATTCTTCAGCTCCCAAGGGTTGAAGTGTTCGTTCAAGATGAGGCTTCAAGAAAAATAACAACAGAACCAAAAATCGATACAGGATAACTTTTCAGACTACCATGCGCCCTGAAAGGATCAAAAAGTTACCAACAAGTCCGAAGTATTCAGCGAGTAATTCCCATTTTCGTTCGGTTTACATAAAATATTGCCATGAAACGTATCTTAATTCTTCTTTTGGTAGGGACCATAGAAAAATCTACACATATCGCGGATACTTGCTTTTATAAGATTCAGACGTCGATTTTACGGAGTTTCAACGCAGAAGAATAATTTCAACTCGTGGTTGTAAGGCACGATTTTGGGCCACGTGAACATTCGCTTAGTCTACATTCGCGCCGTTTCATCAAGAGACTCGGTAGAGTCTCGCGCCAAGTACATTAAAAAGAGATTTTAACGCACGGCGCGAGACTCGACCGAGTCTCTATACCCGCATGAGAGCTCTACGGCGTATACGGCGATTGCATTATCCTTATATTTTCCGACTCGAGTTATACACGAGATTCAAATATTTATTTCAGAATATGGCTTCAAATAACTTTCATTGAAGCCCAATTTTTATGCAATCGGTGGACGGAGAGCTGAGATATAATATTCCGATTTACCGAAATGCTCAATGCGATCAAGAATTTTCGTCCTCTCCGTCTCTATCTACGTCGTCGTCGTCGCCATCCAGCAGTGTTGCCAGTACCGCTCGGAACGAAGTAGCCACGCCGTGGCGCGCGTATAACCCCGACGTAGCCTATAAGGCGGGAAAATTTCAAATCAAGAGTTTCGCGCCAAGTACGTTAAGAAGAATTTTCAACGCGCGGCGCGGGACTCGATCGAGTCTCTATACCCGCATGAGAGCTCTACGGCCTATACGGCACTTGTACACGGAGAAAAGATTATAGTGAAATTTCCCATGGATTTCCTAGAGATGAATGAGGAAATTTGTACGTTTCAAACAGCGAGCGTCGTGGCACGAATTTTAATTCAGTGTAACTCCAAAACTATAGATCATACAACAAAATGCAGAATATAAAAAAGTTTCAGCCTGAAGTAAACTTCAAAGTGATGACATACAAAACAAGCGGCTTTAGGCTGTCCATGTGCCAGCCCTTCAACTTCCCGTTCTCACGCTAATTTGAGCTTAAAAAACTTGCCATCATAAATTTTGCATATCTGACTTCAGGTTCGTAATCAGCGCCCCAAACAACCTTGTGGTACCAGTTTTCATTCGAATCCATTCATCCATTCTCAAGACATCATGATTTTTATTTTATTTTTCAGAATTTTGTTATTTAAATGAATCGAAAGAAAAATCTGACTTTAGGTTCGTAATCAGCGCTCCAAAAAACCTTGTGGTACCAATTTTCATTCGAATCCATTGATCCATTCTCAAGATATCGTGATTTTTATTTTATTTTTCAGAATTTTGTTGTTTAAATAATTCGAAAACTACTAAACCGATCGAAACAAAAATTTAATCAGTTCTAAGTTTCGAAGAGGCACGTCGATTGAGACCAAGTTGATCAAAATCTAATCGCTCGTTCTCGAGATATCGTCGGACAAAAAAATTGATCACATACATACATACATACATACATACAAACATACATACATACATACATACATACACACTAGGGTGGCCCTTAATATGGGTGAAAAAAAAAAATTTTCTCTCACCCCTCAAATTGACTCGAAATACTGAAAAATGATTTTCAAAAGTGAAATCCGCTCTTAATATCAAGAGACTCGGTAGAGTCTCGCGCCAAGTACATTAAAAAATTTTTTTTTTGTACGTAGCGACTCTCCGAGTCTCTTTACAGCTACGGCAATTTTCCGCGGAGTGGGGGAATAATGTTTTCTCTGTCCCACCGTATTTGGTGAAATCATGCAGATCTACGATTAAATGTGAGAATGAGGATCGAAAGAGCTTTCATTTAAGCCCAACATCAATAGAATCTGTGCACGTATAGCTGAGATATGATTATTTTTAATTTTGAGGTGGCTCGTTTCACGTTCTCAGTTTTTCTCCCTTTTCAGCACAATTCATCGCTCCAGGCCATTGCGCATGCGCGTCGATCTGTCAAACTGAGAGTTCAAGTCAGCCGAAATGTAAAAGACTTAATTGTGCAAAATTCACAAAGTGATGTTTGATTGAAAACTTTCCACAGAGTAGGAGGTAAACATGTTCGAATATGGACCCGATATCTTTTAAACAACAACAAATATTAAGGGGACCAGTACAGCTTGGTTTTGGAAATTCGGAGTACTCCAAAATGCATTTATTTCTCAGCCAAAGTTTATTTCACATCAAAAAAAAATTTTCTTCGAAAACCTTTGTCGTAAGGTTTCAGGCACATCGTTGTTCCGATCAAGGTCGTTGAGGACTCATTTCGTTCAGAAAAGAAATCCTCATCATGTGAACGAGGGAATTTTTTTACAATTTCGTTTTGGCCAAGTTATTTGCAAATTAGTAGTCTAAATATTGGAAATTTTTGATAATTGGCGGTAACTTTTCACATGATTTTTTTTTCACCAATCCCTACGTTCATACGATGTAGAATTGCTGTCTGAAGAAAGCAAGACCTTGAGCGGTTGGATTGGACCAACGATGTACCTGAAACTTTACGACAAAGTTTTTAGAGCAAAATTTTTTTTCGATGTGAAATAAACTTTGGTTGACAAATAAATAAATTTTGGAGTACTACAAATCTCCCAAACCAAGCTGTACTGGTCCCCTTAACCTATGTGATTTATCGTTTCCCTCACGAGCTCGAGTCTTCGAGGTTATGTGAATACCCGTAATAATATTCCCTCTCGGCTAGCATAAGAAAATGAGGAAGCAGGAGATAAAATTGCTATATTTTGTGCAGTGACATTACTTACAACTATATGAACTATATAAACTGTAGCAAATGTTATTAAAGTAATGATATCCCCTACGCAGAAGCACGTGAGGTAAAAATTTTCGAAAAGTATAAAACATATTGCATCAGGAGCAATGGAATAGTCATTAGAGACTGTCATCTAAAACTTATGCATATTTAGTTCATTTTATATGTCATAAAGAATTATATCTCATTTCAGGCTCACGATCATGTCTAAATCTAGTTTAAATAGATCTTTGAATAAAGTTCAGTCTACTAATTAAAAAGTTCAATATACTTCAAAAAAAGTCTAATCAACTTTAGTGTCTTATAGCTCAGTTTTTTTACAGTTGATGAGTGCTATTTTGATACATAGTTCATGATTTTTTGAAATTTTGTAGCCTTCGCTGAACATAGATTTAGTTCATCGAAGAAAAAGTGGTTGTCGTAGGGTACAGGTTGCTGCGTTGCATATATATATGAATGGAATTTAGGGCCAAGCCAATATTATCTCATGAATTTAACTTTTAAATATGAGAATTTTTATATTATAAGACACTTTTTTTTAAAAACAATGGAAAAAAAATCTTACAATCATAGATTTTCATGTCCAAAAATCAAATTCATGAATTATTATTTGATTGGCCCTAAATTACAATATCGTATGGAATATTTCCTCCAAATTTGAAGAAATTTCATGCAACACAGCAACCTGTACCTTACGACAACTAATTTTTCTTTAATGGACTAAATCTATGTGCAGCGGAGACCACAAAATCTTGAAATATCATGAACTATCTATCAAAATAGTACTAATCAACCGTGAAAAAAACTGAGTCAAAAAAATGTTTTCTCAGACCGTAGCAGTACTTTAAAAAAAATTATTCTCCAGGTGGGTATACTCCCTTAAATCAACGATGAATATCATTTTATCTCTAACATTTAATACAATAAATATGAAAGATAGAGACAATTTTTATTGTCACTAGTAGACCAAGATTTATGAGTAAACTTATAGATATCTTCATTCGGAGACTACAAATACTATTTGCTATATTATAATTTTTGTTTCTATAGAATTACCGCAGTATTTTTTTCATGTGGAAATTAATACTTTGGGCTCAAATTTTGATTCAGTACAGGAGCTATAATCAAAATGTTAAATTTTCTAAACTCATGCAAAATTCATTCTGGAATATCTTCTGCGTACAGTTAAAGGGTGATTGACTGTTGCTTTCAGGTTATTTTAATATCACCGTGCTAGGCAAACCGCTCATATCCAGTGACAAGAATCGTTTATAAGAATCGAAAAAATGTGAATTATGACCGATAGTATGACAAGGTATAAGGTTTTAGGGGCTACCTGAGTGCTATTTATTTCCATTGTAGCCAGCGATCAACATTCAACTGTCTTTTGTCTCTAATGTTTTGACGTAATGAATATTAAAAATATAGATAAATTTTCATTGTTATCAGTAGACTAAGATTCATGAGTGAATTTATAAACACTCTGTACCACATTATAATATCTGATTTGATAGAATCGTCGCTGTAGTTTCTTCGTGTCAAAACTAATCTTCGGTCAAATTTCGTTTCAATTCTACATTCATGTAAGGCTGATCTCCAGATATTCCCTGCGTCACAGTTACAGAGTAATTGACTCTACCTGGAATTCGAATCCACAGAGTTCAGAAGTATAGTGCATATTTGTTGTAAATAGAAGCTACTGTGTTAGCCAGTACCGCATTAATTATAGCTGTCAATATGGTGATTTTCTTGTTCATATTTACACATGGCTTATCAGAACGCATAGCAATGAAATTAACAAGCCCAGGTTTGTCAGCTGGCATAAGGTCCTAAGCGCCATCATACGACCATTTGCCATTTTTAAATTCAAAATGTATAATTTTTTCCTACGTATAAATTATACAATTCTTCGTACAATTCATTATGAACAAGACTTAGTACGAATCGAGATAGTACAAAAAGTAATGAAATCCCCCCAAAAGCACCTGTGGTGCAAAAACCTTTCGCCAAGTACATTAATGTGATATTTCCCACAAAAATAGTTTTGTAGCCATTTAATCTACAAAAGTATTGAAATCAATGGACGTCGCCAAGTACAAATAAATTTGCTCCCAATTAATTTCTGAATGTAATCTAGTCTTGGTGGGAATTTACATTTCGATATGTATAATGTGCGTAACACGTAATAACATGGAACATACGAACTCATAAGATCAATTAAAATCAAAATTAGGAAGAAACAAAGACAAGAAAAAAAAATTTGGAGGTAGTGGTACTTGGCGGGAATTTTTGTAAAAATTAAAATTAAAAATTAAAAATGCCCGCCAAGTACCACTACCTCCAAATTTTTTTTTCTTGTCTTTGTTTCTTCCTAATTTTGATTTTAATTGATCTTATGAGTTCGTATGTTCCATGTTATTACGTGTTACGCACATTATACATATCGAAATGTAAATTCCCACTAAGACTAGATTACATTCAGAAATTAATTGGGAGCAAATTTATTTGTACTTGGCGACGTCCATTGATTTCAATACTTTTGTAGATTAAATGGCTACAAAACTATTTTTGTGGGAAATATCACATTAATGTACTTGGCGAAAGGTTTTTGCACCACAGGTGCTTTTGGGGTTGATATTAACCCGTGCCCCAAAGGCCCTTTCAAGGGCGAATCTACGATAACTATGGTGCCCCGATTTGACAACGGATCTTAATAGAACTCGACGAGATAAGACGAAAATCAAGAATAAAATTCTTCGACATCTCGCTTAGTTTTCGAGATATCGAAGTTTAAAGTTCAAATTTTTTTTTCTTTCATGTATTTTGATGTCGTTTTTTTGAAAATCCCGAACAAATGAGCTAAAGTTGAAGAATAATAACCATCCCTAGGGTTACCGATCACATCGATACCGATCGCATATATATTCAAAAAATAATCATCTCTCAGGCTACTGATCGCATCATTATGGGTCGCATATATGAAAAATAACCTCTATTGCAAAGTACGGCTTATCGGGAAAAGGTTCTTTGAAAAAACAATAGAATAAAGGTAAAATAGTGGAAAAAAAATTTAATCTCCACACGACAAAAAATT
The DNA here is from genome assembly GCA_949628255.1 of Macrophya alboannulata. NCBI lineage: Eukaryota > Metazoa > Arthropoda > Insecta > Hymenoptera > Tenthredinidae > Macrophya > Macrophya alboannulata. The sequence continues at coordinate 29,959,928 of OX451207.1, read as the reverse complement.
TTTGAGATATCGATCTTACAAAGTCGATATCTTGCCACGTATTCAATATCGGTCATATTCGATCATTTATTCTGAATCACCATAAAAAAATCTCAAAATATATGAAAAAAATAAATAAAATTTGAACTTTGAACTTCGATATCTTGAAAACTAAGCGAGATATCGAAAAATTTTATTCGTGATTTTCGTCTTATCTCGTCGAGTTCTTTTAAGATCCGTTGTCAAATCGCGGCGCCACAGTCACCGTAGACTTGCCCTTGAAAGGGCCTTTGGGGCACGGGTTAATATCAAAATTAAGAACGGATTTCACGTTTAAAAATCATTTTTTAGTATGTCGAGTCAATTTGAGGGGTGAGAGAATTTTTTTTTTTTTTTTCACCCATATTAAGGGCCACCCTAATACACACATCATACATACATACACACACACAGACGTCCATCTGAAAATGATCGGAGATGATTCTCTAGACTTCAAAACGTCGAGATTTAGCAAAAACTCAACTTTTCATTTTCGGGGTGAATACAATAACTTCCTCTTTTCTCTGATATCAGCGAAACGGGAAGTTAAAAATATGGTGGTTCCGTAAAGTTGAAAAAAAATTATTATACAATTAGTGTTAAAAATTTCTCAATAATCATACGTCTTTTGGGGTTAAAAGTTTCAGAGAATAATCTTCTATAGGGCACTTGAGGCATATATGGCCCACCTCATTTCAAATTGCTTTATATCATTTTTACTTAAAGATAATTATCTCATGAAGGCGGCAAGTGTTGGTTCTTATAATTTTCAACATACATTTGAATGAATAATATGTCTTTATGCCTCGTGATTTTGACTATAATATAAACAAAATAATGGCACTAGGTAGCCTAACAAGGCCTGGGTTGTTTCTCAAGGCCTTTTCGGAAAACCATAAAACCATTTTTGAATAATTTTCTAATTAGATTTGAAGTGTAAGCACTCATCAATTTATTCTTATATTAGGTATATCATTTGTACCAGAATGATACTTCCAAACAAGATTGACTTCGAAGAAGGAACAGGCTTTATTATGCGATGCACATAGGCCTTATTATCCGCACTTTTCAATATTGGTAATATAATCAGAAGTATTAAGGATATAGTTTATACTGGATTGGTGTTAGCTGTGAATCTTCATTTTTCATGTTCCCTTTAATAACCAATACATTTACACTATTGTAAGTCCAGTATTTTTGAGATAGGCCTCATTATACTCTAGGCCTGATTACCTTCCGGTACCTTAGTGTAAGAAGAACGTGCATAAATTTTAGTATGCAGCCAGATTTAGCTTAGAAGATATATGAATCTTTTACTGAATTTATTTCGAAACAAAACCAACAATGAAAACTTTGTATCACAAGGACTTCGTATCGACTGATAAAATCTTCGAGAATCGTTAAATAAACAGAACTTTATATTCTGTACTTTCATTCCTTCAATTTCGCAGAACGCTGAAAAAGTTGTATTTTTGGTTCGAAATAAATTCGGTAAAAAATTCATATCTCCTAGACGAAATCTAGCACCATGATAAAATTTATACCCATTCTTTTTACACTATAAAGGAATATTCTCTGAAATTTTGAGCGATAAAAAACGTATGGTTGTTGAGACATTTTCAAAACTAATTTTACAATAATTTTCTTTCAACTTTCCGGAACCCCCATATTTTTAACTTCCCGTTTCTCTGATATCAGAGAAAAGAGGAAGTTATTATATTCACCCCGAAAATAAAAAGTTGAGTTTTCACTAAATCTCGACGTTTTGAAGTCTAGAGAATCATCTCCGATCATTTTCAGATGGACGTCTGTGTGTGTGTATGTATGTATGTATGTATGTATGTATGTATGTATGTATGTATGTATGTATGTATGTATGTATGTATGTATGTATGTGATCTGATAGAACTGATTAGATTCTGGATTTGATTGGTCCAGTAGTTTTCGAGATATTCGAAGAACAAAATTTTGAAATAATTAATTCAATCCACGATATTTCGAGAAAGGATCGACGGATTCCAATAAAAATTGGAATCTCAAGGTTTTCTGGACCGTTGAACACGAATACAAGGACAGATTTTTTTAACCCCTCTCATCTGAAAATTGCCCACCAATAATTATTTTAGGAAATCGTCATACATCCTTTTTTTTGTTTCCTTGAAAAATTTGAACGGGAAGTTTTAGGTCTGACCCATCGTGGTCAGCCGATTTACCTGCTTGTTCTGTATGTCATCGCCTAGTTATCACTTCAAACTGAAATTTTTTTATACGTAACATTTTTTGTGAGATGTATAGTTTTTGAGTTATCCTCAATTGAAACACGGATATTGTCGATTTCCGCATATATCGTATCAGCTGCTAACGTCTGAACGTTTTTTAATAAAAATCTACAAAAATTCATACGTACTCTTATTAAATGCCACAAGCATTTCTTGAAGCTTGAACCGATTTTTAGAGGGTTAAAATTTATACAATTCATCATGAACAAGACTAAGTACGAATCGAGATGGTACAAAAAGTAATGAAATCCCCCCCCCCCCCCCCCCCCCCCCCCCCCCCCCAAAAAAAGCACCTCTGGTGCAAAAACCTTCCGCCAAGTACATTAATGTGATATTTCCCACAAAAATAGTTTTGCAGCCATTTAATCTACAAAAGTATTGAAATCAATGGACGTTACCAAGTACAAGAATGTGATCCAGTCTTATAGTTTTCGGTAGGAATTTCCGTTTCGATATAGGTATACATTAGGGTGGTCCTTATTTGGGGTTCGGACGAATTTTTACTGGGCCGCCCGCCAGATCAGCTCCAAATAATTCAAAAACAATGTGGAACAAGTTTTAGCCGTCTATCTTGAAAATTGGCCAATACCAGAGGGGGGGGGGGGGGGGGGGGGGGGGGGATTTTCCCCTTTGAAATACACGTGTTCTTTCGATTTTTCAAAAACCTGCGTAATAGAGCGTCTTGAACTCTTTCTAAAAATCTCGAATACTCACGAATGCGTTCCTGGTACCCATATTCTACATCCAGATGGATGAATCAAACTTCTGATTCAATATTGACAGCTATAGGGGTCATTCCATAAGAGGAAACATTTTTTGGTCAATGACCCCCATTTATTGAAATTCTCTTCTTTTTTCTTGCTGTAAAATTAACTTAAAATTTTAGGATCAGAATTTTTTAGTTCATGATAAATAATTTCAATGCCAAACTTTTTCTGAAATAGTTTTCCAGCAACTATAGAAAAGAAAAGAAAAATGTTTCCTCTTATGACATGACCCCTATATAGCTGCCGAGGTTGAATCAGAAGTTTGATTTATCCATCTGGATGTAGAATATGGGTACCAGGAACGCATTTGTGAGTATTCGAGATTTTTAGAAATAGTTCAAGACGCTCTAGTACGCAGGTTTTTAAAAAATCGAAAAAACACGTGTATTTCAAAGGGGAAAATCCCCCCCCCCCCCCCCCCCCTCTGGTATTGGCCAATTTTTAAGATAGACGGCTGAAACTTGTTCCACATTGTTTTTGAATTATTTGGAGCTAATCTGGGGGGCGGCCCGGTAAAAATTCGTCCAAGCCCCAAATAAGGACCACCCTAGTATACATATAATGTGCGTAACACGTAATAATATGCGACCTACGAACTCACAAGAAAAGATCAATTAAAATTAAAATTAGGAAAAAACAAAGAAAAGAAAAAAAAATTTGGAGGTAGTGGTACTTGGCGGGCATTTTTGTAAAAATCAGAAGAAAATATAAATGCCCGCCAAGTACCACTACCTCCAAATTTTTTTTTCTTTTCTTTGTTTTTTCCTAATTTTGATTTTAATTGATCTTTTCTTGTAGTTCATACGTCGCACATTATTACGTGTTACGCACATTATATGTAGGGGAAGGTGGGGCAAAGCCGGCCTGTGGGGCAAAACCGACCACTCAAAAAAAAATGAGAAAATAGCATTTTCGTGTCAATGCTGGTCACACAAGACGGTATGCAAAGTGATTCCGCTGAAAACGAAAAAAAAATGGGAGGGTGGGGCAAAACCGACCACCTCCAAAATAATGGCTAATCGGCATTTCCGCGTTAAGGTGAGTAAAATAATACGGTACGCAACGTAACTCCGCTGAAAACGAGAAAAAGGCGCGTAGGTGGGGCTAAACCGAACACCCCGAAAATAATGACAACTACACGGAGAAAAGATTATTGTAAAATTTCCCAAAGCACCTATGGAAATTTCCCATTTCCTATAGAAAAGTCGACTGTTTGCGACGTCCATAGTGAATTTTGCAAGATATCAAGGTAATCTTTTGCTTGTAATATAGGAGTTTTCTCCATGTACTATAGAAATTTGTACTATGTTCAATGCTAAAATATCCTAATCAGCACTGCTAAATTCATAATGTAGACATAGGGAAAATCACCATGCAGCCAACATGGTAATTTTTCCTACGTGGCGAACATGGTAATTTTTCTCATGCCTACATTGTGTAATTAGCAGTACTGATTGGGATATTTTACCATTGAACATAGTAAAAATTCTTATAGTACATGGAGAAAACTCCTATATATCACGAGCAAAAGATTACCTTGATATCTTGCAAAATTCACTATGGGTAAAACTTTCCCTCTAGGAAATAGGAAATTTCCATGTGTCAAATAGGGTAAAATATCCTATTGGATATTTTACTATATTCTTTTCTCCGTGTAGTGGTCATTATTTTCGGGATGGTCGGTTCAGCTCCACCTACGTGCCTTTTTTTCATTTTCAGCGGAGTTACGTTGCGTACCGTATTATTTTACTTATCTTAACGCGGAAATGCCGATTAGCCATTATTTTGGAGGTGGTCGGTTTTGCCCCACCCACCCAATTTTTTTTTCATTTTCAGCGGAATCACTTTGCATACCGTCTTGTGTGAGCAGCATTAACACGAAAATGCTATTTTCTAATTTTTTTTTTGGGTGGTCGGTTTTGCCCCACAGGCCGGCTTTGTCCCACCTTCCCCTATATATCGAAACGTAATATCATATACTTCTAAAGTCCAATGTAGGCAAATTTCCAGCTCACGATGGCTTGAAATAATTGCGAACAATCAGGCTCCAAAAAACAAACAAAGATAGGACCAAATAATAGTGCAGGCTAACATGCCTCCTTGAATAAAATCAACGGAGATTCGACCACCAATAAGTGCGTATATGTGTTCTATATGTATAGTTGACTTGAGAATTTCTGTCTGGTCCTTCCGTTTGCAGAATAATTCTTGGCAATTGACTTTAGAATGGCTCAAAGCCGGATATATACGTGTATGTATAATGTATCTGTATGAATAGAGGCTGGTCTCAGATTGGATCTGGCGTTGAGTTGCTACGTAGACGCTCTTTAGAGTTTGAGGACAACTCGGCGGGTCTAGTTGATGTATTCTGGTCAAGGGGGGTACCAGAGTCCCAGGGCTTCGGACTCCGGGATTCTGCAAACGCCAAATCACACCCGATCCTTTGCAAAGCCGGGCAGAACGACCAGCTCGTCAAAATTCACTTCACGACGGGTCGTTAGTCCACAGTATAAAAGTGACACCTCATAGCTTTGACCCCACATACACTCTCAAACCACAGAATTCGTTGGTGACTAGGCAGTCGAAAATGGACTTCTTTTTTATTACATTTCTCGAAAGTACCATCCTTTTTGAATGAAAGGACGTTTGTTTCATATCAAAATTCGCAAAATTGTTAATTTGACAGCCGAAAAGGGCGAATGGTGCACGGACTCGATTTTTTGGATTTCACCCGGCCACAGGTAAGTGAGCGTTATTAACAAGCTTTAGAATCACGTTACTACTCTTTCAGAGCTCATTGCGCAAGGTCTGTATTAATAATTGTACGTTGAAATTTATAAAAATCTTCAAACGCGTGTTTCTTCGATTATGAGCGAACGGAGGTTCAGATCGACTTACAAAATTCACAGGATGTGTAAAATATGTGTAATTTTCCGCTAAACCTTTGGTGCATGTTGTAAAAATGCGAATTTCAACCAAAAAACATAAATCGCGGTTTATTAAAGCAGAATGGGTCAGAATTCTTCGTGTCCAACAAAGTAGCCGTTTGTTCGGCCACCAATTTATTATAATGTTCTTTTTATTTTCCCTTTTATTTTAGGTTAGCTGGAAAACTACAATTCTACAATCGGACGTCCCACGAGAAAAGGTTGATTACTTCACTTGTAAAGAGTTCTATGAAGAAAAATCTAAAAACAGACATTGAAATGTTCATCAGCGTATCAAATTGTACATATCCAATGTCAACTTTTCTCCAACATATCTGATAGCAATAAACATTGAGTAAAAAGATATATCTGTATTTGCTTACATTTCTTCACAACCGAGTCCCAAAAATAGTATATTGTGTACCAAGGGCGTAAAGTGGCCTTTTTGAGACCGAGTACTGCAAACACACGAGGTCATGAAGCCCACAAGCCCTAGGTGCACACCATATTTTTCTGTGATTTTTGACAGGGTTTGACTTTCGTGTTTTTCGCGCTCAAAACGGGATAGAGTCCCTTTTACACGATTTTGGAGTCATGGGCTCAAGATGTCAGGAGCGGGCATAAAAGTGACTTTCACGCCCGCTGCGGACTCCTTTTTGTCTGCTAGTTGGAAAACGGTCACTTTAGGCCTGCTCGAAAACCGCAAAAATTGTGCCTCTGTGACAAAATTTTTGTTTTCGACTACCTAGTCCCCTTCAATGTCATAAGCAAAAGATATTAATTTCGATAAAAATTCGAAATCCAGCGATGTCGGATAAATTGTACACAAATTCATACAATTTTTCTGAAAATCATTTCTCAAATATTTTTTCACTCCAACGGTTTGAAATTTTCCCTCTCCTGAAATATGGCACATACGTAGCTCGTCGCGGAATCTCTTGAAATGATGTGAAATCGTTTGAAATCCTTGGAAATCTTTTGGAATTCTTTGAAATCTTTTGAAATCTTTGTTGGATTTATGCGAAGTCATTCGAGATCCTTTGAAATCAGATAAAATCTTCGACTTACTTTCAGATCTTTGAAATAATTGAAAATCATTTTAAATCTTCGAAATCCTTTGAAATCTTTTCAAGCCTTTTGGAATTGTTTGAATCATTTAAAGTCATTTGATATCTTTGAAATCTTTTAAATCATTTGAAGTTATTCGAAATCTTTTGAATTTGTTCCAAATTATTTAAAATTCTGTAATCCAGGAATCTGGTATGCACAAAAACTCAGAGTGTTTGACCCCTTGTCTCGAAAGTTGACACGCTGAAAATGCCTATCTCAAGTGGCATAACTGGGTACCTTAATTAGCACCTCATTCTCAGTGCGTCACGTTCGTTAATTTGTAAACATTACTAAACAAGCAGGTAAGTCGGCTGGTCTCGACGGACCAGCTCTAGAACTCACGATTCAGATTTTGCAAGCTCAAAAGAATAATATTCTATGCGGAAGAAGTTTGAATAAAAGAATAAGAAAGGGATTACGAGCGAGGAGTTGATTTTTTTATGTCCAGCAAAAAAACTACTGGATTGATTATTTCCGAAATTTGACCAGATTTAACTTAAAACAAATCCTATCGAAGGAATCCAATATCGTAAAAATCGGATGATCGGTTCTTGAGAAATCATCGATCGAAATTTATCTCTTGGAAATTACTTGATCGATCAATTCCAGAATATATTCAGTTCTAAGTCAGGAAGAACCGCATTGATTGATATAAGAAACGATGAAATACGTCAATTCGTTCTCGTGATATCGTGGGACGAAGAATTGATCAGGCACAGACATACCCAGACGTTTATCTGAAAATTGTTTAGGCGTGATTCTTCGGATCTCAAAACATGGAGATTTGATAGAAACCCAAATTTTCATTTTTCGGGCGATTATAATAACTTCTCTTCTTCTTAAACGGGAAGTTGCAACAAAATAGACAGATTTTTTTACAGCTACACGAATATGACCTTCGCTTTACTCACAGGCCGAATTTCGACCAACATTCTTTCACGCCTCTGGAGCAATTTTTGCAACTTTACTTCGGACGGTTCAAAGTCGTGTACCAAGAACCACAAACCAAATTTTTTCCAAACGATTTGATACGAATTTGCAGAAATGGGAATAAACTAAGCCAATTCGCTACCAGGTTTCAAACAGTTCACGAGCTTTCGCTCCGTGCAAAGTATATAAGCCAGTCATTAAAACAGATGATTCCAAAAATGAGAATATAAGTCGAAAATATCAGTCACACTGCTTTTGTGAAGCCAAATGACTTTTCATTGTAGTATGTACAAGTCAATTGTGGACATTACGGAGCCGAAGGCCGGGAACATATAAATTATTGTACAGCTTATCTATTCGGTTTAGGCAATCGGCAAAAGTTGGAACTATCTCAAATTGACGGTTTTAAATCCCGTTCGAAAAACATCATGCCGACCTATGTGGACAGCCGCAATATTCATTCGCCATTTTGAACAGACTGATATTTTGAGTTCTGAATTTATTCGCAATTTGATGGCAGCGCATGAAGTGCCCAAACCGAATAGACAAGCTGTACATGCGTACGTTGCGTATTTAAACTATACAAGGTGTCCCATTTAAAAAAAAGCATGAAAATAAATCAAAAAGATGTTTCAGAAGAAATTCACAGTATTTTAAGGGGGTCATTTGATAATAATATGTTTTCTTAATTTTTATAGGGTTTTATGGGGTTCTTATGAAGTAACTTTTGTTTCTCCGAAAGGGAACTCCTATTTTTTTAGTGCAGGTTCGTAATCTATAGAAAAAAATACGATACTTTTTAGGAAACTTTTTTCTTCAAGTTCAATTCCTCGTCATGAAATAATAAAGTTTATACGTACCTCATGAAAACCCCATAGAACCCTATAAAAATTAAAAACCCATCACATTATCGAATGTCCCCTTCTGAATCCTATAACTTTTGTCTGAAACATTTTTCTGTACGACCTCATCTTTTCGATTTATTTTAATGCTTTTTTCAAAATGGGACACCCTGTGTAACCTGGCGTTGAAACTAAACTGCAAATAGTCGAGACTCAGCAGACGAAACTGGAATCCAAGTTCGGAACAATTCTGTGTTTAAGCTCGGCTAGCAATTAACGAAACTGAGAAGCTGACGTGCGTGTCTATCCCAGGTAGGAATAAGTTTTCCGGGCAGAACCTCTAGTTGTGTAACGAAATAATTCATCGAACAGTTAATCCCACCGTCTTGAAAGATAATCGTAGTTGAATGCACCCGCGAGCTACTTTAGTTCCATCGGATTCTTGGCGAATGTAATTCATGCTCGTTTGTGTATAGAAAATCGGATCAAGTAACAGGTGCCGTTTCTGATTTCGTGATAATTACTAGGCTAATTAAGGCCAGAGAGTAATTAAAGCAAACGCTCCGAGCGCGAATGGGAATCTTTCAAAGATAACATCCTTTACCTTGAATTGAATAATAACTTTTATCACTTTTTACTGTGCAGAGTTAGAAAACTTTCCAGTCGCTATTCAATGCAGTACTAATTGTTAATAGAACTCGAAACCATAAACTTTTAGTATTTAATATCAGCTCCATTTCTGTTGAGCTAGTATAAATTAATAGCCGGAGGAAAAATACTCGTTAATATTAATACGCTGTCTCAAAACCATCCGAATAATGGGAAAATTGCGTTACCGATATAGTTAAACGAGCTCTTCTACCTACCTCCACGGTCAAGAGTCAAAGCGTATGCGCTACTACACTTAGAATTGATTTACCTTAATTGTGAGTGCTTACAGACGAGGTACTAGCGGACAGGGCAGAAACTGAGGCTGCAGAAAACTCCCTCGTTTAAATTTAGTGGAACGAATTTTAACTCAAGAATTTTATGAAATGTGATATAACAAGTTTGGTATTCTCGAGAAAAAAAAGACGTAGATACAGTGATCAGCATTTAGTGTTTCTGTACTAAAGTTTAATGTGACGGATATAGTCGTGTCACATACTCCCAAAGTACATGATTTATTTATATAATGATTCAACATACTGGAACATAAATGATAATGACCGAAGTAACAGATTGATAAATATTGAAAAACGTTTTTCGATTATTTCACCACCGTCCCGATTAAAGGGACCAGTACAACTTGGTTTGGGAAATTTAGAGTACTCCAAAATTTATTTATTCGTCAACCAAAGTTTATTTCACATCAAAAAAAAATTTTCCTCCAAACACTTTGTCGTAAGGTTTCAGGCACATCGTTAGTCCAATTCAACCTCTCAAGGTCTTGCCTTCTTCAGACAGCAATTCTACATCTTATGAACGTAGGGATCAGTAAAAGAAATCAGGAAACCGGTTGACCTGTGGGCCAACCCTAAAACTTCCCGCTATATGTTAAATATACGTTACAATAAATTGATACTTTTGTGTTTATAATACATTAAAGCAGGTTATAGGTATAGTTAGTTTTCCATATACAAATTTTTTTCCGTCTGATGTTTAATCATAAATCGAGTTTTTTCAAATATCAACATTTCTAGGTTTCAGCAAGTTATATTCGATGCCAGAAGATATCGTTCAGTCTCAATTAAATTTAAGTCCTGGTATACCTTTTCGACCTCCGCAAGAATCATTCAAATCGGTTAACTCGTTCCAAAGATATCGTACGACAAAAAAAAAAATTTTTGTTGTGCAATATCTTTTAAACTAGTCGTTCGATTTTGATAAATGTTGCTGCAATCGAAAGGGCTATCCAAGACTTAAACCTGATTAAGTTTTGAGACTAATCGCACGAACGGTTTAGGAGTTATGCGCTAAAAACCTGAAATTTTTTTTTTTTTTAATTTTTATTTTTCGAATAACTTTGGAACTACTCGACCGATCGACTCCAAAATCTAATCAGATCTAAGTCTCGATAAACCCTTTCGATCGCTACAAGAACTATTCCAATCGGTCAATTCGTTCTAAGGCTATCGTACAACAAAAAATTAGTTACACACACACACACACACACACACACCTACGGACGTCCATCCAAAAATAGTCGGAATAGCTTCCTAGGACCTCAAAACGTCGGCATCTGATGAAAACTCGGTTTTCGAAAATCGGACCGAAACCAGTAACTTCCCTTCTTTTATGAAAATTTTCAATTTTCATAGCGGGAAGTTAAAAATCAGGAATCCGGTTGACCTGTGGGCCAACCCTAAAACTTCCCGCTATGTGTTAAATACGTTACAACAAATTGATACTATTGTGTTTATAATACATTGAGAAAGGTTATAAGTATAGTTAGTTTTCCGTATATGAATTTTTTTCCCGTATGATTTTCAATCAAAAATCGAGTTTTTTCAAATGTCAACATTTCTAGGTTTTGGGGAGTTATATTTAATGTAAAAAAATATCGTTCAGTCTCAATTACATTCAAGTCCTGGTATACCTTTTCGATCGCCGCAAGAATCATTCGAATCGGTTAATTCGCTCCCAAGGTTTAATACGACAAAAAAATAAATTTTTGTCGTGCAATATCTTTCAAACTATAATCGTTCGATTTTTACGAATCTTGCGTAAATCTGATTAAGTTTTGAGACTCATCGCAGGAACAGATTAGGAGATATGCGCTAAAAACATGAAATTTTATTTTTTAACTTCCCGCTATGAAAATTGAAAATTTTCATAAAAGAAGGGAAGTTACTGGTTTCGGTCCGATTTTCGAAAACCGAGTTTTCATCAGATGTCGACGTTTTGAGGTCCTAGGAAGCTATTCCGACTATTTTTGGATGGACGTCCGTATGTGTGTGTGTGTGTGTGTGTGTAACTAATTTTTTGTCGTACGATATCTTTAGAACGAATTGACCGATTGGAATAGTTCTTGTAGCGATCGAAAGGGTTTATCGAGACTTAGATCTGATTAGATTTTGGAGTCGATCGGTCGAGTAGTTCCAAAGTTATTCGAAAAATAAAAATTGAAAAAAAAAAATTTTCAGGTTTTTAGCGCATAACTCCTAAACTGTTCGTGCGATTGGTCTCAAAACTTAATCAGATTTAAGTCTTGGATAGCCCTTTCGATTGCAGCAATATTTATCAAAATCGAACGACTAGTTTAAAAGATATTGCACGACAAAAATTTCTTTTTTGGTCGTACGATACCTTTGGAACGAGTTAACCGATTTGAATGATTCTTGCGGCGATCGAAAAGGTATACCAGGACTTAAATTTAATTGAGACTGGACGATATCTTCTGACATCAAATATAACTCCCTAAAACATAGAAATGTTGATATTTGAAAAAAACTCGATTTTTGATTAAACATCAGACAGAAAAAAATTTGTATATGGAAAACTAACTATACTTATAACCTGCTTTAATGTATTATAAACACAATAGTATCAATTTATTGTAACGTATATTTAACATATAGCGGGAAGTTTTAGGGTTGGCCCACAGGTCAACCGTTTCCTGATTTTTTTTATTTTTATTTTTCGAATAACTTTGGAACTACTCGACCGATTGACTCCAAAATCTAATCAGATCTAAGTCTTGATAAACCCTTTCGATTGCTAGAAGAACCATTCCAATCGGTAAATTCGTTCTAAAGATATCGTACGACAAAAATTTTGTTTACACACACACACACACATACGGACGTCCATCTGAAAATAGTCGGAATAGCTTCCTAGGACCTCAAAACGTCGACATCTGATGAAAACTCGGTTTTCGAAAATCGGACCGAAACCTATAACTCCCCTTCTTTTATGAAAATTTTCAATTTTCATAGCGGGAAGCTGAAAATTCATGTGAATAGTTACGGTCAATTAGCCAAAATTTCCAATATTCAGACTAGTAATCTGCAAATAACTTGGCCGAAACGAAATTGTGAAAAAATTCCCTCGTTCACATGATGAGGATTTCTTTTCTGAACGAAATGAGCCCTCAATGACCTTAATCGGAACAACGATGTGCCCTAAAACCTTACGACAAAGGTTTTCAAAGAAAATTTTTTTTTTCTGTATTCGAAATAAACTTTCGCTGAGAAATAAATGCATTTTGGAGTACTCCGAATTTCCAAAACCAAGCTATACTGGTTCCCTTAACCTGCCATTTTCGCTAATCCTTCGAAATCGAACCCATTCTAATATTGCTACCCCCTTCGTCCAAGTTTAATGATGAGATTTTTTACCTCTACATGTGTCAATTTGAGTGAATTTATATTTTATAAAGTGAATACCTGAGAAAATTTTACGGAAATTTTTATCCATTTAGGATAGCCTTGTTTCAGGTTACTTTTTCTTCTGTCGTGTTTTCTCGTATCGTATCACCGACCGAATTCGTCTTCCAAGTTGAGACTGGATGAATTTCGGTACAATAAGAAACTTCAGCGAACGAAACTGGACGGATAGTCCGTAGACAAAGATGAATTGAAGCGGTTGCTCTGTTCCGAGTGATTAATCGACCTCATTAACTCCTGTTTCTTTCGTACTAACTACAGTGACCACTCTGAGGATAAAAACAGTCTATGAACAAGCAGAAGAAGGTGAGCAAGCTAAGCGTTTTGCTCTTAATAAAATTGGGGAATTGGAATCATCAGGGCTAAAACTCGAACTAAATGTCAATGTACCCTGAAATAGTTGAACTTATTACAATATGGTAATAAATTCATTACTGTTGTTCAGATTTCTTATACAGAACCATGCCATCACCATAATTTCAACTGTAATTAAAACAGGAGAAAAAAAAACGAATCAATTTTTTTCAATTAACTTACACGCTGTGAAGAAATATTCTGTTGCTTCAATTTCTTCAATGGTTTTCAATGGTTTTTTAAACATAATTACGAATCATTTTAGATTTTATGGACTTCGTCTGACACAGATTGAGTTTGCCGAAGAAACAGACGTGGATCTCGCAGGGTATAGGTCGTATCGTTTATCCAAACTTATGAAATTTGACGGGCTTATCTTAAAATGATGTCATTTCGGGGATGAGTAATACTGTATTGAGATAAAGCCAGTTTTTTTTTATCGTTGTGAGCATGTAAGACACTTTTTTTGTCAACGTTTACACAAATAATGGCTTGAAAACAAAAAATTTTGTATCCAAAAATTAAATTCATTGAATATCATTGGTTTTTCCCAAAATTACATTAATTAACAATATTTCCTCAAAATTTGGCGAAGTTTCGATGAACGATGCGACCTGTACCCTATACGACAACAACTTTTTCCTCGGTGTAATAAATCTGTACCGGGTGTTCAAGATAAGGAGTTACGAATTTTTATCTCGGAAACAAGGCGCTCGAGAAAAACTTTTCCAACAAGAGTTGTATCGTTTCAAGGGACAAAAATGATGTTATTTTTTATTTTTTATTTGGTGGACGTTTTCAAGGTTATTTCAAAGTCAACTCTGTTTTTTTTAAATGGAAACCTATATTTTTTTATTACGTAATTTCGTTTTACTTGGAAAATCAAACGACTTTCGATTGAAACATTTTTTTGTGAAACACCGATTGTTCATGATATTCCGATTTTTTCCGATAACTTTTTATTGCAGCTTTTTAAGTTCTGTAAGAAAATCAAAAATTGTTGGAACAAAAATTCTGCAATTACCCTCCAAGAATCTGTGCATAAAATGACGCACTTTTTGTCTCTTGCAATTTTTCTCCAAACTTGATAGTTTAGAGGTGTAAGATTTTCAAAAGTTGAAAAATCTCTGGTTATTTAGCTGAATATCATGAAAAATTAGTGTTTCCCAAAAAAATGTTTCATACAAGATTCATTTGATTTTTCAACTAGAATGAAATTACGTAATAAAAAATATATCTAGGTTTCCATTAAAAAAAAAAAAAACGAAACCGACTTTGAAATAACCTTGAAACCGTCTACCAAATAAAATTTAAAAAAATACTATCATATTCATCCCATTAAACGATACAACTTTTGTTGGAAGAGTTTTGCTCGAAAAAGCCTTGTTCCGGAACTAAGAATGCGTAACGTCTTATTTTGAACACCCGGTATAAGTTGAGATCCGAAAAATGAAATAATTTTCAATTATGCCTCGAAATCCCGGTCATCAGTGGTAAAAGAACTGAGTTAATATAATATTTCTTCACAACGTACCAGTGATTTGAATATATACTTATTTCCAAGGTGTTTGCATTCCCTTAATAGGGCTATACACCTAGCAGAATCGAGAAAGGTGATTTTCAGGATTTTTTTTTCTGGGAAACTGTTGGAGTTATCGGATCGGGGTCTATTGTAGTTGAAAACACACAGCTCAAAGAACCCTCACCATTTTCTTCGTTGAAAAAATTCGTTAAATAAAATAATACTTTCAAACGCCCGCCATTTTGTCAATAATCAATATTTCCAGAATCGGCTACGACACGACACAGATATTGGTATCTATTCTAATAATCCATTTGATTTTTCGAAGGCTGCCTCTTCACGACGCCATATTTCTGCCATTTAACGAATTTTTTGGAAGGAAAAAAAAAAAAAAAAAAAAAAAAACAAGGCAGAATGGGCAGTCCCAAGGGACTGTACTCAACAGGCACTCACGATTTATCAGTATCATAAGTATCAAGTGAATAGAGGATAAAAAATGGCGATATTTATTTTTGTAGGTAAACTATCACAATAGATGTCATATCCTAAGTTTTCTTGCCAGGGGCATAATCCCTAACTGAAATTATAGTAACGCTCCAAAAGACTAGAGTTTTGGGTCAGTGCAGTAGGCTCGGGCAGTCGGGATGGACAAGAAGCCTGAAAAAAATGATGAATCTTTGTAGGTAAACGATCAGACTAGATAGAAAATCATAAGTTTTTTGGCTAAGGGCATCCTCAATTGAAATGAGAGTTATGCTCCAAAAGACAAGAGATTTGGGTTGGCGCAGTAGTGTCGATCAGTCCAGACAGACAAAAATCGTCCTGAGGAAGGCAAATTCACAAGGCACTCTAGACATATACTTCGTATATAAAATGAGTGCCTAAAATGGTGAAAGTTCTTCCAATATATGTTTTTAACTACAACAGACCCCGATCCGATACCTCTAAAAGTTTCCCAGGAAAAAAAAATTGCAAAAACTAAATTTTTTTGACTCTGCTAGGTATACGTATGCCCCTTTAATGTATAAGTGCAGGTTACAATTTTCGACAATTCAAATAGCTGTGGTTCAATGATATGAAAATGGTGAGTGGAACTCGTGCAACAT
The DNA here is from genome assembly GCA_949628255.1 of Macrophya alboannulata. NCBI lineage: Eukaryota > Metazoa > Arthropoda > Insecta > Hymenoptera > Tenthredinidae > Macrophya > Macrophya alboannulata. The sequence continues at coordinate 29,943,706 of OX451207.1, read as the reverse complement.
AAAACTGGATAAGATACCCATCAGAATATATCGCCGTTGTTAAGTATAGCCTTGTTTACTCATTTCTTAGTCTGGATTAAAAACGAGCTAACAAAAAGCAATCAAAATTGGTTGAACTTTGAAGTTTGGAATAATGATTGTAGTACCGGCGAGCCGCACCTTTCTTATGTCAACGAGTAAAACCAACAGAGCAACAAACTACGAAGCCAGAACACGAAACTTTCTACCATTTAAACGTATATCTATATAGGTCTATGTGTCTACCTACCACCCTTATACTCTTTCCACTTTACCTTCTCTTCTCCTTTCCACCTTGAAAACTTTACTCCCAAGTTGGGCTCGCTGCTCTATTACCGAACCCCATTCTTGAAGAGCAGCAAGAATTCTTGTTTGCTTATTTACTCTTGTTTTATACATTTTCTTTTTTATCCAATTTATGAAACCTTCCACGTAAGGTAAGACACGGTTATACTCGCCAGTAGGTTTTCCAGTAGAAAAAAAAAAAAAAAAAAAAACATTTGAATTGTCAACTAGGAGAGGACAAGGGTTACGGCGCATGGATTTTGTTCAAACTTGGAGGGGTGTTTCTTTGGCCCAAAATATTAGCCCTCTGATCTTCAATTCCATCTCATAGGCCTTTCTTTTCCTGAAAAATATTATTATTGTGCAATTTATTGGTTCTCCGCCGTAGCTCTAGATTGATGCAGCGAACTTGAATATATCACTGATACCTTTTCATTCGAGCATGAAAATGAATATTCAACACGTTAATTTACCATATCATTTTTTTTTTTTTTTATTTATTTTTTTTTTTCAATGATTTTTTTTTTCCATATCTTCTACTTATCACCTAGTCATATAAAACATCACTGCTAACTCTACGCATTTACTGTATAGGGCAGTACTGCGGTTTTCTGCGGTACCAAACTTCAAATATTTTTATTTTATTATTAGTAATCAAGGAGCAGTACTGCCCTATACATTAAATGCGTAGAGTTAGCAGTGATGTTTTATATGACTAGGTGATAAGTAGAAGATATGGAAAAAAAAATCATCGAAAAAAAAAATAAATGAAAAAAAAAAAATAAAAAAAAAAAAAAAAAATGATATGGTAAATTAACGTGTTGAATATTCATTTTCATGCTCGAATGAAAAGGTATCAGTGATATATTCAAGTTCGCTGCATCGATCTAGAGCTACGGCGGAGAACCAATAAATTGCACAATAATAATATTTTTCAGGAAAAGAAAGGCCTATGAGATGGAATTGAAGATCAGAAGGCTAATATTTTGGGCCAAAGAAACACCCCTCCAAGTTTGAACAAAATCCATGCGCCATAACCCTTGTCCTCTCCTAGTAAGTCTCGAAGATAAATTCGGGTACTCAAAACTTGATTCATAATAGAAAAATCATAATATATTATTTATTGTTGAGTTCATACGCAATTGTAAATCTCATAAGTTCTTCTGGTAGGAAAAATTCGTCCGTAAATATGCATTTTCATTATTTTCATTATTTTCTGTGAATCTATGCCAAATTACTAATAAGAAATCGATGTGCGGGTTGATTCAGCGTTAATTGGATTAAAAGTCAATGACTAGATCCACTCTGATGATGTTTTGTAATATTTTTTGCATGCGTTGTTTTTTCGGGCAATGCCGGTCAGCATGCAAGTCACTTCAGTTCAACGTGACGGCACTGCTGTAGCAGGTTAGACTTACTAGGAGTGTCCCAGGGTTCCGGTGCACGGATTTTGTTTAAATTTGGAGAGGTGTTTCTTTGGTCCAAAATACTAGCCCTCTGATCTTCAATTCCATCTCATAACGTATGTGAACCTGGCACATTCCATCTCATAGGCCTTTCTTCTCCCAGAAAATATTATTATCGTGCAATTTATTGGTCTTTGGCCATGGCTCTAGACGCTAGATTGATGCAGCGAACTTGAATATATCACTGAAACTTTTTCATTCGAGCATAAAAATGAATATTTAACGCGGTAATTTACCATATCTTTTTTTTTTTTTTTTTTTTTTAATTAAAATTTTTTAATAAAAAAAAGGTAAAAAAATTTTATCAAAAAAAATATATGGTAAATTAACGCGTTAAATATTCATTTTCATGCTCGAATGAATAAGTCTCAGTGATATATTCACGTTCGCTGCATCAATCTAGAGCCATGGCAAAGAACCAATAAATTGTACGATAATAATATTTTTCAGGAGAAGTAAGGCCTATGAGATGGAATTGAAGATCAGAAGGCTAGTATTTTGGACCAAAGAAACACCTCTCCAAATTTGAATAGAATCCGTGCACCGGAACCCTGGGACACTCCTAGTTAGGCTAGAATCATCATACTTCAAAAGTCATTTTACTCATTAGGTTATGATCTGTCTATAGGCTGTCTGAATATATTTTCAAAAAAGATTACAATTATTTCGATAATTGTTACACGCATTAAATGTTATTTTCAATGTCTGAATAATTGGATTAAGACATTGTCCGGCATTGCCCGTCAGATTGCAGCCATTACCCGCAAAATTTGAAGAGGCCACTGCAACCATATCAAAACTACAAAAAACAAACTAAATAGAGAAGCATTGTCTTGGCTGCGGATCAAATATTATTTATAATGTATATCAAAGCTTCGAGCTAATTTCTTTGCCCAGCTGGTCGGCATTTCCGCTTTAGCCCCTGCGATTCAACTCGTATGGATCGATTATCTCGTAGACTACAATCGTGCGTAGTTTGGGATGTGTTACATAACTCAGCGTCGATCGAAGTTAATTCCGATATAATTAGGTTTCTGAAATCAGTTAAGAAAGTTATGTACCTAGGTCGTGGATATTCGGGACTCGACCTCCCGCCCCACGCAGATTTCGTAGGAAGCCGTCAACACCGAAGTAACCCCGCGTCTGCGGTTAGAGAAGTTATAATTCAGCAGCTTTGCGGAAGAACTTTGGTTTTCGCAAATAACGTCGGGTTCAATTTGCCAACACTGTAATTTTACACCGTTATACACACCTTTACCTACCTTTATATACAAATACATGAAGAAAACTTTGAATTTCATCGGATTGAAATGCGCGGAGTGACCCTGGCCAAATTCTCGTCTATTTTTCATTTTTGACTAACAAGCATTTCTGTCGTTTTGAAACTCCGAATAAAAACAACGAGGAAAAAAGCTGCACCAAATACACATTCCGCAGTCCGCGCAACAAGCCAGCCTGTATTCCGGGACATCAAAAGAAGGTCTGAAATTCCGAGATATTGATTCTCACTTCTCATCACATTGGTGATAAAAGAAAAGTATCTGTTTCGGTCAAAAATGACTTTTGCCCTTTCTAATGAACATTTGTGGTTCCGGGACTTCACCATCCGAAAAACAGGCTTGTAAACATAATCGATTTGAAAAACTTCAAATCGAAAAACACTGCAGGTTCAAAATTCCGACGGCTGAAGATCCGAAAAGCTGAAACTCCGAAACTTGGAATTCCTGCAAGAATTGCGTCGTGCCCCCTGATTAAATTTTTAGATTCTTGAACTTCCCGAGTTTTGGTCTATATCTGGGTTTCGAGTTATCTACATTCCGATCTTTCCATATTTTGTTATGCTGAACCCTAATGCTTCTGAAAATCGAAATTTTCTTAAATGAATTCTTAATTCTCGTGACTTGAAATTTTTAAATTTCTGAATTCCAACCCGGTCTCGCTCATACATACGAGCAAAAAATTCGGGTTTAATATTGTCTCCGACTTTACTTGTATTCTCCAAGAACTTGATGGTATTCTCGATAATCACGCGGGCTTCTAAGATAATGTATTGAAGTACCGTGAAAAATAGCTAGAATTTTTTTCCGCTTTGTTTTCAATCTTACAATACACAAGGGATACACATTAGAAAAATCGTCTACAAAAACTTCAACTTGATTGATTAATGTGTGGAGGTCGCTTCGTTATATAGTAGCACTCGCAGTGCAGGCTTCTTTTAAAATCCTAATCATAACTCAACTAATGATAATTATAATCAAAACCAAAACACGCATTTGATGATTACAGAGGTGATAGAGAACAACATATTCCTTTATATTGAGTAAACACTATTCGTACGTGATAATGATTTTGCCCATTTTGTTCGTATATTAATTATTATTTGAAGTTAATATATTTACTGATACACAAAGTGTTTTAATTAAATTTGACAGCTATATACGGCTGAATTTTCAATAGAATATTTATTTCAGAATGTGTATGAAAACCTTTTGGAAATTTTAATTAATTTATAATATGTATGACAATGCTAGTGGAATTCGGTTCGATTACGCAGCGTTCAATTGAGTATAACTTTATTTTTGGAGTAATCGAAATACCATGTAATCTTTTGCCTTGTGGAAACCTTCAAAAGAATTTGTCACATTGAAGAAAATAAACAGTAATAATCGACGGTGCCAAAGTTTGAAAAGAAAAATTGGTATATTCGACTGGAAAATTCTTAATCTCAAAATGTCGATTTTTGGTAGTTTTCAGAAGTCTTTATTTGAAAATATTCACTTTTTGTGGCACAACTTCTTCTCTTGGAAAAAACGTCATCAATAGTTTTTGAAGAAAATGAACCCGTTCGAAGTTATAGTCGTATTGAAGATTCAATTTTCAAATATGTGAACAAATGAGAAATTTATGTTTCTGATAGGATTGTATCGAATTGGAAAAAAACGACAAAACTTATAAAGATTTATTTTGATAGCCCACATAACACAATGTTTTAGATAGGTTTCTGAGACGTTGCACTAAAATCTTGTTATGATTTTAGTATCATAACAGTTACTCACTGTTGCATTTCCTAAATGTATCGGATTCGTAAAAATGTCTGCCTTCATAACGTAACATTTGAAACCTGTCTGGAATGTGACCTTGAAACGTTGCCATACGTCTCGACTACATTTCAGAAATATTCCAGTCATGTTTCATAAAACTGACTTGGCGAGATCTGATGATACTTTGTGAAGCTGTAATCATTTTACTAATTATCCAACTCAGACCAACCCAGCAATCGAGTATATCTGGCGTGAAAATATTGTACACCGATAGTTGAAAGGTCGTAACGAGTACCTATAGTTAATGTTGCTTCGAGTCTAGCCGAGCGCAGGTTGTACTCAGGCGGTGTATTTCTACTTCCGAGAGACCCTCGCGTCGATCTTGCACCTAGCGGCGAGCGCGGAACTACTCTGACGTAAGGCGACCCACTTGAAATGTTACTGCAATGATTCTGTTACGTCCACTGAAATATAATTTCAGAAGCTTCTTGTAATGTTCAAGAAAGATAACCTTTTGCAATGTTTCACGGTAGTAACAAGCACAATATAACTGGAACGTAACTTTCCAAAAATTAATAAGCGTGGTTGAAATGAAAGCTGGTCACGCTTTTGATATCTAACTAGAATATTCTGCGACGTGTGGAAGTACTTTTTAAAGAAATGTTCAGTCTGACGTTATAACATGCATTCCGCCAAGGTCTTCCTGGGCTGGCTGTTGGCACAAATGCTGATATCGATTAAGACAGTCGACTCAAAATGGCAAGCGAACAAGAGCATGCAGACAATGAATATACAGAGTCCCGACCTATTTTAGAGTCTGGAATCTCTGACCCGTTGCTTACCGAGGAAGAGGTCAATCAATATGATATGTATGCCACGTGTAACGGGGAGATTACAATTCTGAAACTGCATGTGTTCCTGAGTCGGCTGAAGCTAATTAGTTGAGTTAGGAATCGTGATAAAAACCGAAGCTTTGTGAGGTCAAAGAAGTAGAAGAAGAAGAAGAAGAAGAAGAAGAAGAAGAAGAAGAAGAAGAAGACGAAGAAGAAAAGGAGGAAAAATAAGAAGCAACAGGGGAAATATCTCACGCGAAAGAGTGCCACGCCCATTCGAGTAAAACCAAAGCACTCGAATTGCTTGGATTTTCTGTAGTTTTCACTAGCATTATTTTTACAGAGTGGGTGAAAAATGGAAGTAGGTAATTCTTCTATTCCCAGAAATGCACTTGTAGCTTCACTTTAACGACTGTTTCTTACCATCTGCAATTAAGAGAACCGTGTAATTGATGTTTAGGTGAAAACAAAGAATCTGCGTTTACAAAACACTTGCATGGATTTCCGACTAATTGTGAGTCCAATATTGCAGCACTGTTGTCAGATCAAAGAGCAGACTTTGTACAACAAAGAGAACATAAATAAATAACACCAACCACGACGACAAAACAGGGTAAAATTTTGTACCGCCTTCTGGGCTATGCCAGACAGGAATCATGAACAGAAATTGTTATCGAACATAATTCTCATTAACGTTTGATTCAAACGTTTATAATTATAAATTGACTCCTGTACGATCGAAGCATGGAATCGCAAAATGTAAGGGTTTTCAACGAATTTCATTCGATATCTCGAGAACTGATCAACGGATTTTGATGATTTTCGTCTCAAGCGATAGGATTTGCTCCAACCTGAATCTGGCTGAATCTCTGAATTTATCAATCCGGTAGTTTTTGTGTTAGGGAAAAATTAACTTTTGGAAAATTCACGAATGGCAAAAATTCACGGATGGCAAACAGACTTTCAACTCCACAATCAACTTGTTATATAATAATATATTTATAGTTACACTGCAGGGGATAGAAAATCGCTAAATCATTAAATCGTAGTAAAGAATCGATGCATAGATTTTGGATTCTTTGGTCCACACTAATTCTTCACAAAAGATGCCTCGAATAGATGACCATAGAATTTTCTGATACGTCAATTTTCTGTTAAGAAACTGGAAAACCAAGCAATACAAAATTTTAGAATAGCATTATTTGGTCGAAATAAACTAACAATTCAATTAGTAGTAAAAGTAATTCAGGCAATATCAAAAAGTGTTTTATGTTCATGTGATAGAGGCACCTTTCGTGAACAATTTCAGACCCAAAAAAATCAAAAATCCATGCATTGATGGGCTTGATATTTCGCGATATTTACATGATTTTGTATCCTTATATCTCTAATGTAATGGTTGTTATATTTCAAGTAATGGATCACGTCAAATATACATCGTGGAAGATGAAGTTTTTTCCATCTTAATGATTATTTTGGATTTGTTAATAACCTGAATACGCGATAGATGTCTGCACGAAAACTTGGACCACTAATTCAACGGAATAGTACAGGTTCATGAATGGGGTCCAAGTGGCTCACTACTTTTTTTTGGACCAAAACTAAAATGAGTTTCTACTCTCGCAAATTTTATGTACCAAGGCAGTAGCCGACAAGGTGACAAGATCACGAGACAAGATACAGACATTGTCGCCTACTGCTGCGTTGGGCAAAGGCGCGTGAAATTCGCAAGAGTGGAAATTCGTTTTAGTTTTTGTCAAAACAAAAATAGCGAGCCGCAGGGCCCCATTCATGAACATTACTGTATGGAAAAGATAATCTTAAATCCAATTACACTGATCAGATGCTGTCCGTTGATTTACTGTATTTACTCTTTTGTAGTACTGCAGGCAACTGGCAGACAGAAATCAATGAAAGTTTGATTTCCAAATGCGATGTTTATTTTAATGAATGTGGAATTGCCTGGGGGTTCGTCACGTATTGGTACATCAAAAAGCAAAGCCACAATGAAAAATCAAAAATAATGATACACCCACTACACACGAAACACGATTATACGTGCGTATAAAAAACGAAAGTACAAACCACGAGCGAGAAATTGATATTGAAAAAAGTTCTGAACGAATTTTCACAAGGAAACTACTTATTTGATAGAATATTGAAAAGGGAGTATAAGATTTTGAAGTTTGGGGTTAAGGGACGTAAATCTTATCAACGTTTTCATTAATAAGCAAGAATATATTAAAAATTTATGATAAATCGACATCTTGAAAAGTTCGAACATCCAAAGTTTCATTTCTCGCTTACTCTGTGAACGCGGTTTGCAGGTGAACCATAAAACGAAGATGGGATAGTTCAGTGGTGAATTTCATAGACTTTTCCTCGAAGTTTTCTTCCGACGACGAGACTCTTAAATCCGATACTGCAGGGGTTCATGATTCGACTAGATACATCTATCCCTGTGCCATGGATATACATTATCTCCGTGTACTTGCGTTTGCTTTGGCACCAGGTGAACTTAATCTTTACTATACCCAGAGAACGGCTTATGAAGGGAAGCAGGCAAACAGTTAGAAATTCCTGTTTACTATAGCCGAGAGTTTCGAGTGCGTCAGAGGTCATTTCTTGAACCTTACTCATGCCACAGCCTAAGACGATAACAACGCACTCAGAAAAGTAAAGTAAAATTTTAGTTTCCAGCGCAGCCTTTTTTCTTTGCATTTATATTTGAGGTCGTAAACTCCGGCTTCATCTGTCTCTGTTTTTTAACAGACGAAAAAAATTCTACACTGTTGGTTTCCTCACAGCTTCTTTTCAAAACAAACGACTAAATTTGTTTCTCACGCTCAGCGTATCTCTGGTGAAACATAAGCAACACACAAACAAAGAGTGGAAGCTTGTCTATTCTAACCATAGATAATCAGTCTCCGATATTGATTGCACAGCAGAGCACGTTTCAGTTGGATATCAGAAACATTACCAGTTTTCATTTCTGCACCATTTCTTAACGTTGGAAAACTTACGTTTTGGTTATATTGCGCTTGTTTACCACGAAACGTCGCAAACGGTCGTCTTTCGGAAATATGATAGTAAGCTCCTGAAATTATATTTCAATAGACACAACGGAAACATTGCAGAAGCATTTCGAAAGAGTCGCTATACCTCAGAGTAAGAAACTCAGCATTGCCGCTAGTTGTAAGTTTGGCGGTAGGGTTTCTCAGAAATAGAAATATGCTGCCTGCGTACAACATGCACTTGGCTAGATTCAAACCAACATTCACTGGACCTTTCATCTATCTGTAGCGTATAATATTTCTGTACCGCGTATACACGACTGCTGGGTTGGTTTGAGTTGGATAATGAGTGAAACATCGGAAATTACAGATTTAAAAAGTATCATGAGATTTCGCCAAGTCAGTTTTATGAAACACGACCGGAATATATCTGAAATGTAACTGAGACGTGTGAAACGTTCCAGATATGTTTCAGAGATATATTCCGGACAGGTTTCAAATGTCATATTATGAAGATGGATATTTCCACATATCAGGTACATTTATAAAGTTTTTGGAATTAAAACAAGATTTCAGTGCAACGTTGTTTAATTGAAACTTACTGTGTTAAATGGAGAGCACTTTTGGGTTAGTAATTAATCTTTGACGATAATATTTTGTTGAATAAAAAAAAAGGGCACAGGCAGCTGGTGATTGACAAAATTTAATAAGAGCAATCGAAACGCTGAGTTCTGAAGGACTAAGGTGATAAAGATAGACTGAATTTTACACGATTTTAAGCCAGAAGAGCGCCATAATTTAAAAGCTATTCAAGATATCCCCTCGAGACAATCAGAAATGAATTCTCGAGGGTAGCCAAGGACGAAAACGAGAACGGGGACGAGGAAAAAGAGAAGGAGAAAAGCCAGCTCCCGAATAGAACAGAGTTTCGAATGAGAGAAACGAAAAGGTTTGCTCCAGATGAATATAGATGCTTGAGGCAACCTCGGAGTCGTAAATATGCCTGCCAACACCCAGGACGAAGGTTGTGTTGTTAACAGTTTTCTGGAATAATTAAAAATAAAAATTGACACACAATGTTCCGTTGATTATACTTGAAGCGAGAAAAAAAATAATAATTATAATCCTCAGTTATCTGTGAGGCTTAGGGTTTCGTGGGTTGGTTTTAATCGAAGTTAAGTCAAGCAGTGGCGTCGACGGCGATCTGGTTAAATGAAAATAAAACTGGGGACGAATCGATTGATTTTAATTTAGGCCAGGATGTAGAGAGCGAATAGAGCGAGTCGATTGGGCACTTGGGGCACATTTGGTCAAATTATTTTCCGAAGAATTATTACACCGTGCTTAATCAATGTTTTAATTACACGATTCCAGCGCATCCCTCGTTGGTACAAATTATTTTACGGCAGTTACCACTGCGGACGTTTTACCCGAGTCGTTCCAATCGAGATGAAAGAAAGACAGAAAAAGCAAAACAACACAAAGAATAGGAGGAAAAATCAGAATGGCACTTTTTTGCTTGATAACATTTTTCCTTTCATTTCAAGTGAACTTCAACATGGTCACTGCTTCGGTACTTTTCAACGGAAAATAACTTCTGCTTATAAATTTCGACCGATTAATGAATTTCCACACAATATAAAACGATTCGGATAGTTTTCTGAAACGTTACACTAAAATCTTGTCATGATAATTCCAGTAACATAACAGTTTCTCGATGTTGCACTGTAGACATGTATCGGATAAGTGAGAATGTCCGCTTTAATAAAATAACATTTGAAACTTTTCTGAGATATAACCCTGAAACGTACATCTGAAACGTTTCATACGTCTCAGTTACATTTCAGATACATTCTGGTCGTGCTCCATAAAACTGACTTGGCGAGATCTGATAATGTTTTTTGAATATGTCATTACCCATATTTCACTCATTATCCAACTTCAAACAACCTATAATTCACGTTTATCTGGCCCAGAAATATTGTACACTGATAGATGAAAGGTCGCACGAGGCTAGCTGAGCGCATGTTCTACTCAGGCGGCGTATTTCTACTTCCGAAAGACCCTAGCGCCGAATTTGCAGCTAGCGGCGAGCACGGAACCAATCTAGGGTAAGGCGACCCTTTGGAAATGTTACAGGAATGTTTCTGTTGCATCTCTTAAAATATAATTTCAGAAGCGTTTTGTTAAATTTGCGAAAGATAACTGTTTGCGACGTTTCATGGTAGTAACGAGCGCAATATAACTGAATCGTCACTTTTTAAAAATTAAAAAACGCCGTGAAAATGGAAGCTGGCAACGTTTCTAAAATCTGACTAAAAAGTTCTGTGCTGTGTGGGTACATTCATTAATTTTAAAATCTTTAAACTCCGCCTTATTCTTAGGGCAGACATTAATAAAGCATAAAATTAAAAATAATTCAAAAGGACGTAAAGTTGGACGACCTTTGATATTACAAGTAATTCTACCCTTGGAAGAGATATGTTTTTTTTTTTTTTTTTCTATTCTGAGCTTACGTTTCTACCGAAAATTTTGCGGAGGTGTAGCTGTGCTACTCAGTCTCTCGGGGACGGGACATTATTATTAAACCGGAGAAAGGCAGGAAACTCCCTCGGAAAGTTTCGATTCTGGTTTCAAAACTTTTCATCAGCTTTTGCCCAACCTTATACAGATATACAATATAAATGTGTATACATTACTTAAGTATATATAACTGTATAGCTATGCATGTATAATTTTCATTCAAACTTTGCTTCTCTCCTCACAGTTACGTTTTCGTATGTACGTTACCAATCTATTCATTACTCTTGGCATTATGTGTTATAGTTATACGAACATTCACACGTATAGCAGATAGACAAATGGTGTGCGGAATAGAGAAGTAGGAAACTGGCAAGTTCGAACCATATCGTTAGAATCCTCACCCTAAGACAGTACTTTTGCACGACGGAAACAAATGGTCTTCAATAATTCACGAGAGCCAGGTTTGAAGAAGGATTTTGCTATTTTGGTTCGTGGATTTTTCCGGAACGAAAAAGCGAGACGGGACGTGAAGAAAGACCCTCAGGCGACTGGGAAAAGACAAATTAGGGCCTCGGGTTCGAATCACTTGATTTTTTGCACAGCCCATTCCGGGAAAACTTGCCTATCGATAACCTGATCGTTGTTGAATCTTTGGATCTTTTACGTTATTCTGTTGGCTACCTGTTTAAAGTTCTCCACTGCTTTTTCTATCTCGCCCTATTTTCGCTGGCATGGTCTCTCTTTACCCAACAGACGACCAACGACAAGTTGCAACCCGATGAAACGATCTCTAAAGGATGCCTTTGCATGTACACAACGCACAAACACCAGCACACAAATTGCTCAGAATCAAGCGTATTTGCTTTCCCCCCTTTACATTTTCCAACACATAGCACTAACTGAAGCATCTATCCACCGATCCAATTACAGGCTACAGTGTCTCAAAGTACAAAAGCTTGATGGGGGAGCTCTGCAAAAAATGTTACGATCCGAATGTTTTGTTTGCGTATCGGCACCATTTTTTTTTTTTTTTTTCGTTTGTTTTTTCGTTCCTTCTTTTTTTCACAGTGAATAAAAACGGTTTTAAACTAATGAAAAGGAAAAAAAAAACTATCCTTCGAAACTATCGAGCTGAGTGAAGGTTCGTCCCCCCCGTCCCCCCCGACGGTTGTTGAATTTAACTAATAATAAAAATCCAGACGTTGAACAGTTCAACTTTGTCTACCGATAGTCGAGACCGTTTCTCGAAAATAAAGTCACACGCCAAATCAATCTTCTAAAAAAAAATCCCGTGTGAAAGTTTGTTTTTCGTATAAATCCGAAAGGAAAATTGTTCAAACGGTTTAACCTTTTTTTCCTTGTAAAAAACAGCAGCTTTTTAGCAGACTATGGTGGACAGAAACGTTATGTTTACCTTTCATTTTACGTGTTCAACAAACTGAGAATGAATCGAAACATTTAAAGGCCGTTTTCCACGAAATAGTATTATTTACTCAAAGTACCAAGCTTTTACAACAACCAACAAAAAAAGCAGTTTAATTCAACATGATATTATTTTATATTACATTTGTTCAAAAAATGACCTTAATTCAGTCATTCCAAACAAAAATGTAAGATCATAGTTGGAGAAACGTGGGGCACAACTAGGAAAACAAAACAGAAAATATAATCTTTCAGAGTTCTTTTCACCACCCCAGAAACACATAGAATTACTAAATATACTGTCAAGTATGATCAGAATATTTATTCACACTCAAAAATGGCAAGTTGAATTTTATCCGCGTAGAGGCAACACTGAAAAAAACGGATACTGGCGGCAAGTATCTTTTGGATAGCCGTCAGCGGATGGTCGCACTCCCTATCCGTATCCCCGCCAACACCAAGTTATAATGCTTCGGAGCAAGGCTGCATGAGATAGCCGTAGTGAGCAGCAAGATTGGCGCTCGAGTGAGCCCTCGGATACCTGTCACGCCTATCCCAGCGGATATGCGTTACCAGCATCTACTGCACTAAATTGTCAGTGCGGAGTAGATGTGAACGACGCGTCAACCGCGTATGTCGCAATCATTACATTTGTTTATGCATTTATATTACATTTTTTTTTTTCAAAAACACCGTTTGAAAACGAATATGTTGAAAAAAAAATTCCAAATCGATCAATTTTCCAAAAAGTTATGGACAATTGAAACAAAAATCGTCAAATTTTTGGAAAATCGATATCTTAAAAACTATTGGACAAAAAAAATCGAAGAAAATCAGGGAAGTGTCTCCAAATAGGTGATTAAACATATTACAATTGCAACGAAATCGCAGATGCAAACTAACCTACGGAAATTCCTAATTAGAGTAAATTATTAACTTAAAAAAAATCCTAACTCAAGGTCATTTCTAATCCCCCAAAAGCACCTCGGGTGCAAAAACCTTGCGCCAAGTATGTACATTAAAACGTAATAGTTATCAACAAAAGCTTCTTAAAAAAATTATCGCAGAAGTAGCATTTGATCTACAAAAGAATTGACATCAATGGACGTTGCCAAGTACAATTAAATTTGGTTACAATTAATTTCGGACATCTCAATATAAACAACATGCGTAACACATAATGACATGCAGCATACGTACTCATAAGAACAGATCAATTAAAATTAAACATGAGAAAAAAAAGAAACGAAAAAAAAATTTGGAGGTAGTGGTACTTGGCGGGCATTTTTGGCTGTGAAATAATTCAATTTATATTTTCTTGTAATTTTTACAAAAATGCCCGCCAAGTACCACTACCTCCAAATTTTTTTTTCGTTTCTTTTTTTTCTCAAGTTTAATTTTAATTGATCTGTTCTTATGAGTACCTACGTGTGCTGCATGTCATTATGTGTTACGCACGTTGTTTATATTGAGATGTCCGAAATTAATTGTAACCAAATTTAATTGTACTTGGCAACGTCCATTGATTTCAATTCTTTTGTAGATCAAATGCTACTTCTGCGATAATTTTTTTAAGAAGCTTTTGTTGATAACTATTACGTTTTAATGTACTTGGCGCAAGGTTTTTGCACCCGAGGTGCTTTTGGGGGATTTCATAACTTTTTGTACCTATTTGATTTTCTTAACCGTTTCTGTTAAATGGTATTTTTCAGAACATGATTCATTCCTATAGATCTAACTGTTATGAGTTCTATTGAAAGTGTTTCAGTGATAAAGTGGTGTTGTTGTTGATAGCTGAAAAATGAACTGTAATGACAAGCCTCAATCCCCGTTAGCTTTAGGTTCCATCGTGGATATCGTAGACTTACTTTCGATAAAAATTGAATGTCACGTTAATGTGATTATGTAATCGATAGACTAACAAGGAGAGTATCAGACGTGGGAGTCATAGATTTGGATCAAACTTCTAGAGTTAGGTATTTTGTCAGATAAAAACATGAAACTCATGCCGTTCTATTAATTCTAACGAGCTCGTGTCTTTTTCGTGAACTCAAAGTTCTGGTACTACCGATCAATTCCTGATTTTTTCTGATAATGTTAAAAAATAAACAAATTCCAGCACTTTGAGAGTTAAAAATGTAGTTTGGCTATATGTAATTGTGATTATTTTAGTGATTCAATTTTAATAAGCATTTAAGGAGGTTCGATGATCTGAGAAGGAAATGTTCTTTTGACCTAAAATTTTAGGATATTGGTCTCTAGTTGAATTGAAGTTCACCTGAATTTTTTCGATATTTTTTTCCAGGCAAAATTCAGAAATAACGAAACACAAAAAAACGCGATTTTAACACAGGCTCTTATGGGAATTTTCACCTGACCCAACTTTGAGTAAAAAAAAATTATACAAAGAAATGTTTTTGCTTATTAAAAATTTCACCCAACGATAAACGAAATAATTCTGAACACAATGACCATACGTTGACCAGACCTTTCCAGGCAAAGTTCTGTGTTATTATTGAAACAAATGATTAAAATGTAAATTTCGGGTCTAGCATCTGAGGTGTAGCAACAGCGCGCGAGAAGTATATGGTGACAGGTTATGTTTACACACAGTGACTACTGCCATACTACTGCACAAGCGTATACCTATATATATCTACGGTACTTGCGCTGTTGCCAAGTCGAATAATAATGATATTCCAAGATTCCCCGCGCAGCCCCTTTCAGGCTTCCCCCCTTGGGACATCATCGAACCTCCTTAAGCCTCGCACCGATGATGAAATTATACTTTCTTAGCTTATGATTTTGGCTCTGAAAAATTCGCTGCGTAGCAAGGGTTGTCCAAAAAGCTTTAAACTGACAGAACAAAGTTGAAAGAATGTTGAAAGAAAATTTTGAAGCATTCTATTGAAAAAATTTTTTATAACAATTTACTGTAATTTTCTGTTGCTGAATAATCAGAAAATAAAAGTGAAAACTCTTCTTGAGATTGTGCTGTGTTGATGCGTTTTGAACATCATTTCAAATTAGCACTCTCAAGCTTATACTTTTCGGTCAACTTTCAAAGACAATATCATGGGCTACGTAGGACTATAATCTCATTATCAAAGGCTCGAATACTGATCAAATTATCTTGAACTAGCAAAATGATCACAATTACATAGCAAAATTACATCTGTATTAACTTTTTTTGTTACATTTCTAGTCCTTAGTCCTTTATCTTGCTCATTTAATTATCATCAGCCACATTGCATGCATTGATAGCTCCTAGTGCAAAAGACGTTTCACAGAGCACGGTGACTTAATTCACATTATTCATTATATTTGGCATTTAGTTACAAATACCTGATTGCATTTTTAGTAACGATGTTATCTGCCTAGGTATTGGTATAGAATACATATGTCAGTACTTCATACACGACATATGAACCGTGCAGCATCTCTTTATCGTCGATAACTAATAGATCGCATAGTTTTTCTCTTTTTGATCACATTCATTTACATTTCCTCAAGGCCTGTAACAAGCTCCGTAACTGATTCATTTATCTACAGATAGGTTGATATGCAGATACGGTTAATTTTATTCTATTGCCGTAAGTACTTTTTTGACATTGCAAAAATATTCAATTTTATGTAAACCACCTTCTATTATCAAAGAAATAAGTATTCAAATAAATGTGGGTATTTCACTGCTGACCCTTTGTTCTGTGTAAATCGCGATCGATCCTGACAGATAATTCTCATAACCTCAAAGGGTCGATCTCTTGAAATAAACAAGAAGACGGATATGATTATTATTCCATAGGACTCCACTGTAATATAATGAACAACTATCGCTTTCCAATTTTTTCAAAGTACATTTAGTTATTACTCTATATTTGATATGATTCTCGTCCTCATTCCCCACAACTGTCATCAAAAATACGACAAATAAAGCACGATTATGCTGCCTCTTGTGGGCCATGGAGAGCGTTATTGTATCGTAGACCGACGAACTCGCTTTGATTTTATTTAATTATTTCTATGTGTATAACTTTCGTCTAGCTGTGGAAAACATTATCTCTCCACTCCTTATAGCCTTTGCGGTGAAAAAGATTGTCTAATCTCGCGCGGCACTTTAAAAAAAGTCTGTAAATTTTTATGATTTTTGATCTATGTTCGAATATCTTCAATCAACGCTGGCGCTAACCGATGCGCCATCTAGCAACTGACTCCCGTACGTGGTAGGTCTCTGCTCTCGCTGTAGCCTAGCGAAGGCGACTCTACTAATTTTTTGCACATAGGTTTTGGTCTAAGCGATCTGACTGAAGAAGGAGACGGTGAAAAATTCGTGATGAAAACGGGTATTCTCAAAGCGTTGATTAATCATATCTCAGGTCTCCGTTCATCGATTTCATCGAGATAGGGCTTAAATTGAAGCTTTTCATGGCTACATTCTACAATAAATATTGCAAATCCGTAGATATCGCGAGGCGTAAGAAATTAAGAAAATATTGTCCCCTCACTACAGCGGTTAGTTCCCGTTCGGGTATATAGACTCGGCAGAGTCTCGCGCCGCGCGTTTAAAAATTCTTTTTAATGTACTTGGCGCGAGACTCTACCGAGTCTCTTGATTAGAGCGAATTCCTAACCTAAAAAAATATCTAACCTAAGTTAATTCCTAATGAGACTCAATTCCTAACCTAAAAAAAGTCTTGACCTGATGTAATTCCAGATTAGAGTAAATTCCCAATCTAGAAAAATTTTTAGCCTAAGGCAATTCATAATAAGAGTGAATTTCTAGCCTAAGAAAATTCCTAACCTAACCTAACCTAACCTAATAAGAGTAAATTATTAACC
Source organism: Macrophya alboannulata (assembly GCA_949628255.1). Lineage (NCBI taxonomy): Eukaryota > Metazoa > Arthropoda > Insecta > Hymenoptera > Tenthredinidae > Macrophya > Macrophya alboannulata. The sequence continues at coordinate 29,926,265 of OX451207.1, read as the reverse complement.
TAAAAAAATTCCTAACCTAAGAAAATTCCTAAGTAGAGTGAATTCCAGATAAAAACTATTGGGCAAAAAAAATCGAAAAAATCAGGAGAGTGTCTTCAAATAGGTAATTAAACATATTGCAATTGGAACGAAATCGCAGATGCAAACTCATTTGATAGGTAAATTTGACATGGAATGCCCCATATAGATTTATATCTTGAATATTCAATAAATCACTCGACAATAATAGATATCGATTAATAATTTGAAAATATTAGATCTGGTTTACTAAAACACCGTGATATTTGCCATCCCTATCCATTGCATATGTATGTAGCATCAGTATGCCGGATAGCCACCGTCCGCATCTAACGCCAGCTAACTAATAGATAGTCGCCGCGCCTATCTAAGATGGTTCGGCTCAAAATACTACTAGGATGCGGACCACACCATCTAGCATGCGGAGGTTAAGCAGAACATGCTGACTGCAGCTATCCGTTTTTTTCAGTGAACCGTTCAAATCCAACGAGATTTGGAAACTTTTCATGCCTATCATCGAAAATGTTTTTGAAATCATTCGGTGACTTTGTTAGACCGATCAACATCCTTCTGGAAGCCTATATTTTTCATTGCTGAAAATTCGAAACCTTAAATGAGCTGATTCACAAATTCCCGGTGTGGTTTTGTACCTCAAAATTTTCTACCATTTTTTCCCATCATTAACGGTAAATATCCGTGGAAATGAGGCAAAAGCCACCGCGATATATTTTTTTTTATTGAAATTTCATGCAATTTTTGATATTTCACGTTTTCAACGTTTTTTTGAATATACGCGAGAAGTTAATAGTCTCACAGAAAAATGTTCAATACATTTTTCAATGTAAATTTTCCGCTCTTTTCATTTAAAATATTTTCATGTACCGCAGACAATCGGAAGTTCAAAATACATATGAATAAACCTTCTTCCGCAATTCCAAATTCGATTTTTTTTGCTTCGTTTATAAGCTCGAAATATTCCTTTTAATATGTGGAATTTGCAGATTGGGCAACCACATATATGTAGCTGCCCAACCACGTATATGTGGTTGCCCAATCTGCAAATTTCACACGTTAAATGGAATATTTCAAGTCGATGAACGAAGCAAAAAAAAATTGATTTTGGAATTGCGGAAGAAGGTTATATCATACGTATTTTGAACTTCCGATTGTCTGCGGTACATGAAAATATTTTCAATGAAAAGAGCGGAAAATTTACATTGAAAAATGTGTTGAAAATTTTTCGGTGAGACTATTAACTTCTCAAGTATACTCAAAAAAAAAAACGTTAAAAACGTGAAATATCAGAAATCGCATGAAATTTCACTAAAAAAAAATATATTGAGTTGGCGTTTGCCTCATTTCCACGGATATCAACCATTGATGATGGAAAAAAAATGGTCGAAAATTTTGAGGTACAAAACCACACCGGGAATTCGTGAATTAGCTCAAATATGCGTTGAAATTGGCGATTGAGTCATTTTCGACGGGAAATTTTCTTCCAAAAATACAGTGAAATTTATTTCTGCATTATTTTTGTATAATTACTTGTATTTGTTTCTTTTGCACTGCTTGAATGAGTTCGCGAGTATGCCAATAAAAAAAAAGTGCGTCACTTTATAAAATTGAATTTTTCACGATCGAGGGACAAAAAACTTTCCTATTTTTTCAAATATTCTAATACTGTTGTGAAAAAATTGAGCCTAAAGTACTCTATGGGCTCTGTTGAAAAGTGTTTTGCCAGTTATCCGGAAACTGCCTCAATATACAATGGTTCCGGGTTGACGCTATAGTAATTGATCAACAATCAATACAATTGTATTAATTACAATTGCATCAAATTACCTTGTGAACTATACAGGTTCTATAGAATAATCTCTAATGGCGTTAACGCCAACGATTATCGACTGAGCAAACTAGTTAACTGGGTAAGGAAACCTATTTTCATAGTTTTAGTATCAAAACATAAGTAATCTATTTTTTAGTGGAGAAAAATTCTGTGGGCTCGAAATTTAACTGGTTATAAAATTTTGTTGAATATTTTTGCTTCATTTTCAAACATTATGTATTTATGTATGCGCATACCTACGTAGGTACATAGGTATATCACAATTGGGCTTCAACGTTCAATGGATAAAACTTTTAAATATGAATATGGCATGCTGTAGGTGTAAGGATATGGTAAAACAGACACCAGGACAATCTGCAAATTCGGTTCTATATATTTGCGGTATAATACGGGTACAGTTTCCTGCAAGAACGCCTTACGATAATTGTTCAAGTCGACGTTTGCTTAATGACGTTACGTCACACGGTTGAGTTATTAAGGGAACCCCGACTCAACGTTAATACGAACACCTCTACACCCTTGCATGATAAATTATTGACCCGTTTCATTCGTTCCAAAATAGGAATATCTCCGGTCAATAATATTAAAGGCTTTCCTCTAAGCGCTTACCAGCTCCCACTCACACACCGTCCAACTTCAATCTACGGCACGATAAATTACCTTCTACAAATGCGACAAAGTGCGCATACCTATACCTATACCCATGTATAGCCCATTATATTATTTTTTTTTTTTTCTCAAAAGACTTCCAAGTAAGATTGGTTGCCTCTCGATCTGTTTTATACAACGTCGTTAATATTACACATAAAATTAACAAAAGTACCAACCGCAAAACCCAAAACTTTTTGGATGTATAGGTTTCTGAAAATTTACACTGAAATCTTGCTATGATTTCCGAAACATAACACATACTCACTGTTGCATTTTAGAAACTTATCGGATATATAAGTGAAAATGTCCGCCTCCATAACATCTCATTTGCAATCTGTCTGGAATATAATCCTGAGAAGTATCTGAAATGTTTTATACGTCTCCGCTGCATTTTTGATATATTTCGGTCGTGTTTCATAAAATCGACTTGGCGAGATCTGATGATGGTTCTCGAAGTTGTGACTATCCATATCCTACTCATTTATCGAACTTAAACAAACCCAGCAATTACGTATATCTAGGATGGAAATGTTGTACACTGATAGGTGAAAAGTCGTACGAGTACCTAGTTAATATTAGTTCGATCCTAGCCGAGCGCATGTTGTACTCAGGCGGCATATATTTATTTCTGAGAAACCATAACGTCAAACTTGCACATAGCGGCGAGTGCAGAACTACTCTGGGATAGTCGACCCTTTTGAAATGTTTCAGTAATGTTTCTGTTCCGTCTATTAAAATATGGTTTCAGATAAGCTTTGTGTAATATTTTTGAATGGTAACAGTTTGCAACGTTTCGTGATAGTAATAAGTGCAATATACCTGAAACGTAACTTACCGAACATTGATAAGAAGCATTGTGAAAATAAAAGCTGGCAACATTTTTGATACCTAACGCAAACATTCACTGCTATGTGGGTATAGGTATTATAATAAATAAATGGTAACAAGTACACTTGGCGAGGTTGATTCTGGTCTGGAAGTGAAAATTGGACTACTCATTTACGCGTGTGTTATCCCATTTAAGCAAGTTGTCCAATCATCACTTCCGGACCAGAATCAACCTCGCCAAGTGTACTAATGCCATTACTGGAAGTGACACATGGAAAAATGTTTATCATTCAGTGCCATTGAATTTTGGATAACCGAGAACTACTACCTAATTTCTGCGAAGCTTCGGAAAAATAACTTCAATATCCCGAAAAATGAGGGGGTGTTGCGAAAGTGACAGGAAAAAAGTGCTTTCGAAGAAGCATTATACGTCTCATGAGGTGCCAAGCTTCTACTTCAAATATAGCAAAATTTGAAAAGCAAGAGTAGGGGGGCCAACAGTTTGAAATTTCATTGCAGCATGGTTCAATAATTGTATTGATGAGAATCGATTTGAGCAAATTTTACTGTAGAATTGCGATTTGCCATGAGCAGCATATACTTCGTTGGACTATGTATTCTTACGAATTGAAAAACTACGGCCACTTCCTAACGGGACACGTACATCTTTCAATTTTCGGTTTTCATCGACGAAACGAAATACCGAAGAGTTTTTATATAGTTGTTTAAAGAAGCGTGAAAAAATTTTCAGCGAAAAGATCCTTTGTGTCGATGTATCGAAAAATTTGAATATCTAACGGGAATGAATATGTAATACAAAATACATTAATACTGGGATGGGCTCCTGGCTGGATGGGTGCTTTCACCCGCTTTTCAATCCAAATTACTTTCCAATAACCAACCGAGGGACCAAGGATCACCGTCTTCACTTCCTCACCGCTCTACAGGAAACCAATGCACAGGCCTAAATCCTGAACCTACCTTTTCCTGTACGGAAGTTAAGCACACCGAATGATCATGCTTGTCGTGTTTACGTATGTATCTAGTACCACTCCAATTTCCCCGTCGGTCGTCGAAACGTAGGAACGTTTCCGTACGCAAAACGGGTTTCCATTCTAATAACGACACTCACCTCAACAACAACAACAAGAACAACACTTGTAGGTAATAATTCCGAAAATCATTGCGAATATAAAAATAATAATAACAGCAATAATAATCATAATAAAATGCAGAATAAAAAAAGGAAGAGGGAAAAAAGTTCAAACCACTGTTTGGGTAGAGAAGAGTTGTTCTTTTTTTTTTTTTTGAATAACAGAAGAGCGAGTCGAGGACCTTACAAAAGTTGGGTCGTCCTGTTAGGTATAATCTCAAGAGCTAAAAGGAGTGGGCATAGAAGTGCTGACCGGTCAAATGGTCCTGCGAATTCGAATTAGATGTAATCCTGTCGTATGTCCAAACGTTCTTCGAGTTGATCGTGTTGGGACGGGAGAGATTTACAATCGTACCCTAAAAAACTTCTCGAAGAATCTCTGCAACGGACACTAGCGAGCCGTTTTTTCGAGGCTTGAAACTTCGGGCTTGGGCTACGACTAGTGTGGAATTTAGGATTCTACTATTCCAAGGCCACGCTCCCAATCCACTCAAATCTTTCGCTTCCCCTCGTTTTTCGATTTCCACATTTCATTTCTGCCCTACTCTATATTCCTCTCTCTCTCTCTCTCTCTCTCTCTCTCTATATATATATATATATATATATATATATATATATATATATATATATATATATATATATATATATATATATATATATATATATATATATATATATATATATATATATATATATATATATATATATATATATATATATATATATATATATATATATAACTATATATTGTATATATTTCTACCCGTATTTTTTATTTTTATTTCTTTTTTATTTTTATTTATATTTTTATATCTTTATTCTTATTTTTTACTCCTATTTTTATTTACACACATTATCATTTTTGTTATCTCTATTTTGGGTTTACTACCTATTTTACCTTTTTATTTTATTTTTACTTTTATCGTTACTTTTATTCTATACATATATTTCAATTATTATTAACCTATTTTTATTTTCAATGCTATCTTTATTTTGTTCCTATTTTGTTTATATTGCTTGCGCCACGTATATCTGATTGATCTTGTTATGATTTTACTATGTTTTATAGACCTATTTTTTCTTCTTTTTTTATGTATTTTGTTATGTATTTTCTGCATGTGTATTGCCTGTGGCCATTAGGGAGCTGTGCTCCATGATCAATAAATAATGCTTCTCTCTCTCTCTCTCTCTCTCTCTTCGTTATTCTTTTTTTGCCGATCCTGAACCTGCTAAATTGCGCTTGGGGTAAATAGAGTGCGAACCATTGAAAAACACTTCATACATGTGACGAAAATTGATGAGGATATTATTGAGAACGAGTTTCAAATACATAACAGTTCCTTACTGTTGCACCTAGAAATGTATCGGACAAGGGAAAACGTCCGCCTTCATAACAGAGCATTTATATAACCCTGAAACGTATCTGAAACTTTACATACATCTCGGTTACATTTCAAATATGTTCCAGTCGCGTTTCATGAAACTGACTTGGCGAGATCTGATGATGCTTTTTGGATCTGTAATTACCCATGATTTGCTCATTATCCAACTTGAAGCAATCCAGCAATCGCGTTTATTCGGCATAGAAATATTGTATATTGATAGATGAAAGGTCGTACGAGTATCTCGTTATTGTTGATTCTGGCCTAACCGAGCGCATGTTGTAGGTACTCAGGCCTCGTGCCGAACTTGCACCTAGCGGCGAGCGCGGAACTACTCTGTGGTAAGCGACCATTTTGAAATGTTCCTGCAATATTTCTGTTACGTCTCTTGAATTATAATTTCAGAAGCTTTCTGTTACATTTCCGAAAGATAACTGTGTGCAACGTTTCATGGTAGTAACAAGCGCCGTACAAGTAAAACGTAAATTTCAAACATTAAGAAACGCTGTGAGAATGAAAGATTCACAACTAAAACGTTCTCTGCTATGTGTACTTTGAGACTATTTAGTTTTTTAGTCTTCGTAGAGAATGGGGAACTTGGAGAGCAAAAGTATTTCTTCATAATATGTAGTAATAAGAATGTAATAAACGGAATAGATAAAGTTGAGGAATGATATGAAAAGAAAAGAAAAGAAGAAAAAAAAAAGTAAGAGACGAAAGAAATATATTTTCTTTTTTCTTTTGTCAAAGTAGTTTTTCTGCCACAGCATAAATAATAGCAGAGCAAAATGAAAGTTGACAATGAGATCTGGAAAAAAAGGGTATAGCTATTATAATATCTCTCGTTGCAAAACGAGATACGGAAGAGTTTTGCGACAAGGAAACTTTGCAAAAGCTCTTTGCTTCGTGAAGGCGGAAAATGACACGTAATGGCCGCGGGTTAATCAAGAGGTCTAAAAACCACCCTGGGAAATCAACCCAGAGCGAAAAGAGTTCTGCGCCTTACACCAAGTAGAGCAGACGGAAATAAAACCACTTTCATTTCTGCTATTAAATCAGAGAAATTGTCGGAAAATGACGTGGGAATTGCCTGCTACTGCAATACATGCATACATGAACATACGGGTGAACCTGTACATTCATATTCGACCTACCCATTCATGATACAGATTCGATATTGCAGTACTCTTCAAAAGAATGAAATTTTGCCTGAAAGCTCGTCATGCATAATTTGTTGATGAAGTTAAATTCAGAGGGGTTTGAAACCTTACGAAAAACGTTTATGAACAGTTCGAAAAGCGATAATGTACAACACTGAATGGTAGTTAGTTTGAAAAGGAAATATGAACGTCATTGATTATGATAGCAAATAATCAGCTATTAACTACTGATAATTTTTCTTGTGTACTTCCAGCAGATTTCATAACTTCGAAGGAGTTCAAATCATTTTGAAAGACCTTATAAAAGTACTGATCATTTCATTTGATAAGATTACATGAGATGGCAGATTCAAAAAGATTCACCAGCCTGATTCCAAAATTTTAGAGATTTGAACGAGGCCAGGGAACGGTAATGCTGATGAAAGCAGAGTGTGGGTAACTATGAAATTTTGGTTTCCTACTTTTTTAGAACACAAAAATTTGAGGTTGAATCACGTCGGTTGCACATTTCATGCTGTTGCCCTGCCACAGCCTTTGGAAATTGTGAAAAAAATTTGAATGATTTCACGAAGATTTTGAAAATCGCCATTACCAGCGAAATCTGAAGAGGCCAGCAAACGCAACCGTATCAAAAATATAATAAACAAACTGTACACAGAAGCATTATCTTGATTGCAAATTAAAAATTTCCAGGTTGGGTGATCAGAACGAATTATTTTTGGTGATATCAATCTCACTCCCTCCCCAAAATATAAATTGTGAAATCAGCTATGGCCGAAGATCCGAATTGTTTGTATTGTTTTGACAGCTAAGGTTTGCCTTGCGGTTGGCATTCAATTACTTTGTTCAAATCTTGCTGGGTTTTCTCCGTAAACCTCGTTTTATAGCATTATACTGTCTATGTAGTTCCACGTCCGCGGAGTCCCCGAAGCACTGAGAAATCCAGCCTTTTTGTCGTTCCGTTTGATTAAACTCGGTGTGGTGAACGCTGTCTGTAGTTGTACGTGCCAATTCGTGCTCGGATTGTTTTATTTTTCACTTTTATTTGTTTTTCTTTCTCTTTACCTTTTTTTTTTCTTACTCATTTTTTTATTTCTCTCATTTCGGTTACCTCTTACTTCGTGCTTTTCATTACTCGGCATCGTACCCCTTTTAGTTTCCTCATTGTGCACGAGGCCAGGAAATTAGAAGCAGTGACCACGGAGAAAAGTCGATCGATCCTATTCGTTCAGTTTTTGTTTCTCGCCAGGGAAACCAATCGACCTTGCTGCCGTTCTACCACTCTTCGAGACGCTATAGCCACGTACCAAACCCACAAATTGAGCACGGTCAGAAGCCATATTGTATCTAGAACCCAGCGGGCTCGAAGGATCGCCACAATTTCTTCAATTACCTAGAAAATTTCCAAGAAATATCGCACCTCCGGTTGTATTCAGCTATTTTGGTTTGACAAGTTGCACCAGTCTTCACCCTAGAGAGACATATCTATTTGATGCAATAAATGCGTCAAATGCATCTCTTGCACAATGACGAGTTACGAAATTGCCATGAACTCGCAATTCCGATAACATCAAACAGTTAAAGAACTTCCTACCGGAGTTTCTCGCCATTATTCTCACCAGCTCAATTTCAAGTCGAACAGTTCTATCGAACGTACAACCAAAGCCCTTCTGGTCAGCTTTAAAGTCCTTTGTGCAAAGTTGAAAAAAAAAAGAGAAAAAAAATGAAGAAAGAAAGGAGTTACCGGCTGGAGCTGAAAATTCGCTTGGCTTTTTCTTTTGGTTAAAGAAGCCGCCAGGGGCAACGGCTCTCCTAACGATCATGCAAGATTTTATCAGAACTTATCTCAGGAAATTTTGTATTTTCGGTCCTTAGTGTGCGTTCATTTTTATACGACCACTAGACGTTTGATGAAGCAAAAATATAAAACATCGATTGATGATTTGCAAGGCTCGGGTTTAATGGTGTATACATATGTTGGCAAAAAAAATTACGACTAGTCGATGATCTCAAAACATTTTATGAGTGGTATTTTTTTTAGGGTACTTGAAACATTATCGAGAAATAAAATTGTAACTTTCATTTTCACGTGTCGTAGTTAGAGTTATGAGGCAGCAAGTGAAACTTTTCATGTCGACGGTACGAGACTTTCACAACAAATGGTTCATCAGAACCATGAAACCAAAAGATCTCCACGTTTTCCATGGATGTGCCTTTCGAGTCATTCATCGACGAATAGCTATCTGAATAACCGACTAAAAATGTCAGGAAAATATCACGAAATGTTTTAGAAAAAATGGTTTCGAGAAAAACGGTTCACATGTTTATTTGGTTCCAAGCGCGTGCTGCACTCACTTGCATCTACAGTTACTAAACAGATTTGATTATTGCGTCATGTAATGCACCTTTTTTCATATCTCACTGCTTTTTCAGCCTGCTTTCGATTCACCCGTTTTCCAATTTTCGGTCACATGATGACCCACTTACTAGCGAGTCGGTCGTACCTCCGGATCACAGATCCTGCTTCCATTATCTGGGGTGTTTTCTAGTGCCAAGATATGAAATACCTGCTATATAACTTCCGTGATTGGCCCTTCGTTCTTCCAATTTGCTAAATATACTGTATCGATGACCATTAAATGAATCTGGCTAATTACCCTAATTATAATTAGTCGAGGTTTCGCGTTATGAGATTCCACGTCAGAGTGAATATTTATACATTAAATTATGTAATTTTTGCACACCAAATTTTAAAAATTTATCATCCTAGGTGGGTCATTATTTCTTAAATCGACCAATGGTTGGAATCAACCACTTACGATTTGGATGAATTGTTGTCAGAAGTTTGCTTGTATCATGAACCGAAGTTCTGCCAAAGGAAAAAAATTTAAAAATTTTCTTACGCAAATTATGCGAAATTGAAAATGTCACCATTTTTCGCATTTTTCATTTCAAATATTTTATTATTTTTACGTTCTTATGTCGTAGATTAAATTTTTGACTGCTCAAAATTACAAGACTAACTATTTGCTTAACTTTACTTTATTTAGCGGTTGCAAAAAAAAAAAATTTTTTTATGCAAATTCAAAAATTCATATCTTCAAAGAAAAAAAAAAACACTCTCTTGAAAATTTCAGGATATTTTTAGATCAATTGAAGGCATTATACAAAAAAAAAATTGAGCCAAAAATTTAATACTGAACTTCGATTTTTACGAATTTCGAATTTCAAAATTATGCCAGTTCATCATTTTTCGGAAATATTTTTCTTTCATAGCCCCAAGTATCCCCTTTAAAACAAACTCAAGCTGATTTTTGTAACTATAATAGTTTTCGAGATATTTGACAAATAAACTTGAAAATGCGAAAAATGGTGACATTTTCAATTTCGCATAACTTGCGTAAAAAAAATTTTTAATTTTTTCCCTTTGGCAGAACTTCGGTTTACGATACAAGAAAACTTCTGACAAAAATTCATCCAAATCGAAAGTGGTCAATTCCAACCATTGGTCGATTTGAGATAGAATGACCCACCTAGGATGATAAATTTTTAAAATTTGGTGTGCAAAAATTACATAATTTAATGTACAAATATTCACTCTGATGTGGAATCTTATAACGCGAAACCTCGACTAATTATAATTAGGGTAATTAGCCAGATTCATTTAATGGTCTTCGGTACAGTAAGTATGTTTACCAAATTGGAAGAACGAAGGGCCGATCACGGAAGTTATATAGCAGGTATTTCATATTTTGGCACCAGAAAACACCCCAGATAATGGAAGCAAGATCTGTGATCGGGAGGTACGACCGACTCCTAGTTAGTCTACATACGCACCGTTTGACATGATTTACCCCGGAAATCTCTTTTGGAAAATGTTTAAGCTTACGATAGTTCGGAATAATCGCGAAAGATGAGGCCTTAGGAAAAATGACAGACCCAAAAATCGATAGATAATAATTTTTTAGCTCAACATGCCCCCTGACTGAAAGTTGATCGTTAAGCAGAGGGAATTAACTGTAGCGAGTAATCAACGATGGAGTTGGTTAACGAACGTGCGATAGGTAATTAAAATTCAAATCGAACACCGAGAGTTTCACCTGTAGTTTACTTCCAATACCCTACGATAATTAATTTGTATACCGATGAATTAGTTGATCGAAACAAGCAAAAAATAAATAAATAAATGAATGAGCAAATAAATGTAGCGCTGCAAGTCTGTAAAAATCTTTATAATCGTAATTGATATTTTATTCCAAACTTTCCTCGTAATTTCGGATCTGAAATTTGAGTCCGAGTGTGATTTCATCGTTAATTGGCTGTATTTTATTTCCACGTTTTTCTTAAGGGAGTTCCTTTTTCCGTTTTCTTTTTATTAGTCAACCAGAATTCGTAGCGTCATTTGAGCGTGAACCGGCTTGGAAAATGACTGAAGCGAATTGACCGACTTTTACTTGTTAAGACGATAACGTGGGGTTGTTTGAAAAGTTGAGCAAGAGCGGGCAAGGAAACAAGTTTTTGGAGTTATCGACATAAGCGCTATAAAACTAAAGTTTTCGTTCGATTCAGGAGTCACATGGGACGAAGTAAAAATCTAGGACGGAAAAAGAGACTCGGTGAAATAAGAAAGAAGTGTCGAAGTGAAGACGAAAATGAAGAAACGAGAAGAAGAAGAAAAATAAAATATCGTTGTACGACAATACTCGAAGGAACAGCCTGATTTATATAGTCCCTATCGTCAATCTGTCCTTTGCAAGTAACAAAATAAAAATAAGACCCGAAGAAGTTTTCCCTTTCGAAATACGCAGACACTTCAAAACACAATTTCTTCCGTCGCATATAGGAAGTCAATAAAAAAGGACTTTATCCCAGAGAATGAATACCCAATATGCAACTAATTCTAAGGAAGTTAATTCCCCGTAAGTTCCTTCCGAGAATCGATACAATACTCTGTGACGTATAATTAGGAGCGCGAAATTAGTATTTCGGATTATCCTTTAATTAATTGGTTATCTAAGGCCGCTGCTTAACGGATACTCGTGCTTAACGTTGTCCTAATGGCCCTGAAGCATCTGTCCTCCTGTGGGTGGCAGTTGCAGACCCACCGCAGAGATCCTTTGGGGGTTGTTATTAGGATGAAATAACCAAATTTGATCAAGGTTCTCTCCCATCGTCGATAGAACGCCTTTGTCGCCCGTATATCAAAAACGGATTCAATTTGTATCAGACGACGTCTGCCCGATATCTGCAACGTCGACGACATAAATCGAAGAGCATTCTTCTCTCTCAATATCAAAACGTGAAAATAAATAAATAGAAAAAAAAAAAAACACCATCTGCATGAAAAAGCTTCCACGTCACTTGAAGTGCAGCTCGCAGATACTTTTCAGAATTAATATATGATCTCGTTTTCGATACGTATGTATGTACACAAGATTCCTTCTCTCTTTACACATTCGTTTGCAAATTATTCGAAAGAGAACAACCCACAGAGCACAAAACGTTTCAGCTTGATGTCAGAAGCCTTGCCAACTTTCATTTTCACAACATGAAAGCTAGGTTTCGTTTGTTACTATCATAAAATGTTGCAAATAGTTAGCTTCCGAAAATATAATAAATATATTCCAAGAGACGTAACACAAACATTGTAGAAACATTTCCAAAGGGTCGCTTTACTCCAGAGTAGTTCCGCACTCGCCGCTAGATGTAAACTCAGCGCTAGGGTCTCTCGGAAGTAGAAATATGCCACCCGAGTATGATCTGCGCTCGGCTAGGCTCAAACCAACATTGACTATAGATACGCGTACGAGCTTTTATCTATCAGTGAACATTATTTCTATGCCAGATATACGTGATTGCTGGATTGGTTCAGGTTGGATAACACTGGTCAACAGTGACTTTGTTGCCCTTGTTATGAGAGTGATTCTAGGATGATTTTATGCTAACAATTACGGAACTACAAATGATTTCGCAAGATTAGCTCTAGTTTTTTAAATAATCGCAATTTTAATATTATACCTACTGTAAGAAGCAGTATTTGTAAGAAATATTTGATTATAATTCTGATTATGAAAAGTTTATTGAAAAACACACCGTTAATTATTTTATATTGTACATCTTGCAGTTGTCACTCGAACTTTTGATATTAGGAAGGTCTAAATCAATCCACTGGAGTCATTGGTGTGACCCAGTGACTCGACAGGATTGATTTAGACCTTCCTAATGAAAATTATTTTACTTTAGTATCTAGTTCATTTACATACAAGACAAAAATGGTAAAAAAGATATTACATTTCAGAGGAATACTTCTCATCAGACTTTTTTCTGTAGGTTATTTGGAAAAGACACACCCCAATAATAAAAAAAACTAGAGCCAATCTGGTACACTAATGACTTTATTTGTGAGTTAAGTATTCTTAGTCACATGAATCCGCAGAGATAGCAAGGGCAACAAAAAAAATTTTTTTTTTGTAGATCTGTGTAATAAGTGAAATATGAAAAATTAGAGATTCAAAAAGGGTCATCAGATTTCACAAAGTCAGATTCACAAAATACAACCGGAATTCATCTGAAATTCAACTGAGACGTATGGAAACGTTTCAGATACGTTTCGGGGTTATATTCCGGACAAATTCGAAATGTTACGATATACAGGTGGAAATTTTTACGTATACGATACATTTATGAAGCGCAACATTAAGTAACTGTAATGTTACTGAAATCATAACAGGATTTCAGTCCAACGTTTCAGAAACCTATCATGAAAGGTTTTTTATAGTGTGAGAAGCTACTTGTGAACTTTGCGATAAGATCTATCCAAGTCTCCTAAAATCTCCCGAGATAAATACCTTGCAATAAAACTAGGAGCCCTAGTTGAGTTAGCGTTGGCGTTGTACTTCACAACCCGAAAACTAACGATCATGAAAAGGAATGTTGTGGAGAAAAGTTTGAGAATAGCTCCAGAGAGGGAAATAAAGTATGTGGATTGAAGAGATTATTTATCCAGACACTTTTTTCGATGACATTTCGAGGACGTTCCTGAAGTACTTTTCAATAGAATACTACGTTTTCATACCACCCATACCTCGCCAGACTACATACCTACTTCAGACAATTTCAACGACCCCTGTTCACGTCATACCATTCCATGAGCTCCCTTATGAGATATCACGTCTTGAACTTTGGATTTAGCCGCAGTAACGGCTCTCGAGAAATAGTCTGAAAGCCTGTCTTATATTCTCTCTTTTCAAAATTATCAAACTTCTGACTAAAACATCCCGTTTTATGATATCATTAGTTCTCCTGGAGATAACAGACCCCAAATTATCGACGTATCAAAACTCTGGTAGGTGAATGAGTCCTGAAAAATAGTGCCAAATCACAGAGCCTGAGAACATTAGCAAAAGTTCAACAAACATAAATAAAATCAATTTAAACGCTACGCTCAAGCAATCCACGCTCGATGCATTTCAGGTGTATGCAACTCTAGTTATATCCCTGAGGAAAACTACTATTCAAGCACCAACAGTAATGAGTTTCTCGCAGTAACTATTGGGATCGCTATGGTACCATCGATTTATTGATAGTTATTATCATTGGCAGTCACTACTCAATTGGAGCTGTAGTTACTATTCAGATGTTAGTAGTAGCTTTCAAAATCTCGTTACACAGTAACTTCAGAATTGCAATCATACTATTCGTTCATTCGTAGTCACTGTTTAGCTGTTGCTGACACTATTCAGGCATTCGTAGCTACTACTAAAATATGGATACTTGTTAATCAATCATTGATAGTAGTACTCCGACGTTGGGAGTTACTATTCAACCTTTTATAGTCACTACTGAATCGTTCGTAGTACTTCATTCATATTTGATTATTGCTTAATCATAACATTCATCTTTTTGATGAACTGGTAATATAGTAATGGCAGGTATTACATGCGGACAAGAAGCCATACAGATATACTAGTATATTGCAGACAATTGTGTACTATATCCTCTTATAGTATACATATTCTGTAGTATACTACTGGCAGTAGTATATCGCGCAGTATACTACAGATAATACTTCTCAGCGCACAGTGTATTATCGTTTCCAGAGTATAACTGCGCAATGTATTACTAGAGGTAGTATTATACTACAGATAACGGTATACTATATGCAATAACGTACAACGTTCCTCTTCAGTAATGTAAGGAGCTTACTACGAATCAATAGTAACTTCGTGCAATAGTCACTAATTTAGTATTCGTGACGTCAATAGTATTTTCAATAGCATTTTTGGTAGTCTTTGTTAGTACTTTACCGTAAAGGTACATTTGGTCGTCAACACATTAATTTTCCTGTCTGTAAGTTAATCTTTCATAATATTCCGCTCGAGTTTTATTCCTGTTCTGTATGTCCATGCACACATTTTCGCTGTTACATATTACATAAATACATACTTAACACCCTGGTATGTACATAGAGAGATACGTTATTATGTAGTACATGAATACGTGACATACAAGAAAATTGCACAGCTCTAGTACTATGGAGTACCTATAATATGTCTTTTTCTTTGAACTTGTCGCAAAGCCGAGGCTGCCAGACGTTAGGCGCATACCTAAGGCTGGTTATTTAATAGTTTAATACCGGGGAAAAACGGATTAGGCGGATAACTTTTTAAGAACCTTAAACCACGTGGGGCTTGGCTAACTAACTCCATATCCAGTACAGCAACACCGCGAACCCCTCGTCTAATCTACAAGGCCCCCAACTCTGTTCGAAGTTTAAAGGTTCACTATTACCTACTACGCTCTCTGTCCCACGGACGCCGTTTAGTTTATATTAAGGCACGGCTCGTTGCTTGCTGCTCGTTGCTCGTCGTCCATCCCTGCGTCCATTTTAGAAAAGAAAAAAAAAAAATCTCTAGTAATTGCTGCAGTCGACCTTTCGGCCGAAATTTTTTACCAAAAATCGACTGTTTCTACATTTTATATTTACCTTTTTATTCCAATAGTTTCACTGATAGTTACTTACTAGGAGTGTACCAAGTTTCCGGGACACGGATTTCGTTCAAATTTGAAGAGGTCTTTCTTTGGCCCAAAATAATAGCCCTCTGATCTTCATTTCCATCTCATAGGCCTTTTTTCTCCTAAGAAATATTATTATCGTGTAATTTATTGGTCCTTTGCTATGACTCTAGATTGATGCAGCGAACTCCAATACCTATATCACTGAAAGTATAGTCATTCGACCATAAAAATGATTATTCAACACGTTAATTTACCATATCATTGTTTTTTTTATTTTTATTATTTTTTTTTTTAATAGAAAAAGAAGAAAAAATTTTAAATTAAAAAGAAAAAAATCAGAAAAACAATGATATGGTAAATTAACGTGTTGAATAATCATTTTCATGGTTGAATAACTATATGTAAAGATTCAGTGATATATATAAGTTCGCTGCATCAATCTAGAGCCATGGCGAGAAACCAATAAATTGCACGATAATAATATTTCTTAGGGGAAGAAGGGCCTATGAGATGGAATTGGAGATCAGAGGGCTATTATTTTGGGCTAAAGGAACACCTCTCCAAATTTGAACAAAATCCGTGCGCCGAAACCCTGGTACACTCCTAGTTAGTAGAAAATTACCCCACTTTCAATTGACAAACATGAACGCAATCTAAGCACCTCTTGCGAAAAAGTTGAAATTGTTGGTTTTCGTATACAATTTTTGATCATTTGACTTGAAACATGCAAAAATGATAAACAAGTCACGAAATGTCTATTTCTTTGCAGGTTTTGAATGACACCTTGAAGTTACTGATACAAAATCGTTAAATTAAATAATATATGAGCCTAAAGCTGCAGGTTTTTACCATAAGAAGCAATCGAATCGCATTGAGAGAAACAGCGCGACTTCGAGACGAAAGTAGGGTACCGTTTGAGCAGAGCGCTTATACTGCAGTGTGATCTGCTTGTTCCTACTTAACGTAGTATTGGCAAAAGCTTTTAATTGAACTGAACGGTCAGTTACTAACTTATTTTCGAATATTTAGAAAACCCAACCTCCATCAGATTAATCGATAAGTTTTTGATTTGTTCATCCGGTTCGATCCAGATGAAATTTGTTTGCTTAGTACTTCTCAAGGCATCGAATTTATTGGTCAAACGCAGTACAATTCGGGAATCGAGTGTTGAAGAAGTAGCAAGTGCAAATTTCATTGCGCTGGAATTATAAAATTTGTTTTATACATCATTCTGGTTTCCCCTGCAGACTTAACGACATTTTGTGCCAGAAAATTGAATTTCTAAATTCCGAACTTTTGTGCTGAAACCTGAGGTTTCTTCAACGAACAGTTATGAGGATCAAAAGAATTGAAAATGTATATCATGGTTGATCTGATGCTTGATAGAATTCCTTTAAAAACAAGAAAACCTCTCGAAATATCAATTGATATGGGAATTTTCAAGCGTGTTTGTCTTCTTTTTTCGATGGAATGGAAGACACGGTTCTTTATCTACATTTGTTACCTACTTTGAGAATGATTTTCGCTATTATTCTTTGAGCATGGAGAAGTAGCTATCAAAAAGCGTTTTTAACCTTGAGCATCTTATTGACGCGGGTAGAATTTCAATTTCGTTGGAATAATATCACCTCTTCCTGTGATATCCCCTGTATAGTATCCCTCCAACTGTCACTTCGCGACGCGATGCCTTATTTTCTCATCTTATTTTCTTACTTGCCGAATATTCCGTGGCATAGAATAAACATTTCTTGAAAATAATATCCTCCTAAATACAAAACTTGGTTGAGTTTCTGTTGATTTTATTTTCTTTTTTTGTTTGTTTGTTCTTTTCTTTATCGGATTACAGTTACTGATTGGAGGATGTACAGCTGGAGTAGGTAAACATGTTTTACGTTTTCCAATCTTCACTGATCCTCGTTGCTAATTAATTCGAAAAGCCCTAATTTATCCACCGTGCTTGGATTACCGGAAATATTTCTGGCAAACACTACCAGCTCTGATCTCCCGTAGAACCACGCGATTTCAAACGAGAAAACGAGAAAACGAGAAACGAGAAGTGGTACCGAAACAGTTTGGCATAATTTATCAGCGGCTTAACTCGTGCGTATCTACGTGTATAGTATACGCATATACGTTTATATACCTGTAAGTGTATCGGAGAGCTCAAATATGTTTGTCGATGAGTTAATTTTGAAACCCTATTTATTTGACAACTGCAACCATGTTTTCCTCTGCCAAATAACTTCTTCAAGGTAGCTCAGCTCTCCGTTCGGTTATGCCTCATAAACTTTCTCTTCAAATTACTTCATTTTCTACTGAAAACAGTAAATTAGGAAAAAATCATTGTATAACCGCATAAAAAATTAGGTGTGGTATGTTTGTTAATTGTTCTGTTAATTCTATGACTATATCCACATAAAACTTTCAGGTCCATTAAATAAGTCATTTTTATAAACTTTAAGAATCGGAAAATGCCCTATTCGATTATTTCAGAATCAATTGAAGCCGCTAATTTGACATTCGAACCTAGTAGCGAAATGTGGAATTACAAAATTAGCGGTTCATGCTCGACCGTCGTCGAAGAGACATGTTATAAAAAACCGCGAAATAGAAATTAATACGACAGAAGTGATGTGCGTCGCGTTACTGATCGAAGAATTGACGAAAGTACCTATTATTTTTTTATTGAAGAAACATACTTTATGATATTTTATGATCCGCCATGATGCAGGGAAGCGTTTGCAGCGCCACAACCGATAATTCAAGAATCCATTTGTGTGGCCATGACTTGTAATTCCCGACGTGACAACTTCACAAGCGTAAAATATGCGACTGGAAATTGAAATCGCCTATAATGTAGAATCTGGTATGTAGAAAAGTAATAGAGGATTGAATCGTCTGTCAGTTCGGAAGGATGGAAAATCCAGGACGACGTCTACAAGTCTAGGGTGAAAATTTACTGTAAATGAAAAAGAAAAAAACGTTTTTCATAATCCACGGGCAATATAGCTGAGATTTGGAGATCAGCCTGTTCTCGTGGAACATTTATTATCTTCATGTAATGATGCATCAATAATAAAATAACGAAATGTCACAAAATCACGAGATGAGTATCCATAATGTTTCTCTGTCATGGAACGAATTTCATCCTGGAATTCTCTTAGTTAAATTCTCATTTTTTATTTTCGCAATGTCACAAGGCTCAAAGAACAAAATTGGAACAGTAAATTTTGCGATAAGACATGTGATCTCTTTCCAATGAAACAGAAACGGCACAGGAATATTGCGAAAAAAAAAAGAGTTACAATACCTGAAACGTTACAATTATGATTTTTCTGTGAGATTTCGGATACGTTTCCTGCTGTATGGGCTAGACTCGTCTTCGTATGATTGGCCGGCTGACACAGAACGGAATTGGACCACTTCAGGGCGGCTGACGGCTTTGGGCTGCTCCCACTGTCGCACTTTCAAGCTGATTCATGCGATACATTCGATTCCGTGTCCCCAAGGAGTATCGAAGTGGTCCCGAAGTATATTCTAATAAAAATTCAAACTCCGACAACATGAGTCACGTCTTGTAGAATATTATAATTTTTTATACCTCCTCGGAAAGTCGGCTGTCACGCTGCCCCTTCCCTCTCTTTCCTCCTTTCGCTCTTTCAGTTATTTGATATTTCGTCATGAAGTAAATTTTGCGTCATATGTATATGTATACATAGGTATATACAACACGGTTTTTGGATAGCTATGATCCGTTTTCAGAGCCTCGAAAAACTCTCATTGAATTCATGTCCTGAATATCTTATTCCAAACCCCCATAAAAGTATGGAAATTATTATGAACAAAGATCGACAAACGTATGTACATAACCTTGTCTCTCAAAGATTGTAGATAAATCTTCCGATCTTCTTTCCGTTTTGATCCTTGTCACGCAGATCTCTAACCCTGATAATAATAATGACAATGATTCATCAGTGTAATTACGACCAACTACATATATTCAACGTGAATCCCTAAAAGAGATTCAAATCGTCGGAAAATTGTTTCTTATTTCTCATTTCCTGTCTCTCATTTCCCTTGTATAGTTTCTTATTACGTATGTGCTGATTAATGGCCTCTATACGTTCCGGATTCCGTTATTCCTTATTTCTTATAACCTATTTCTTATTTCTCAGTCTTCCGCGCAACGTGTAATATGGACTTAATCTTGTACTAAATCTTTGCGCAGTGGCGTAGTCAAGGTTCCTGGAAAGCGAGGGAACCTGCTTCCGGAATTCTGACGGCATGACACAACCGAAAACGAGCTTCCCCATGTGTTACCTAAAATTTTCGTCCCTCTAGTTGCTCGACATCTGAAGACATTTTTAAACAATTGTTAACCGACGTTTTGCGACCTTTTTCTCGATGTCGCTCTGTTTTCCAAACCCCTTAACCTCTGCTGTAATAACCGAAACGTAATTATGTTTGAAGAATGTTAATTAGTTTTTGCAGGAACGTAAGGGTAGAGAATCCCTTTAGCTTTACCTTTCACGGTAGTAATTTTCTATAGAAATGTGTTGTCCATCAGGAATGCCGATAGCGTATACGGGCATAAATTACCGATGATCCTTGGGGTCCTCAAAATCATATTTAATTTTATTTTCCGTTAGACTAGGCGTATTTTTGACGTCGACGATGCGTACAGGGTCGAATTTTGTGTACATCTACCTTTCGGCCCTGTAGAGCACGGCTCAGGGACATTATATCAAGGACTTTATTGGCCCAGGAGCCAAGAAAATATTGCCTCGACCCAGAGAATTACCCGGTGAGTTCGAAAGAGTCGAGGACCCTAAGAAAGGTGGGGAAAAAAAAGGGAGAAAAAAAAGTGTTTGAAAGACGGATATAGGTATTACACAATTGAAAAACTTGTCACGCGTATAACATTTCCATAAAGTTTTAGTAATATGATTACCCTCGGTTTTTGGACGGTAGCTTTTCAAAAAAATTGACGAATTATTTTTATCTTATTATTTATTCATCTATTTTTTGTACCAGAGACATTTGTTGCTCTTCGTTTTAACAGTTCAGACTCCTGAAAAAAAAATATTCTCGACACTCAAAACCGAGGTTTACTATGGGTACTTCATAATCCATTTTCAAGCACTATTTACGAGAATTTAAAACCGAATGAACAACATAAGTAAATTGTACTTGATTGTCATTTAAACGTTCTACGCTCACTTCAAACTGAAGTATTCAGCTAATTAGAGAATGGAACAGCTGGAAAACTCGGGCTGAAAATTTTTCTTGAATTTTAATTACGTCTCAAGATTTCTATACTCTCGAGAAAAAGAAAGAAAAAAAAAAAAGAGTGATTTTCTTGTTTCCTCGAGAATGCTTTAAAGGAATTATAATACAATCTTTTGGCTTTGAGAAAGACAGGGAAATTTCAAAGAGAGGGTAGAACAATTAGGGGCAGATGTCGGCCGGTCTAAAGCCACTGAATTTCGTACAGGATGATGGGAAATTTGACAGTTAAATCCCAATATTCATGCAGGATGGAAATTTCTCCCAAGTCTATCGACGAAAAGGTTTAGCTGCAAGTCTCTCAATCTGTCCTCGACAGAGAACGAATAAATTGTATTCCGCAAGCGTCGTGACTTCCGCTTGTCCCTGGCCTTTGGCCTCTGGTACCAGCCTCGAAGAGAAAGTAATTATTGGATTTTCCTGACGATCAGCCCTGTGTCTGACCCCGATGCCGCGTCGAAACTTATCTACTTGTAGTCTCGTTCCATGAGATAAATTTACCCAACGGACGCTCACGTCTCACAATATGAAATTTCAATGAAACTTAATACTTGATTGATCAATCACTTTGGAAAAATTGATTGTTTCGCAGCACGATTGAATTTTATTTTCAGAGAAAACAATTTCGCTCGTTTCTGGTTAGGGTTTACGATATAACCTGACTACTTTTTTGTTATTGCTTTGATCCCAGCCCGGGTAACGAGATGGCAAAATATCGCGGGCTTTTTTCATTGAAATCAGCAGTGGAAGGGACAGGGGGGAGGATGTTTTAATACAAAACAAGCATTCGGACGAAAAGGGAGCTTTCTGATCTCTGATCTCTTTAAGCTGGTGCAATTCAGGCTGTACAGGTACGTGGTACACAAAGACGATGTGCGTATTCGTTTTTACGATTATTTCCTAATTCAGGTACCAACCCAGCCTCTTGCTCTCTCTCCCTCTCTCCAAAACTTTAACCCTCCATTTCAAGCTTTGCGCTACTGTCCAGCGAAATTTCCACCCCAGGTAAAAAAGAGAGAAACTGGGGTGGAAAAGATATACGCTCATGTTTATAGATGCTTTTTTGCACACGTGAACAACCGTGATTTTCAATCCGTTGAAATGCACCGTGGTCAATTTTGGACAGCGTATTTTATTTTGTGGATCGGTACGAGACTTCGTTCCAGACATTATTGCTACTTCGGAATTTTTTCGTTACAACTAATTTCAGTTTTGTACTGACCGTTGCAAACTCAGGTCGAGAAAGATTTTTGAAACAGTATGCCGTCGGGTGGCACAAAGAGACGAGAGTTCAAAGGAAATTGTAGATGGGGCGACGGGGGGTTGTCGGGGTAAAATAAGGGGGTGGTAAAGTAGCGCTGAGACTTTTTCGGACGCGTTGCAAAATCTATACGGCGTATCGGTGAAGCGAAAGATTGGAAAGATTGGCGAGCCTTTTTCTCGAGTATAACGAGCTGCCGAGGTGTGGAAAAGCTCGAGGCAAATTGAGCGAGCGGAGAAAGGAAAGAGAAAGCAAAAAAAAAAAAAGAAAGAGAAAGAGAGAGAGAAAGGAAAAGGGAGAGAGAAAAGCAGAGAATAAAATAAAGTAGAAAAAGAGAAAGATAAAGCGAGCGAGAGAAATTACAGCGAGAAAAAAAAAGCAGCCGGAGAGTTTGGCAGTCCAAGTTCAGCTGGCTGAAGGGCTTGGAACTGGAACTAATTCCTGCTAGGTTGAGTTTTACGGTGGTAAAAATTCTCCCCCGTTTTCTTGGTCTCTCGCTCTCCCGGCGTGTCATTCTCGAAGCATTGGCTGAAAGCCTCAATAAGCTTAAAACAAAAAACTTTTTTTGCTCTTAGGCCGTAGCAACTGGTGGAGCGGAGAAAAGAATGAAGGAGTGAAAGCGAGAGGCGAAACGGAAAGGAAAAGGAGAGATCATCCATTAAGACTTAACTCGCACGAAGCTTCCATCTAAATTTTTAGGGATACTTTCAGCTTTAACTCTATCAGCTTTTACCCATACATCTCAAACGATGGCTTTATCTCTATTTCGTTCTCTTTCTCTCTCTTTATGGTTCACCTACTTTACCAAAACACATTTCAGACTTAACGTTTCAATGCCACCTGATCGCTTAGTCCTAAATCAAAACGAAACTTGACCATTTTTCAACAATTATGCCACAAGTTTTTACAAGGATGACAATTTTCGACCTCAAATTCTTAATTTACGGTCGCACCCCAAAATTTTGCGAATTTTCCAATATTAGAAAACGCTTTTAGAAAAATTTTGAGCTGTCGAACAATTTTTAAACTTGAAAGAAATGATTTTTCAATTTTTACTTTTTACTTTCCATCACCTACGGTGATATAAGAAAAGTATTGGTTTTGGTCGAAAAGTGGTTTTTGCTAATTTAAACGAATCTTTACGTTTTCAACTCTCTTAGAATCCGAAAAACAAGATTTTAGAAAGATATCGTTCTGTCTGTCGATCTTTTCGACAAACTCGCGCGGCGGAAACGGCTCGATGAAAAACTCTGAAATTGACACAACTTTACAACCAAACAATGGGCATGAATTAAAATTGCCATGTCTCGTTTAATTTGAACTTCCGGTTCTACCGGAAATGAATCGATTTCCGATATTTTACCGACAAACCTAACACTTTTTCCTCTGTATTACCATTCTAAATGAAAGATTATGTTCTTCCGCGTTGAGTTATTCATTTTATTGTGTAGGTATATATATGGGGAGTTCCATACGAAAACGGATATTCGTTGTCCACTACCCCTGCGATATTTTTCTAACTTGGTGAGTTTGAAGGTATGGTCGAAAGAAAAATTCCTCTAAATCATGAGAATTCTACGTTCCACAGATTTCGAGAAGCAGCGGACTCAAAATTTGTGCATCCCGTTTTTAAAACCGCTGCAGTTCTTAAACGACTCACGGTATCGAAAAAGTCAAGTAGGGTAAAAGTTGCGTAATTGACCGTAGTTTTGGAAAATTTTAGAGAATTGTTCAAATTTTTAAGGAATTGTAATGAGACGCACTGTATAAAACTGTTGTTTGTCAATATATAGGGCGTTCCTTGCCAATGACAACCAAAAAAAGTAATGAATATACGCAGATCGAATCGGGATGAAATGCACTTTATGAAATTGTTGTTTGTCAATATAAAGCGCGTTTTTGTCGCGAAATTTTTTATTTTAATTCTTTTTTTTTTCATTCCTTTATTATACTATTTCTTTTCCTGACAAATCTATAACTTTGTCCATTCTGATGAAAAGTACCCTGCAAAACTGTTTTACCGTTTTTTTTATTTTTTTATCGTCACGACTCTCACTCTCTGCAAATTTTTTGGCAAAAATATTCATATCTAGGGATCGCGCTCAAGAATTTCTAGGATTTAGATTGAGAGAAAAATATTTTGGAACTTTTCGGGAAACCTCTAATCAAGGCCTGAATTTTTCAGTGCATTTGTAGATATCGGTGATGAGTCGTGATTGAAAAAAAAAAAACGGGTGGAATTGCAAAATTTTCATGTCAATATCAATACCTGAAAATTGGTACAGACTAAATTGCAGGGTACATTGTGATTTGGTTGAGACGAGTTTTGACCGTTTCGTTTCATACTACCTGATATAGTAATATTCACAATCATCAACACAATTAGTTAATGAAAAAAGTTCGAGGAGGACCCTCTAAAGCTGAACAGTGTCAAACCTGAAGAGTTTTTGAGACGCTGTTGATTCCAGATGAAAAGACACAAAGAGACGTATCGATCTAAATTCAAGTCAGAGATAGAGATAAAGAGAGCGAGAGAGAGGGTGAGGGAAAGGGAAAGGGAGCTTGAGTTAAAATTTTCAAGGAAGGGCGTGAATCTCTTTTCCACGAAATCGACCATTTTGAATTATTTTTTGACAACGATATCTGAAGAACCAGTGAACCGATGTGACCGAAATTTTAAGGCTGGTTGAACATGCAATTATCTTTGAAGTGAACGACAGACATGAACACCATTCTAGCAATGTACCTGCCGTCTGGTGTAATCTTAGCGGGTCCCTACTAACCTGTACGGAAAAACCAATTGAGAACAGTTTTTCACACGGTTTCACTAACGAGATACCATGGCGTGAGACTACTTTAAAATCATTAGTAAAACCTACGTTTTCATACTAAATTCGTGCAATTTTCCGCTACTAACTAATTATACTAACTAACCAATTATAAATAACCGCGAACATAGATCAAAGTGTAACATATGTTTATACTTCGTTAGGGAAACTGAATCAATATTGCCCCCAACTGGGATTCAGACCATTCCCTGTGCTCACTCTGGCCACTTTGCGAGACTACTTCACAGTATAATATAGCTCAATGTTTTCATGTTCGTTTGAAGCTCCATATCAGTCCGGATCATATCGCTGTACGACAGCTACAATGCAATTGAAACTGTCCCCGGAAAACAGGCACACAGATCCATGTGATCCTTATTTCGGTAGAACACTTTATTCAGTACGATTTTATGCAAAAATATTGAAAATCGAGGTCAGGGCAGTTTTGGGATATTGATGCGTGTGAATAAATCATCGTTTCTCAAACTCGTTCATGGCTTGACGATGAATGCCAACCCATGATGCGCAGGACAGGTTGAAACTACGTTCTTGTCAACAACAGTTCGTTGATGAGCTGCCGTTCTTTCCACAAGGCAAAAAAGTTTTGTGGCTCGACAAATTTTCGTACCATTTTTTTTTTCTTTCTAACGCGAGAACAAAAACTTTGAAGCGCATTTATCTCAAAACGTTGATTGAACTCATGGCGCCCCTTACTCCGAAAATTCCTTAATTGCGCTGAGAAATCTCTTTTGTTTGTTTTTTGTTTTTTGTTTTTCGAACGTGATTTCACTCATATCTCGAGAACCGTTGGATGAAGATATGGGTCGTAGAATGTCGACGAAAAGCCTATGAAACAAGCTACACGAATCTATCCTTTTCAATTTTCATAATCTTGCAGGTGATGCAAGGAAATTATTGACTTCGGTCGGAAATGACTTTTGCTAATTCCGGCGAATCTTCAGGTCATCAGCATCCGAAATCACACCTGTCTGTACTCCTTTATGTCTCCTGATACAACGGGAATAATATAAATATTTATCAAACAAGCGGGTTTAGGCTGCCCATGTGCCAGCCCTTCAACTTCCCGTTCTCACGCTAATTTGAGCTTAGAAAAATCGCCATCATAAATTTTGGAAATCTGACTTCAGATTCGTGATCAGCGCCCCAAACAACCTTGTGGTACCAGTTTTCATTCAAATCCATTCATCCATTGTCAAGACATCATGATTTTTATTTTATTTTTCAGAATTTTGTTATTTAAATGAATCGAAAAAAAAATCTGACTTTAGGTTCGTAATCAGCGCTCCAAAAAACCCTGTGGTACCAATTTTTATTTGAATCCATTCATCCATTCTCAAGATATCATGATTCTTATTTTATTTTTCAGAATTTTGTTTTTTAAATAATTCGAAAACCACTAAACCGATCGAAACCAAAATCTAATCAGTTCTAAGTTTCGAAGAGGCGCGTCGATTGAGACTAAGTTGATCAAAATCTGACCAATCGTTCTCGAGATATCGTCGGCCAAAAAAATTGATCACATACATACACACACACAGACGTCCATCTGAAAATGATCGGAGATGATTCTCTAGACTTCGAAACGTGGAGATCTAGTGAAAACTCAACTTTTCATTTTCGGGGTGAATACAATAACTTCCTCTTTTCTCTGATATCAGAGAAACGGGAAGTTAAAAAAGAACCTTTTGGAAAGATTCGTCTATTCGTCCGAAGAACTCGCCGAACGATCTCAGAAACGGCGAGATGAAAAGATCTGAAGTTTACAGGAATTCACATTGAGATAATGATAGCACGAAAAATTGTATGTCTCGTTCAATTTGAATGGTTGCTTCTGAGAGGGTAAAAAAAAATCCAAATTTAAGCTAAATTTATTCAATAAATAAACAACGTCACGATAAATTGAAAATTTCCATAACTTTTTATCTATTGATTTGCTATTACGACGAAACTTACAGGTAACATTGATTTGGGTGAAAGATATCAAAGCAGATTTTTGGTCCGGGAAAAAAGCGACGTTTTCGAAGATATCACTATTTTAGACCTCTAAATGCGACATATATGTGCGGGATACTTTTTTAAACAATTCACAAAATTTCCCACGAAAAAGTCTCACGACTTAAATCAATCAGATGCAACTCATTACCTCTGTGATAATTACTGAGATATTTGCTAACTGCTATGGTACCAGAATTGAGATCGCTCTGGCCGGGGGTTCATTTCAATTCGTACCCCTGATGCAAAATCTATCCTGGTTGCAAAAGTGGAGATAGTGAGGTCTGAAGGCTGCCTGGATTGAGGCGGGGTACTTGACAGTAATTTTGGTAATTGCACGAGTTCGTGCGGTGATAAAAGGTTCCATGAAGAACTGCTTTTTCTGCTTTGTTCGTGCTTTTTGAAGACTATTTTTTACCGTAAAAATTTATAAAAATAATATTGAACTCATGTGCAACTCCCAAAATTTTCGTTCGAAATTTCCCAAAAAGTTTCATGTTATAGTTTTGATTATATCAATCACTCACCTCAAAGTATTCTGTTTGCAGATGATTCGTTCATCGGGGATCATTTCCACAGTCTCGAGTTTCGCGCTGAGAAGATATTTTTCAGCGCTGGATAACTTCCATAATTTTCAACACCTCGACAACTTCTATTTGTTTTTTACTTCTTATACTTGTAAGAACATGCACAATAAACTGTGAAAAGTACCCGACAAAAGATCGATTTTTGTAGCTGCAATGGTCCTGTCCCCGCTTAAGATGTTCCGAGAACATTAAGTAGTCGTAACCGCCTTTTTTTATCCGTTTTTTGAAATGGCTTGTGCCAATTCCCGGTGAAAATGAAATTCAACAAAGGTTGGCATTTATCTAGATAAGTGTAAAAGCAGAGCCAGAATGAATATGCATCATGGGCTGCAAGATTTTCCGAGCTTGCAACCTCGCGGCATGGCGTCGCCGCGCCGACGTCAGCTGTGCAATTCAACGAGGAATAATTTCCAGGGGTACGGGCTTCCCGACGCCTGCATAGGATAGATAAAGGCATATAGCTAACTGAGATCTCTCGATGCGTTAAAATTGTCAAGATAAACTTTAGAGCATTAATCATTTAGCTTGCGATTAATTAGCGCCGCGTAGGTAGGTAGGTAGGTAGGTAGGTAGGTACGGTACGGTACGGTACGCGTTTCAAGACAAATGCAAAGAGGATTTAACTATATAGATTCACAACTCCGCGGTATACTTGGAAGTTGAAACTTAAGGGGCTGCGCCAGAAACGGCGTACCGACGCCTCGCGCCCTTCCGCCGAATACCTACCAGACACACTTTTGTCTCCGTAAACGAACCAAACTTTGGCCAGTTTCTCGCGGTAGTAGGTAGCTGGTATAGAGATCCGAGCGCGACTTTCTTAAAATAGAAGTTATCAAATTTCCCGCTTTCAGAAACTTTGAATTTGAATATGCTGAAAGACGACGCGAACCTTTTTACCACCATTTTACTTACAGCTCAAACCCCGCGAACGCTACCCGCAAAATTCGGGTAATTCGTTATGCCTTGCCACCGAAAACACCCCTAAAACTTTTTCGAACTTTTTTTTTTTCTCAGAACTAGGTGCTGACGTATGCAATGAAGTTGAAACTATGAATAATTTCCAAGTTTAATGCAATACGGGCACATAATATCAAGTCCTACTTTGCAATTTTCGATTCCTATTTCTCTATGAACTTCCAAAATCTGACTCGTCGAATCAACAATCGAATAATTATCACTGCAAAATTTTGTATTTCTATTCAATTTTTCGCGACAAAGTTGAATAGCTGATAAAAAAAAATTGATTCGGATTTAATTAAAAACGATTACAGTTTCATGATTTTTAATATAAATCTTTGAATATCGCTCCAACAGATCAGCGAGTTTGCTGCCGATATGATTTCGATCAGATTTTCAATGTAGAATAGTGTTAAATCGTAGGTTCCGTATCGATATTCACTTCAGTCAGTTTAAAGGCCATAGACGTATAAGCATTCTAAAGTTCTCCCCGGCGAGTTGTCGAATGGCATTTAGCCAGTCATTTCCTCACTGTAGAAAAAACAATCCTCAATATTTCTATTGTTTTCCGAGCTATCAAAAAAACGTGAATATCAGTTCTTTTTTTTTTTTTTACCATGAATGTCTCAGATGGGTCCATACCGATTCTTTAAAATTATTATCAACAGAAGACGATCAAATTATTTTTTTATTAATCTCGAATGGAGACTCGATTTTCTAAAAAAAAAAGGGAAAATGAAAAATGGAAAACTTTCACAAGATACCCTTTTATGTCTCATTCCTCTCGAATTTTCTCAATTTTACCGAATTGGTCCACCATCATGGAGAAAAGTAAAAATCAAGATATTTTCATGGAATTTTGGATAAAATTGTACAAGATAACCTGCTTCGTATGAAAAACACTGGACTCGACGGGACTGGACTGGTCCGAGTAAGCAAAATTTTGATTGAAAATGGTATAGGTATTAATATTTGTGCAGATGGCGTTAATGAACAATACTAATTATGATACAATAAAAAGTGTAGCTTTAATTTCGTTGCGTGATTCGTCATTCGGAAGGAACTCTTTTCATTCAAATAAATTGAAAATCAGTTCAACTATATTTTTTTTTCATCAGCACATATTTCATTGTTTCAAAAATTGTAAAGTTACTGGAAAAGATTGTTTTTTTTTTTCTTTTTCATGATGTTGCACCAATGAAAAAAAAGTGTCTCGTGAAAGTTCAGTAATTGTACCTCGAGAGAAACACGATGAAGAGGCCACTTTTAATTTTTTCTTCTTTTTCAGAAAATCGAGTTTTAATTCGAGATCGATGAAAGAAACTTTGTTTTTTTTTGGTCATTTGTTGATAAAAATTAGAAACAAAAATGTAAATTTTTTTGTTTTTTCATAGTGATCGAGGAAACGATTGGCCAAGTGCCGTTTCAATACTCGCCGGAGGTAATTTTAGTACCTTCTGACGGATCTATTCGACGTTCAGAGCTGTAAGATCCAATTGAAGAAATACAATTAGTTTTATTTTTGAATAATTTCTGATCGGCCATAAGTATACCCGGATATTAATGCCACTAAATCGGAAGACATGGATTAGATGCTAATTTCAATAAGAAAATCTTATTTGACACTAATAATTTCCAATAATGGATACGTTATTTCAAAACTTAATCATAATCGTAATCAATATACCATGATAACTTTTCAGTTATTAGTTTCAATTAGTTTTCAATCTGCAGTTTTAATTCAATATCCAATACGCCATTCAATTCTGTTAAGAAATTTACTATCAAAAACGTTTATAGTTTCCTCACCTCGTTATATGTATACCGCGCGAATATTAAGTTCATTTGAATAAGAAACTTACGATAAAAATTAATCGAACAATAGTTTTATAACGTACTATATATTTTATATTTGATAAAACTGGAAACACGATTTATTACTTAACGTTTGATTAATCGTTTTCAATTGATTTTCCCTCCTAGTAATAACTTAGATTTTACTCGATCAGTGATATTTTCGTTTTTGAGATCAACATCGAAGAAATATCGATAGCTGAATGAGTGATGCATTTTTCTCAATTATTTCGAAACGTGATAATTTACTGCACGCCCTTATCGCATCTAATTTCTGAATTGCATTTATGTGAATTTCGATTCCGAACAAGTTAACGGGTTGAATGCCAAAACTGCAGATAATCATGAAAAAACTACATTTTCCATCGGACATAAAAAAAACGATCGTATTTCTCCAAATTCACGTAAAATTGTTTCGAACAAATGGGTCTGTAGAACTCGACTACACCGAATTCGGAACCGGACAAAGTGAAGTGAAGAAAGTTGCTTCGGTCACAAGAAACAAATTTTTCAAAATTTGCTCTGTGTCATAACAGCAGAGCTTGATCCTGATTTCAGAACTATGTACAGGATTCTAAAATTCTAAATCATTAATTTGGTTGGAAATGAAAAAACCATTTCTGATGAAAGCTTCCAATTGATGATTTAGGACTGATCCAAATTCCTCCCACTGAGGATGGACAACTGCCTTTGACCCTTGAAAATCAGATCTTTCAATATATGAGCTGATTTAGTTAATAAAATACAGAGGAAAGAAAACTCCGAATACCGAAATACAGGATTTGAACATGTTTTTGGCATGTGAAAAGTGGTCTTTCGCGTAGGTGAAATAGACTTTCGTTATAAACTAGCTTTGCGATTTAAATAGAACGATGACATCGATATACCGATTATTTTTACTAGCAGAAGGTAGATCGCAATTCCATATTCCCACGTGGTCTAGCCAATGTACCTATGCACGTTATAGGTGTACGGTAGACGGGGTTGTACCATGTTCTAATATAATACGGTCGCGTATACGGTTCGTCCCAGCAGGATACGGGGGTCGATTGCATTATTTATAATCTTGCAGAGAATATATCAAACCTGGGATTATCCGCATGCGTGGCCTACTTCAACAACGGACTACGCTGTTCCAGCTGTTTCGAACATTTCCCTGCGGTGGAAATTTTTTTTTGGTACTTTCCTCAAATTTGTAGAAATATTTTCGAAAATTTTCTTGAATCTGATAATCAATAAACCGAATACTGGAATCTGTAGACTTGTTCCATTCATAATCAAAAAAAAAATTCTGAAATTTTAATTCAGCTATAACGAATTTCAATTCCGGTTTCAGGGTTTTTCGAGGATTATATATCTCTTTCGGTAGATCGCTTAATCGGTAATCCGAGATGGAACTTTACTGATATTTCTGTCCCCCCAGCTGGCAGATAAGAGATTAAAAACTTACGGAATTTTTACCCTTCGCTAAAACGTCGACCAGTTGAACGAAGAAACATAAATCCTGCCTAAGAGTGATTAATCGTTACAGTATTCGAAAGTTTAACGCGATAATTAATATTCCTTAGCAATTGTATGCCTACCAGCACTGTAGTTATAAACCGAGTTTATATTTCATCGAAAAAGTTATCAGCTGAGAACATTATTTAATCCGTATGATCATATTATGACCTTAAAAATTTTTATGCTACGTAAAAAGTAAGAATTACGGCCAAGTAGATAAATCGACTGACTTTCCGTTTGGATTTTTCAGGCTCTCAAATGGTTTGTGAAAAAATGTAAAAATGTCCATAGACCGTTGGATCGATTAATTCCAAAATTTGACTAGATTTAACTCGGAGAAAACCCCATCGATTAGGACAAAGATCAAAAAAATCGTTTTATCGGTTCTCCGGATATCGTGAATGAAATTTTTGTTTTTAAAGTCTTGTTATTTGAATATCTCGAAGACTACTTAACCGATAAAATCCGAAATCTAATCAGTTCTAAGTCAGGAAGAACTTCATTGATTGATATGAGAAAGGATTAAATCTGTGCACTCGTTCTCGAGATATCGTTGGACGAAAAATTGATCATACACATACGAAACTAGACGTCCATCTGAAAATGATCGAAGGTGATTCTCCGAACCTCAAAGCATACAGATCTGATGAAAACTCAATTTTTCATTCTCATGATAATTGTATAATAACGTCCTTTTTTAAATTCCCGCTACAAAGATTAGAGATTTAAAAAAAAAGGAAAGTTATTGGTTTTGGTCCGATTTTCGAAAATCGAGTTTTCATCAGATCTCGACGTTTTGGGGCCCTAGGAAGCTATTCTTACTATTTTTGGATGGACGTCCATGTGTGTGTGTGTGTAAACAAATTTTTGTCGTACGATATTTTCAGAACGAATCGACCGATTGGAATGGATCTTGCAGCGATCGAAAGGTTTTATCAATACTTAGATCTGATTAGATTTTGGAGTCGATCGGTCGAGTAGTTTCAAAGTTATTCCGAAGATAAAAATTGAAAAAAAAAAATTTCATGTTTTTAGCGCATAACTCCTGAACTGTTCGTACGATTAGTCTCAAAACTTAATCAGATTCAAGTCTTGGATAGCCTTTTCGATTGCTGCAAGATTCATCAAAATCGAATGATTAGTTTAATAGATATTGCACGACAAAAATTTCTTTTTTTTTTATAGACGTGAGTTGATTTTGAAATACTCAATGTAGAATCTATCAAATTGTTTGAAAATTATTAAAAATTCCGCACACGAACATACAGACGATATCTTCTGACAATCAATATAACTCCCTAAAACCTAGAAATGTTGACATTTTACAAAAACTCGATTTTTGAAAATTGGACGGAAAAAAATTTGTACACGGAAAACTAACTATACTTATAACCTTTTTTAATGTATTATCAACATAATAATATCAATTTATTGTAACGTATTTATCACATAGCGAGAAGTATTAGGGTTGGCCCACGAGTCAATCGGTTTCCTGATTTTTTTTAACGAGCAGTTGACAAGCCAGAGAGTCTAATCTAAACCGAATATTGTGAATGCGATTTCGATATATTAAGTTTTTCTATAGACAGGATGAGTCTTGTCAGAGTTTTGGTTCCAGTTCCTCCAAAAAATGATGTTTAGGAAAACAAAACGTTGGGTCCTGTAAAAGTTGGATTCACATGACTGAGGCATGCGCAGTGTGAAAATTGCGGTCGATTTTCAGCCCCCAGTCGTACAATCAGCTGAAAAATCTGTATTTCAGCTTATCTCTGCCACGCCCATTTTTTGACTTAGGTAAGACTCACCTTGTACACGACTTTTCAAACAATATACGTAAACGTGTGATCGCCCGGCAAAAAAATTTTCGGCGAAATGTGCTGCATGTATGATGAAATGCAGTTCCACGTTGGATTTCCAGCCATACCATAATGAAATTTTGAACTGCCATCCCGGCCACGATTCAACTCAACATTGTGGCCAAAAAGTTCGATGGCTCGAGAAGTAGCACCTGAACAAATTTCATTATAATCGTACGAACGGTTGCCAAGATATAAATTCTTCTTCGAAAGCGTATTTTTTTAGTCGGTTTTTCAAACCTCTTTGCTGATTTCTTTCAGTCCAGTACCAGGTCTGAGAACTGTTAGAAAAAAAAAGAATTCCGAAAATTACCTTTTTTTCAGCCTGCTAAGTGTATATGCCTCTCAAGTTAGACAGTCTGAACTTAATCAAGACTAAGCCTTGTCCAAAATATACTTTGAAGACTCAAAACTTTGCCGAAATGATAAGATGGCCGTCACGGAGAAGCGTACAATAAACCGAAAAGTTAACGAGACTCGATGATGATCTCCCTCCTCTCCTCTCTTCTCTTCTCTTCTCTTCTCTTCTCTTCTCTTCTCTTCTCTTCTCTTCTCTTCTCTTCTCTTCTCTTCTCTTCTCTTCTTTGCTCCTCTTAGCTTGTCTTCTCGTCTCTTCTTTCCCCTTTCCATTCATAATCAAATCCCTTTTAGCAACAATGTACCTAACCCGGTCCGCCTCTGTCCTAGCCAGGACCGAGAGGTAAGCCCTCTGTATCCATAGGAGATAAGCCCGTTATCAGATGGTCCTTCTGAAAATTAGCAAAAAATAACCGGCAGGCAGAGTAAATTATTCCAGGGCCGCCACCAGCACAACCGCAAAATGCGGGTTGATAAAAGGTGGACGCGATAAAAACCGCGAAGACCGAGGGATTCCGGGGCGAAAACCTACCACGGCGTCGTTTGAACCTAAAATAACTTTGGCACGTGCGTCTCTTGCTCTCTTATACGACCTGCCACTCCCTTTGTGCTCTTGTTACACACACAGATGTACCACATGGCAAGGGTTAATTGTTCCCTGTATTAACATCATCTGCAATCAAAATTCTCCATCATCCTCTCGACCTTTGTTTGATACAAAGACAACGAGAACACAAGATAATGGTTTGAAAATTTTCCCGAAGCGTGATGGAGGACAGTTGTAACGATACCAGACCATCCGATCTGATATTCGGGGCAAAAATCTACCTTCTCTCCCAACTCTCTCAAAAATAAAGACTATTGCTCTGCCCATAAAAGAGCTCAGCGAGATATATGGACGTTGAAAATTCAAGGTTGGTCGTTTAGGACAGCCATAACTGGCGCGCACGTTCAGTGAGGTAAAAGTTCGAAGGAACATCAAGTGTCTGTTCTATTCAACTCGGGATATACATGTCTGAGAGTCCACCGGAGCTTTTACTCTGGTTTATATTCCTTATATTAGTTTGAAAACGGACATGAATGCCGGACATTGAGTCATGGATGGAATGTCTAAAATGTCACCCTATATCTTTCCTCAGGAACGATCGTGGTAGTTTAGGTAATTGGCTGGTTATCATGGTAGAGAGATGGCTAAACTACAGCCAGTTGTATAATACGAGGACGTTGGATATGGCTGGTCGTTTTTGAGCTTAATTCGAGAACGACTGTAATTTCGGGACCCTCGCTTAAAGCGTTGGGGAAGAATTCCATAGGCTCGGCTTTATAATAAAAATAAAAAAAAAAAAAAGGAAATCGCTGTGAATTATCAAGCCTGCACCTTCGTTCCGGCCGGGAGATTGTCACCGCCATTTTGTTTCACAATTAGGTATCACTCGAAACTCCCGCTTCGATATAATTGCGTTACTTTTACAACCGAGGATCGCGTAAGTAGACAAAAACGAGAAATACCTGTCGCCATTAGGCGATTTTGATAACGCCAATTATGATCTACTCCAGGTAATGAGGATTCAAAGATTCGACCACCCCTATTTCCCGGATACTTGAGTTAATTTTTTTTTTCTCATCTTTTGTAGAAAATCTAGAAAGAAAAAAAAAACATAAAATCTTTTACTTTGGTCTTCGAATTGTCAAAAAATTTTAAGTAAGCCAGTTGCAGAATGAATCATCTTCAATCTAACGATGGAATTTTTTTGTCGGACTGGATAGAATATGTTTAGAATTAGAAATAGAATAGAATGCGATAAGGATCGATACAACATTTCAATCAATCGAAACGAAATGAAGATAAGAAAAAGAAAGAGAAAAAAAGGTAAATCTGTAATAGCCAATTTGAGATTTAAAGAAATATAGAGGAAAGGATTTATAAATCGCAAAATGAATCCATTTCAAGATCTTTTCAATTCATTTTAGCCGTACGGGATTATGATCCGCAATGTACACGGAACCTTTCATCGTTTTCAATGTCTTCGTAAATTTTTTACTGTAAAATTGCTTTGTAACATAACACTTCCGCAAAAATTAACTGCACTTAATCCTAGAGATTTAAAAAGTAAATTTGAAGGTGGTACTTTTGATCGCGGAGGGCTCTAGTCTACGTTGAGTACGACATGAAATTACGATTTGAAAGAGCTACTAAACTTGGCGGGTGAATCGGAATAATAGGGATATCATTGAAAAATCGTTTTCAAATATGCACAAAATTGTCATTTTGGTTATTATTATTCATGTTACAGTACCGTAAATCATTTTACATATCGAACATGTACTTTGGAAAAGAATACAATTTCATTTTTCAAACCCAAGAAAGGTTACGGTTTTTTGACACTCTATTCTTTCGAATGGTAATCGTAATTTGTGTCCTACACTGCTGGATTATTCGTCAAAACTGAAAGACTTGGGTTTTGACTTCAGATCAGGCTCGAAATTGATAGATACTTTTTTTTCTATCGAAGCAGGCTATGCAACTTTGTACTACAAGTCTTCCTGATAATACATATAAGGAATTTAATGAGCACCATAGATTTCTGTACTACTGACCTACGAATTTTTTTCTCTGCTTGTCCTGAATCACCCGCACACATACCCTGTTCACTTTCTTGGCATCGCTTTCAAAATCATTTCAGAAAATACTTGGACAGACAGTTGGACAGACGTGAACACTCGTGAACTTTGCACGTCAATGTATACGGGACACAGTTCTCTGTGTCTAAGTATCCTGAGAAGAAAATTTTTCCCTTTACTGTATTCACCTCGGTCTTCTGTGACAACCCAATCCAAACGTATGTGGGTGGTATGAATAATTTGAGAGAAAAATTTTCTTCTCCTTTTCATAAGATACGAGAGATATCTGGTCGTATGGGTAGAGAGGTGTCTAAATGAAGATAAACATGAAAGGGGATAAACTTTTCAATTGCAAGTGGCAAACCGTGCGAAATAGTGACTAAAATGAGGCACGTGGGGATCACCTCATACCCCACAAGTGTAGCCGAGGCGAGCGTTTAAGTATAAGGATCGTTGAAACTCCCACCCCACAGTTTCCAGTAGTACCAATTCAGGCCAACCAACTGCGATGTGAAAGTTTAGCCGTTAGAATGCGTCAAAGGGGAGTCGTTTTTCCCTGATTAAAATGCATCTCTCGACCTGCCCAACCTCTCGTTCTCCGAGCTCAGTCCGTCCGACGTTTTCAATAATGCATCAATGAATTGCCACCCCACGGCGGTAGGACTTTCGCTCACTCTTCACTCTTCCCATCTCCCCCTCTTCCTCCTCCATCCTCCCTCTTTCCTCTATCCTCTTCATATCCATTCCTCCGTTTATTCGAAATATTCCTCGAGAAGGAAGAGCTCGAGCGACTATCGTATAGCTTTCTAAGCAGTGTGCCGTTGCGTGCCGTGCTAGGGCTAGTCTTGGTACTCCCGTTGATTCGAGGCTGCTTTTTCCGATGACGTGGCCCCACGAGAAACATAAATCATAGAGCTTTATCGGACTTTTCCGAGTTACGAATGAGTGTGAGCCAAAGAGGGGAACCGGGTACGTGGCGTGATGCGAAGCTTAAAAAGCTCTAACGACGTTAAAAGCTTCTAAACGTCCGGCCTGCCGCAATCCAACACCGTATATACGTATACTGACCAACCTGCTATACAGTTTTATACGTTTCTCCGAAACACACACACACACAAGTTAACACTTCCGGGATGAAAGAGAGACCGAGGGGCGACTAGGGGGATGATTCTCTACTTTCGGCTTCCGGGTCTCCAAAATTCGCCTCTGGGTTAACAAAGATGGCGTAGGGACGCGCCCTGCCTTACAACTACGAGTTGAAATTATTCTCCGAGGTTGACACTCCGTGAAATCGACGCCTGAATCTTATAAAAGCAAGTATATTCGCGATATGTGTAGATCTTTTATGTCCGAAAGAAGAATTAAGATGCGTTTGATGAAAATGTTTCATGTGAAACTAAACCGAATGAAGATGCGAATTACTCACTGAATTCTTCGGACTTGCTTGTAACTTTTTGATCCCTGAGTCACGGTGGTCTGAAAAGTTATTCCTTATCGATTTTTGTTTATGTTTCTACTTTTCTTGAAGCCTCGCATTTTTTGCGATCACATCAAGCTGTGTGGACTGAAATATTTCCCAAAATGAGACTACAGTGAACGAAGAATTGATGAATTGAAAACGGGCTGAAAGGCAATGAGAGATGAAAAAAATGCATTTTATGGCGCAAAGCGAATCTGATTACTAACTGCAGATGCAAGTGAAATAACAAAACTAACAAGCATACAGGCCGTTTTATAATTTGTCGAATTTTCAAATTGACGTAATCGAACCAAGAATTTGGATGACTCAAAAACTGCTTATTTTCTGACAAACTTCGTGAAACTATTTCAACGAAATTTACTATGCCCAAATTCCTCAATAGTTTTCGCGGAATTTCGAATTAAATCACTTGTAACAAGAAAAAAAAAGCGATGTACCCCAGTTAAATTAGCCGTTATTTCCACACAGCATTCCTCTTTCAATGCCATAGGTATTCTCCGAAATTCATTGTGGGATCTGCAGTAGTTTTAAGTTCATGTTCTGCATCGACGTGACGCTGTTATTCAATTCTATAATTATTTTAATCTTGACGAAAATATCTGTCGTGTTTTCAAAAAATGCGTTTTTGCTCTACAAATTTTCAGTGTCAATGTAAATGTCTGTGAAATATATCATTGGGTTTTGTATATTTTATTTTATTTTTGAAATTTATGGATTTCTTCTACATTCGTTTCGTCATCCAGACAAGTCGTTATACCAATTTTCGATTTGCTGTCGGAAATTAGAAAAACGAATTTCCGGGCTGCCGAGAAATCTATTAGTCAGACGTTAGAGGGTTCTTTTTTGTACAGAATCTGACAACGTACAACTAGTTTTAACGCATCTTAACCCCGGACGGTTTCCCCAACCGTCAGAAAAACGAAATTGTCCATTTTTCAAACCGTCGAGCTTAAAATGAAGTCAATTCTACACATGTATACTATATCACAGTGAACTTCTCAATATACCACAACGTATCAGTTCCAAGCATAAATCTTCGAGTTTGTCAGTTTCGGAACGTGCCGTAGGTTTAGTAAACAACATCAGAGATAAACTTGTACAGGGTAGATGCAGGTGGATCAGGACAAGCTAAAAAACCGTAGGTCAGTAGTGCAGAGATCTATGGTGCTCATTAGGTTCCATGTATGTATTATCAGGAAAACTTATCCTACATAACTGACCAAAAAATAATAAAGTTGCATAGCCTGCTTCGATGGAAAAAAATATTCTGTATCGGAGTGAAGGTAAGTGTCTATCAGTTTCCAGCCTGATCTGAATAGTCACAACCCAAGTTTTTCAGTGTTTACGAATAATCCAGCAGTGTGAAACAAAAAAGAGGATTACCATTCGAAAGAATTAGTATATTGTGTATCAAGGGCGGAAAATAGGTGATTACTGATGATATTTTTTGTCCAATACCTGCACCGGAAGTTTGCTTTGGTGTGCATTTAAAAACGAGCGGAAAGTAGTTTCATTTACCGCCCGAGGGCGGAAAAATTTTACTTCTCGCACGGTTTTCATGAACGTAATAGCATACCTACTTTCGGCGCAGGTAGGACAAAAAGGATTTTTATACAATACCATGACCTTTCTTGGTTCTGAAAAATAAAATTGTAGCCTGTTTGACAGTTTTTTAGATAAATTTAAAATCGCGGGTGCATTGGGACACGTATTATAAATTCAACAGTTTTTTTTTTAATACTATCGCTGAAATGTACATGAGCAATAGTCAACAGTGACTGGATCCAATCTCAGGGCTAAAACAGTGAATGTTTTCATGAAATTAATTTACGTAGGTATGAAGGGCAGTACACAATTTATTTGTCAAAAATGTTCCCGAGCATTGAGTGTCACTATACTCAAGTTCAATATGAAAAATATAGTCATGAATAACAATAACCGGAATAACAATTTGATGAATAA
Organism: Macrophya alboannulata; assembly: GCA_949628255.1. Lineage (NCBI taxonomy): Eukaryota > Metazoa > Arthropoda > Insecta > Hymenoptera > Tenthredinidae > Macrophya > Macrophya alboannulata. The sequence continues at coordinate 29,885,643 of OX451207.1, read as the reverse complement.
TTGAAAACGCATTTATTCTCATATTGCTCCTTCCTTTGTCCATATTCGATGATGAGATTTTTCACTTCTTATCTCTGTAAACTAGAGTCTTCTACGAACACAAGCACCACTTTCAATTCACTTCTTTCTTCTCTAGAAATAAACTGCGGCGAGTTTTCGTGGAGCGTGAAACTTTATTGATGTACAATTTACGCATGATATTCATAGATGCCTACCACATACAAATATTTTTTTTGTTTTTTATTATTACCAAGAGGAATAGGGCGGGGTCGAGTTGAATATCATGCATAGTAGTAATTTCAGCCAGAGAAATAGAAAGAAATAGGTCTGAGAGGAAAAAGATGGAGTGGAGGGTCTCTATGAAAGAAGAAGAAGAAGCCCACCAGGGACCAAGATACACAAATATGGAGAGAATTGCTATTTCCGATGATGGGATTTCCGGCGCAGAAACGGGCCGGGGGGATAGCGGCGAGGGGATTCTGCGTTGGAATCTAGAATCAAGTGCTATTCAGCGAACGTTCTTTCAATATTTTCCTTCTAGCTTTCTTTGCCTCGCCACGGACTGCCTCCGCCGCCTTGGAGATAAAGAATAAGCTGAGGCACTTTGCCCGCAAGAAATACAATCCTCGGTAACTATAATTGACTCTGGTGAATCGAACGCAATACCGACAAATGATGATCACCTCTCATTCGATCAACTACGTCCCTCGCTAAAGCTTTAAATCTCATATTCTCGCACAGCCGATACAAGAGGTTAGAATATTAGTTCACATGCGCACCGCAGTATGCGCAGAAACACAATCACTACTTATTGGCACTGCTTTATCCTCCGACCTATCACAGCTCCGGCTTGGAGCTCACGGTCTCGTAAATTGAAAGCTAATCACTTTATATAAAGCAGAAACTAATGCGATAATAATCTTTTACCTCGATCAGATGTTTCGATACGGCCAAAGCGATTGCAGTGCCATGCCGTGATATTTACTTGCCGATGAATCAATCTCGATGGTGATTCAAAGAGGTATAAGAGAAGGAATAAGAGGTGTAAGGAAAAGTGCGAAATGAAATGGATTTCAAACTTGAAGTTTTACCTGTATTTCTAACGAAATATGTGCGTAACAAAAGGTAGGTATACAGGAAGTTTGCGGTGAACGTCAATTTAGATGTGAATGTTGATGCGGAAAATAGGGAGATGAAAATGGAAACGAGAAGGCGTAAAAAAGGAATAAAAAATAAATAAAAACACAAAAAAGCTCTGATTCGCAATCATCCAAGTCTATATACAAGCCATAATACTTTGGCAAGGAAAATAATTAAATCCTTTATTTATTCGGAATGAGAAATGGGGGGGGGGGAGAATTCTTCGAAAAAATCCTTGTATAGGTATATACTATCATAATTTCATGACAAAGATAAGTTACTTTTTCGGATCAGGATTTGGAAATGATCAAAATTGAAGTTCTTGCTGCAGATCAAAAGAAAGAAACGAAATAATACCCTACTGAAAACATTCATGTGATAAATCACATGATGTTATGAAAGAATTTTGAATGTCATTTATCATATGATTTGTCTTGTGAATTCGCTAAAATATATAAGAAATCACATAATAAATCACATAAGCACGGATCATCAGATATACTATATCAAAAATCATGTGGTCAATCATATAGTTTATCATGTAATTTGTTTTGAATTATATCTGATGATACGTGGTTATGTGATTTATTACGTGATTTCTTATATATTTTAGCAAATTCACAAGACAAATCATATGATAAATTATATTGAGAACTCTTTCATAATATCATCTGATTTATCAGGTGAACATTTTCAGTAGGGTAATAAAATTCACAAACGATTGTGAAACGGAATTATATGAATGGTTTTAAGGGAATCAGAATGGCTTTACATTTTCTTACCATATCCAGACAGGATGATCCTTCACGAATATTTCCTTAACTGTTTCGAAAGGAATGCTGCACTAAAACTTTAGGCACGATTTTTTCGAAACTACATATTTCCATGGTTTGGCCTTGACACGTCGAGAACTGTTGAAAATATCAGCTTGAAATTTTTACGGAAGTTGAAAAACCCCACGATGCACTGATTGAATTGAAAAGTAGATGAAAAAAAGGTTTTTAAATTCAATTTTATAATTACGAAAACCTCAGAATTTTTCAAAGTTTTTCGTTTTTTGATCCCATTTTGTCAATTTTCTGACAATGTTGAATTTTTTGGTTCAATTGACAGGGGAGGTCCTAAAGAGCACGAGTATCGATAGGGATTAACAAAATCTTAATTTGGTTTCAGCTGGAATTGTGGCAAAACTGGATTCATCACTATCTGCATCATTAAATTGCAATGATTACCCGGCACAATTTTAACTTAGTTTTTCTTTACCCCTTAAAAAGAGGACCGCGTATCTTTATTTTCAACCTAGTCTTGACAAAGAATCAAAAAGTCTTTCTAGTCCGCGTAACGAAGTTTTAGAGGTAATTTAAAAAATGATTTATAGTCATTCTGAAATATTCGTTGCAATATAACTGACTCAATCTTTGGAAGTTTCCAGACCCTATCATTATATCTAGTCGAGCGAAAATTTCGACTGAACAACTTTGGTAATCAACCTGTATAAAGATGAGATTGAGAAATAAGACAAGAGGAGGCAAGTTATAGAGACGAAATACGATGAGTTAATATACATATAATATCCAGTATATGTATGGGAGTGTGCAGAATCTTGGAATGTGAAGCCATGGTGACAGCAATGAGCAGAATGTCAGAATTATTAATCGATTAGGAAAATAAATTACTCTCCAGATTACAGCGAACGGAAATTCTGTGCTACTCGTTTCAAAAGCGTAATTGTTATTATCAAGATATTAAGAAACTCGCGGCTGGTATAATGAATACAAAATTAATTCACGGCTATAGCTCAGATATATAAATCTGCGTCTCAGATATATTAATTACTCTGTAATTAACCGATATAGTTGGAACAACTTAATAAGGACTCGGAAATTCATTGTGTAGTCGATTCAACTCAAATATCTATTACAGACCTAAGAGATTGAAGAAAAACCGAGGGGTCAACCCAATCCTTCGTGATATTCTTTAAAATCATTCGAAATCATTTCAAATCCTTTAAAATCCTTTGTAATTTTTCGCAATATACTGGAATCTGTGAAATTATGCGGAATCATTTGGGTATGTATATCATTTGAAATTTTTAAGATTTTTGGGATCATGTAAAAGCTTTTGAAATTTTTACAATCACTTAAAATCATCTGAAATCATTTGAAATTTTTAAGATCTTTGAAATCACGTGAAATTCTTAGAAATAACTTGAAAACGCTAGAAAACATTTAAAATCACTGGGTATTGTTTGAAATAGCCTAAAATTTTTTCCAAACCGTTCCAAATCTCTGAAATCTTTGAAATCACTCGAAATCATTCTAAACCTTTTGAATTTATCTAAAACCATTTAAAATCATTTGAAAATCTTTGAAATCATTTGACATCATTCGGAACCTTTGAAAGCATTTGGAGTCTTCGGACATCGCGGTCTGAATCGATTTGAAATCATTAGATATCGTTTGAAATCTGTGAAATCTTAGAAAATCTTTGAAATCACTAAAAAACGGTCTCAATAATTGAAATCATTCCAGAATGTTTAAAATCTTTCGAAGCCTTCAGAATCACTCGAAGTCATTTGAGATCTTTTGAAATCTTTTGGAACCATTCTGAGTCACTTAAAATCTTCGTAATCATTCGAGTAAACTGTGAAAGCTTAAGAAATCTTTGAAATCACTAAAAATTCTTTGAAATTCTTTGAAATCATTTAAAAATCTATCAGATCTTTTGAAGGCTTCAAAATCATTCGAAGTCATTTGACATTGCTACAAATGACTAGGTATCATTTGGAATCTGTTGAAATCACTTAAAAACTTGGAAATCATTGGCAATCTGTGAAATCTTGTGAAATATTTGAAATCACTCCAAATTGTTTGAAATTATATGAAATCATTCAAAAATCTTTCAAGTTTTTCGAAACCTTCAAAAATCACTCGGAGTCATTTGAAATGTTTTGAAATCGCCTGAAACCAATTGAAATCGATCGAGGTCTATGAAATCACTTGAAATCTTTGAAATCTTATAGATGGTCGACCCCTCAATAAAAACGCCTATCAACTGTCAAAAACTGTGATGAGTATTTCGAGCCCTACGCATAATCGCACGCACATTATTCAGCCAAAGTTGCGTTACATTTTGCAATAGAGACCCTCGCGTAAAATCTCCATCTACGAGAGGGAGATATGTTCGCGTTTAAAAAGGCGCGGTAATATGTTGAGAGAGAAAACGAGATCAGAGACAAACGCAAGCGGATGAGAGACGCCGTCAGAGAGAGCTCTTCTTCGGGTAATCGACAGCCACGAGGGAACGTAATATGTCGTTCCTGTCGACTAGAATCTTCCTCCGACTACACGTCGATATTCAGTCTTTCCTACCGACTCCGATGTGAGCCGCCATCCATGTCCTCCTGTCAATCCTTGGCGACAGCCACATAACTGATACCTGCTCGCAGCTGTCATTCAGAAAAGTGGAGAATATATATACCCGAAGCTTTACGTCGGCTCTACTTTGAGCTTTGTACTTTGTGCTTTGTGTTTCAAGATTTTTCAGACCACTCCTTTCATAGTTTGTTCCAAAGGTCAAGTGAAATCGAAGATCTATTTTCTACGAAGGATAAGGACCCAGGTGTATTATCGTCAAAAATGATCAGGAGGAGGAGAGACTTTTGTGCAATCTAAATTATTTTGTGAAAGAACTTCTGATCCTTTATTCAACTCTGTCGAAAAATGGAATCGAGATTTTCAGGCCAGATGTAGCACTATTTGAAAATCAAATGCGAGAGGGGTAGCAGTTTGAAATTTCGGAGTTGGAAGCAGTGAGGACACGTAGCGAAAAGCTCGCGTTTCAAGATAATTCAGAAAAACGCACCATTCATTCGGTTATAGATATTTCAAAGCAAAATCGAATATCACCGTTCGAGCAGAATAAATTTTTGAAATAAAAACAATGTGCTCTTGTTGGAAAAAACTGTATGGAATTACGACATTTGGCGTCCGACAGGCTAAAAAATATTCAACATCAAACAGGTTAAAGAATCCAAACACTACCATCTTTTCGAATTTTACTAGCAAGATTCTGGGAGTTTGTAGATGAATAGAGCTCAGAAATTAAGTAGAGAATAAATATTGTGTTATCGTTCAATTAGACGTTACATACGTTTTAAAACCAATCCATCAAAATACATATAATAGTGATTACATGTTTTCGTTCGGGATTAGTCTAATAGAGATAGCGTTAATTCCATTCACTTTTTTCGAAAGTCACAGTAAAAGCTCATTTTAGAATGATCTTCGGACTCGAATAGGCGTCTCTCGTTTATGTGAATCATTCTGCAGACTATTGCAATAAGGGCACGTGTACTCAATATGACCTTATTGTATCGAACTTTCGAATTGCAAAGCAGCATATCTTGATAACTGCGGTTCTTTAATCACTTGAAAAAAAATATTTAGAACGGAAATTTGATACGAATATTCAAAATCATGATTACACCACATTTTAGTAAATAGTTTCCCTTTCTAAAAAACTGCGACAGTAATTTTATCGAAATTCGAGAAAGTTGGAATTGAATTGCGTCTGTTATTAGGACTTTCATCCTATTCCGAAAGCCCAACTCTAGCCACATGGACATATCCGGATATGAATTTGACAAGGACGTAGGTACGCGATACAATGATCGTATCTACACAAATACCAAACATATAGATGTGTGTCATATGTGATATCTGAATTCTACAGGTATAAGCAAGGGTTATCTGAGCGTACAGCAGCTATCAAGCAGAACGAGTGCGAGATGCGGATCCAGAGGTGGTTGTGAGAGGTGAAAGGTGTAAGAATAAGGGGTGTAGGTTGACGTTGTAATTCGCCCGTTTCACGAGTCCGAAAACAAAAGACAAACGAGACTCGCGAGGCGTAAGGTAGGATCTCTGTGTCCCCTTTCTCTTGTTCTTCTGCTTCTGTTCCGCTAACTCTTTCGCCACCTCGTCCTTCGCCACTTTTTCTCTTTTCTTTCATTTTTTTTTTTTCTCAAATACCCAGAGCGTACAAATTCTGGGTATGTAGGTAGCTGTATGTGTGTGTATATACACCCCAGATCCACGACCCTGCCAACATCTCGTTCGTACGCCTTGTAGCGAACATTTCGACACCATATTGCAGCGAGTTATACTATCCCGGATATTATGAAATTCTGGAAAAAGCTTAACCCAGAAATAGGAGCTTTGCGGGAGAATCCGGTGTTTCTGAGCCAAAACATGTACTATACGGACGTTTACTAAATATGTATACGTACTCCCACATGAAGGTAATAGGGTGTTGCTTATTTTGAGAAAATTGGATAGCGTTCAATTTATACTGAAAGATGTATATACATGTACATGCATACATACTTACTAACTGTTGCATTTTAGAAATGTATAGGATACGTGAAAATGTCTGACTTCATAAAGTAATACTTGAAACATGTCTGGAATATAATCTTGAAACGTTTCCAAACGTCTCAGGTACATTTCAGGTACATTCCAGTCGCGTTTCATCGAACTGATTTGACGAGATCTGATGTTGCTTTGGGTCTGTAATTACCCGTATTTTAGTCTTTATCCAAGTTGAACCGACCCAGTAATTGCATATATCTGGCACAGAAATATTGTACACTGATATTAAAGGTCGTACGAGTATCTGGTTGATGTTGGTTCGAGCCCAGCTGAGCGCATGTTGTGCTCAGGCGGTGTATTTCTACTTCTGAGAGACCCTCGCGCCAAGCTTACACCTAGCGGCGAGCGTGGAACTCCTCTGGGGTAAGATGATCCATTTGAAATGTTTCTGCAATGACGTAACAGAAGTTACGTCTGTTGGAATATAATTTCAGAAGCTTCCTGTTATATTTCCGGAAGATAACTGTTAGAAACCCTTCATGGTAGTATCTGCAAGCGAAATATATAACTGAAACACAACTTTTCAAAAATTAAGAAACGTTGTGAAAATAAAAGCTGGTGCCGGTTATGATATCTAATCGAAACGTCCTGTGTTTCGTTAGATTCTACGCTCGTCCGGAAACTTTTCTTCTATCCGAGATCGAATTCTTCTTTTTTTTGTTTAGAAAATTGATAAACGAATTTCGAAGCATTTAATATCAGATTTGAATTTCGAGCCAATAAGTACGAACGCGTGATTATTTATATTTGTGGGGAAAGATAATTATTATTGCCGTGATTATGCGGGATGAATATATTAGTGAAAATGTTTTTTTTTTTTTTTCTTGCGAGCCAACTTGGGGAATGCATCCTATAAAAGCGACCCGCTTGAATGTCATGAATATAAAAACTGAGCCTTTTTTCGCAGCATTATTTGATTTTTTTTTTTTTTTTTTGTTTCGGAGGTAACTTTACGATGTTTTCTAAATACGCAGTCAACTTTCAGAGTTTTAACTACCGACTCTAATTAATAATTTAACAACGCCAAGCAGGTTTGTAAAGTCCAATGAATAACATTCGGTGGGGATTGGCAAAACCGTTATTTCGGTTACAGAGACAATAAAACGTACGCTGGTGACGAGCCAGAGATTGAGAAAGTTTTTTTTTTTTTTCTCTCTAAACTTGCGAGAAGGAACAGACTTTTTAAAACTTTTCTTTCCTTTCTCTTCCACCTTCCACATAATTCCCTGTCTCGATTCTGTAACCTTATTTATACTCCTATATCCTTCGGTATATTCTCAATTCTATCCAACCGACTACCTCGAACCGTCCAAAATTTGGGGACGAAAATGCGCCTCGATATAAGCAGGGCGAAAACAACGGGGGACACGTGATCAAGCCGTCAAATCCCATTGGCTATTCCGGCTCTCTTGGGACCCGTAGAAGCTTCTATTGTATTTCCCGGCTCCGAAAGCTCCAGGCGAAGACACCTCCTTGGGTAGGATCGGTTATCAGGAAGGAATTAAGCCGATATCCGTTGCGCCGTGACAGCCTTTGACCTTCTCTTATTCATCCGACGTTTAAAGCTCTGGGAGTCCCTAGATGAACGATTAATTTGTGCAAAAAAAAATTTCCTAATCGTATTACAAACATTTTGAGAGATACACTATTTAAAAAATCAGGAAACCAGTTGATCTATGGGCCAACCCTAAAACTTCCCGCTATGTGTAAAATACGTTACAATAAATTTATACTATTGTGCTGATAATACATTAAAGAAGGTTACAAGTATAGTTAGTTTTCCGTATACAAATCTTTTTCCGTCTGATTTTCAAAAATCGAGTTTTGATCGAATGTCAATATTTCTAGGTCTTAGAGAGTTATATTTAATGTCAGAAGATATCGTTCAGTCTGTATGTTTATGTGCGAAATTTTTCATAGTTTTCAAACAATTTGACAAATTCGACATCGAGTGATTCGAAATCAACTCACGTCTATATAAAAAAAAAAAAAAAAAATTTTGTCGTGCAATATCTTTTAAACTAATCGGTCGGTTTTGATGAATCTTGCGGCAATCGAAAGGGCTATCTAAAACTTAAATCTGATTAATTTTTCAGACTAATTACACAAACAGTATAGGATTTATGCGCTAAAAACATTAAATTTTTATTATTTTTTTCATTTTTATTCTTCGAATAACTTTGAAACTACTCGACCGATCGACTCCAAAATGTAATCAGATCTAAGTATTGCTAAAACCTTTCGATCGCCGCAAGATCCATTCCAATCGGTCGATTCGTTCTGAAGATATCGTACGACAAAAATTTGCTTACACACACACACACATGGACGTCCATCCCAAAATAGTCAGAATAGCTTCCTAGGGCCCCAAAACGTCGAGATCTGATGAAAACTCGATTTTCGAAAATCGGACCGAAACCAATAACTTCCCTTTGTTCTTGAAAATTTTCAATTTTTATAGCGGGGAGTTAACAAAATGTGAAACACATTATGTTTGTCATGTTTCTTATGGTAAGCGCTAATCGTTGTAGAATTGGGTCGACCATTGCTCCGATTTTAGATTTTCAGGCGTCTGACCGTCAAGAGGGCACTTGCACCCAGCAGTATCGGAAAATGTTAATTTTCAGGATTTTTTTGACTCTACTAGGTGCAAATGCTTTTTCAAGTAAACAAGCTCTTATAGGTTGAGAAAAGAACTATTCAGTACCGTGAAACCGATAAGAGTAAACAATCTGTTCACGCTAAATGTTGAAATTTGATATTTTTTTCCGTGTTTCTCAATTTTCTAGGTAAATAAATAACAGATTACAAACCTGAGAGCCGAAAATCCAAAATCGTAGCAACGCTGGATCTGAGTTCTTCCAGTCGTTCGAAAATACCCAATTTCAATGCGTATTTACCTAACGCCTTCAATTCAATTAGAATTTTTGGTACCCAAACAATGGTATCCTAAATTTCGTGTTGACTTAACCTCTGAAAATGACAGTAACCGACCGGATCTCTAACGGATCATTAATTCCCTGGTAATTAGAAACCAGTTCGTATTATTAGCTCTGCAGGAGATTCGAAATCGGATTTGGGTCAAACGCGCGGTTAGCTAACATCCTGCTACTAAAATTACACGGTGGTTCCATGTCATGCAGAGCTGCGGGTGGCTTTTCTTTCCACGAAATTTCACGAGACGTCCAACGGAAGGAGAAAAGTATTTATTTTCTATAACGGTTAATATTGGTAATTTCGTGATTCTGTATATTGTTAAAGGCTTAGTTCACTAATTGGAATCGACAAAATTACACAGGAAATTGAATTCTCAAACGAAACGAACGGTCTACGAATTTTCAAGCCCACTATTGGCTTGAAAATTCCGCTGGTCGCATTGTTGTAAATTGTCTGCTATGAATTTTGGGGGAAGATAGACGGATTTCGGTCGGTGGGCAATTCGGCCAGACTTTTCATCAGTAGAACAAATAAAATAATTAAATATCTGGACTTTGACGATCAATTTGGCTACTAAAATAATATATTGTGTACCCAGGGCGTAAAGTGGGCTTTTGTATACCGAGTACTGCAAACACACTCGGTCTACAAAAGGCCAATTTACGCCCTTGGTGCACACCATATTTTTTCGTGACGCGTGTTTTGATTTTCGTGTTTTTCGCACCTGAAAGGCGAGACTAGAGCTGGGACTGTTTTTCGACACAGCAACCACGGACCTAATTTAATGCGTTAGAATCGTTATGATACGATTTTTCAGTAGCGGGCGTAAAAGTCACTCTTCACGTTCTCAACTTTTTGCACCCCCACGCGACTTCTTTCGTCCGCTGGTAAAAAAACTGTCACTTCAGGCCCGCTGTTTATAAGCACGAAAAACGTGTATGTCTTACAGAAACTTATTTTCTAATGTAAAAATCATGGAATATCGTTTTTTGTAGAATTTATACACAATCGTGATGTTCGTGAGCTTATCTCGTAAGAAAGATTTGTCAGTAATCAAGTATTTTCAACAACTTTTTATAAATCTATGCCGAATTGATGATGAGAAATCAATTTGTGAATTAATTTAGCGTTGAATAGGTTATAAATCAGTGTTTGATCTTACTCTGATGATGTTTTATGATATTTTCTAGATACATTGTCTTTCGGGACAACGCCTGGTCGGTATGCAATAGCATTGAGTTGACGTTAGTTCGACGTGGCGGCGCTGCTGTAGCACGTTAGAATTAGGTTAGAATTCAGTATAGGTATCAAAGCTTCAAGCCATCTCATGTTGGCCATTTTTCCCTTAAGTGGCCGGCATTCCATTATCATTCCTTAAATTAAAACTAAAATTGAAGTAGCCTAAAGATTACAAATATTTTATTCTTCCGAAGGAATAAGTGAATGACTAATTCGTCCACCGTGTATATTCATAACGTGTAAATTTGTAGCTGAATTCCGACGGAACCGGAAGTTTGCAATAGAGATAGGAAGGCTCAGGCTTGAAATATTAGCGAAACTCTATGCATTATGGATCCGCATACCTCGCGTGAGCGAGATTATACATCCGTACGTCAATAACAGAAACCGTACTTGCAAATTACTTCATATGCATTATCAGCCAGTCTCAAACATACATGTACCTTAGGACGGTCCTTATTGAGGTCATTTTTGAACTTTGATCGTTACGCCCTCTAAAACTCTTCCAAATAGTTGAAACAAAAATTCCTGTAATATTAATAATAACCCGACCCCCAAGACGACGAAAGTCTTAAATGGAAAAGCACGTGTACTTTTTAAAATCAAACTTTGAATTTTTATAACTTTGGAAATAATTGATGAAAAAATTTGAAATTTCGCACCAATGTATTTACTTATATGATGTATAAAAGGGTATATTGGAAAAATTTTTAGACAGTTATCTACTTACTTCAACATTAGAAAACAAAAAAAAAATCAAAAAAAATTCTTCGTGTATAGAAGTAAGAAAATAACTGTCTAAAAATTTATCCAATGTGGCCTTTTATACGTCATATAAGTAACTACATTGAAGCCAAATTTCAAATTTTTTCAACAATTATTGCCAAAGTTATAAAAATTCAAAGCTTGAGTTTAAAAAATACATGTGTTTTTCCATTCGAAACTTCCGTCGTCTTGAGGGTCGGATTAATATTAATGTTTAGAGCTGAAAATTTACAGGAATTTGTTTCAACTATTTGGAAGAGTTTAAGAGGGCGTAACGATCAAAATTCAAAAATGACCTTTATAACGACCGCCCTAGTGTACCCATGTGATATATATAATTTAAAAAAAAAATGCAAGAACTTTGGAACTCTGGAGAAAATCTTTATCGCCCGTGGTAAACGAACAAACAATTCCCAGCTAAAGTACCTGCAGCCACTCCATGTATGTACCTATACCCGGGTTTCATAAAAGCTGGTCATCACTCTCGCCAAAACTTTCGCAGCTTCTTTCCGGCTTCTAAACCCGAACTGTAGATAAGCTCAAACTAAGTCCCATTTTCTAAAAGAAATTAGGTATCTCTACTCTACTACATATGCCTCTCAGCGAGGATCAACTCTGGTCTGGTTAGGTATCTGACGAGAAAACAGTCGATCGATGATGGTTTGGAATCGTATTCGTTCGATTATCCTACTTTTTTGCAAACACCTTTGCTGTCAGAGATTTTTTTTCTGCTTCCCAAATCGAGGGAAGTCAGGTACTGAAGTGGCGATTACATTGTGTGAAGAAATCGTAGGTAACACACATTCGGGTGATTTTGTTCCCTTCCAAGCTTAGAAAGCTCTCATTCCATTTACAAAGAGACGGAAATATTTTTTCAGATTTTTTTTTTTAGATCCGTTATCTAATGTGTGTAGCATAAAGTCGTAAAATTTGTGACTACTTAATAGCCAGAACTTCTTCAACGGGTTTTATACGGTCTTAGAAAGGGGGTAAGAAAAACATGGTAGGAATACATATTTCATTCGAGAGAGCAAAAATTTTTGCTCTTCCGAATGAAAATATTTTTGTTTATCTCATACGTCTGTTAAATCTTGGAAACATAATTTTTCAAAATGGAATGGCGTTTCGATGCCTTTAAGAAACCTTTAGCTTCGATTTTATTTTGTTTCTTTTTCAAAAAAAATCAAGAAAAACCGTAATACCATTTTCTTATGTCACCGAGGTGATGGGAAGATAAAAATGATCTCGAACTCAGACAAACTTTATTCGTAATTATGTAGCAAAAATACAACTTCTGCATACTCTTCGGATCGATATAGTGAATATGATTTTAATTCGTAAAAATATTTACTACAGTGTCAGCCAGTCAGTCAGTGAAAAAATGTCTGAATATTTATTCAAAATTTATACCACTTCATTAAAATAACAAATTCCTAATTATAATTCTACCGCGCTATTCAATTCTGCCGCCAGCTCATACATAAACGTCAACCCGCCCTGCGACGTTAAAATATAATCGCATTATGTTGTTTCTCGCTTCAATTATTTCACAACCCATTTCCTGTAGTTAGTTTGTTTATTTGTTAGAATTTCTTAAATTTTTTTACTTTTTTTTTTCTCTTTCCTTGTTTACTTTCTGATTTTTTTATTCGATCTAAGTCGCACAATATTTCTGAACATATACCACTGGCCGGGCAAATTTTTTCGGAAATGGAGCGCATTTCCGCATACTTATACCATAGACTTATACCGAGATGTTTTCTTGAAACTAAACAGTTGACAGCGCACGAGTCAAATCATTCGATTTGATTGGTCGGCGAGATCGTGTCACGACGATATTTCAGCCTGTAAGGCAGGGGAGCCAACTTGCACGAAATTCTAACCACGATTCTAACCTCAAAAATCCGAATCGACCGCTTGGTCACCAAAAACAGAGTTTGCAGCCAGCCTGCATTAGCAACCGCCGAAACCTGTCGACTGTTGAGTATCAAGAAAACATTCCGATATAGAGTTAGTCAGTTCAAACTCCGAGAAAGGAAGCAGCTTGGTTGAGGAATTAGACGCTGCAGCTCGATACCCAATGCGCGTAATTTGAATTTTCAAACAGCATTCCTTAGCTTATGAAATCCACTAAAATTTTTGTCCCTCGTTAATTTCTGTGAGATGATTTTTTAGCGAGCTGCAGGGCCTAATTCGTCAACCAAGCTCCTCCCATTCTCGGAGTTACAATTGACTAACCCTGTATATAGTGTATAGGTATATATATATGGAGCAATCCAGGTCAATTCGACCAGGGTCTGACCCTCACCCCTTCCAATTTTGGTCTTAGTTACAGTAAGCGTTCTGGCTAGTCCAAATAGCACCCCCCCTCCCCCGCCCCGCCGTTTTTTTTTCTCGGATTGTTGGCATTTTCCCTTGGCCTCCCCGAATTTCTTAAGGCGGTTTTCTACTCAATTATGACCTTTTCTAAAAACATTGGTCAAAACAGTGCTAACGGAATATCTCTGCCCGAGTACCGAAAACGGGAAAAAGGGATACGTCGCGACATTCTGTTTGCAATTTTGAACATGTATGTACGTCCCGAAACATGTTCGTTTCACGCTAAAATAGAGAAATGGCATATCGAACAAGCTTTTTTGACAATTGTCGATTCTCAAACGCTCGAAACCATGGCGACTCGTCGTGTTTGGAATTGTCGGCGACGCCTCCGAGATGGCGTGACGCAAGAATGTGGTATAAAAGGTAAAACAGTCTCTGGTATAGAACACCATGCTACACGATCACTGTTCGATATACTGGTCGGACGCTGGACAAAATCAGCTTCGAACAGTGATCGTGTAGCATGCTGTTCTATACCAGTGACTGTTTTACCTGTTCTACCACATTCGTGCGTCACGCCATCTCGGGGGCGTCGCCGACAATTCCAAACACGACGAGTCACCATAATTTTGAGCGTTTGAGAATCGATAATTGTCAAAAAAGCTTGTTCCATAACGAACATGTTTCGGGACGTACGTGTTCGAAATTGCAAACAGAATGTCGCGACGTATCCCTTTTTCCCGTTTTCGGTGCTCGGGCAGAGATATTCCGTTTGATAGCACTGTTTTGATCAATGTTTTTACAAAAGGTCATAATTGAGTAGGGAACCGCCTTAATTCATGATATTCGCGAGAACGGGACTTTCGACATTTTTGAAAATTATGGAATTAAATTACGAAAATTTTGTAGCAAGAACTAAGAATGTCCCAACAAGAGTCAGAATGGGCAGGCGAACCAGCATGTGAAAAAAATAAATAATTAAAAATATCAATTCATTTCACACGGTTGGTATACTATGTATAAATATAGAGACTTTTCATTACTATTTTTTTTTCGTTTGTTCTCGAGCAGTTTCGTCGTGTTTTGTATTTCCTCATTTTTTTTTAGCCTATTTTTTGCGTTTTTTTTTTTTTGTCAGCCATTTCTACCCTGCTTGTAATTTCTCCTGTTCAAGCCTCGACGCGGGGCTGATGGTGACAGACGGACCAGCAGTCTGACAGACAGTCAAGCATACGCCATACAGTATGTACACACGTACCTACATACATATACATATATCCATATAAATACAAATACACGCCAAGAAAAAAAAAAAACAGCCAAACTCTCGTACATGCGTATGTTGTGTACAACGCGTTAACGTCCGTGGGACAGCAGCACCATTTTCCTCCCCCGTTTCATTCGTTTTCGAGTATTTTTTCTTTTTTTTTTTCAGTTGTTTATTTTTTTATTATTATCATTCTTCCGCTTTCTCTCTTTCTCTCTCTGTTTTCCTCTTTACTTTTCACCCTTTCTCTCTCACTTTTTGTTTTTAGTCCCTGGGAGGGAAAAATATGAGCCAGCGCGAGTCGTTCGTATGGTATAGGTAGGTAGGTAGGTACTGCGGAACGTTGGAATTGGTCAGCAGACTCGACTGAAATATCGATCCATGTTGGAAAACAATAAATTCCCTATGCTAAAATTTGGGTCAACGAGTATTTCGGCCGTTTCGTTTATATTTAAAAAATAATAATAAACAAAAATTAGGAGAAAACAAAGAAAAAAAAAAAAAAACAGGAAAACAGTAGGCACCACGGTCAGAGAATTATTCAATTACTTTAACGAATATATATTATCATCAAGGCTACCAAATACACCTGATATTTCATTACGGAATATTGATATCACTGAAGGGGGTAGAGTCACCGTTATTTTTGCCCGAGTTTTGATTACTAATTACTTTCATATATCTGTGCGAAAAAAGATATAAGGGTTGGCGTTCCAAGCTTCAAATGTTCTTAACGGTCAGAATTACGAATTCATTTTAAACGATTTAGAATTTTTAGAAACGTGAAGTTCTGGATATTAAAATTCAAAAAAATCTAAGTGCAAACAGTTCAAAACCCAGAAAGTCAAAAACTCCGAAAGTCCTGCACGAATTCGAAAATTTAATGAAGGGCGTGACGCTTTATGTGAGAATTTCAAGTGTCGGAGTCTTGGCCTTCCGGGTCTTCAACTTTCTGAATTTTAAACTTGAATTTTTCGAAAAATAAAAAAAAAATGCAAATTTGAGATTGTAAAAAGTGGCAAGATGCGCAAAACGAAAAAAGAGTCCGCACGAAAGTACACATCGCTGAAAAATGTCAGAAATTTATTTTAAACGCCTCAGAAAATATGGACTGAAACCGGAGTGACTGAAATTAGTAAAGTTTACATATTCATCACCAAAAATTAAATAATTTTATTGTTTCCGAACAAAAACGGGCAATAACAGTTGTAATTGCCACATTGTTTCAGTGATCACTGCAGCATGGCGTACGATTAAAATATTTAATCCATTATCCCCAATGAAACAAAAATCCAACCCCCATATTCGTATAAACGTCATGATTATTATAATTCTATGGCAATTTCACATGTGAATAATGCCGATATTCACCCCATGGCAATCTCAGCTGTCGCGATTGCCTCAATATTGTTTCATTCCCAACGACTTTTATTCCCTTCCATAAACGTAAACGGGGTTGACGCGCGTCGAGCTGTGATCTGGGATGCAAAAATTTTCTTCCCGCTCTCAGGCGTTTGCAGCTAAAGAAAATAACGAAACGGTGTATGAAAATTGCGAGAAAATAGACGTCAATAAGATGGAAGGAGTATTTATGCCTGCGTAAAATTCACTTACCTATATCCTATATCCTAGGTACGGGAAAGCCGGTGTAATAAGCTTTTCCATGTGCACAGCGTTCTCTTACCGATAAACTTCGATTGAATGTCACGTTGTAAATTCTACGTAACAGCAAATTTTATTGCGGAATTTTGCTACAGGCTTATCTCTCAGCCCACGCCTTACTGCATCGACACGTGAAGCACATACAACACCCAGTTTATAAAACTATCCTTTGAAATATGAATTTTCGTTTAGTCACACATAATACATGTTTGTCTTATTACATTTCGTGCTGAGGGTGGATGTATATGAGGTCATCTCTGCCAAGTGAGACAGGCTCGGTTCCTCACCCGGTTCAATTTTTTTATAATTTTTTTCTTTTATCTTCAGCACATTGATAGAAACTTGTGTGAATAATTCAAAATTTTTAGTTCAAATACTTTTTGAGCTACGAATTTTTTATTCTTTACAGCTAACATAGATGTTAGCTGAAAAAATTTAAAATTCATAGCTCACAAAGTATTTGAACAAACAATTTTAAATTATTCACTAAAATGCTGATGATGAAATCAAATTATCAAAAAATCAATGTGCTGATGATGAAAGAAAATTATCAAAAAATTGAACTGGTTGTGGAACCGAGCCTGTCTCACCACCTACTACAAATATTGCTGCACCATGTTTTTTTCCCCCTCGATATGACGAGATCAAAATGAACAGGGTATGATTAGTAACGAAATTCCAGATTTTGAGAGAAACACCTTTGGAACACCAGAGAAACCTTTCAGACATTCGAAACTGTACTCATCTTATCTCAAACTTTTTGAAATATTTACAAAACTTTTGCAAAATTTACACAAATTTACCACGTCAGTGAGGTTGTTCAATCGAATATATAGCCACAGCGCTCTGACTAGCTTGTTAAGTCCATCACCAAAGTTAACGACTTTCATCAGATTAAGAAGAAAAAAATTCTATTGAAATAAAAAGTCGGAAATCACTCGTGAAAAATTTCTAACTCAACTGAATGAAGGTATTGAATTTTTTATCGAAAGGTTCCTTAGCTTCAAGGTACGTACCCATATGATTACACAAGGAGGTCTATGCATACTTATAAGTACCATGGTGGTGAACATTTTCAAAAGCGGTCCGCCGTAAATCCGAGTGCCTGGATTTACGGCTCGAATATCATTCGGTACACCGAGAAACAAAAAACATGATTTCGCAGAGTGAGAATTACATCTTACGCTTTATTTTACCCAAGACATGATTTTTTAGTATTATTTAGTTTTTTTTTTTTTCTTTCGTCACGTTTTTATTTCTGTCTAGATGAAATTCGTCGCCTGCGACTTATTCCGCAAGTATAAATCCAGACTGCGGGTACAATTTTTATCACACATTTTTCTACCAGTATATATGTATATTATATACCAAGAAAATGGTTGAAACAATAACTGTCGTCGTTAAGGTAATTCGTGACAATTTTCATCGATGTATGAGAAAAAATTTTGGCAGCTATCCAGACGTCATTTGAAGTTTAATATACGATCGAAAACTTTCAACGACTTTTAGCTACCAAATCGGCTCGCTTATAGCGCGACGATTAATTACCCGAATACGGATCGTATATGTGCTAACGATTTTCAACATTCTCGTTTAGGAGAGTAGAAAGTCAGTACAATCAAACTGAAACTCAAAAGAATGTTTTCATCAGATCTTCAGGTTTTGAGATCGAGAAAATGGTTTCAATTTTTTTGTCCGACGATATCTCAAGATCAAATGAACGGATGTCATCCTTTCTTATATAAATCGATGCGGCTTTTCCTAACTTAAAATTGATCAGATTTGGAATTTGATCGGCCAAGTAGTTTTCGAGTTATTCAAAAAACAACATTTTGAATAATAAAAATTCAATTGATGATATCTCGAGAACTAATCAGCGGATTTTGATGATTTTGGTCGCGATCGATAGGGTTTGGTTCAACTTAAGTCTGGTCATATTTTGAGATCAATCGGTCCAAAAGTTTTTGGATATGTTTACATTTTTTGTTTTCTTACAAATGTTGAAATTCAAAAAATATGGAAAATGGCGCATAATCTCGAAATTTTGTACGATGGTGGTGAGGAAAGGGAAAAACTGAATTTACCAAAAAATAGATTACCAGGAGAGAAGCAAGGGCCTGGTTTAAACGCGGCGCGGTGTAAGAAATGAGATAGTGAGATAGTCATTTAGAGCCGGAGGCTTTCTTCTCGTCGGCCATTTTGTTGGCACCAGGCTAAAACAGGACCAGGATATAAAGGCAGTTCTCCAACGCTCGGGACATTCTCTACGGCAATGAAACAGTTTACGACTTTCCGCGATAATTCTTGGAGTTGTCGTTGGTCCTGGTGGACTCATGCTGTTTCCCTCTTCACCTCCATTTTCCGTTTTTATACCTCTTTGCCTCGCTCGCCTAATATGTTTCACAATTCTCTTTATATGGCGGAAAAAAAACTGACCAAGCCACAGAGCTGCCAGTTTTATAATCGCCTTTTCTCATAATCACCGCTACCACGCCCCTCAGATCGAGGGAGTTTCATTGCGGGAGTATCGACACATACACATGAAGCATTCTTCATCAACTGGGCCACTTTTTTTTTCAACCTCTCCAATTTTTCTCAAAATCTGCCAGTTTGAAATATTAGTCAAAAGGAACGTCTGTGATTTTTTTCAGATTTTTTCAGGCGTCCGTTCAGGATTTTCAATTTTTCATTACGAACACTGTATCTCAAAAAATATTCATGAAACCAAAAAAACATAAGAATAAAAACTTTTTTATTTGTTCCGCTTTATCGAAAAAAATCAAAATCATAATTTTTCTGCATTGAGAAAATTGAAATTTGGCACAAGAATGAGAATAAAATTTTTTTAAACCTTTAATAACACACTTACGATTTCGGTACAAATTTCACAGGATGTCTGTGATTGGGTAAAGAGTCTACGAAAAAAATTTCAGAATGGTACCTGCAATGGTTACGATGAAAAAAAATAAAACCCTGCAAAACCTCATAACCGCATAGAGATTCCGCAGGGTTTTTATTTTTTTTTCATCGTAACCATTGCAGGTACCATTCTAAAATTTTTTTCGCAGACTCTTTACCCAATGACGGACATCCTGTGAAATTTGTACCGAAATCGAAAGTGTGTTATTAGGTTTAAAAAAATTTTATTCTAATTTTTTTGCCAAATTTCAATTTTTTCAATGCAGAAAAATTATGATTTTGACTTTTTTCGATGAAGCGGAAAAAATAAAAAAGTTTTTATTCCTATGTTTTTTTTGTTTCATGAATATTTTTTGAGATACAGTGTTCGTAATGAAAAATTGAAAATCCTGAACGGACGCCTGAAAAAATCTGAAAAAAATCACAGACGTTCCTTTTGACTAATATTTCAAACTGGCAGATTTTGAAAAAAATTGGAGAGGTTGGAAAAGAAAAGTGGCCCAGTTGATGAAGAATGCTTCACATATGAACAGCTACGAGTGAGTTTTGCCCCGTAAATTCTCGAGAATAAAGAAATATTTCGAGGATCTGTTATGTGTCAGTGGTTCTTTGTACAGAAATGTTGTGCGTGGGTTAGTAAAGGTTAGCTACAAATGAACCTGTGATTCTAATAAAATGTTAATTAAATCTCGTAGCAACATCTGACACACGGATATAGGCGCTGGCATAATTAACATGGCTGCCGCGCCAGACGACTCGCATCACATTTCGGCGATATAATGATTTCTCACACTCGCAGGATACTGAGGACAATTTCACGCATAACTATATTACGGCAGGAATAGTTTAATTCTAATCCCAATTTGAAAAGTATTCCGAATTCTGGGAATTCAGGGGACGACATTTCGTAGCCGATATCGGGCGCAATCCCTGGTGAAAATTTCTATTCCTAAGGATTTTTACGAATTTTTAACGAAATTGGAACATTTCATATAGTTTTTCGTTAAAAGTTGTAGATTTTCATTGATTTCATGAAAATTTGTAAATTGTCATGGTTTATCTTAAAAAAATTGCAGATCTTCGTATAGTTATTTCGAAAATTTTGTTGTTTTCCTGGATCAAACTAAAAAAAAAGCTACAATTTCTTATGAAAAACTACAAAAAGTTCAAATTAAACTTGAAAATTCGTAGAAACTCCTAGAATTGAGTGTACAAATGAAATTATTTTATTGTATACTAGGGGCTTCGCCCCTGCGCGCTTCGCGCGCCAACCCCTCTCGGCGCTCCGCGCCTCGGGCACTCGGCGCTTCGCGCCTCACTCCGTCACATGTCCTAAGATTAGACTAATAGATATTTAGTTTTATCAATTAAATATTCAGTTGCGATTATTTGAAAAAATGTTTTATTAAATTAACCATTTCTTTTCTTTGGATATAACCTACCCTGAATTAGAACTACCTAATTAACTTTTTCACATATCAATTGAAATTTCGGCCTACAATTCTTCGAAATAACTTAACCTACCCTCAAATAGAATTACCTAATTAACTTTTTCACATATCAATTGAAATTTGGACCTACAATTTTTCGAAATCATTCAACCTACCCTAAAATAGAATTACCTAATTGACTTTCTTATATATCAATTGAAATTTGGACCTACAATTTTTCGAAATCATCGAAATCCTTCGGTCACTCTCCTTTCCCAATCTCCTTCTATTTGTTTCGATGCCATTTTTAACTTTTCTATTTTTTAAAAACTTTTCTAATTCCTCAACACGTATTCCCTCTTCAAAATTGTGTATGTTTGTTGATTCGTTGCCTTTTTGTTTGTTCTTCTGTTTTTTTTCGGCACCTCACACCAGCGCCAACTTCATGCGTTAATACCATTATTATTATAATCTTTTTTTTTTTCATAATCTGGTCATATTTTTTCTTTTTTCATTCGAGCGAAAATTGGCGTTTATACAACGAATTCAAAAATGTAACATTGTGACGTCACCCATGCTAAGATATATCTATATATGTATATAGCAAAAATACGGAAATTCAATTGCCTGTAACTTTCGCAATTATTATTTTGAACGAAAAAGAAAAAATACGGATAATTTTTTTCGAGTTTCTTAACGTTTGTCGATTATAATGATTGAAAAAAAAAAATTTTTGTTTGTACACCTAATTGTTCCAATTTCCACAGAAATTCATAAAAAATCGTAGAATTATCTTCACCGAGGATGTTAGGGGCCATAGACCGTAAAAATATCTGAGGGCCCCGTCTATTTCACCTACACGGTTCCACTAATTCATATCGAAAACAAAACATATTTGGATGGAGAGGGATAGTTAATTTTAGTATTCTGAAATATGACTTGAAAAATTGCTTATCGATAATCAAAAATTTATATTTAACAATCGAAAGCACCACATATTATATTCGTATGAACTCGGCCCTGCAGGTGTAGTTCGGAAAATCAACACACCAAGGCGCTAGTTCACTTCTACAATCCACTTGTCTGATCAAAAGTGCTTGGAAATTATTTTAAACAATTAGTTTCGAATTTTTGTTTCAGCTCTGTTAATTCGGATTCAAATTCTCGGAGGCAAAGAAAAGAAATTGCAAATGAAAAAGAGGGAAAAATCTGTATCTGGGATATGCGAAATTAAGAGGGTAAGAGAACGAAATTAGAGAAAATCTGGTATGAAGGTAAATAATGAACACTGGATAGGTAAAATACTCGTAGCTGGAGGTCTTTTGTGAGGAGACGGAAGGGAGGGGGGGAGGAATCAATTAGCGGTATTTCCCCTCTTTGGTACCCATAAACGACCCTTGACAACGATTTACAACCGTGTGGAATTAGTAATAATTAGTAAAACACATTTGCAGCGAGCAGCAGCCACTGTGGTTCGTAATTTTAGACGAGACTGAGACCGCAAGGACGAAGCGTTCAAACTTTGTTTCGTTACGGTTAATTATACCTACTTCCGGAATACGAAACGAATTAATCTCCACTTTGATAACCGTCTGCGACAGATGCCAATTTTGTAGGGAGAAAAGTGCGAGGCACAATATTGGCAGACGGACGATCAGATCTAGATAAATTGAAGCCATTTCTGGAAAGAGAATCCATAAGCTAAATCAACGTTTCGAAAAAAAAAAGTGTTTGAAAGTTTGTTTTGCGTATGAAAAAAAAAAATAAATAAAAAAAAAAAAGTGGAAGAATATTTTTCAGTCAGTGAAACTCTTTTTCCTGCGTAGAACAGCCGCTTCCACCAAATACCGTCGTTGACAAAATATTAATTTTTATCGTTTGTGTTCGAAGAACTGCACAAGTTAAAAAATATTCCAAAACGATACCATTTCAAGGCAAACCAACAGCGTATAGAGACGAGACGATTTTTATATCAACGATTTTTTCTTCTAACGTTTACAAAAAACTTTTCTCAAAATCAAACATTTTCGTATCTAAAAATTTGGTTTACCCTAAAAACATTGGTTTACCCTGAATCAACGTCCATTCAGAATCAATTTCGTTTCTTCGAAAATGAAGTTTCTCTTCGTGTCGTTTCGTTTTGTTTTATCGACTTTCCAACTTTGTTATTTTGAATTCGCCAAATTATCCCGAAAAGTACAAGACAGAAATATCTGACATTTACAGGATTATGCGGTCAGATGATGGGCTCGAAGAATTTCTATGTCTCGTTTAATTCGTACGTCAGCTTCCACGAGCAAGACGGTTTGACCTCTAATTTTTTAATATTACATAGGGTTTTTGCGGTGTGATGAATAGCACCGTAAAAACCCGACTTTTTTGCCTTACTTTCTTCCCTTTCGTAATCCAGAAAAAAAAGTTTGCACAGTGTACAGCTGCAGGGAAATGGGATTTGAATAGTTTTAAAAACGCTGCATGGAAGGAGTTTGATTTCGATGTTTCTTTTTCTTTCGGCATAATAAAATTCTTTATTCTTTCATTATTCATAATTTCTCTCCGACAGAAACCAGCTCTTCGTAAATCAGGCTTACGTCAGGTTTTTAAAGATAAGCTCTGACGATATATCAGTCGGGACAATTCTTATCAACTACAGAAGTTAGAACGGATTCCAGTTTGAAGAAAAAAATACGATACTGTAAATTCGAAATATTCCAAAGGGGAATAATACCACAGGCTGTTAAAAGTTCCTCAAATCCATTGTACCGTAAGAAAAGTTCGAGAAAAAATATAAACGAAGAATCTTGAAGATTTCCTTCAAATAACTCAGAAATTTAATTACGTCTTGGAAGCTGATCCGTTTTCCATAATTCTGACAATTTGCATCCAATATGTTTGTATAGATGTTCGATCCATCCAATATGTTGTTTAGGCATAAAGAATAAGAAAAGTAATTGATAGCTATAGATCGTAAACGGCCCTTTGGTGAAAAAAAAAATGTTTTCGGATATACATTAGTTATCCAGCAGGAATGAGCCAAAAAGCTCATCGCTTTTTTGCATCAGGCACGATCGCACAGTGCTGTTAGTTCGTTCGAAGTCAATAGACTATATTTCGAGGTCCGCTATGGTATTTTCAAAATTAACGGAGTTAGTGACTGCAGTTTTTAAACCGGAAGTGGGATCGGGAAAACACGATCACTTGCACATCTGCGATATGGAAACAGTATTCTGTGCAAATGTCATGAGAATCGGTTCGGCGGTTTGACTGTAACCTTGTTTACCACAAATCGGGAGTCAGGCGCAGCAAGACGCACGTGTCGGAAAATTCCCGAAAAATTCTGAAAATCTTAATTTCAAGCCAATTGAAAGTGTTTCAAAGCCCGCTATCGTATCTTTAAAATTGACGGAGTTAGCGATTGCCGTTTCCAAACCGGAAGTCTGATCGGAAAAACACGATCACTCGCACATCTGCGATGTCAGGAAAGTATTCTGTGCAAATTTCATGAAAATCGGTTCGGCGGTTTGACTGTAACCTTGTTTACCACAAATCGGGGACCACATACATACATTCTTGAAAATGCTCGAAAGCGACTTTTCAGATGCCAAAACGTGCTCCCAACATGGTTTGAGACGTTCCTCTCGATCCGTAGTTTTTCGCGATAGCGAATGTATAAGGCACTCCGTTTTTCAACGATCGTGCCTAAAAACCGTATCTTGAAACGTTGTGATCATTTTGGTTCACTTTTTTTCTGGAAACTCAGAAAAAAAAAAAAATGAATTTTCGATTTTATTTCATGATATTTTCAAGTTTAAATTTTGATACACCGGAGCAGAAAGTAAAGAGAAGATGGTTATCTCCTAAGTTACTAAACAGATTCTGATCAAACTTGGCAAGACTCAAGAGTATTATACTTGTGTAGGGGGAGATGGGGATAATACCAGCTAATTTATTTTATAGTAAATGAAATAAAAAAAATACAAAAATTGGATTTTCTGGGTCTCGCGGTCATAAAATACTGTTTTTTATTTTTGTGGAATTTATACGCAGTCGTATGTTTTATGAGTCCTCCTGATGAGAAAACTTCATTAGTAATTGTGAGTTTTCATTAATTTTCGGTAGATCTATACCAAATTAATAATAAAAATCGATTCAAGGGACGGCTGTTTCGACGTGTAACGTCGTAATAGTGAAACACGTTTATATTTAGAATCTCACTGAAATCGGATCATCAGTCATCGATCGGTACACGGAAATGAAATTTCATACGCCTACCCCTCCCACACTATAGATATCCAAATTGTGCTGCATTTGGCCAGAAAGCTCTCTACCAAAAAAACCGATTCATATCATACCAGCGGTTGCCGAGAAATCGATGAATTTTTTTTTTTTTTTGGAACCCATTTTCCCCTCCGCTCCCGAAACTCCTCGACCGATATTATCGGTATTCAAGATATTTTTGAAGCAAATTTTTTAAAAGCCGTTCGACTTGTTGGAAAGTTTATTTCACCGATGAACGGAAGAAAAAAGTGAAGAATTTATAAGTGTGACACTTCGACTTCGTTGGGACACTAAAATTTCAGATAAAATTGTGAGGTGGATAAAATCGCGAAACTCCCGTCTTCTCTAAATGCATAATTCAACAGGTTCAAAGTAATAAAAAAACTAATCGGTAAGAGCGATAAGTAATACGAAAGTGGATGAAAGAGCGAGAAAGAAAATCTCGCGTTTAATTGCTACCCCCGCGTTGGGGCGCCAAACTCGAGGTCATTTAACAGAGAATCTAGATTGACGAGAACGATTAGCGCGTCGCACCGCGTCGCCCCCTGGCGTGGCGGAAACTTTAAACCTCCGGACGACGCCTTGATATCAGAAGCTGGTTCTTGGCGGTAAAAATGTCAAACCACTTAACAAGACTTTTAGGTGATCCGTCTTGTATGGTGACGGTCGGACTACCGGACAGGACGTGTCATGAACGATATGGTAGAGTAGAGTAGAGTTTATTTGGCCATGAGACAAGTCCCCTATGGCACATACAAACAGTATACAACAATAAAAGTTAAATGAATACACCCAGGAAAATAACTCAAATTACAAATAACAATAACAGTAAAGTATACAGTGGAGGTAGGAGGTGCCGCACATCAGTGAAGAGGAAACACGAGAGAGAAAAGAAACCGGGTAAAAATAAACAACAGGGCAAGAATCATCAAAGAATAATGACTGGCGTTGTAAAAGCATTTTAATCAACGCTCTGATCAAATATTTACGAAACACTCTCCACAGGCACAAAAAGGAAGTAAATAAAAACGAGAAGAATGAGTCTAGCTCCGGAAAACTTTAGTTAAACTTTCAAGTACACGAAATTATTCCGAACAATAATGAAAACGATAGATTCGTTCAGGCGAGTTTAGAATAGAAATAAACGTTCCAAGTCGATAACGTACCAAAAGAACTGTCTCGATTTTTTAAACCAATTTTGAACCATATTTTCAAAAATTGCTTTTCCAAAAGTACTAATTTTTAGAACACGAAACTGGTTAAGAAATTGAACCGTCTTTCCACAAATTTTTGTTCTATTTTATTTGTTGCCTGTCGAAAAGTTTTCGAAGCATAAAATTTTCATACTCGGAAGAGATCTTTTGTAGATAATATTAACTTCCGTCGGGTTTTCCAACTTTCCCAAATTGTTATATCACGCTTAGCCAAAGGGTTACCTTGATAGTCGTACCCTTCCCAAAGCAGCAGTCAAACTCTCAGGCCTCTGAGAGGCTAAATGTTCTCTTAATGTTACAATTTCAGTCAAGAATTAAGATTACAACTGAAAGTACTAATTCCTGAGTGTATATTTTAACATTTAATTACACGTTATATTCAAATGCGTTCTGTCTAATCTTATCGACGAAAAATTACAAATTATATGAAATTTTTCCGAATCCTTCTATTCGTATGAATTCAAGCGTCAACAAGTACATCATCTGAATTTACCTACCGATGGTAAGTTAGAGCAGGAAAATAATTTTCGACGATAATGCTTCACGAAACTTAAATATGAAGACTATTATTGCATTTTAAGGTTATCGCATGGGAGTAGGGGAGTTCCAGTTTAGAAAATGTTCAACCGCGATGTAACTTAGAAGTTTTCGCAGTGTTCCGTGTATAGTGGTATCCTGGAACTGTTTCCGGCAGTGCGAAACGAACGTATGTTCACTTTAGAACTCTGAAAACTAGTTAGCCAGCCACGTGAGTAGCTCTCAATAAGTTTTCCGCACACCAAGAGACTCGTTGACGTCGTAGCTACACCCACGGCTACATGGTATACCTTTCTGACGGTATGTATATGTGTGTGTGTGTACTCATACGTAGAGCACACGTATGCATGTTCGACTGGTAATACAAAGGCTCGCCTTAGGCACTTTGCCCACTCTAACGGATAAACCTTGCAGACCATGTACAAAAAAAAGTTGAGAAAAATAAATAAAAGACTGCAAAAGACGATCCAACTTTTACCTTCATACAAACGGGTAGATTATGCATCAGAAACATTTGATGGATATAACTTTTCGTAAGGATGACGAAAGAAATGGGAACTTTTCATGGTGGTTCGGTTTCGGTGTCATTTGAATAATTCATTCCAGATGTTATTGACGTTGGATTATTTGCTTTAAGTATTCCAAACAAAAAAAAAATTTCAATCCCACAGAATTTACACATTTCTAATGATAGGATTAAGAACTTGGAAAATTGACACTGGGAGTTAACTTGGGGTTCAAATGACAATTATTTTACGGTGTGAGGAGATTACCAACAACGCTAATTCGTTGATACTAGGTAACCTGTGAACCACAGCCAAACAAAATTTTCTGTCCACTTTCAGGTTTCTGTACTGCGCAAATTCTGACCTAGAATAGCACGGAATGTTACTTCAAATCAGCTACGACTTGATCCTCGCAGTTTACGCCGATAAAAATTCGCCTAATAATTTTGAAATTTTCTACTTGCTTTGAGCAGAATTGTAATATCTCTGAATGTATATGCTCGCATAAGTTGCCAGTTTGGATGTTCCTATTGAAAAAAGCGTCAAAATACAGCAACAGATATTGATGATGAGTATAAACAGCCTAAAATATAAACTCCGTGCAAAACAAAAATTTCTTGTGGAACAGATATAATCGTTCATAGAATTGCATATACGTTGATATAAATCTATAATGTAGAGTGCATTCGTTACCCTCATATTTCTGCTCAAGATACCACAGTTAGTTGAGATAACACATCCTTTTCATTGAACAAAAATTGTACCCAAAGAGACCGCGGAAGTGAAAAACGCCTCAAATTTACGTTTTAACTACTTAAGACGACGCCATAGGCCTACCGTACTGACCGCGATGAGCTTTCGTGTAAAATTCTGGAGCAGTGATCAAAAATGATATAAAATGGATTCATTCGATGAATACCGGTAAATAGGTTCGATCTAGCACGCGGAGTTCACCGAAATCGGAATAAAAAATTAAATCTTTATGCATCGTAAAGTGTGGACATGCCACTTATTTCATTATTATCGAAGCTCACGCATCACTGACGCGAAAACGAACCAGATGGTACCATTCTACATGCGATGCCGAATATTTCTATCCAAAATTTTTGTTGTTTCGCGCAAAAATAACGCCTCGTTTTGTGTTTCCATATCCACTCGTATTTGGCGATTGTCAACGGCTGGGAAACGCTGATTTCAGTTAATTTCGCATGCTCGGTCGAACCTATTCATCGCCAGTCATCGGATAAATTTATTCTCTATCATTTTTTATCGCCGTTTCAAAGTTTTTCGCGAAATTATATCGCGGCCGGTAAGGTAAACCTGTAGCATCGTCTTAACGATCTGTACCATATCGATAAGTTAAGACAATCTCTATGTTGGTATAAATATCGATGAACACCGCAACTTGCAATAGACTGACACAGTTTTTGACTTGGCTAATACGATTTCATTGAGTAGGCTAACGGAAGAATCAAATATTACCGATTTTCTGATAAATACCCCCGTATCAGCAAGAATTCCCCGTTGCATTCAAAATAACATTAGTATTAAAGTCTGTCTCTTCGTTAACCGGAAGTCAACTCTTGATAGCCAAACCCAATGTCTTATACATTTTCACATGAGATGTAACGATTCTGCTTTAGTTTTCCGTTGAGTGCACTGCGAGTGGCCTTGCTGTAGTTATCGTTATTATTGTATATTCAATGTTCAAGTTCATAGGTTTAATCTCCGTGTAAATATCTGTCTATAATAGGCGTAAGTAAGTCTTCGGGATGGCGTTAAGACGCGGGGTTGAACTTGGTAGATGCCGTGGGACAGGACTGGCCAGATTTAGATCCCTGGGCCAAGAGGGTTTCTGCAGAGGACTTAGAACGCCCGAAAAGTTTTTTTTACAAACCGGTAAGCCTTGAGCCTGTGAATTCCAAGGAGTCTGACTTATCCGCTCGCTCTATATTACGGGAAATCCCTCAAAAAATTGGATTGGGATTGGTACTGGTCCATATACCCACCAGCTTTCGGAGCGATTGAAATTTAAACAGTTGGAAAAGCCAGTTTATTTATACCTACCTATACCCACGTATCCCGTTACAGCTTTGCTATTCCTACACGTGGGCAATCTGCGAGAATATCGAAAGAAATCTAATACTCCATCCCAATTAGGGTGAACTATAATGATGTGCAAACAAGTTCTCAAACAAGTCCACTGCGGGCATGTTTTCACAAGATACAACGGTATTCACCGCACAAAATTTTTGTAGATTTTTTTCTCGTAAAATGGCACCCTTTGAACACATGTGGATTACATACCTATGCGAGTGAATCGGGACCCTTTTACGAAAATAGACGGCGTTTGAAGGAGGTGCTTTTGTTTATGGGAAGCTCCAGTTCACGGTGGGTGGATGTGAAAATTCTCATCATCAAATATGGCCAAAGGGGGTAGGAGTATTCGAATAGATGCGATTTTGGAGAGTTAGCGAAATTGGTGGACGAATCGGATTAGTAACGATATAATTAAACAACTCATTAAATATTCATCAAATTTGTTATTTTGGTTACCATTATTCATGTTTACAGTATCATACATCGTTTCATAAATAAAACATGTATATGTACTTTGGGAGTGTCACATAAATATATTTTCGATATTAAACTTCAGTACAGGAACACTGAACGCCTAGCAACATTTTTTACAAACGAATCGTGTTTTTTGCTTCATAGCTACGCAAATTTCGTGATACTATTCACTGTTTTTGCCCTGAGATTGGATCCAATTACTTTTGGGTATTGCTCACGTACATTTGGGCGATGGAAATAAAAATCTGTTGAGTTTATAAAACGTGTTCCAATTCACTCGTTATTTGCAAATAAAGTTCAAAAATTGCCAAATAACGGACGACAATTTTGTTTTTCAAAACTAGAAGAGGGTTATGGTTCCGTAAAACCATCTTCTTCCGAATAGTAATGATCATTTTATTCGTCCACTGCTGGACTATACGTCAACACTGAAAAACTTACGTTATGATTTTAGATCAGGTTCGAAACTGATAGATACTAACCTTCTACTTTACTATTTTCCGGGTCAGTGGTGTAGAATAAGTGTTTCAGCTAGAATAGGGTGTTTATTTAGCACCACAGGTCTGTGAACTTCCGATGCACAAAGTTTTTCAGTATCTTAGGATATTTTCAGACCCCGCCTTCTTTGTTCCAAAAATTGTAACAATACGAGAAAAATCTTTGGTGTAAAAAAATGACTGATCACTTGAGCGATTGTTGTAGTAATAAAGAATCGTTTCAATTCATCTGGCAAGGATTCATTTCGAGACGAGAAAATTAATAATCCAAGTAACAAGAATTCTCCGCCTCACGTATTCTGGCTCATATGGTTCTTTTGGAAGCCGAACCCGTTCTGGCTCTTCGTTATATATTATTATCATATGTATATATATATGCATACACACATGGGATATATATCTAGCAGTATGTATGTATTTACATACCTACGTGTGCAGGTTCATTCCAACGTTAGCTCACCTTGCATACCTAATTCTGTTCATGGTATCAGTATACGCGGTAGATATAAATTTACGACGTTGGATACCATAAATACACGTAGTACGTACATATAATACATACCTACTTGCATGGAACAATTGACGCGGGGTGTTGTATAGTAGATACTGGTAGCAGATTGTCTACGCCAACCGATTACCAAGCGCGAACAAGGCGACGAGAAAATACGATAATTAG
This sequence comes from Macrophya alboannulata, assembly GCA_949628255.1. NCBI lineage: Eukaryota > Metazoa > Arthropoda > Insecta > Hymenoptera > Tenthredinidae > Macrophya > Macrophya alboannulata. Next base: position 29,854,254 of record OX451207.1, on the reverse strand, counting down.
ATAACACGACATCACCACCCACGGATTGAAAGAAATAAATTCCAAGCCCTCGGAGATTGGACCGGATGCAGCTGGAGTCACGGAGTCGATATAACGGGGATGTAGAAGCTCTCTTTCCTTATATTATATACATATATACACATATACGTACACCCATATACATAGACTGTACTTTGTATTGCTACGGCGCCTATATTCGCTGCGTCTGTGTTCAGATGTAGTTGTATAGGCACTATAAAGGTTTTACCGTACTTACGCTTTAGCACCCTGTTCCTCGAGAATGCTGACGAGGTATGAGAGTGAGATGATGGCGAGAGGGCGCGATCCAGGGGTGGACGACGAGAGTATCAAATAGTTCGAGCATTCTTTAAATCGGGACCCAAGCCACGACTGCACGAGTCTCGCGGGTGTATTCCTCACGAAAAACTGAAACGAAGTTGTCGAAGCAAAAAATTTCGAACTCTTATAGTTTTTGAATCAAAGCTACTTGAAGTTTGTACCAATCACGTATGGCGATCGCTAGAAAATAACGGTCGCGCTGACGACCGGCCAGTCAGCAGCCTCTCCCGCTCAGCCGCTTCCCCAATGCGCCGCTAGGGCCGGACTGTGATTGGTCAACTTCTACTTCCTCCTATTTGAAAACTATAACATCCTCGACTTTTTCGCTGATGAAGCTTCGTCTTAATTTTACACAGAGAGTTCAATCGTCGAGGGCTTATTGATGATAGAATATAATGAAGGGAAAATTGGATTATTTCTGTACTAATGCTCGACTGGCAAGAAGGAAGAAAATCAACTATTTAAACCGTCCGCACACACAGCAGAGAAAATTATTCGCACGCACGACTGACTTACGAAGGAGCAGAATGCGTATCTCGAGTATCGCGGAAGCGTGGATACGCACGTTTTGAAAGGATCAGGATCCGCTGTTCTCATCTTTTATCTACATCACTCTGTTGCCATTATTATTGCTGTAGCCAAGTTTACGTCGACTGAGATTAGGAGAGCAAGCTAAAAGTAATTCTCCTCAACGTTGGACCCTAATTATTTTATTTCATCAACATTTCTAATCTCGGTTAACCTGTCCTCTAAATTTCAGGTCGACTTTTGATTTTTATTTTACCCTTTCTAAGACCGTGACTGTACCACACTCGTGAATAAAAAGTTGCGAAACTTGTGCTGTAATTATATTTCGTAATTATGTTTGCCCTTAAGGGACTTAATCCGAGAACCTAATAAATCCTATTCTAGTTCATCCCCCTCACCTTCTTTTTTTCTTACTCTTGACTTCTCGTCTCAAAGAAAGAAGAAGAGTATGCCCTCGACTTTGACCTCATACGTCATCGCGCTGTTGAAAACAAATCAAAAAGCGTCGTTGTTTTATTCGGAACACGTCCCCGTATTAAAACGAGAAACAAAAGACTCGCTAATTTTACCCGTATGCTAAAAGTCTCATCTGAAAGTAATATAAGAAGAAAATTGAAACAAAAAGTGAACGAGTCTTCAATTAACGGCTACAGATATTTTTTTTTATTCATACATCCATGTGTTCCTTTTTTTTCTTTTAGGGGGGGGGGGGATTTTTATCCCACCAGATAGTCGACCCGGGATTTCACAGTTGTCAACAAGTATCAAGTTTTATGGTGAAAAAGTTAAGACTACCTAATTAGGAATTGCATGGCACATGGTGCAAAAGCAAACATTCCGAAAGGATGTGGCTTTTGAATTTGTGATTAAGCGGGATTTTTTTGTCTTCAATTCGCCTTTGAACTGCGAGGAAAATTTTTTTTTTTTCATTTTTTTGTCAGTAAAATCCAGCCACCCCTTTGAAATACGTGATCAGAATTTTGAGTCCTACAAAGTTATCGACTCGTCGTAATCGGAAAGTGCCTTTTACCGTCGAGAGGATCGGATAAGATATACTATATTACATGTTTCAGGCCACAAGTTTCACGTTTCATCAATCATTCGTGGGCAAACACTTTGAAAAAGTTGCTCCGACACGAAACCCTCAAGCTAGGTAGAAGCTCCCTAATTACATATTTATGGGATCACGTTGGGAAGAGAAAAGAAAAAAAAAATAAAAAATTCTTGAACAGTTTTTGCTCCTCATAACTGTCGGCCGGCGTTATTAATCTTGGAATATTACCAAAAAGGAATAATCTCTAGGAAAGTTTTCACTTGTTGTTTTTTTTTCGTTTTCTTTTAATTTTTTTAACATTATTTTTTTTCTCACATTTTTTTCTTTCTACATTCTATATCAGACTCCAACTTCTCGCACAATTTTACACCCCATTTTATTATATAACTATATAATCTATTACCAAAATCAAAACTAAACTTTTTTCGCTCACAGTTAAGAAACTTGCGTTAATCTTTCGCTGGGATTATAAATTTCAAGATAATACCAGTCACAAAAGATCACACGGTAATAAAATTATTACATGCTCTCAGCAATAATCAAAACATTTTTTATCTGAAAAAATCATCTACATCCATTTATTTCCAATTAATACACAATTTGTGCATGCTTTGAACTTTTGAAATAGCGAATAAAGAACACGTGGCAATCTCTCCGGCATGGCAGGAAATATTTCTAGAGATCCAATTCATTCCGCCAGAGTACCGGTTAATTAGACGTGGAAATTTACCCCAATGCACGTACTGTGGAAGCAATTTATTTCATAGACAGTTCATACATCAATGGGCGATATGTACTTGAGTCTTGATGGGTAACCTTTTTCAAACATCGTTACATTTCTCTGCAGTCTGTGTTGCACCGATTCAACGCTTCACTGGCAAACCACATCAACACGCAACTGGAAAAGCACGGGAAGATAATCAATAGCAAATTTATCTAAAAACAGGCAGATGAGTCGGCTGGCCTCGATAGGCCTGCCTCAGAACTTCCCGTTCCAATTTTCCGATCTCAAAGAAGTTTAATTAGGTGAAAGGTTATTTTTATTCTTTATTTGCTCGCAAAAATTAGGGCACCAATTGTTTCCGAAATTTTACCAGGTTTTGGCGTGATCAAATCCTATCAATTGATATAAAAATCATCAAAATCCATCGGCCGGTTCTCGAGATATCATCAATTTCATTTTTGATTTTGCAAAATTTTTTTTTTTGAATAACTCAAAAACTATTGGACCGATCGAATCCAAAATTTAAGCAGTTCTAAGTCAAGATGAACCGCATCGATTGATACAAGAAGGAATGAACTCCGTGTATTCACACAAGGATGTCCATCTGAGAATTGTCAGAGGTGATTCTGTGGACCTCGGAACGTGGAGGTCTGGTAAAAACTGAAACTTTTTTGAACCGGGAAGTTAAAGACCGATTGAGTGTTGTCAATTTTGACGATACTTATGAAATTCATAGAAGTGATTGACCGATTAAACAGCTATTACCAAATCTGATGAAGAATGAGAGTTTTTGTCGAACGAAGTTGACATATGTAGGCACATAATGAATGCTGAGAACCTGGAGCAGCCATCGTCAAAAAGATTGAGTCTCTCTTGTAGAGTTGAATGGAGGATGAATTCCGGGCACGTCAAGAGGTATGTACCTACTTCCACCTACTCTGATAAGTTTTATTTTAAAGCCGAAAGGAACTCTTGAGACCTTGAAACGCGGCGAGCAAAGAGCGGCCGAAAATGAAAGAGAAAGCTTTATGAATATTTTAGATAAAACATTCGCAGTCAAAAGTTAACATGACGAATCGACATTTTGCGCTCCACCTTTTCCAGTTGGTAGCTCTGCAGGGTATCTCGCAAATGCTGCGTATATTCAAAAAGAGACTTACCGTTTTGTATCCAAAGAAAATTGAACACTCGTTCATAAGTTATTCAAGTTGTGTGTCGATCCATCACAAACGAAACTTCCGAACTAGTCGAACAATTTTATCAAAAAATTCGGTACAAAAATACGTTGGATACTTTGTGAATCCGGTGTAAGATATTATCAGAATCGGTCACTCGCAAAAATAAATTGACTCTCGTTTGATTTACTCAAAAAGCGAATTAGGCTTGGCCAAATCGTCCGAAATCCTCCAAGACGGTAAAGAGTCGTTTAACACAAATCACGAGGGCGTGGGTACCTAAATCAGGTGGAATCCTTTCCCAGCTCTTTATTGATAGTCACACGTTTCAGGAATACCTACCTGCCTTATACCGGCCTCTAGGCCAGGTCAAGTGGTGTTGAATTAACGATTGACTCCGAAACATCGAGACGATACATTGGCCTATGGTACACGTATGTGCCTATAGATAAACGTGCGTTTACAGCCAATGGTCAAAGCATCTTTATAGGCACCTATCTCTATCTGCCACCCTACCCATACATGAGTAAAAGAGTTTCAACTGTAGTTGAGGAACTGAGGGTATGAAATGTAGTCTCCAGAGTCCACTTTGGAGCGTTATACAGAAGTTCGTTGTTCCTGCAGGGGGGATGAACGTGTATGTGTGGGTGGATGTGTGTATTTGAGTGTGCGACTGGACAACGAGGGGCAAAGTACGTACATACACACAAATCCGAGTATGTGCGTGTGTGAGACATACATGTTTATGTACACTGGAAGGATAACGCGATCAACAACCTTGACCGTATGAACACAAAACCGTACTTACTAGGGTCAAGAACTTCGGGTCTGGAGGGAGGGATGTCGGACTACTTTGGAGAGATTAAACGGAGTATTTGGTGGAAACTTTGATTATAACACCGAAGTTAATTACATGATCGATAGGATATATTCACTCTTGTAGACCTACAAGCCACAGCTATAATGCTCTCATATACTATCGTACGTAACTTGCTCGTTAATTGTTCGACGAAAACTATAATGATATTTCTACAGAAGGGGTTCGGAATTTATATACATTCACAGCTACTGCAAAATACTAAACAAATATTTGTACCTGTATCGAGTAAAGGCTATAGTCCGCATGATACTGGACTTCTTATTATTTGTACTGAGTCTCATCACCGTATGGGTATTTGGGTCATTAATATTGTTGTTGTATTGTGTACACTTAAAATATGTTTCTGCAATGTTTCTGTTGCGTATTATGAAATATAATTCCAAAAGCTTACTGTTGCATTTCCGAAAGACAGCTGTTTGCAAAGTTTCATGGTATTAAAAAAGGCAATATAACTGAAATGTAAGTTTTCCAACATTAAGAAACGTTGAGAAAATGAAAGCTGGTAACGTTCCTATTATCCAACTGTAACGTGCTGTGCTGTGTGGAGAGTTTAAAGAGTTTTAGTTATTCGTGGCTCATTTTTTCCCCATGTTTTACTGTTTTTCACATAACTTTCACCCGTTTCAAATAATTTCAGTGTCTTTTTGTGTTCCAGCTCATGTATAAGCGTCTGTTCTAGTGCTTTCAGCTCATTTTAGTGAGTTTCGTTCTGTTCTAGCTCATGCCATCCAATGTCCTGTTGTTTTTCTGACGATCTTTGCTCATTTCAGCTAATTTTAGCATGTTTGGTATCCATCAGCTCCTGTAAGTCACGTTTTCGTGTGTTTTAGCTCGCCTGAGCACTTGTTTCAGCTCTACACACAGAATTAAATATGCTTCAGCTCACTCTTATTAATTCTGATTACCTTTGGTTCAGCACAAACATAAGAGCATATGAATTTGCTGAAAATCAACCGAAGACTCTGAATTGTGAATTGACTCGTCACAAGAGCTTACGCGGAGTAATTTGAATAACTTTCAATTCATTCGAAGTCATTTCAAGCCAGATGCCACTCAGGCACCTGAAATGGAAGTAAATGGCTTCTTCGAAGTACATTTTTCGATGTTGTATTATCGTAACTTTTGACGCGAGGTTAGACACAGCCTGGAAATTTTTTGGACCAAATTTAAAAATTGCGCAATCCATAAGACACACGCAACCCTAAGCCTTTTCGGTAATTTTTTTTTTTTTCGTTCCAACACAAAAGCTACTGGATTAATTGATTCCGTAATTTAACTAGACTTAAAATAGTCGAAGAGAAATCGTTTGAGACGCGTCACCACTTCGAATAATAAATACAAGACTTATCGTTTTCGTGTAACCCGTTTAATCATGGCAAAAGATGGACAGGGATTTCGGAGGGGTTGTTAAAACAACTTTAGTTTTATCACCCCGGAGGATTCTCACGCGCCGACTTCCTTTTATCGTCACTTTGTTTAGGGTTATCGTTTAAGAGGAGAGAGACTTATTGCTGGGGAGGGGGCAATCCTGGGCAAAACGATCCAATCCTTAATTCACCAGAGGGTAAATAAGTGGCAACAGTTATTTCGCAAAGTAAATCGTCGATGAGGAACAAGGCGTCGAATAGTACTTATAAATAATCGTTGGGATTTTACACCCCAGAATTCATTATGCTGGGTATACTGATGTACATTCGTCGACGTTAGTTATTGTATTAATAAAATTTATATCGTACGCTTGAACGCGCGTTCGAAAACAATTATTTCCAACCGAAACAACGAAATTCATAAAACAAATTTTGTACAGAATAATTAAATTACAATAATCTCAATAAAGATCTATGCTTGTAACGATAATTCGATAACAAAGTTTATTTCACAATCAGTCCCTCGAAAGAGACGGGAGTATTATTCAACTGCAGGTTTCATAGACGTCATAAAGCAGTGTAACCAATGACCTAGAAAGTATGTTCAGTAAAAATGAAGTTTGTAGGGTGATAAATAAGTTATGAAATCGAATTTAAGCTCAATGAATCGGAATATTTTCTTCAATATATTGTCTGACAGATATAATCATCTTATACAATACACGACACATTTTACCGACGAAATAATTTATTTAAAATCGTTACTACGAAGCAAAGAAATATTTTATTGACTCGGTTTTATCACAATTGATTACTGGCGTTTCGAGGAATAATTTAGAATTATTTCAAAATATATGGACTTCGCCTTATGTAGATTCATTGCGACGGAGAAAAAGTGGTTGTCGTAGGGTACCTACAGGTCGCATCGATAACTGAAACTTCGCCAAATTTGGAGCGAATATTCTACATTGATGAAATTTCGCAGCAAACCGATGAAATTCGATAAATTTAAATGCTGGATTAAAGAATTTCCGATTCAAGGGGGTATATGCACCTAGCAAGGTAGACTGAATCTATGTGGGGGAAAGTCCAAAGAATCTCAAAAAATTAGGAAACCGGTTGACCTGTGGGCCAACGTTAAAACTTCCCGCTACGTGTCAAATACGTCAGAATAAATTTATACTATTGTGTTTATAATACATTAAACAAGGTTATAAGTGTAGTTAGTTTTCCGTATACAAATTTTTTTCCGTCCGATTTTCAAAAATCGAGTTTTTGTCAAGTGTCAAAATTTCTAGGTTTTAGGGAGTCATATTTGATGTCAGAAGACATCGTTCAGTCTGTATGTTTATGTGCGAAATTTTTAATAGTTTCTGAACAATTTGACAGATTCGACATTGAGTGATCCGAAATCAATCGCACGAACAGTTATACGCTAAAAACATGAATTTTTTTTACTTTCCGTTATGAAAATTGAAAATTTTCATAAAAGAAGTTATTGGTTTCGGTCCGATTTTCGAAAACCGAGTTTTCATCAGATGTCGACGTTTTGAGGTCCTAGGAAGCTATTCCGACTATTTTTGGATGGACGTCCGTATGTGTGTGTGTGTGTGTGCGTGTGTAACTAATTTTTTGTCGTACGATATCTTTAGAACGAATTGACCGATTGGAATAGTTCTTGTAGCGATCGAAAGGGTTTATCAAGACTTAGATCTGATTAGATTTTGGAGTCAATCGGTCGAGTAGTTCCATAGTTGTTCGAAAAATAAAAATTAAAAAAAAAAAAAAATCAGGTTTTTAGCGCATATCTCGTAATCTGTTCGTGCGATGAGTCTCAAAACTTAATCAGATTTAGGTCTTCGATAGCCCTTTCGATTGCCGCAAGATTCGTCAAAATCGAACGATTAGTTTGAAAGATATTGCACGACAAAAATTTCTTTTTTTGTCGTATTAAACCTTGGGAACGAATTAACCGATTTGAATGATTCTTGCCGCGATCGACAAGGTATACCAGGACTTGAATGTAATTGAGACTGAACGATATTTTTTGACATTAAATATAACTCCCCAAAACCTAGAAATGTTGACATTTGAAAAAACGCGATATTTGATTAAAAATCATACGGGAAAAAATTTATATACGAAAAACTAACTATACTTATAACCTTTCTCAATGTATTTTAAACACAATAGTATCAATTTGTTGTAACGTATTTAACACATGACGGGAAGTTTTAGGGTTGGCCCACAGGTCAACCGGTTTCCTGATTTTGTTTTTTAATTTTTATTCTTCGAATAACTTTGAAACTACTCGACCGATCGACTCCAAAATCTAATCAGATCGAAGTCTCGATAAACCCTTTCGATCGCCGCAAGAATCATTCCAATCGGTCGATTCGTTCTAAAGATATTGTACGACAGAAAATTAGTTACACACACACACATACGGACGTCCATCCAAAAATAGTCGGAATAGCTTCCTAGGACCTCAAAACGTCGACATCTGATGAAAACTTGGTTTTCGAAAATCGGACCGAAACCAGTAACTTCCCTTCTTTTATGAAAATTTTCAATTTTCATAGCGGGAAGTTAAAAATTGCATGTTTTATTCAATAGTTATTCAAAATTATCTGGTATTCTTTGTATGAGGGATTTCTTGGAAAATTCCTTCACAAATTTCTGAAATTATTATATCCTGAAACTCCACCGAAAACGTGATTTTAGGCACTTGAATAACCAGAGAAGAGAGAGTTATGCGAGAGAATAGAGAAGAATAATAATAAGAGGGAAAAGAAAAAAAATAAGGAAAAAAACAGAATAAGCAGAAGAGAATTTCACTGACTAGGAGCATAAATTTGGTGAGGCTTGTAGGCGTACGAATTTGCCACAGCTGCCAACTCCTTACTATGAAGCTAATTTCGTCCTGGCAGCGCGTTCGAGTGTCGAAATCGTGGCTTTAAGGACCTTCGACTTGCCCATAGCTCCCGTTCGCTCGCTTCCTTTTCTTGAAATACTTCCATCCAGGGGAAGCCGAGGAACAGCTTAGCCAACCGACGTGGAAGGGGAGGAGAAATTGAGAAAGAGAGATATGCCGGATGATCGATATCCTTAAAGCAACATCCAGATGATTTTTCAAACCTCATCCAACGAACTCGCTCGGCTGTACAGTTGCCAAGATTAAGTGAACGCCAGGCTTCTGCACTCGGAGATTTTTATCAACGAGTTTCTATCAGTTGAACAGTCTTCATATCACGTGCAAATGGCGCATTTCATGCCAATTCGACTAAAGTCTTAACCCCCTCCCTCGGCTTATCTCTCGGATATATCATCCATGTTTCTTTTTTATGTTATTATTCCAACTCTAAAACGGACTCACATTTCTCTCTCAGACTATTATCTACTTGAAAATATCTTCTAGCCTAGAAATAATCGCCATCTGATGCAGAATGTTGGAAGTATAATTGTCTTCGAAATAACTGGAAACGGAGTAAATTGTCAAGCCTAACCAATTCGTAATAATTCATAATCAATAGGAGCTTTGCTAAAATTATGTATTGATCAATTACTTTCGTAAGCTTGAAAAATATGCGTTGGTTTTCTCGCCTGGTAATGAAACTTTACAGTAGGTGCGACTGGCATTTCGAACATATACGAAGAATAAAAAGGTATGTGCCTATGCGCGTATGTATATTCAAAATTGAACGAAGAATTTTTTTTCTTTTTTTTTTTGTTCTCGGTGATTTGATTTGATACTTTTTACCCTTTTCTGCCATCTCTTTCCCTCGCTGAACCTTTGCCTATATCGTCGTCCCTCTCGTTTTCACTTTATCGTCTCACGCGCAGGCACAACATATCCCTATTATTTTTTTACGAGGATATCCAGTCGCGGAGCAATCCAACGTTTATTGAAAATTTTGTTATAAACAAACCTGGAACTTTATTTTATCGCGAATGGTAAAAATAAAAACCGACAAAGACAAAAACGCAAGGGAATACAAAACAAACCAGGAGAGGTGTGTGTACGTACATGTAGGTTTCCTTATTTTTTATTTTAGTTTAGATAGGTAGGAAAGAAGGAAGGTATATGTATGTTCGTGTGAAAAGGATTCAGCAATTTCCAGCCGGGTCAAACATCTTTAACCCTTTCAGCCGTAGCACGGCTACCCTGGCGCAATGCGTAATGCATGAGACGTATACCTTAACCTAAACCCTAAACCTAAGTCTAAACGTCGTCTGCTAAAGAAAGGAGAGAACGATCGAGGCAAGGAGAAAGATAGAGGGAGAAAGACCGAAGGAATCTCTTTTTGAAAGTGGGTTTACTTGTTGGAGCTGTTTTCGTATACAGCCGCTTCAAATTATATGTATACATATACTTTACATTTCGTGAGGTAGCTTCGAAAATTTGCAAAAGCTAAACTTTACTAAAGTAGATTCTCTACCCTACGAAGGTTATAGGTATACGTACACAGCCGAACTCTCGACAAAAGCAATAACAACATTTGCTCCAAAAACTGCTATAACAAGAATTACAATCACTCCGTGGAAAAAACGTGTATCTACATCACTCACCGCCCACACAGCACAAAACCTTTCAGTCAGACAACGGGAACGATAGCAGACTTTCATTTTCACACCGTTTCTTAACAAGTTGGAAAAGGTACGTTTCAGTTGTATTGCGCTTGTTACACCTTGAAACCCTCTGAACAGTTACCTTTCGGAAAACAATAGGAAGCTTCTGAAATTATATTTCAATAGATGTAACAGAAACATTTCAAAACGGTCGCCTTACCCCAAAGTAGTTCCGCGCTCGCCGCTAGGTGCAACTTCGGTGCGAGGGTCTCTCGGAGACAGAAATATGCCGCCTGAATACAACATGCGTTCGGCTAGGCTCAAACTAACTTCATCTAGATACTCGTACGACTTTTTATCTATCGTTTGCAATATTTCTATGCCAGATATACGAAACACGACCGGAATGTATCGGAAATGTGACTGAGACATATGAAACGTTTCATATATCTTTCAGGGCTATATTCCAGACAGATTTCGAATATTGTGTCATCAAGGCGGACATTTTCAAGTATCCGTTATATTTCTAAGGTGAAATAGTAAGCCTAACCGTTATGTTCCTGTGTAACGTGACGGAAGCGTATTTCAAAACGTTCTGTGTTGTGTAGGTTGTCACTTGTTCAACTGACTTTCAATGTTGTCTTCGATAGAAACAATTCTGTACAAATTTGCAAGAAGTTTCTTTGGCACTATACAGGAAACAAATTTTTTGAAAAAATTAGTCAGAAATAGAGCTAGAAATAGCCTCAAGAGGCACTGTTAAAAAGAACGATGAAATCACATCAAGTTTTTTTTTTTTTTTTTTTTTTTTTATACATAAGATACGGTTGTAGTAAATGCCGCTTACGGGACATTATCGGGGAGTAACCATTTCGGAAACCAAAGTCTCAAATCTCGAGAGTAATTACAGCTGCAACTGATTCTGAAACCTATGTCACAGGTAATTACGACGCATCGCTACTCAATACAAGCTCTGCATATACCCATGTACATATATCGATTGGCTCCTGTACACCATCTATAGTATATCATGTGCCCATATACCCGCCGGCATGTGTGTAGAAACCCACTATGTGCAGAGGAGGAAGCTGTGTAGATGTACAACCACTCTGACGATCAGTTAGTCACATAGTACAATTGATGTTTGCGTTTGAGGGTTGTGCCAAAGTCAATGCACACGTTGAGTCGCACTGAAATTGACCGCTAAGCAACTGTCCATGCGTGGTTGCAGTCCATTTGTGGTTTTCGATTAAAGATTCAAGTCAATCGGTTCGAAATCTGCATTTCCTATGATTGATAGTTTCGGATCTACTGGACTTTCTGAGTTAGGTTCACCTTGTTTAGGAAACGACTGATGAGCTCAAACCTTTTTAGGGAATTATATAACTCATGATTGTCAGTTTCATGATTATGAATGTCTATGTACATATATGAGAGGGATTTATTTTTAATTAAACATCAATTTCAGTTGAAACAGTTTTATTCTTCGGAAATGGAAAGGTAAAAGTTTTCGCCATAAATCCTGGTTGCGGAAAAAGTTGTATTTTTTGTTCAGTTTATCTTGAAAATAAAATCTTGGCTTACCAAACTTTTAACTTCTATACCTATACAAGGGCTTGGCATTTGAAAAAAATCATTAACAAGTTTTATATTTATTTTATTTTATTAATTTATTTTTTACTCTTCCCACCCTTAACACCAAAATAATTTGTCAGTCAAAGCAGCTGCGCTTAAAAGTAGCTATGTACCTACATACGTAGGTTAACATCAGACGTTCGATACCAACATCAGTTACCCAAATTTTGAGAATTCTTGAAAAAATTGAGATCCAACTAATATTTCATACAATTTTTTGCTAGTTTCATTCAATTCCCTTCAATATAAATTAAGCGATGACCATGTTGAACCATCTTGCAGATTATGCAGCTCTCAAATTAGAGGAAGCTTCGAAGAAAAATTTATGAATTTAACTCTACTATTCTTTCATTTCATGACAAAATAAAAGTTACTTTAGTTGATAAATGATGTAATAGAAAGAAACGAGCAACGTTAGTTACATACAAAAAAAAATTTAAAGAAAAAAAAACAACAATGTAACGAAAAATATAATGAAGAAGGAAAAGCCATATAGCGTTCATATTACTCGAGGCTTGTATATTATAGTTTGATATGTATACATATATAACAGTATTGATTGAGGGACCAAGGACTGATAAGATTTGCTCAGCACCAGTTTCCAAATGAAATCAAAATTTTAGAAAATATTTCAAAGCATAAATATAATGTAGAATATAAATATTGTCACTAATTTGAAATAACTTCGAAGGATTTAATAAGATTTCATAACATTTCGAATGATTGCAAATAATTTCAAATAATTTTCTCACGATCGCGATGTGATTCCAACGGTTTCAAATGACTTCATCAAAGGATTTGAAATGATTTTACAGAATTTCGGTATATTTCAAACAATTCAAACGCTTCTAAAGGATTCCAAAGAATTTCATACGTAATGTTCAAGACTTGTAATAGTTTCACATGATTCTAAACGATTTTAAATGATCTTTACACAATTTTAAAAGATTTCAATGATTTTGAATGACCGTAAATGATTTCATGAAGAGGTGTAGGCGGCAGACCAAATTTTAAGTGTAGCCGACCCGGCAGCCTCAACCCTGTTAATTGCATAGAGTAACTGCCATTATTTAGAAAAAAATATGAAAATTATCGAGAAAGATATTGCATGACAAATTTTGGAGATCTTAGTCGAATGATTTCATTCTTTTATTACATCTTCTAATGGAATGCGTTTTCCAATTCGTCAAGTTTACCAAATGAGAGAAACAAAATAAAAATTAGTAAAATTGCAGCCTGCAATTATATGAAAAAAATACATCATCGGCTTGATTACCTTGAAAATGTGTCTCAGAGCGTTAGAATCATTTTGTCAGGTCATTATTTTCTAGAAGATCACAAAACGACAATGGTCTTCCTTTGTGACAGAGATGCACTGCGAGATATAGCACTCACCTAGAACAAACCAAAAAAATTACTTGAGCATTCAATTATCTCCGAACATTTTGTTATTATCATAGAATTCCTTGACAACCAAAATACATTCGGATTTCTGAGTTAGTACGAAACGTTTTACGTATACGTTCAACTTAGGGACTCGCATGAATTTCTTACGTAATCGCACGGGACAATTTTGTGCTCTTAAACAAGATACATGTATCTCAATATAAGCAAGCCCTACCACACACGTAAGGTTAATGCACCTGAAATGAAGTATTTCGCCCCGACTTTCATGCGTTGTTATGTAAATTTTACAGCACGGTTCCTTCTCTGCCTTTGAATTATCGGAGCCAAAAATAAAGGTGAAATTACCAAAAGCGAAAAAGAGTTTTCTGTTCGTATATTAGCTCATACCGAAGCAAATCGAGATTTTTCTCCCGGGCCCCCGTCCCAAAAATCTCTAAAATGATATTGAATAATGAACCTCCCAAAAGGGCAGCACTGTCGTTGAAGTCCAAATGGCGCCACGATCGACAATAAGGTTTTACATTTGATTAACAGGCAGAACTTCACGTCGTGTCAACAATGTTCTAGATATGACTTGACCGAAACCAGTGGTACAAAAGCTTGTCTAGATGCTGAGGTTTTTTTTGGTTTACGGATTCCAGATCTGAGCTCCAAAATCGGGAATGCAAAATGGCGTATCGAATCTGAATATTTGAATAATTCAAACATCATGGATATTAGTTATACAAACGTTCAGAATTCGGAATTTCAGAACTCAGATTCCGTATCAGCGACCCAAAAAATTTCTGTACTACTTGTTTCGGTCAAGTTACATCAATATTAGTAAACCGATGTAAGGTTTCGCGTGTCAATCAAATGGAAGACGTTATTTTCGATATAGGAACCACTTAGACCCTAATGACACCACGATCCTTTTGGTAAGTTCATTATTTGACGTAATAAAACGTAAGAGACACGCACGAGGAAGAAATGTCGATTTGCTTTGGCATACCGTAATGCACGTACTCGAATGCAATTCCTTTTCCAGTCGAAAATTTTCTGCCTCTCTAATTTCTTCTCTTTTCCCATTTTTTATGTTTTATTTTTTTCTCTTGGTCTCTGCCGCGTAACTCGATACGTAATGACGTAATGGAATAAAGTTTTCCACTCGGCGTGATGGGGCCAGAATGACAGCGGGTTCGTAACTCGATGGGATGGGTGAAAGAGGGTAGAGAAGAGGGCTTTCCAAAATCGTCGGGAATTCCGGCTCCGCGTCCGGACGATGTGGCGTGGCGTGGTGGTGCCGGTGTGCAGTGTGCGGTGTGCGGCCAAGTGTCAATTTATTTCTCGTAGGTTGATCGCGTCCGGAACGTCGAAATAAATTCAACGATTCGAGCACCCTTATTAAGCGCGCGTTACCTCGGGGTGAAAATAAAATTCCTCGAACAAAAAAGAAAAAAAAAAAAAAAATATATATATATATATATATATATATATATATATATATATATATATATATATATATATATATATATATATATATATATATATATATATATATAGATATATATCGAGAACGACACCTCGCATAGCGAAACAATCGGAGATAATCAAACCCCTAACTTGATCCGATCGTCAGAACGATTTATTCCGATTAATATACTCAATTTATTCTATTCTTATACCGAGATAAAATAAGCCAATTTTCGCCACGGAATTGAGGCAATTTTTTATAATACTCATTCTACTGATGCATATGGAGCGTTTCAGCCAATTTCAAGCTGGCCGTGACCCTCGCCATTTTTAATTTTTTCTTTCTTCCCCCCTGTTAGTTGGCTGTAACCCCCCCCCCCTTCCACCCCAAAAAAACACAATTAGCAAAACTCCAGAAATCAGTTTGCATTGAAATTGTAATCGCTCAAATATCGAAATAACAATCAGCCATAATTGACTTTAATGTGATCTGCACTACGGTAAATTCTTTGTAAAGAGACGAAAAATTTTGGCCCACATTGGAGATGAACCGCGTATTTCATTTGGGAGATAAAATAAAATGGATTTTAAGATGAAAATACAAAATTTGACTTATTCCACCCCAATTTTTCTCTCTTATCGTCGCATTCGGTTTTTCAATGAATGATGCAGAGTGAAGGAAGAGTTTTTTGGATTTTCTGGTGAGAGCGATGGTCTGCGGATGGCATCAGAGCTTCATTGTGCTTATTTCCTCGGTCTCGATTAGGTCTTAGAGATGGTAGTGAGATATTGTCAGGTATAGGTTGATAAAATCTCAGGCTGTAGTGAACAGCGTTAGAATCTTAATTGGCAATCGTAGATAGTGTATAGTCGAACTAATCGCCTGTCTTTCACTATAATTTGTGGATGGCGTGACTGCAGAGATCCGATCTGCATTGCCAAAGCGAAATAAAAAAACGGTAGGAGCGTTGAGTGCTTGGCTCTAACTTTCATTAATTCAGCTGTCAAATGATATCTGGCAGGAGTAATAATACTGGCGTCAATTTCTTCGAGCCTCTTTTGTCCGTTATTAATGATAATGTGATTTGAAAAAAAAAACTGCGCGCTGCATATGCAGTTGGGAATAAAACTTCTTTTCAGTTTATTGCTCCGTATTCTTTGACCGCTGATTATAATTTAATTGTACATAAATGCACTTGGGTTCTAATCAGCAGAATTACGGATGTTTCTAGGTAGATAGGCTGCGGAGTCAGACTGAACACGATGTCCTGCAATGGCCGACAACACAAACTCACTATAACAGTCGTTGTAATACAAGTGACACAAACGCGTTGAGATAGATTTGAATAAATCCGATACACGAACAGCCGAATACGCTGCGATTGATGCCAAGTGGTTTTATTTTATGTGCTACAATCGGTGCTGCAGCTGAACGAACAACCCAACATAAAAAATTTAGGATGCCGGAAAATGCTGAATTGGCAGAACCGAAAGTCTGAAGAATGATAACCGAACTTTTCAACTTCAGAAAATATTTCGGAATTCTTTGCCCAAATTATTTGACAATATTTGTTTCTTACCTCACTGGAGTAATGCAATTTGAGGGTGGCTGGGGGTCAACGGGCGCTACTACATGTTGAGTTTTCGAACTACACCTGCAGGGCCGAATTCGTGAGAAAATGGAGTGTCTTTGAATTTCGAATTTGAAATCTTGAATATCGATAGACAATTCTTCAGGTCATATTTTAGAATACTAAAACTGACTACCCTCTTCATCCATATAAGTTTTGTGTTGGATATAATTGAGTGGGACCGTGTGGGTGAAATGGATGGGGTCCTTAGTTTTCGCCATCTATGGGTTCTAAGTTAGAACTTCTAACATGGCGCCCGATATCGGCTACGAATTTTCATCCCCTGGATTCTCAGAATTCAGACTACTTTTCAACTTGGATTTGGGATTGAACTATTCCTGCCGTAATATTGTTGCGTGTGAGATAGTCTTCGGTACCCCGCGACTACGAGAAATCATTATATCGCCGAAATGTGATGCGAGTCGTCTGACGTGGCGGCCATGTTTATTCTGTCAGTGTCTATATCCGTGTACCAGCCATCACGACGAGATTTTATTAACATTTTGTTATAACTCCAGGCTCATTCGTGACTCACCTCAACTATCTCAGGCACAATATTTATGTAACAAGAACCAGTGACATGATACAGATTCTAAGATTTTTTCTTTTATCTCGAGAATTTAGGGAGAATAAGGTGTGCAGGTATGTGTCGATACCCCCATCGTGGAACCCACTTGATAACTTTTAAGGTTTTTCATATCGTGAAAAACTTGTAATTTTTTTTTCTCTCTCCCTCTCTCTCTCTTTCTCTCTTTTGAACCTGAACTGCACATCATTATCCGAATATACGATCGATATGTCCAAAATGAATGACCCGTATACTCTGCCATCTGGAACACAAATAATTGCCCGAGGGGTATCAAGGTTTACATAAAATTAGGGGCCACGAGAAATTTTTTAAACACCTGTTGGCATAATTGAAAAACAGTAAAATACAAAGCAAAAAAAAAAAAAACAATAGGATAAAAACGAGAAGTTATATCGACTATGTAATGTAATTTTGATAATGAAATTGAAAATTACCGAATATAACATAATACACAGCCGTGTTTGTATTTCGATAAAACAAGAACAGAAAAAAAACCACAAAAATGTAATTTCGTTCTCGCAATCAGTGCGAGTCGAATAATTTCACGTCCGTAACGAAATTTACTCGCGGGATTTTCATAGCTCTGATCAAAAAATTTCTCGGATTACTAATCAGTACGGATGACAGCTGCGTTGTTGATTGCATGGTGCTTTGACCATAACCGTATAATTATAGCTAATCTAATTTGGGAATTTTTTTTTAGAAGCATGTATGCGCAACACAATCTCTGTGAAAATCATCGGGTGACTATACTCTAGTTGCACGTAAAATTGATGTAAATTGAAAAAAAAAAAAATTGAAAAAAAACCGCGTCAAAAAGATTGAATTCGTCTGAATTTCCGATCGCCGTTTTATATATCGAACCGATTCGTTCGATCAGTTTTCTTGGACCGTTTTATTGCCTCCAAAATGGACCATAAACTTGTTACGGGCTATGGTATATAATGGAGAATGAGAGAATAAAGAAAAAACTAAATAAATAAAGTAAAAAAAAAACCATACTGACAAAAATCGAGTTTAGCCGAGTGTGTTGGCAAAGCTATAAAAGAAAAAAAAAATCTTCGCTAATAAAGTTGATTAATTATTGGCTGAGTAGATTTACAATAAAGTTAATTAACTGTTATCAAATAGAAAAACTGATCGGAACTCTTCAGTCGTATATAAAAAATGTTAATCTCGAGAACTTGGAAAGGAATTACTAATAATCGGTTAGTAAAACTTATCGTCGAATCCTATTAGCAATTGCCAATTACCGATAGGGTGAGGAGTAATTCCTTTACTGTTTGAAAGAATTTCTGATAGGATTTAGCGATAACGGATGATAAAATTTCGAAGAGAAACGTAAGCGTCGACGGAGATTCCACTTACAGACGATAAAATAATTTGCATCGTACGTCCCAATCCGCGTCTTTTGACAATGGACTTGTGCCTATCGCAACTAGATATCCTTTTTGGCAGACGAATTAAACCGAATACTTTTCTGTATTTTAATACCAAAGCGAATTTATCTTCTCTCACCCCTCGCTATGAAACAAAAGATACAGAAAAAAAATGTTTCAAAAGATATTTGAGAACCTATATCTTCGTCAAGACGTGGATATAATGATAATGTCGGAATATTTAATTTTACTACATAACTAATGTTTTTGGGAAGGATGCCTGAAACGTTATTGAAAAATAATTCCAACTTTGATTAACCAGGCCGGAGCGAGGTTGAGATTTTTTTTCCCTTCGAACGCGAAAACGCGGAAGGGAAATCTAAGCTGACAATGAGTTTAGCGACCGGAAGGGCTACGAAAATAGTTCCTCAACCGGGTAAAGAAATTTATCGATATCATCTTCTTCTGTGTACAAAAGGATTTCCTGAAACATGTATTTCCTCTTCGACATGGTTTCGGAACTTCACGTCGGTACAAAGAAAAATGTTTCTCTTCAAGTTTAAAGTAAGCATCTAGCACAAAGAGAGCTTTTACGACTACTTAATAATTCCGAGACGTGTTATGAGTTGCACTTTGTCGAAAGTGTACCTAAAACTTTGTTGAAAAATAATTGTAACTTTAATTTTGACAAGTCGTAGTTAGAGTTATGAGACTGCAAGTGAAACTCTGCATTTCGGCGGCACGGGACTTCCACAGCAAACGATTCAGCAGAATGATGGAACCAAAACATCTAAATGTTGTCCATGCATGTGCTGTTCGAGTCATCGATCGGCGAATTTAAGTGACCCGATTTACCGGAACAAAATCGAGTTTTTCACAATTTATCTGAATTTCTGACATGATTATTTTTTATTTACCCTCTGGCAGACTATATTAACTGTTCCATGGATAAGTCAATAGTAAAACATGATGAAAAAAGTTCGAAATCCTAGGTCAAGTAGTTCTGGAGAAATCATGCGGACAAGGTCAAAAAATTGATTAAAAAAAAACGGTTCAGATGTTCATTCGGTTCCAAGATCGTACTGCAGTCTTTTGCATGTACTGCAGTTTCCTGATCAAATTTGATTACGGCGTCATGAGATACAGCGTTGTCATCCCTAACTGACTTCCCCGCCCGTTTTCAATTCATCCTTTTTTTTGATTTTGAGCCACGTGGCTCATTCGCTCAGTCTCTATGCGCTCCGTTTCACGTAACATACTCCCGGAGACCCATTTCCGCAAATTTTTTAGTTCACAATGACTTCAAATAATCGCAAAAGTTGAGCCTTCAAGAAACAAAATAGTAAAACCGTAAATCTGTAAATAACAATTTTTCAGAATAACGTAAAAGCTCAGCCTCTTGAATAGCCCAATCATCGTTTGGAAATGTTAGTAAGCTCTAAAAACGGTAATAAGCAACATTTTAGGTAAAAAATTTCCGGTGTTTGTTTCCAATTCCGCAATTTGGGCTACCATTTCATCAATTTCACAAGATTCTAACTCTGCTAGGGTTCAAAACGTCCGAAAAGAATGGAGCTTTTGGAAGATGCGAAGAAAAGCCTCGTGAAATCGGAAGTTAAAAATTTTTCGAAATGTCAATACACTATATGCTATAGTTGTCTTTTCCACTATCTAAATAACGAAAAAAAAAAATTAAAATAAATTGCAGTAAAAACCTCAGGCAGCAAAGAAAAAAAGAATAGGTGGGAAGTAGATTCGATTCCTGAGCCATGTGATCCTCGCAGGGGTCCAGGGATTTGTCAACAGCCTCCTGCCTGGCGCAACTTGCGGCTTAGTCCTGGTGTTTCGAGTAAGTCAAGAAGACGTGGCGTTGTTAGTCAACCTTTGTAAACCATCCAGAAACTTTTCGTTCTGCGTTGAATTCTGTGTATACTATTGGCTCAGTTTTTTCACAGCTGATCACTCGGATTTTGAAACACATTTCGGAATTATTTTGGATTCTTTCAACCTCGAGTCACATAGATTCAGTCTATCGAAAAAAAAGTTATAAAACAAAAAAGTTAGAAGAAAAAGTTATCCTCACAGCATACCAGTAGTTTGACAAAAATTCTTTCAAACGGAGATATTTCGCGTTTGAAATAATAAAAACTTTACCCATAAGAAGGAGTAAGTTTTTTTTCTCTTTCTCATAAGAGCACGAATCTTGCGGATGATTAAAATAATTCAATTAGCCATGAAATTATGAAAGACGAAATGGATGCGTGTAGCACTGCTGGAAATATTTAGGTCTTCTCGATTTACATAATTGAAATGAAGGGTAGCACGACTCCCCTGGCGAAAATTATCCCTTCAAAATGTGTTCGGAACACTACCCGACGGAAACCAAAATTTTAAAGTACTTCTGACAAATTTCCCTGAATTTTTATCTTGATTTACTTACTCCGGAAAAATTTTGGTGTGCAAACAGTTTTTCGAAATATTTCAAAGAAATATCGAATTTCTCTGCTCAATTGCAAACCGAAAATTTCAAAGAAGAAATAAATCGCTACAACTCTGAATTTTAAGTTTCTAATTAATTTTTAAATGGTATTTTGGAATTTCTTAAGATAATGTTTAACGAAATCGCCGGGTTTTTTGAATGGACTATTTCGTAGATTATAACGAAATAAAGAAGGAGATAAACGAAATCCGAATTTTCGTGGAAGTACTTGAAAACCACGAGGGCTTTTCCCTGTATTTCACAAACAATACAATGGACCAATCATCTCTGGAAAAAGATTTTCAGAACAGCTGCACTCTGATGCTTTCATCGGATTTTAATCACTAGCCAATTATGGGCAATACCGTACCTGTTCACAGTTTACACGATACTAACGAGTATTCCGAAGGTAAATGCGATACGGCATAGAATTTAGAGGCAATCCGAACCAAATAATGAGAAATTTTATAAAAAAAAAGGGTAAGTTGAGATTATGGGGAGAAGCTGGAGCTGAAACTAAGGCTAAGGCTAAGAATACGACTAAGGGCGCGAGAGAAAGTACTAAATTAGGATAAAAGTGTTCCTAATTAAACGCACAAGAGTATCCCGTGAGCAAGTTGGGTGAAATTTGAGAAGGATACCAGCTAGTGCTATAACAGGGTACTAGGTAAACAAAATTCAGGACTCAAAGGTAATGATTAACTTGGTGAAATTTAACTTTGAATAGAAGCCTTATGATCTCTCCTATCTTCGTCCTCAAATCCCGTACTCTTCACATAGAAGGGTTCATTATTAATTTAGATTGAGCGTTTCAAGTCACGTTAGTCTCATAAAAATTATCCCCAGTCTATATTCATAATCGGCTAAGAATTTTACTTATTATATCAATCGACATTTTCTCAATTCTTTTTCAATAATTGCTAATTGAAATTAAAAAAAATAAATAAATAATTTAAAAAAAAATAAAAACACAAGCCGGAAAAGACAGTTCTTCAAGGTACTTTTCATCACCTCACAAACTCACGTACCTATAACTACCGGAATTATTGACTGTCAAGTACAATTGGCATATGGGTATTGCTATTTAAAAATGGAAAGTGAAATCTCAATTAAACGGAACATGGCAATCTTTAACGCCAATCATCTGACTGTGAAGTCCTGTGAATTTCAGATCCTTTCATATCACCATTTTTGAAAGCATTCGGCGAGTTTGTCGGACAGACAGCAAGTTCCTTATTTCGGTTTTTGGATAACTGTTCACTCAATTTCAATGTCAATTCTAGTCCAAACTGGATCCAGCTACGTGAGCCCACTCAATACTGATGTGATTCTAGTGTAGACTAGGATCATCAAAAAGCATTGATTTGTTTGTACATTTTCAGACTTTTGAACTCCGTATACTAAAAAGCACAAAAATATGAATTTTTTTTAAATTGTTTGCAGTCAAACTAACAAATATTTCTAAGAACTTTTAATCCACGTAAGAACTTATACGCGTGCATACTATATGCACACAAAATTATAGACCAATCAAACTAATGGTCAGTTAGCTATCAAGACAACAGTTAAACTATGTCATTTTTACAGAGCTCACTTCAATCTTCGCTGATGGGCATATTATGTAAGATGCGATGGTTTTTAACATCAAGATCCTTTGGTGACATTGCGCAGAACGAAAGCCCAAAACAAGGTATCTGTGGCTTATGTACCTCAGTCGTCACAATCCCCGAAAATTTATCTAACTACGCCAGTAGCTAAAGCGGAAGATACAATATTCCTAAATAACACAGCAATTGTCGCGGTGCAGTTAGGAGGTATATTATTACCAGGCATAATGCAGGTATATGGTACATTGGAGGTATAAGTTATGTTCAAGAGGCACGCCTGATGCAGTTGTAGAAATTTCATGCTGCCAACTGCACGCGCTTTCTGCACACCCTGCAGCCCTTAGCCAATGCAGGAATATACATAGTTGAGCAAAGCTCTCGGGTTTCTCTGCAGCTTTGACTTATATTCCTGCCAAGTCCCAACACATAGTTGTGCAATCTAGACTCCATACCTACCAGAGGCACTAAAGATAGTTCCTTCCATTGAAATGACGGGGATTAATCAGCGGACATATTATACCCATGACTGGGTGGCTGTAGGTATTGTTTAGAAAGCAAGGACAATAAATTCGAGGGATTAATTCAGGGAAAACGTGGAGTAATAAATAAAAAATTTAAAAAAAAACAGTGTTCAAAATCCTCTGCAGTCCTCAATACACGTTTTATACGTTGTATTTCATATAAGACAAAAAAACAAATCAAACAACGATTTGAAAAAAATCACTCGACCTTTTCCGCACCCTTCGGGATCATATAGGAGAATAACCGAATAAACCGGAAAAATTCAACTGTATACTCGCGCCTGTCGACTGATTGTAAGAACAGTTTGTACTGCACGCTCTCAGTGGAAATGAAAAATCGTCGAAACCTTTTTTAGTTATCGTCGGTCGAGGGAGGGAATGGTTGATTAAATACTTTACCCCCACGCATATAGGTGTAGCAGGTGTAGCATTGATACCTATACCAGTGAGGGATTCGGAGAAACATTCAATCCCCTAAATAACTTAAACGTAACGAGTTTTATTTGCTTTTGACGAGGGTATGTATGTACATGTATGTTCAGGATGCAAAAATTGGATACATTTTTGAGAATTGTCCCGACTATGGTAAATAATACACAGCTGTATCCTGTTTTAGGACTTTGTTCTACGTAATCTCACCTACAAATCTTGATATTAAAAACCCTCGGAACTTACATATATCTGTGTATTATTTACCTTAGTCGTTACAATCCCCGAAAATGTATCTTATTTTGACATCCTGGACATATGAGATCGTTAAAGGGTACCGGTCACATCGTTAATCGCAACATCTTCAAATTTGGGGGAGGAATATTTTACATTGTTGTAATTTTGGCGCAGAGCATAATGATATTCTATGAATTTAATATTTAGATACGAAAATTTGTTATTTTAAGCCATATTTTGTTGTGATCGTTGATGGAAAAAAGTGTTTCACGTACTCACGACGGTAGAAGACTGAGCTTATCTCTCTAGGTATATCATTGGTTTGTCCCGAAATTACATCATTTTGGAATATTCCCCCTAAATTTCAAAATGTTTCGATGAACGATGCGTTCTGTACCCTGCGATCACTTTTTCTTCGGTGGACTCAATTCATATAAAGGCATGAAGGCCATGAGATCCAAAATAATTTCGAATTGTGTCTGGAAACCCGAGTTATTACCTGTAAAAAATCAGAGTCATTAGAATATTCCTGCAAAAGCGTTTCAAGGTGATTTGAAAACACTTATTTCCAATGTACGTATATGTGGATAACCCTCTCAAAATCATTTGAAAATGTTATCCCTGAGTCCAAAAATTTCTTCAACCCTGATTAAACCTCTGATTAGGTTTCCGGAATGATGAAGTTTATTGCCGGAAATATACCGATGTAGAATGGCAGAGGGAAACCCGGGTTAAATGACGCGGTGAACCGCAGGAGGATCGTGTTCGTGCCTTGTTTAGCCCAGACTATGAGATCCTGAAGGCAAGGCTGTCACGTCGCTTCGCGTCGTTATAGGTTAAGATTTTGGATGAGAAAATTGGGTTTCGTGGAGGCGGATTTTTTTTTTTTTGTTAGTTTTTTTTTCCTATGCGTCTGGAAATCTATCCGAGTTCTAACTTTTGTATGCCTCACAGTTTTTTTCAGTACAAGAGATTTATTTGAACCCTGTAAAAGTTGGGCATGTTTTCATTCTGATGTAAGAACCGCAGGTAACATTGCTCAGAAATTCACGACTTCGTTGGACGTTTGAATAAATAACTGACGGTGACGAGCTACGATTTTTCAAGGAAATAATAGTGTCATTCTTTTCTCATATTCCACATCGTTGATTCACTCATAACGTAAGCGAATAAAACAAATATATGGTTAAAATAATTAATTAATGAACAAATAAATAAGAGCTCGAAAAACAAAAATCATATAATAGAACATTGTCTGATGACAGCGTTACGACATTATTGTACACTCTTTCTCACGAGCAGAAACTTAAAACTTTGTTTGTTTGTTGTTCCGAGTGCTGCCAATGTCCTCATGGCCTGCTCATCCAGGATTATCGCGTCCGCTACTGAACAAGACACAGTACATCAGTTCCAAGTGCATAAATTCGCGAAAAGTTTGTTAGGGCATAATAAATTCGTGACCTGAACAATGAAACGTGTGTAAGTTTCTCTTGTTAATTGAAATTAGCTAACTCCTAATACAAATTTCGAAAACCGTGATAATCACGAGTATTTAATTTACGAGCTTTTGCAACTCACTATGAACAGTGTTTTTATAAATTTTTCGGTTTTCATGATGTTTTACATTATTTCTCTGTTACTTTATCACAGACCTTTTCCCACCCCAAAAAATATATGGATAAACTAAATCCCGGCCGATTAAGTGCTATCGTGTGCTCATAGTTCAATTAAAATGTCAACAAAGAAAAGGGTAAAGCGTTTCTGCCTTTGACCTGTTTGTCGATCTTGCGTAGTTAATTTCTCCTCAATTATCTCTGGTTTGAACAACGTGTCTTTCGAATTCAATTTTCCTTCATGTATCATCGATCGTAATAACCATCATCATCATGATCATCATCATTATTATTGTGATATTTTATTCTTATACTACTCAGCTGCCTTTGCTTCTTCGTGAGTGGCTGTCTCGGATCGTATACTACAATAACCACTTTACCCTCTTCGGGTTTCCTGAGTTTTATCATATTTTCTCTGGGTTCGAATTTCTCGGTGTCCGTGATGCCCGTTATCTGCCACTCTGTGAATCCCGTGGTTCTTTTCTCACGCCACAGTCTGTTCCGACAACAATCTTTCCAAATCAAAGAGAGACATTCCCTTTCATTCTGTATATGTCCGATTTTTCCAGCTGCAGGATTTTAGGCTTTCTGATACACAGCTTATGGAAACGGCGTAGGTCTCACTGGTCTATCTCTCGCCTGCTCAAAGTTCTAATCGATTGGTTCATGTTGGGTCGAGGCTGGTAATTAACTTCTCACGCTTCAAATCTCGGAAACCAGAACCTCCGTCTATTTGCCCTTGAAATTCAACAGCCACCTCGAGATTTCCCCAAATTCCAGGTACTCTCGTTCTTCCCTGAGTGTATAATTAATCTGCGGTTAGGCTGTAAAACGGCTTCGACCTCGCTTCGGCTCACCTTGCCAGTACCGATTTATTTCCAATGAAGAGTATTTGTTGTTAGTATATTTCGTATTGGTCTCCTAGGATCCATTCGATTTACTAAAAATAACAGCCTCGCATTTCGGACAGAAGTTTATCTCTATCAAATCATTCCGTTTGCTTCAAAGGTTTTTATTCCAAAATTGCATACGAGGTTGAAATGAAGCGACAGTATTACATACATACTAAGCCTCGAGAAGTTAGGAGGTGTATAAACATTTATAAATTTCATTACAGTACTACAAATATTGTGCCACCTAATGTTTGCTAAAGCACAGATTATTCATGTAGCCTTTAACAACGAAAAAAAAAATGTGACTGTGTTTTTTTTTATACTGTTCACAAATTGATGGACATAAAGTACCGAGAATAACGCTCACACGGAACCGGACTTTTTACAATGTTCATTAAGGTTCGGAAAGTCAGGTTTCATTTATATTGCGCTTGTCACTACCGTATAAAACATGGCAAACAGTTATCTTTGGACAATGTAATAAAAGGCTTCTGAAATTCCAGCAGAAATAATTCAAAAGGAGCGCCTCACCCCAGAGTAGCTCCGCACTCGCCGCTAGGTGCAAGTTCCGCGCTAGGATCTCTCGGAAGTAGAAATATGCCGCCTGAGTACAACATCATGCGCTCGGCTAGGCTCCAGCCAACATTAACTAGATACTCGTTCGACTTTTTATCTATCAGTGTACAATATTTATGTGCCAGGTATACGCGATTGGCTGGGTTGGGTTGAGTTGGGTAATGAGTGAAATACCGATAATCACAGATGCAAAAAGTATCATCAGATCTCGCCAGTTTCATGGAACACGATCGGAATATATCTGAAATATAACCAAGACGTATGAAACGTTCCATATGCATTTCAGGATTATATTCTGAACAGGTTTCATATGCTGTATTGTGAAGGCGGACATTTGCACTTATCAGAAAGATTGCTAAAATGCAACATGCAACGTTTCAGAAACCTTTACGCAGTAAGTACCCAATTATGCCGAATGTGAGGGTACAGGGGTTCACCGGAATACGCGGGGAGGAGTTTAAAACGGTTTGCACAAAAAAAAAAAAAAAACGATTTTCGATGTAAATATACGATTTACAGCCTTTTGAACAGCCGCTCTTCATTCGTTGGTAATTAACCCCTCGAGGACGGGCAATGCCATATTGCGAGTCACCTCGTTTCATTCTGGGAATTGGTTGATGGATTTGTTTATTTAGCTATGTTATTTATTTTGAATTTCAAGTCGATATTCGGAAATTATGATTACCGATCCGGAAAGGCAGACCAAAAAATGTATACTTGGAAAATAAAAAAATTCAATGAATATTTGCATCGAAATTGCAGGTTTTCGAAATTTAAAATGGCGGATCCGAAAAGGCGATGAAAGATTCGAACAATGTTAGTTCTTATACGAAATTGCGCTACATTCTAACATCTTGGATTCAATGATATTTTCAATGGCGCGATTTCGAGGTCAGATTCGTGACCGATAACCCCAAAATCCTCAGCCAAAATAATTTTGCCAAAATTCCGACATTTCCGTTCGCCATGTTGGATTCACTAGTTGAAATCCGGAACTTTGAGGTTATATTCGTAATCAACGACCCGAAAAACCCCTCGGCAATGTTTCCTTCTAAAAGTTACTCTACTGAATTTCTCCCGGCGTGAAAGGGTTGAAGGCGTGTTCCACAGTGAACCAAGAAAATAAAGCTCTTTCGAATGGAAGGTTTATCGATCATTGTCTCATTGTCTGATCAAAATTTTGAGGCTATTTTCGCGATCCAAAGGAATATCCTTTAGAAAAAATATCGTATTACTTAAGTTGCCAAAACGGGGTATATCTCGGATTCCCATCGTAATATTGCCGGCCATTGTGTTGATAAATATTCAAGAGCGTGCGTTATTGCTGTGGACTTTATGGTTCAGTTACACCTATACGCTGTTGGTTCAAAGTGGCTGTCATTCATGGCGCTGTTGTTGGCGGTGACGTTGAAATTAACCACACATTTCTCCTCCATTTCTCCCCGGTATATAGGCAGTCAAGACTGCGTTTGTGGTGCAGGAACTACGGCGTCGAGTTCCACGAGGCGATTGTCATTCAGGTTGAACTTATCTCGGCCGAAATTTCGGTTAAATCGTTTCGAAAATAACTAGGAAATTCCCTGTTCTTGGAATTTACCCTAGAATACAGAATTTCGTGACCCATACTTCGGCCCTTTATATGCATATCTGGCCATCTTTGTCACCGTCCTGTATGTAACGTTACAGTGACTCCTGAACGATGCAGATCAAATTCAGGGGGAGCTTTAATGATTTTCATAAATTCTGTTATCATGGTCTAATCTCCATGCTATGAAAATACAATGGTTAAAATATTTTGGAGAACAATTCAGTACAATTTTTTTAATTCAATGTGATGAACTTGAACATTTGGTGACCGGAATAATTCCCAATTGACAGACTGTCATGAGGCAAATCATAGGCTGTAAATTTTTAGGACGACGTCAGGACTTGCCCAATCGATCCCACACAACAGAGAACCTTTCAAATAGGCTGAAGCGTCAGATTGGAATCTTGTCAAGATTTCAAAAATATGAAAGTCACTCACTTTTGAATGAGTGAAAATGTCTGCCTGCATGAAAGTACATCTTAAACCTGTCTGGAATATATAACACGGAAACACACCTATTCCCATCGTGTTTGAGAAAACTGACTTGGCGAGATCTGACGGTGCTTTTTGAATCTGTAATTTCCCATATCTTAATCATGACCCAACTTAAACTGATCCAGCAATCGCGCATATCTAGCATACAAATATTGTACACTGGTGGATGTAAGGTCGTGTTGGTTCAAGCTCAGCCGAGCTCATGTTGTACTCCGGTGGCATATTTCTACCTCCGAGAGACCCTAGCGCCGACCTTGCACCTAGCAGTGATCGCGAAACTCCTTTGGGGTAAGGCGATCTTTTGAAATGTTTCTGTAATGTCTCTTGAAATATAATTTCATCAACTTCCGATTACATTTCCGAATAGATGACTGTTTGCAACGTTTCGTGGTAGACACAAGCGGTAATATGACTGTAACATGACTTTTCTAACATTGAGAAACGTTGTAAAGTAACATTTTTGATATCTAACTGAATCCTTTTGTGCTATGTGGTATGTGGTTGTGAACTTTGTGAATTAGAAGAATCGGTGATTCAGGAGAGATTAAAAATGTTAAAACTTGCCGTTTGGAACAAAAAACTCGATACAGTTCGCCTTTAATATATTGTTAGAGAAAATCCGACGGAACGTTTAAGCTTTGCTTAATCGTAAGTCCGCAAGTTATATATTCTTTAATAAAACTTTTCTCGTGACGAATTTTTTTCTTTCAATTTTAAACCGAGAAGATAACTTTTTTCGAATCTGGGTAGAGGAAGCTGCTGCTCCGTATTCAAAAACTTACGGTAACCTTATGCAGCAAAATTCAGCTTAATTTACGCGTTTTTTTTATGGCGGTGAGGCGGTTTCTAATGAGACATTATGGCGTTGGTTTTTATTTCCATTTTTTCTCATTTTTTATATTATTTGCGTTTTCCTTTTTTTCTTTTTTTGTTTTTATTTGA
Organism: Macrophya alboannulata; assembly: GCA_949628255.1. Lineage (NCBI taxonomy): Eukaryota > Metazoa > Arthropoda > Insecta > Hymenoptera > Tenthredinidae > Macrophya > Macrophya alboannulata. The sequence continues at coordinate 29,824,145 of OX451207.1, read as the reverse complement.
TTTAATTTTTTTTCCTTTTGTTTGTTTGTTTTTCTCCGCAGCTACACGCAAAAACTTTTCTAGTCGAAACTTTTCACGGATTTGTTAAACAGAATTAGCTTAATATTTCGTAAACTCGCCGCAATGGAATCAAGCGTTATAAATTATACCCATAAGTTTCGAGCTGTCAGCTCGGAAGTTTTAATCGTATTGTTTTTTAATTAATCTCCCCATATCATTTCAGCTTATACCTAATTGCCTTCCTTTTCATTGTTTTCTCTTTATACTGCACATACGCATATATTAATCACTTAAATTTCACTCGAATAATCTCCTTCATATGAGGTATTCTCCGCCAATTGAGACAGACTCGGTTCCTCACCCAGTTCAAATTTATTGATAATTTTTTTTTTATCATCAGCACATTAATAGGAACTTTAATGAATACTTTAAAATTTTCAGTTCAAATATTTTTTGAGCTATGAAATTTTAATTTTTACAGTTAACATATAACATTCAAGCGATTGGTACGCAGCTCTGGTTAGTCCGATCAAAAAAAACAAAATACATGAAAATGTTCGTCAGCAAATGGACTTTTCGAATAAAATATATTCCATATGCCAGGACGCATTTTTCACAAGTATTTTCATGTTTAAAGTTTAAAAATTTGATTTTCGTCGAGTATGTCACTTTTGATGTTTTTCATCTTTTTTTTCCATAATTCTGCATTCCAAGGAAAAATTTTTTGGCTATACCTCACCGTGGGCAGATTTTTTTTTCTATTTTTTTGTTTTTTTTTCTTTCCACTTTTTATCCCGCAACAAATCGAAAATAGAAGGATAATTGATTAATACCGATGACTTTCCTGATTTGAAATATTCTCTGTCACAGACTAATCTGTGATATGTGTCATTCTCGAGCTATAAAATTCCAATAATATTCTTTAATATTAATATTAAGGGCTCAAATTTGATCAGGCTCCTCATTTCAAGTATAGAATTTGTTTGTAGATTGGAAAAAGAAATGTTTTTCTGAAATGACACACCGTAATATACATGGGCAAGTCCACCAATTATCGACAAATGAACGGGACGTCAAAGAATCGATTTGTCTGAAATTTTTACCTCTTATAGTGTGTACTAAGATTGTAAAGTTCACCAAGTTGAGACCTTCTAGGACTTACCGTTCGCGAGAAATGCCATATACAAATTTGCAATTTTGACCTAATTGAGGTTTCAACGCGAATAGTTTTCGTATCGTTATCGGCATAAAAAAATTATGAAAAAATAAGTATTTTATGTGAAAAATTCTCACTTTTCCGAATATGCTATTCATTTCTAGGTAACTTATCGAAATTAATCTCAAAAACACGTTTTCTGGCAAAAAACCGCTTTTTTTCATGCGCCACCAAATTTGATCCTACTTTTGAATTTTTTATCTGAAAGCTGAGATTTTTTCAGTAAGAAACCCAAATTTGTAGAGTGGGACGACTATGAGAACCCGGGTGAGCTAAATTCAATTGATGAAAAGTGTATTATTCGCCAATTAGGCGTGTAAATAATACACTTTTCATCAATTGAATTTAGCTCACGCGGGATCCCGTAGCCGTTCCACTCTACAAATTTGGGTTTCTTACTTTCAAAATTCTGAAAAATAAAAATCATGATATTTTGAGAATGGATGAATGGATTCAAATGAAAATTGGTACCACAAGGTTTTTTGGAGCGCTTATTACGAACCTAAAGTCAGATTTTTTTTTTCGATTCATTTAAATAACAAAATTCTGAAAAATAAAATAAAAATCATGATGTCTTGAGAATGGATGAATGGATTCGAATGAAAACTGGTACCACAAGGTTGTTTGGGGCGCTGATCACGAATCTGAAGTCAGATTTGCAAAATTTATGATGGCGAATTTTTTAAGCTCAAATAAGCGTGAGAACGGGAAGTTGAAGGGCTGGCACATGGGCAGCCTGAAGCCGCTTATTTATTGAATAATTCGAGTCTCGAGTCTCCCTATTGTATAAAAAAAAATTCTGCCTTTCACCTGTTGACGCTCTTTAGATTCTCAAATTAATTTGTCAACGTTAACGTCAGACGCACGTGTCTGCGTCTCCGTTAGTACGCAGAGCTGCGGTAGCCACTAAATCGGAAAAATCTGGTAAGGATTTTTTTATTTTTTTGTGTAACCAGAAGAGGGCTAGGCTTCGAATGAGGAGACCCGAAGCCCGAAGGGTGCGTCACGTGCAATCAAAGCCTTTTCTCGACCGCTCCGTTGTTTGCGTACGTCCGCACGTCCGCACGGTGTCGTTCAAGGGAATGGATTCGCAGTAATTGGTTTCTTTTACATTTACGTCTCGCCCTATACCGTCTTCTCCATGAAGAAATTTTCAGAACCGAAATCAAATTATTAAAGTACAGAAAAGGAATTCCGTTTCGATCAGACCGCGACGTTTCTTTATCGAAATTTGCACAATTTTCTGATATCCCGTTTCAAAGAAAGGGAAGTTATTCTAACAACCCCAAAAATCCGAAGGCGAGTTTTCACTAGATCTAAACGTTTCGAGGTCAAAAAAAATCTCATCCGTCTATTTTCTAATGAACGTCATGGTGTGCAATCAATCTTTGTCCGACGATATCTCTAGAACCAATGCACGGATTTCTTCCTTCCCCACATCAGTCGATGCAGTCCTTTTTAATTTAAAACTGATGCAGTTTTGGATCTGATCGATCGAGTAGTTTTCAAGTTACTCAAAACACAAAATTTTTAAGAGGCAAAAATTTCAATTGTCGATCTCTCGAAAGCTGATTAACGGATTTTGATTATATTGTTCACAATCCATAGGAGTTGCTTCAACTTAAATCTGGTTAAATTTTGGAATCAATTAAACTTCTGACTCAAAGAACGTTTTTTTTTTTTAGCTTGTAGTATCCGAACGGGAATTTCTAGGGCTGGCACATCGAAGTTAGTCGACCTACCGGCTCGTTTCTTATTAAATATCTGAAAGGAATGACATAAAGCTGAAATGGTCCCAGTCACGGATTGTTTGAGTTGGAGTGAATTTCTTTTTCAATGGTATATTGTCTTATCAGCGAGGAGCACCAGCGTTGAAACTTGTAATAAAGAACTCTCTGGCAACAGTCATAAAGTAAATATGTAAACTATGAAGGGGAGATATTCTTTTCATTAATTTAATTTTTTATTTTACGAATGAAATATAGAAAAAAAGACCTTCTCGTAAATTAGAGTAGGGATGGGGTCTTTTTCCCGCCCATTTTTCTTTCTTTTTTGCCATTCAAATGTGATGGTTTTTTTTTTTTTTTGTAAATTTCACAGCTCTTCGGTATCATGCAGATCAAAGCAGCTGGTCAGTACTCACTCAGGTCAGGAAAAGTTTTCACCATTTAGTTTAAACGCTCAAAATAACCTACGCCCTTACCCTAGCTCTCTCGTATAACTGGTGAAATTTCTTTGGGTACTAGTAAAGGACTCGAGGATATTTCCCTTTCAAATCAGGAACCTTATAACCCTTTGCTAGTCTGACAGACCGCCAGGAGACTTGGACCCGCTAATTTTGCTAACGAAAGGAAAAAAAGAAAAGAGCTAAAATTTAATTTATATCATGATAAGTGTAAGCCGGGGATTTAACAGCGTCGTACCTCATTGTACAGTCTGGTTGTAAAAATAAAAATTAAAAGTATTAAAAAACAAATTTTATACGATAAAAAAAGTGATGAATGAAATATAGAAGAAAATTCAACGGGCTAATTAGTGGGTTTTTAATTCACTAGTCAAAAATTACCGGGGAATTTTGAATAAAATTAAATAGGAAGAGGAAAGGAAGGGGAAAGCAAATTTTTATAATAGGTAAACGTAAAAAGTTCTCAGAGGAAAAAAAAAATAATAAATCGTGTGCTTATTTTCTTTGTAAATTTCATTTTTTTTTTTTTTTCTTTTTCTTAATCAAAATACGGATATTGAAAAATTGAAAAAGTTTACAAAGGTAGAAAATTGCACAGAGAGGGAAACAGTATCCGCAGGCTTTGATATAGAAACTGCGGACAATCCTGGGTCTGGATAATCGTGGATCAGGATTTAAATCTCATCTTCCAGAAAGAGGATACAGCAGGAATCTCATGGAGGTAAGATAAAAACGGTTGGACAATTTCGTAGAATTAAAGAAATCCCGTCCGAATCCGACGATCCGAACGGACTTCGTCGTAACGTCGCGTCGCAGTCGTATAGCCTCTTAGACATTATCAAGGATTTTCCGACTATGTTAAAAATGATTATCTTCGATTTCACTATTTGGACATTCTCGGAAATTGACGTCTAGGTGTGTGACCAATTTTCTTCAGACGATATCTCAAGAATAGATGCACAGATTTCATGCTTCCTTATATCAATCGACGCGGTATTTCCTAACTTAAGACTGATAAAATTTGGGATTTTATCGGTCGAGTAGTTTTTGAGTTATTCGAAGAACAAAATTGATGATATCTCGAGAACTGATGCACGGATTCAGACGATTTTTGTATCAGTCGACTGCAGGATTAGCTACAACTTAATTCTGTTTAAATATTGAAATAAATCAATCGAGTATTTGCTGTGTTGGAAAAATAAAAATGAACATTTTTCTCGTAGCAGATTCGATTTGCTTTTAATTCTGTATTCACATCGCAGGTAAATGGCACCAGGAAATTTGCCCTGACTCTCACGCAAAATTTCACGAATCATTTATATCACTTACAATTAAATGTGTCGCCTTTTTCCCACCTCTTTTCCTCTTTCCTCTTTCTCTCGTTTGATAAAACGTCGCGAGGTTTTTCCACATGCCAGCAATCCTCTAATGGCCGCTTATCTGTCAACTCTGGACCGGTGAGCCGCGTGGTATTTATCTCCCGATGAAAAATCTCTTAATCTCATCTCCGGTGCGAGGTAGCTCGCCCGTGGCCTAAGGTCTCCTCTCTGCAGATTCGGAGCTGTTGTGAATATAATCGCAGTTCACAAAGGATTTTATATTTTTGCACTGGAAACACCTCAACGTCTGAGTGTACCTACTACAGAAAATACGAGATCGTTGAATCTATGTGCTACTGCAATACATCATCGCAATTTTAATTATCGGAATTCAGTGACAGCGAGATATGTCGGTACGTATACGTATCACGCAGTTCGTTATATCGACGAGGAAAAATGATCGGAGAGAATGTATTTCGCGTTTCTCGCTGCGGAACTGTGAAGAATTACTTTTCCTTAATGAAAATGCTGCATTTTTATTCATTAATCAAAAGAAATTCTGATTCGAACGGTTGGCAAACTATTTCACAATCCGTTCTCTCACAGAATGTTTCAGTCAGATAAAAAAATCTTTTACAAGCTTTCATTTTCACAGGCTTTTTCAATATTCGGAAGGTTACGACGTTCCACTTATATCGCGCGTGTTACTAACATGGAACGTTGCAAAAAGTTATCATTCGGAAATATAACAGGATGCTTATATGAAATTATATTTCAACAGACATAACAGAAATATTGCAGAAAGATTTCAAAAGCGTCGCCTTACCCCAGAGTAGTGCCGCGCTCGCCGCTAGGTGCAAGTTCGACGCGCGGGTCTCTCGAAAGCGGAAATATGCCGCCTGAGTACAAGATACGCTGGGTTGGTTTGAGTTAGACAATGAGTCAAATACAGATTCATGTAGTCCAGACAGGTTTCAAGTGTTCTGTTATCAAGACGGACATTTTCACTTATTTCAGAAATTTCTGAAACACAACCGTAGGTGACTGTTGTGTTTCTGAAATCGTGACAGTATTTTTGTTGAAAGTTTGAGAGATCTACCTAGAACGTTCTATGTTGTGTGGAATCAAAATTTGCGACTAGGATGAAGGCTGAAAGTCTCGAACGATGAAACTTACAGATTTTCAGAAAGTATATCATCCCGAATGTTCACATAGTCGATTTGAAACAAACTTTAAATCAAAAAAATGCGGCTGACAACAATGGACCAGACCTTAAACTTCCCGCCGGAACCTTTCAAGTAAAAAAAATGTTATTTTCAATTTTTATTCAATTCGTTCGAAAGATATCGTACGACAAAATAGTATATTGTGTACCAAGGGCGCAAAGTGGGTTTTTTTCGCCCGCGTGTGGAGTTTGCAGCAAGAGCCGAAGGCGAGTGCGTATTGCGAGCCGGAGACGAGTAATGCAAACACACGAGGGCAAAAAGGGCCCGTTCGCCCTTGGTACACATGATATTTTGTAACACACGTAAAGGGACCAAATGGAGACGTTTGGCGACACGGTGCAGTACGTACGTGCCTATTACAATAATTGACAAATTGAATGAAGAAATATGTTTATATATTTACACAAGATATATAAGTGTTTGTAAGCGGGCCTGAAGTGTTTGTAGCGGACCTGAAATGTTTTTAACGGGCCTAAAGTGTTCGGGTCGCCCGCCGGCCAATAAACGGCTACTTCAGTCCCTATTTTTAGGTCTATAAAACGCGAAAATCGTGCATGTGTTACAAAAAAGAAATTTTTGTCGTGCAACATCTTTTAAACTAATCGTTCGATTTTGATGAATCGAAGGGCTATCCAAGACTTAAATCTGATTAAGTTTTGAAATTAATCGCACGAACAGTTTAAGATCTATGCGCTAAAAACATGAAAAAAATTTTTTTTTTAATTTTATTTTTCGAATAACTTTGAAACTACTCGACTGATTGACTCTAAAATCTAATCAGATGTAAGTCTTGATAAACCCTTTCGATCGCCGCAACAACCATTCCAATCGGTCGATTCGTTCTAAAGATATCATATACGACAAAAATTTGTTTACACACACACACACACGCATATGGACGTCCATCTAAAAATAGTCAGAATAGCTTCCTAGGACCCCAAAACATCGAGATCTGGTGAAAATTCGATTTTCGAAAATCGGACCGATAACTTCCCTTTTTTTCGAAAATTTTCAATTATCATAACGGGAAGTTAGAAACACTGAAGGTTCAAAATTCCGAGAGCTAAAGATCCGAAAGGCCGAAACTCTGAAGCTTGAAAATCAGGCATAAAGCATCAGACCTTCTCTTTGAATTTTTGGATTCTTGAACTTTCTGCATTCCGATCTTTCCGAATTTTAATATTCTCAACTTTAACGTTTCTGTAAATTCGAAATCTCCTGAAATAAATTCGTAATTTTTACGATTCGCAAGTTCTAACATTCTCAACTTCATAAAAGTTTTCGAAAATTGACAAGGATCAACACAGCATCACCATTCATCAGCAGCTAGAAACAGGAAATCAATATTGGTTGCTAAATTGAGTATTAACGGAATAGAAACTATGACAAAAGAATCTAAACATTGTACAAAACAATGGTATATTAATCGTTGATATAGTTACACGTATTAGTTTGTACTGTAGGTATACTTCCAGAGCAATGGAATAGATGAGACAATTACTAAAGTTTAGTGGAGTCAACGTAAATTGTTTGGTCTTGTATGAAGGTACTATAGAAACTTAGGCGATTTAACTAAATGCATTTAAGATAACTCTGCAATTTATTGTAGATCGTATAACACAGGGTCACCTATTCTTAAAAACCTCATGAAATCCATGAGGTCGTAATTAATTAGGGTGTCGTAAATAGAATCGGGAAAGTTATTCGTGGTTCCTTAAAAATAGAGAAATCATATGAAAATTAATAAAATTGTTTAGAAATTGGTAAAACTTTTCAGAAAATATCGAATGCGGATTTTGATGATTTTGGTCCTACTTCATAGGATTTGCTCCAATTTATGCATTCGGTCAAACTCAAGAGAATCACCTCCGACCATTTTCAGATAGACGCTGGGTGTGTGTATGTGTGTATGTATGTATGCGTGTGATCAGTTTTTTTGTCCGACGATATCCCGAGAACGGATGATTGCATTTTGATGAATTTGGTATCAATCGACGTGGATTCTCCGAACTTAGAACTGATTAGATTCTGGATTTGATCGGCCCGGTAGTTTCTGAGATATTCGAAGAACAAAATTTTGAAAAAAATAATTTAATCAACGATATCTCGAGAAAGGATCTACGGATTCCAATGAAAATTAGTATCTCAAGGTTTTCTGGACCGTTGATCACGCATACATAACGACAGATTTTTTTTAACCCCTCTCGTCTGAAAATTGCCTACAAATAATTATTCTAGGAAGTCAGATTTTTTTTAACCCCTCTCGTCTGAAAATTGCCTACAAATAATTATTCTAGGAAGTCTCCATACATGTGTTCTTTTGTTTCGTTGAAAGATTTGGGCGGGAAGTTTTAGGTCTGGCTCATCGTGGTCAGCCCATTTACCTGCTTGTTCAGTCATGGAATATCATTTTTTGACTTTAAAAAATTCGAACGGGAAGTCCTGGGGCTTGCCAATCGAGGTCAGCCAATGTACCTGCTCATTTTTTGCGGAAGTGGTATCAAGAATATACATTAGGGTGGTCCTTATTTGGGGCTCGGACGAATTTTTACCGGGCCGCCCCCCAAATCAGCTCCAAATAATTCAAAAACAATGTGAAACAAGTTTCAGCCGTCTATCTTAAAAATTGGCCAATACCCGAGGGGGGGGATTTTCCCCTTTGAAATACACGTGTTTTTTAGATATTTTAAAAGCCTGCGTACTAGAGCGACTTGAACTCTTTCTAAAAATCTCGAATACTCACGAATGCGTTCCTGGTACCCATATTCTACATCCAGATGGATGAATCAATCTTCTGATTCAACCTCGACAGCTATATAGGGGCCATGCCATAAGAGGAAACATTCTTCTTTTCTTTTCCATAGTTGCTGGAAAACTTTATCAGAAAAAGTTTGGCATTGAAAATATTTATCATGAACTAAAAAATTCTGATCCTAAAATTTTAAGTTAATTTTACAGCAAAAAGGAAGAAGAGAATTTGAATAAATGGGGGTCATTGACCAAAAAATGTTTCCTCTTATGGAATGACCCCTATAGCTGTCAATATTGAATCAGAAGTTTGATTCATCCATCTGGATGTAGGATATGTGTACCAGGAACGCATTCGTAAGTATTCGAGATTTTTAGAAAGAGTTCAAGACGCTCTAGTACGCAGGCTTTTAAAATATCTAAAAAACACGTGTATTTCAAAGGAGAAAATCCAGTAATAATTCAAAAACTCATTTCAAAAGAAATGAGTTTTTGAATTATTTGGAGCTGATCTGGGGGGCGGCCCGGTAAAAATTCGTCCGAGCCCCAAATAAGGACCACCCTAATATACATATATTATAGGTATACTTATGTATCGTGTGGCTAATGGAAGAAGGTCCTGGGTGCCAACATACGACCTTCTGCTTTTAGGTTTTGAAATTCTATATTTCCAATTATTTATGCGTTTTCGTTATTTTACTAGCGATCGATAAAATAAAAATAAATGATACGACCTTATGGCACCAAAATCGCGATTTTGGCGCTTACGACCTTATGCCATTAGCCACGCGATATATGTAGGTATTATGTATGAAAAAATTGGTTTTCTCCCCAAGTCTTTTGGGATTCCTCATTAAGCATATTTATGTATGTATGCGTGTTTAATCCCGTTTCCCGTAGCACCAGAGGGCACGGGTGATGCCGCAGGGTGTACTGTAATTATTAATTACTAATTATATTGTACATTATTTTTGTCCGCCGTTATATTTGGTATACAAAGAAAAAGAAGAAAAAAAAAGCGTTTATAAATCCATATTTATAAAACGGAATGTCCCTTCGCGGTGAAAAATATTCTAATCGACTCCAAAAGAAGATACACTGTTGAAATTTTACAGTATTTCATATTAAGTCTTGTTATAATATTGTTTATAATTAATTTCTCAATTAATAGTCGAATGTGTAATTGGAACTTGAGCATAGTGCGCTAGTATATTTATATTAAAGTTATTATAGAGTTCCGCTACGTGTTAGAATCCAGTAAAATAATTCATCACTTGGTGGGTTATTTTCTCTGAGATTTACCGGCCGAGTACTTGAAGTATTTTCTCCAACTGCTGGGCTACAATGGGCCGTGAAATTGTTGGCAGACCTCTTAATAACTTCTGTCATAAAACGAGGTAGCCTCAGTCCACACTCGAACAAGAGATTGTAGATTGTAGGTACTCCACAGTTTCTATAAGTACATACACATGTACTACTTATACATAAGCACGTAAACATATATATGTGGGTAAATAACAGTATTTAATCGTTGTATGATCGTTTCTCCAATTTTTTTTTTTTTTTACCCCCCTGTTTACCTCTGTTTCACTTTTTCTTTCCGTCTCTCGCATCTTTCGTCTTTCATCTTTCATATAGCTTTCATCGTATGCATTCTATCGTGAAAATTTTGTGTCCAACCTAATTGCTCGGAGCGAGGGAAAAATCAACGAGGGTCAAAGAAAAGAGGAAGAAAAAAAAAAAAAAAAACTTAAAATAAAATGAAAAATGTGAAAAAAATAACGCGCCCAGCGTATATAAACATGATAATTTGTATTTGCTTTCAATTTTCGTCTGATCTTACCGTGTTTTTTCAACTTGACACATAATTATACCCAACTGTACAGATTTAAATATAACGCAAGCCTGCTTTACGCTGATATAATTAGGCCTTTATTCTATTTTAACTTCCCGCTTTGAAAATTGAAAAGTTTCAAAAAAAAAAAAGGGAAGTTATTGGTTTCGGTCCGATTTTCGAAAACCGAGTTTTCATCAGATCTCGACGTTTTGAGGTGCTAGAAAGCTATTCTGACTAATTTTGGATGAACGTCCGTATGTGTGATGTCCGTAAACAAAATCTTTGTCGTACGGATATCTTTAGAACTAATTGACCGGTTGGAATGGTTCTTGTGGCGATCGAAAGGGTTTATCAAGACTTAGATCTGATTAGATTTTGTAGTCGATCGGTCAAGTAGTTCAAAAGTTATTCGAAAAATGGAAATTAGAACAAAAAAAATTTTTCATGTTTTTAGCGCATAACTCCTGAACTGTTCGTGCGATTAGGCTCAAAACTTAATCAGATCTAAGTCTTGGATAGCCCTTTCGATTGCTGCAAGATTCATCAAAGTCGAACTATTAGTTTAAAAGATATTGCACGGCGAAAATTTCTTTTTTTGTCTCATGATACCTTTGGAACGAATTAACCGATTTGAATGATTCTTGCTGCGATCCAAAACGTATACCGACTTAAATGTAATTGAGACTGAACGATATCTTCTGACATTAAATAAAACTCCCTAAAGCCTAGAAATGCTAACATTTGAAAAAACTCGATTTTTGATCAAAAACCATACGGAAAAAATCAGGAAACCGGTTGACCTGTCGGCCAACCCTAAAACTTCCCGCCATGTGTTAAATACGTTACAATAAATTGATAATATTGTGTTTATAATCCATTAAATAAGGTGATAAGTATAGTTAGTTTTCCATATACAAATTTTTTTCCGTCTGATTTTCAAAAATCGAGTTTTTGTCAAATGTCAACATTTCTAGGTTTTAGGGAGTTTCATTTAATGTCAGAAGATATCGTTCAGTCTCAATTAGATTTAAGTCCTGGTATACCTTTTCGATCGCCGCAAGAATCATTCCAATCGGTTAACTCGTTCCAAAGGTATCGTACGACCAAAAAAGAAATTTTTGTCGTGCAATATCTTTTGAACTTGTCGTTCGATTTTGATGAATCTTGCTGCAATCAAGAGGGCTATCCAAGACTTAAATCTGACTAAGTTTTGAGACTAATCGCACGAACAGTTTAGGAGTTATGCGCTAAAAACCTGAAAAAATTATTTTTAAAAATTTTAATTTTTCGAATAACTTTGGAACTACTCGACCGATTGACTCCAAAATCTAATCAGATCTAAGTCTCGATAAACCCTTTCGATCGCTACAAGAACTATCCCAATCGGTCAATTCGTTCTGAAGATATCGTACGACAAAAATTTGTTACACACACACACACACACACACATACGGACGTCCATCCAAAAATAGTCGGAATAGCTTCCTAGGAACCCAAAACGTCGAGATCTGGTGAAAACTCGATTTTCGAAAATCGGACCGAAACCAGTAACTTCCCTTCTTTTATGAAAATTTGCAATTTTCATAGCGGGAAGTTAAAAAATGTATATACGGAAAACTAACTATAGTTATAACCTTCTTTAATGTGTTATAAACACAATAGTATCAATTTATTGCAACGTATTTAACACAGCGGGAAGTTTCAGAGTTGGCCCACAGGCCAACCGGTTTCCTGATTTTTTATTTCGTTTTTTTTTCACTTTTCATCAATTTGGTGATGTAAGGAAAGTATTATGGTTTCGGTCGAGCATGATTTTTGCTAATTTCAACGAATCTTCACGTTTCTGAACCTTCAGCATACGAAAAAACAGATTTTTGGAAAGATATGTTGGTACGTCTGTAAGACGAAGTCGCCGAATGATCTCAAAAACGACGAAATGAATATATCTTAAATATACAAGACATTGCATTTGAGTGATGGGCATCTACAGAAAAAAATTAGACTCTCAATCTTTGACTAAAAACCTTCTTTTTCTTTTCTTTTTTGGTTTCTTTCAGATATGTAAGATTATATATTTTATTGATTTCGAGAGAGCAGTACATTCCGTAAGTTTCCGAAAAATTTAGACATTTTTTAATCGACATTTGGAATTTGTAAATTCAATTTTCCTGAATGATCTCGGAAATGGCTGCATTAAAAAATTGCCATATCTTGTTTTTATTTTTTTTTATTTTTGATGTTATTATTTACAAAGAGAAAAGTTAATTTTCGTTTTACCATTTCAAATCTTTCTGACAAATCTTGGATTTCTTTCTTTATATTTCTTGAGAAATATTTTCGGCGAACTTTTTAACGCGATATCGGAAATAATAATAAAAAATGGAAAATAATCTGCATGGAATACATGGGAATTTTTTTTTTTCTGGCATTAAGTGACAATTCCGGAAGTATTACGACTCACTGATTACCCTCGTATATGGGGGAGAATATAACACGGAGGTTTGTTTTAGCTAGAAAAACCTTTCAGGACGTAACAGCCCGTAACGTTTCTGTATCCTGTATCCTTTATATTTCCTGAAGACATAACTTAAGAGCTCTTGAGAATTCGAGGTAGAGAAAATCGTGGCACAGGATAACATCTTATTTTTTCTTGGAAGATATATATATGGTATATGTGTATCGTAATGGTAATAGTGTTGAAGTGAAATACAATATTGTTGCAACAATGTAAATTATATTCGATTCAGAAAAATTCTATGAAGCATTCCACGCCAATTAGTCGACCGATGTCCGACCCTCACACAAAAAATACGCATGAATTATTTCATTTTCTTTTTTTTTTATTAATTCGTTGATTTTCGATTTCTTTCTTTGATCCCTTTAATTTTTTTTTTTTTTTTCAATTTTTAGAGAATATTTTGTAAGTTGTGACACAAATTTTGAGACCTTAGCGGAATTGGTGGTCGCAAAGGCACCGCAGATATGGGCATTTACAATTAGATAAATCAACTAAATTTCGTGAAGTACGTCACATGCTCATGAGCTTATGAGTTGGCTTGTATGTTTCACCGTAGATTCTGGAAATCTTCGAAAAATTTACAGGAGTTTACATTTAAATGATGAGCATGAAAAATTGCAATATCTCGTTCAATTCGAACGTTACGCATCTACCGGAAAAAATATGACTTTGAATTTTTGCCTGAAAACCTTCTTGTTTGTCTTTTGGTTTCCTTCGGGCAAAGGATCATATTGTCTCGAATCTGAAACAGTAATATTTAGTGAGTTGCTCAATCATAGAATAGCTTTCATCAACTTTTGAAATTAACAAATTCAAATTGGCCAAATGATTCCAAAAATGACTTGATAAAAAGGAAAACTGAAATTTACAGGACTTGACAGTCAGATGATGGGTTTGAAAAATTGCCATATCTCGTTCAAGTTGAACGGCTGCTTCTACGAAAAAAAAGTCAGCCATTAAGCTTTGACTATCAACCATTATCTCATCACACTTGACAGTAATTCCAGTAATTACATAAGTTTGTGGGATGATGAAAAGTGCCGTGAAAAATCCGCTCTGCCGTCTTGTTTTTATTATTACGAAAACAATACAATTAAGATCTTACAAAACAAAACAAAAAAAAGGAAATTGTAAAACCTAAAAACGTTACAACATCTTGCGATTCGTTAGTCCATTCTGAAAATTTCATTAATTGTAGAAAAAAATTCTGAGATTTTGAACAGAAAAATCAAAGAATTGTATTCCTGTCAAAATTCGTTATGCAAGATACCCAAAAAAACAACGTTTCTAGTTTTCGTAAAAAAAAAACAAATAAATAAAACATTGATCCTAGAGAAGATTCTCTTACCGTATTCGAATAATCGAAAATATTTATCAAAAAGTATTAAATTTTCGGCCTAAAATAATATTTTTGTAATAATTTTGACGATCTTCCGAAAATTTCTGAGAAAATGGACTGAAAAGTGCACTTCGGTGAATAAAACTGCAAAGAACTTGCAGTTCGAGATTCTGGTAACGTAAACTAGAGCTAGTTGTCGCGATGGGCTTTGGGAATATCGAGATATATCGATAACAAACTTATTATACGTCAAAATTGGAAGCCTCGAGTGATAATTGATGGAATGCCCAGCTGCAATGGCCAATCTAATGTATGAAACGGTTATAACCTAACCTAACCTAACTTAACCTAACCTCTAACTTTGAGGTGGTTAAAATTACGTCCGACACGCGTTCCTTAAAAGGTACGACCTTTAGGCACCGATTTGACGATGAAATCTCGCATTTTCTCCGCCCCTCAAAGTCCGTCATAAATTATTGTTAAATCGCGCATCGGAACGTTAGAGGCCCTTGAACGAGGTGCGGTGGGGTGCACTTTGCTGCTGCCCGGTTAGTAAGTTAGAGCCATTAGGGCGAGGTGGCCCTCTTCAGTGTCGGTTGACTGCGCACCAGCCTCCTCTCCTCTCCTTTTACCTCTTCTTCTCTTCTCTCTACTCTATTCTTCTCTGCTGTCTTCTCTTCGCTTCACTCCTGATATTCTCGCAACCCTCTTCGCCATTCATCGGCCGCACGGATTAAGGCGATGGCGATACTGGTTTTTGATCAACCAAATTATCAATAAAGTAATTTTTAAACTGGTTGAAAGACGGAATGAAAGAATAAATCGTCATTGACATGCTATCGAATATTCATAACATGCAGAATTGTGGGAACAAAAAAAATATCAACCGTACCATAAGAACGTGTTCTACATCCTTCGTTTATTTATCACTGAATGTGTCGACATGGCCGCGTATATTGTCAAAAGCATTGCTGAGTAATAACTAAAAAATATAGAACACATTGTAAACAACACATACCACAGTTGATTTTTTTTTGTTTTCCACAATTCTACATGTAATGAGTGTTTGATAGCATAAATGACGGTTTATTCTATCGTTCCATTTTTCGAATAGTAGAAAAACTGTAATGTCGATAACTCGGTTGATCAAGAACGAGTATGGCATCGCCTTAAACCGGTGCGAAACTGCGAAGCGGTGAACAAGAAGTATAGAGAGTAAGTGAGAGAGAAGAGAAAGATGGAGTGAACCGAAGTCTCGCAATTAACGAGGCGGAAAAAAAAATACAAAAATGTATTATTCCCCAAAACATTGTTCGTTCACATTACTTTTTTTCCGTATTCGTTTAATTTTTATTCAAATGTTAATACATAAGTCGTAAAGTTTTTTCTTGCTGCTACTGCTACTGCTACTGCAAAGCTTCTAGTTTTTATTAAACAACTTTCATACTATTTATCCTCATTTTTCTTGCCTCGAAAATTAAATACCTCGCGATATGGGTATACTTAAGTATAGATTAGGTTTGATTGAGAATTAATAGAATATTTACCGTCAATTTAAACAGGGCTATAATACAATCAATGAAAATGAGGCCAGGAATGAAAAACTGATGTCAACGAAAACGAAATATATTATAAAAATGACTGATAGATATAGTATATGATGAATTAGGAGTGGAGAATCAACAGCAGACGAATTCAGTTTTTATGCAAACGATTTGCTACTGTTTTTGCGTGTTTCGATAGATTTTGTTACGAGAAATTGGATTTTTATTCTAGATTTTGGCCAAACACTGCAACGATATAGAAATCCAATAAATCTGATCCAAACTAAAAATTTTTATGTTGCTACTTTAAAGCATTCAAAGTCTACCAACGATAAAAATATGGAATCTATTGACCATCTGACAGAGAGACTGCAGAGAGAAAAAAGTTGCGACTGGAGACACCCCTGCGAATAGTCAATATTTTTACTACTCTTTCTGTAAACAGTACCCCAAAAAAGTAACTGTATCCATCGCACGCGGCTATTTTGGCATTGCCTATTGGTTCGAGCAATGTGGCGGCCGCAGTTAGCAATTGCCTTGAGACTAAGTATGGGGTATTCCACGTGAAATCGACCCAGCCAAAACCCTCACCCTCTTAAAACTGGCTTAAACTTTGTGAAACGTTGTTGTTATTTGCTAAGAGTATGCGTGATTTTTTATAGATTTTTATTCGAAGACGTTTAGGCGTCAGCAGTCGATGTAATATATGCGAAAATCAACAATGTCCGAGTGTCTATTGAGTATAACTCGAAAACTATACATCATAGAAAAAAATGTTGACTATTAAAAAGTTTCAGTTTAAAGTGAACCTCGAAGTCATGATACGCCAAAAAAATATAGCGGTTCCGAAAAGTTAAAAAAAATTATTATGAAATTATTTTTTCAAATTTCTCAAAAACCATATGTTTTTTATCGCTCAAAATTTCAGAAAATATTCCTCTATAGTGTAGAAACAACGTGTATCAATCTTATCGTGGGACCAGATTTCGTTCAGAAGATATGAATTTTTTACTTTATTTATTTCGAAGCATAAGCAAAACAACAAAAGTTTCGTTACACAAAAACATTGTATTGAGTATTGACTCATAAAATCTTTAAAAACCGTTCAATAAACAGAACTTTATTATGTGTACTTTGATTCCTCCGATTTGTGCAGAGAGCTGAAAAAGTTATTATGTTTTATACAATAGTTAAGACTTTTTGTTTTTGTTTTTTTTAAAAGCAAAACGGAAAGGGTATTTTCAGACGGACATCATCAGTGTCTGCGTGATCAATTTTTTGCTGAACGATATCTCGATAACGAATGAACGGATTTCATCCTACTTTATATCAATCAATGCAGTTTGTCCTGACTGAGAACTGATTCAATTTCAGATTCGATAACTCGAGTAGTTTTCGACATTATTGAAAGAACAAAATTTTGAAGAGGAGAATTTCAATTGACGATATCTCCAAAACCGATCAACGGATTCTGATCACTTTGGCCTCGATCAATACGATCTGCTCCTACTTGATTCAGATTGAATTCCGAAATCAATCGATCAAGTAGTTTTTGTGTTAGAACAAAAAAAACTAATCAACTTTTCCCTCTGGTAATCCATTTCGTTTTCTTTTAATCTAACTTTTCACCCATAGAATTGTATCCTTTGAGCTTGAAAAATTTTTAACGGTACAATCTAGGACTGGCCCATCGAGCTCAGTCTGCAATTGATTCACTCTTCAAGTCTGCTATAATAATACGGTCTTTATTCGACTTTCACGGATTCGTCATGAAAATTTTGAAATATATGAGTAAAGTCGATTACCACTCGATTATTTTCTTTCCCGTGAATACCTGACTGTGGGGTAAAGTAGATTGCTTAAATGGATTATTATATACATACCTATGTATAAGGTATAGAAGGTATATAGGGACGTACGCGGAGTGAGGTGTAGAATAGAGGTATATAGGTATGAAAGTATAGGCATATTACCGCAGTAATATCTTATTGAGTAAAAGCAGCCCCGCAGTATAACGGTGCGCGGTTGCGTTAACGAGATGCGTAAGTTAATTCGATGGAAAAAATTGCTCCACCTATAAACGACGATTTCGAATCATTACGCATTTTCTTTTTTTTTTATCTTTACCTCATTTATTTCTTTATTTTTATTTTTATTTTTTGTTTTTTCGTTTTTTTTCGTCTTCTTCTTCTTCTTCTTCTTCTTCTTCTTCTTCTTCGTCTATTTTCCCACAGTGAACAAATTGCTGCGAAGATTCAACGCACCTCCTCCTGTATAACTCACAGTCTACCTATATGTATGGCCTACGCGCTCCGGTTGCCTCCAACGACTTTTCTCGATTGTTCAATCGATTTACGGGTCGTCCGTGGTTCAGGGATAACGGCCCCCGCCGTGCCGACCGGTTAGGAGCTTGCGACCCCTCGCACAAAACCCTTTTTAATCTCAAACCCCGGGTATTCGCTTCTTTAGCGCGTCTAAATCGAATTATATCTTCACCACATTTTTTGGCAGAAATTATTATCGGATTATAATATAAATTATTGAAAAATTTTTTATCACGGTCTCTGATTTAAATTTCGCATTATTATTTAAGGGGTGATTCAACTGAAAATTCCGTATCCTCAGACTGTGCTAAAATATTACTTCAAACGATCTTTCCCTGTAACTTGGGAATGTAGAAAAAAAAGTGGGAAGCAAAATTGTTGACCGAAAAATTTTTGTTCGATATTTTTGGTCAAAGGACGGGATTTCAGCTTACAAATCATCCTTGATCTGTAATTTTCATCCGACAAGGTACAAATTTTTTTGGTATTATCAGCTTAGTCGTCCGCATGAAAAAGGGTTTCAGTTTCATGATTGGTGACGCATCACACATACAGCCAAGGACAGTAAATCTGTCGCGCCTAAAATATGTAACCGAAGTTACACTACGTTTCAAATTGGCAATACCCATCTTGAGGGGCACTGCGATGGAAGGTGATGAGTAAGTGTTGACACGGCATTGCCAACTTAAAACATGGTGTAACTTCAGTTGCATATTTTAGGTGCGACAGATTCACTGTCGTCTTGGTTGTATGTAGAAAATCATCAATTTATTTGATCACTGAATTCAGTATGTGGTGAGCTATGCTTTGTTGAACTTCTATGTATAGAATTTTTATTTTCGTAAACTGAATTCGATCTCTGAATCGATATTTTTTTTTCTTTTGTTTCTATTTCTCTCTTTCCTTCTCTTTACCGAAAATAGTGTGAAAATGCCCAACGATTTGTAACATTATATAGCTTTAATTTGTAAAAGTTATTAACGATTGAATATAGGTCAGCCTTTTTTTGTTTTGTTGATTCCAATTTTATCGAACAAGTTTCTTTTCAGTCATCCTATGCAGTTTTCGAATTTTTATTTGGTTGCAGTTTTTTGTGTTCATTTATTTTTTCGTTTTTTTTTCAAACAAAAGTTTGAAGTGAGAAATATATACGTGCACATGCAAACTTGTTTTCAAAAAACTTCATATAATATGTGACGTTACCTTTTTTGTTTTCGTTTTTTTTTTCCAAGATGTATTTTTGAAGATATTCAGACTTCCTCGTTAAAATAAAAATCAACACCACAATGAATTATATTATCACAGATTTAAAACCCCGGAAATTATATACTTATCGTCAGTTTTGTAACGAATAAAAACAAATAATAATAATTAAGCCATTTTGTTTAAAAAAAAAATTGAATCATTGCGTTTTGTTCAAAATTTGAAATTGGGAAAATTCAATCATCATCAGCATCGCATTTTTTTCACATATTCACCCCAGAAATGAATATTTCAGTTTTCACCGAATCTCCACGTTTTGAGGTCCACACAATCATTTCTGACAGTTTTCAAATAGATGTCTCGGTATGTGGGTGTGATGAATTTTTGTCCGACGATATCTCGATAACGAATGAACGGATTTCACCCTACTTCATATCAATCAAGGTACTTCCCATCCTAGAACTGATTAGATTTTTCATCCGATTTACCGAGTCATTTAATCTAGGATCTTGATGATTTCGGTCTTAATCAGTAGCGATCGCTCCAACTTGAATCTGGGTAAATTTCAGAATCAATCGATTCAGTAATTTTTGTCGACTTTCCGTTCGAAATAAATCTCTCCTCCTTTCAATCAAAACTTCTTACGCATAGAATACTATTTTTCGAGCTCGAATAATCCAGGCGAAAATTTCTAGGACTGGCCCATCAACGTCAGTCGAGTTACTGGCGTGAATCTTGGCAATAGAAACTATAAACCTTAAAATTCCAATCTTTAATTATTTCAGTGTATAGTGAGAATGTGAATAACACCTGTGGCATTTCACTTGGTCCAACCTGTACATGGAGATTGGATTTTGAGGTAAGAGAAAAAGTTTCCCTCCCTCTTCTATCCCAGCCAACGTAAAGAATAAGATCGTCCGTTCGTTCTACTTTCAAGCCATAAGTATTTCGCACGGAGGTTACAGAATCTGAATTTATTCTCATTTAAAATGTAAAAGTTTTCCTGTCTCCTGCCCAGTTTAGTTAGTTTGAAAAACTCGTAATTCCGTTTCGTCCGCAGGGCAAGAGAGTGCAAGTTCCAATTCGGGAGAGAGATCATCATCTGCGCCCTTTATGGCAGCTGGTATATATCGACTTTGTTCAAATTTCATGATTTTTTATTTGTTTCTAATTTCATACTTTTGGCATTTTTGTTCCCCCCTCGAATGAGACACCAATCCTTTCAGATACTGTTCGGTACCTACGTGTTTCTGAAATTGCCGAGTCCCCGTTGAACGTTTGAGCTTTTGAAATTTCTAATCTTGGATTTCTCCTCGACTGGAGAATTCCAGACACTTGTCTTTGCCAATTAGGGATCAAGGATATACCCAGAGATACGGAAGACACGTGGATTCCTGTGTCTTTACTATACAGATGTACATGCACGCATACATATAGGTATACGTACCTATACCTATTTTGTAGCTACATAAATAAATGACAAACTCACGTCGGGCCACAGCCGCAAAGCCGGATCTTCAAAGGAATATTTTGTCTCGTTTGCAAGTGGGTAAAAGTGAATAGGTATATAGTGACTAAGGGATGCCGTGCACACTTAGGATTAGGAAGATTATTCTCTCGTCAAGTCTTCGTGATTCGTTGCATGACGAGACTGCAGCTAACGAAATACAAACTGCAGAGAAAATACACAAAAGCTTTACACCCCCACCGAGCTTGGGATAATTTTTTCATCTTTAAGCTCTACTGCAGAACTTATAGAATGATTGTTAATTTTTTTACGAATTCTTTAATCTCTCGTTCTGGAGTCATGATTTTTTGGAAATCGGTTGCAATACAAAAATCACTCGTTTTTCGAACAGTTTTGGATTGAGAATCGGTCGCTTTTCTGAAGTACTCTGAAATCGAAAGAAATTTTTTTTTTTGTTATGAATATATTCGAGTGCTGGAAGCTTCGAATACTTTACTAGTAAAAAGAATGAAGAACCAACTGCGTTCGAAATGATTATTCATTTTTCACTTGTTTTTATTTTGCAAATTGCGGGAGTGCACTTAATGCAAATTGCAAGTATTATCATATCAGCGGAACTGATGAATAAACATGTGATAACTGTTTATTCATAGCCGTGTGACTTTTCTCGAGGACACGCATGGCATTAGCTGGATTGACACGTGATCTGATAATGCGAACCGAAGGGATAAGACCAACTTCGCAGGAGTATAAATGGGGCAGGTCCACCCCATGTTTGGTAGAACTATTTTTTCTAAACTGAGGAAATCAACATGTATAAGACAATGGCCGTTTTGGTATTTTGCGTCCTGTCAGGAGCGACAGCTGGACGTTCTGGGTAGACCGCTTGGAAATCTATCTGGTAAGCCCTGGTAATGATTATCTAATTTCAACATTGCTAATCCATAACGAATTGAAGAATGGTTCGAATTATCTATTTTTCAGTAGCCGGTATAGACATATTGGGTCGTTAATCCAAGATGACTGTGATGTGACTGACAAATGGGGAAACGGAATTGTAATATGTATTTCAATGATTTCGAGGATGAATAAAGCCCGTCTCGGTTTCGCACAGTATTTGGAATTGATCATTTTTTTTCAACGACAATCCCCCTGTCTGAAAATTTTGTTTTCCTAGAATACAATCCCCCCGAAGTCTGATGATCATGAACCCACGCGCGCTTGAATAATCTCAAGTTTTCACCTGTTAAGTTGTAAAAAAGTAAGTGCGACTCCATGCGTTGCGCCAATGTAGGCAAAGTTGTGAGATTAGTAATTGTGGATCTGGGTACAAGAACAACTCAACATAGTTTAAGTAGGTTTTGATGTTGTACCACACTGATGTCGTATCGTAGCTTAACATTATATCGTGTAAGTTTCATAACTTTATCTTATTTCATTAGTTCAGGAGAATATTGCAATCTTCACGACGGGGGAGCTATTTTTGCATATAAAACGCTCCCACCCTGTTAGCCAAAGCCTTAAACATGCAACTTACGTTGACACTGTTCTACTAATTATCATTTTCGTAATCGATTCGACGGATATATGATATTCAGCAATCACAAATTCGGTAATTCTAAAAAAAAAAAAAAATATATAGAGCTCTAATGCCGGAATTCATCAACGTCCGTTAAACGTTTAACCGCCGTAATATTTAACGGCCCGTTAAATTGTTTTGTTTCTATTGTTGCTATCGTATGAAATTTTTAACCAGCGTAATAACTATCACGGCTGGTTAAAAATGACTACCACGGTTGCACAGCAACCGCGCGTCCTGCTAAGGGAGACGCATTAATAACTATAATAGCTTGTTGTCGTTCACAACTCAACTTTCGCATCTCTGATAACAAGACGCGCGGTTGCTCAGTAACCGCGGCGGTCATTTTCAACCAGCCGTAATAGCTATTACGCTGGTTAAGAATTTCATATGATTGCAACAATAGAAACAAAACAATTTAACGGGCCGTTAAATATTACGGCGGTCAAACGTTTAACGGACGTTGATGAATTCCGGCATAAGACTGTTGAGTGGCGACAAATCAGCATAAAACAAAAGGCAGCCAAACCCGGATTTAGTACTGTTAAAACAGCACGAAAAGTGTACGTAGACAGAAAATTGTTTAATGAAATAGAATTGAACCTTAATTTATTGCAATATACGCCAATGTATCGTAATATTTTCTGAAACTACATCAAACCAGTATGTATTCCATTCAATAGAGTTCACAGAAAGAGTTTTAAGGGTAAAACTTCTTCTATTTTTCATTTCAATGCCCGACTTTTTCATATTTTCGATGCAAAAACATAAAAAAAATATATATATATATATGGGGTATTCCATGCCAATTCGACCAACCCATGACCCCGGCCCCTCAGATTTTGAAATCAATTTTTTTATATGATTCGCCGGTCTTCAAAATGCAACGTCAATTTTTTCAGATTTTTATTATTCTTGGTTATTTTTTTAGGAATTTCCAAGGCGAAAAAAAACGCCACGTTTTAAAAATTTGAAAAAAATCGATAAAATTCTACGAAATAAGACCATTTTTTCCATATTAATTTTATAGTGGTGTTCTCGAGGGGACACCCGGGACAGGACTAAGCCAAGCGAAAAAATCCAAGTTGGATACTGTCTTTTTTTTTCAGACGTCAATTATTGTGCCTAAAATAGTACCGATAGTTTAAAATGGAATTAATTTTTTTTTTTTTGTTTTTCTTTTTTTTTCACTTATTTTTCCTTTTTTTCCGAATGAACGTAAAAAAAAAGGATTTTATTTTCAACTATGCGGTACTATTTTGGGCACAAAAATTGACGTCTGAAAAAAAAGACAGTATCCGTCTTGGACCTTTTCCCTTGGTTTAGTGCTGCCCCGGGTATCCTCTTGAGAACACCACTATAAAATTAATATGAAAAAAATGGTCCTATTTCGTAGAATTTTATTGATTTTTTTCAGATTTTCAAAACGTGGCGTTTTTTTTTTTAGCTTTGAAAATTCCTAAAAAAATAACCAAAAATAATAAAAATCTGAAAAAAATTGAAGTTGCATTTTGAAGTCTGGCGAATCATATAAAAAATTGATTTCAAAATCTGAGGGGGTCAGGGTCATGGGATGGTCCAATTGGCATGGAATACCCCATATATATTCTGTAAAAATCGTTCATTATTTTCCTACCTCAATAGTTTGCTCAATTTGTTAACTGAACTATCATACAAAAACAAATCAATAATGGAACCCGAGTTGAAATTCGAAATATACAACAAAAAGTTCCCAAACTCCAATCCGAAAGACCTACACGGAATCTTAATCCGAGTCAATTCGTTCTTGAACCTCAGACCTTAATAACATCCCAATCATTTCGCCGCTGCCAACAGGTGGCGCGGTCGTTCACAGACCTTTCTCGCTAGAGAAGTAACTCGAGCAGTTATCGAGTTCGGTATTCGAAGTGATTCAACAGTAACGCAAGAAGAAGATGATCAGGTGCAACGTGCTTAGGCGACTTTCTACTGGCGATGGGCTGTAGAAGTTTTAGCAAGTACAAGGCTTCCGGGCTCGATGGTCAGCGCCTTTCAAATCCAAAATACCGACCTGCGTCAATCGTCGTTCCGGATACGGCGGACCGCAGTTCTCACCTATGTTCAAGCTTGTGTACCATTAATATATGATTATAAGTGCTGGAGAAATAAATGACAGTCGCGCGGCCCAGGATGAAGCATCTGACCCATGGGAAATCTTAAGGCACGCAACGATGTGCCGTTTGCCTCCTCGCCTCTATAACTTACCACCGTCAAGTTTGCATACAACCCCCGCAGGCATTCAAACCAACTGCTTATACGTATACCTGCAGGACTCTCGTCATTAAAGAGGCATAACTGTTACCTAAACCCGCGCTGCTAACTTCTAAGGGTCTCGTTGTGGGCTGTGGCTTGATATCCGAGTTCCGTGTACGGGCACAGTACCCGAAAAAGGACATAAACTGTGGTACGGAGTAATAGACTGTACCTATCTTCTCGGTACTGGTTGTATTCCACATACATACATACATACATGCATATTACGTACAGCGGTGTTACTGGCGAGATATTTGCTGCTACTCTCTTCACTTTCTCGCTCGTAACTTGGTTAGTGGAAAGGTTAGGGTGTTTTGCCACCCTTGACGAATATCTACCCATTTTTTAAAGACTGCGGTATGTCTGGAGAGAACTTTTTAACAGAACAGTTTCATCACAGATGTTCGCTAATATTTTCAAGTCTTTCAGGTCAAAGTTGGTACATACTTGCGGGACCCCTCAATCTTCATATCTCAAAGTTGAATACAGTTAAAATAAAAACGTAACTAGATCAAGGACTGAAATTGACGATCTGGGTTCAAAACAATTCCTTCATTTGGAAGCAATAATATACAACGATTGAGGTGAAAATTTTGAAAATTCAAAATCGTCCTACGAAGTAATTAGAAATGACTCTTTTTGACACGAATCCCCAAAATTGAACTGAAACTTATATTTTGTAATATCTGCGTGTGTACGTTACATACATATACCTTAGGGTGCTCGTTAAGATTAAAAATTTCCGGGCTGCCCCCCAAATCAACTCCAAATAAATAAAAACTAATCGTGTAATTTTTGCAGAATTATATTTCAACATTTAACGCTTGACCACAAAGGATGAACTTTGCCATTTAAAATGCACGGGTTTTCGCGATCTTTCCAGTTATTATTTCATTGTAGGACTAATTATGGGCCTAAAAATTTGAAATTCTCACAAATTAGTCTACTAGAATACTGCTGCGTGGAAAAAATTGCCACCTCCCTACCCTCAAAATTTTGTATGGGTTATCCCATGCCAATAAGATGATTTTTTTTTTCAATTTTATTGAATGTTGCTCAAAAAAATTGAAAATATATGTTTCCCGATGCTTTTCGGTTTCTTCACATTTGGCAATTTATCATTATATTGGCATGGAATAACCCATACAAAATTTTAATGGCAGGAGGGTGGCAATTTTTTTGCAGACAGCAGGATTTTAGTAGACCAAGTTGCAAGAATTTCATAGTTTTAGGCCCATAGTTACTCCTACAATGAAATAATAACTGGAAAAAAAATTGATGAAAAAATTTCTACAAATTTATTTCAGTAGCAGAAAATTGTATTCCGAATTTCATTGAGTTGATTCCAAAAATCCGTTGATTTGAAACCGAAAGTGGGAATAGATTTGGAAGCTTATTAAAACATTGCCTGGATAAGATCAGTAGCCTGTCCGATCTGCAAAAAAAAATGTAATATAAAATCGAAATCGAAAAACCTGCAAAATTAACTTTTTTTTTCAAATTTTAGTCAAACTTTCTGAAAATGTCTGCTAAATTTTCGACAAAATCTCTAATGATACTAAAAAAGTTTTCCGATTGCGAGAATCTTTTCGGAGATATTCAGAGTATTGCAGTTTTTTGAGTTGTTCAAAACTTTTTGAGAAAATTACCAGAAATATATTTTTACTTGGAAATACATTGGGTAGCCTTATGTTACATAAATGATCAAGGTTCGATTCGATCTTATTGAATAACTCTTAGTGCGGACTCTGTTTGCACTGTTATAACGTAAACATTCGATTTTGACTTCACAGTTTTGAGATCTCACATATCCGTCGAGTCTATTACGAAAATGATAATTAGTAGAACAGTGTCAGCGTAAGTTGCATGTTCAAGGCTTTGACCAACAGGGTGCGAGCGTTTTATATGCAAAAACAGCTTCCCCGTCGTGAAAACTGCAATATTCTCCTGAACTAATGAAATAAGATAAAGTTATGAAACTTACACGATATAATGTTGAGCTATACGATACGACATCGGCATGGTACATAACATCAAAACCTACTTAAAGTACGTTGAGTTGTTCTTGTACCCAGATCCACAATTAGTTTTCTCACAACTTTGCCTACATTGGCGCAACGCATGGTGTCACACTTACTTTTTTACAACTTAACAGGTGAAAACTGGAGATTATTTAAGCGCGCGCGGGATCATGATTATCAGACTTCGGGGGGATTGTATTCTAGGGGAACAAAATTTTCAGACACGGGGTTGTCGTTGAATGAAAATGATCAATTCCAAATACTGTGCGAAACCGAGACGGGCTTTATTCATCCTCGAAATCATTGAAATACATATTACAATTCCGTTTTCCCATTTGTCAGTCACATCACAGTCATCTTGGATTAACGACCCAATATGTCTATAGCAGCCACTGAAAAATAGATAATTCAAACCATTCTTTAATCTGTTATGAATTAGCGGTGTTGAAATTAGATGATCATGACTCGGACTGATCAGATAGATTTCCAAGCGGTCTATCTAGAACGTCCAGTTGTATTAGTTCCGCTGTCGCTCCCGACAGGAATCAAAATAGCGATTATCTTATACATGACGATTTCCTCAGTAAGAAAGAAAAACCAGTTCTACCAAACATGGCGTGGACCTGCCCCATTCATACTCCTACGAAGTGGGTCTTATCACCTCAGTTCGCATTATCAGATCACGTGCCAACCCAACTAATGCCACGCGTGTCCTCAAGAAAAGTCACACCACCATGAATAATCACTCATCGCATGTTTATTTATCAGTTTTGTTGGAATGTCAATACTTGGGATTTGCATTAAGTGCCGCAATTTGCAAAATAAAAACATTGAATAATTAAATAAATATTCCAAACACGGTCAGTTTTTTATTCTCCATTCTCAATTTTAGTCTTCAAACATTTTCGCTGCGTTACGGAGTCAGGACCGGTACATTTAGAAAAGATTACAAAAAATCGGGACCGGCTACTTTTTGTAATTGAAGATTTTCAATAAAACATTCGATTCACCTCGCGTGCTAAGGATTTACCCAACACAGTGTGAACGTTCTAAATGAAATTCGAAATCAGATGAAGTTTCGGAAGCTAATAATGTCAAGTTATAACTAGGTACACGATACTAGTATGGACCAAAAAAGTTCTTGATTCATGTCGTAGAGATTTATTTTCTGACTAATTACGGAGACTAGAAAAGCAAAATTCAAACAGGGTTTGATCTTCATCTTTACGATTAAAATTTTGCTATTCAAAATTTCTCTTGGGAAACACTGTTCACAACGTTTGTGAAGTACGCCAACAAAAACGAAACACTTCAAAGCGCTAGTTAATTAAACACGGAGCCGTCAGGTGTGAGGGACACCTTCCTACGGGATATCCAGAACTGAGACTTTATGAGGAGAGCGCTGTCTAGGCAAATTTAATACTCAACATTCTCGATGATATGTAACGGAATTTATTGTCATATTCGGAAACAAAAAATACTTAATTTCACACTCGACTCAATTCCCACACAACACAAAACGTTTCAGATGGATTTCGCGAACGCTCCACCGAAATCGGAAACATAATAGTCACCTACCGTTCCATTCTACTTCCGAGAGACTCTCGCGCCGAACTTGCGCCTAGTGGCGAGCGAGGAACTACTCTGGAGTAAGGCGACCGATTTGAAATATTTCTGTTACGTCTTTTAAATATAGTTCCAGAAGCTTCCTGTTACTTTTCCGAAAGACAACTGTTTGCCATGTTTCATGGTATATAGTAACAAGCGCAATATAACTGAAACGTAACTTTTCCAACCCTAATAAACGTTGCGAAAATGAAAGCTGGTAACGCTTTCTGATATCTGACTGAATCATTCTGTGCTTTGTGATCATTCACATGCAACACGATGAAATTCGATCAGAATTATATAGCTAATTATGAAATAAGGCTCTGACTGTGTTGATTGTGATCTATGTAAATAATCTTCAACTAAATCTTCGCGGATCTCTAACTTACTAATTGTAAATTGGTTCTATGCGTTCGATTCTAGGCTCGTATACATAGAAGAGTCTGAACAACTTACCTCGGTAATAAATCCTGTAGAGTAAAGGCAATAGTTATGCGAGGATTTAATTGGACTGGAAGGAGGGAAGTGAGGACGAGTTATCGAAGCGACAGTTTATTCCACACACTGAATCGCAGCTGTCTGACGATGAGTTCCGCCCCGGGACTATTTCCTCGATTTCTTTACTGCGCGTCAATCACGTTTACTAGCTGGATAGGAGCTAGGAACTTTTTTTTACGATCCTGCGAACGATTTGTCCGCAAGGCATATCTGCTCGAGGATCATTCAAACTCACGCCTCGATTGCCAGCACTCAACGTCCAGAGAAGAGAGAGAAAAAAATTATTTTATTAACGTCCAATCGAATCTTCACGAGTTCCGAACTAACAAGGAATACTATCATAATATATCAAGAGTTTTGTTTACTCCAAATTTGGTGGATGATATGGACGAACAGAATAGCCAATCGCAGCGAATCGTTTGTAATTCGGTTCCGGATAAATTGAGTCCAAAAATTAGCCGTTTGAATTCTGTGCGAAAACTCGACGGTTCAATTCCACGCACATGACGTCATACTGTATATTGCGCCTGTGCATTGCTTCATTGGATACCGAATCAGGCCTGGGCCTCACTAAAACTATCAAAATCTAAGAAGACATCTGTTTTATTCAAATTTAACGGATAAATACTCAACGAAAAGTAAATCCCATCAAAGTGTTTTAACTTGTTCCCGAATTAATTGGGTCTAAAAAAACTGGCCGTTGGAATTCTGCGCGAAACCCTGTCAGTCCAATTCCACGCGCATGACGTCATATTGTATATTGCGCCTGCGCATATTTCTTCATTGGAAATAAAACCGAGCGTAGGAATCGTGGAACGGGACTTTGTTGCATTGCAGAATAAATTGGCCTGAAAGAGTCTGAATAACCTAAAATCCAATTCCCTATTATAAAAATATATCACAGTGATTGTTAGTCACATTTATAATTATCCTGGTCATTTTTCCTCGACTTTTCTGCTGTCGTTTTTGAATCGGTAGCCAAAGCCTTGACGCTGTATAAATTATATGGAACGCGAAAGTTGCTACGTTCTACTGTTCTGCATTGTACTGTAATGTTGGGAAGTCTCTAACTTAATTAAACCAGCCGGTCTGGTGCGCTGGCGAGTTGTGAATTGCATGACACCAAGTGAAATTAAATTCATTCTCTCTTTTACAATAATAAGGTTACCATGCGAGATTATTAAGCGTGCATGCGATAGTTATATCCCAAGTTGTTCAACCGGCAATATTAAACTACAAGAGGCCGATAAATTGGAGGTAGAACACAGAGCGGAAAGGTCGTTCAAAATAATTGCCGAACGTTTCTGTAGTTCGACAGTTCACTTCCACTTTACCTAAAAGCTCTAGTATAGAAACGTTTTTAAACAGTTATACTGAAACACCTGCAGCTACTACGTTGAAGTGCAAAGCTGTAGAATGAGGTACAAAAAAAATGTTATTCTTTCATTTTTAAGTAAATGGTAGTTTTTTTTTTTTTGCTTGCTTGCTTGCTTGTTTTGGAGCTACAGCAAACTTGAAGTCCTATATTTCGATCAACTTCCGGTAAAACAAAGAGAAAATTATTGGCTTCGATATCGAGTTAGGTATTGTTCGTCCCCGACACAAGTTACCGATAAACTTTTCTTGTCCTACTGCCTAATCAAGTTTCATCGAGTTTAGAACTCGTTCGCATTGTCCAACTTCAACTACCTCGCCTAAAACTTCGATTTTCACCTGTGAGTTTTCGGTTTTCTCTCTTGTACCTCTTTTCTCTTTCACGAGTTGGCAAATATCCTGAAGATATTTATTATTAACACTATTGTGTAGAACAAGACACTCATTGATAGATTTATTGAGTTATACGTTGAATAATCAAGTGAGTTGTGAATAAATATTATTGGATGAAAAACAAGTTCAATTGAAATATAACGAAAGTGTCACGAGCGAAAATTTACTCTTGTTGTTCCAGCACAAAAACTGCTGGATCGATTAATTCCAAAATTTAACCAAATTTGAGTTGAAACAAATTCTATCGATTGAGACAAAAATCATCAAAATCCGTTGATCAGTTTTCGAGATGTCGTCTGACGAAAAATTAATCACACAAATGAAAATGGTCGGTGGAGATTTGCCGAGCTTATAAACAGGTGAAGTTGGAGGCCAATGGACCCTAATTGTCAATGTATTTGTTCAAAGTTTACCAGACTTTGAACGCAACCAAAATATCCGCGGAGGATGTCGATTTTCATGGTAAATTACCTATATAAATTGAATAAACGCTATGACTGTGACTAAACCCTCGAGCAAACACCGCAATAAACACGCGGAAATAGTCAAACGAGGGGTTGAACTTGGAGTTCATCTTGGGGGGACGAAGTTGTACGATAAAAAATAATGATAGAGATGCAATGATGAATAAATCAAGAGCTAAATACGTGGAATTTTTCCCATCGGATGCAATGTTGACCTGCTCAAATTGTCTTGTATTTGAATAATGAAATTTCCCAAAAGATGAGAAAAAAAAATCGGTTTGTTGCTTAACTGATAATATTTTCATTTATTAACGTGAATCGTTCTATATACATTTTTTTCTTTTGACTTTTTTCTTTTTTTTTTTTTTGCGATACATTTAAAAGGGGGTTTGCTTTCATTCATTTGATGTGATTTCACGAGGTAAAAACTTTCGCCATTTCTTAGAACAAGGATAAGAAAAAATAAATAAATTAGAATAAGAAAAAAAAGAAAGAAAAATTTCATTACTAATTTGATAGAAAAAAATTCCCACCATTTCATTTACCCAGATACTTCAAAAGCCCCTTTTAACTTCGTTTCTTTTCTTCTCGATTTTCAAGAACTTTGGCGAGATTTTATCAGCTGCCGGAATCTCATCCGAAAATTTTAAATTTCCTCCAGGCTTCAATATCAGCAACAGATCTTCACGAACCAGCGATTTCTTTTTCTTTTTATATACCTTTAAAAGAAGAATCTCATAATTATGAAAAGATGGAGAAATACCGACCAATGGACAAAGCTAGCCAGTCGATTTCAAGAAAATCGAAAAAAATAATTGAATCATCTACTTCTCGACGATAAATTTATGTACTAAAAACATTATTTTTAATATAAAGATCAAAATATATTCTTTGTTCTAGAGATTATATGCAATTACAATTTTCATTGGTCTTTCTTGAAAGAGAAATTCGTCATTAATTAAGGATTTTCATTAATTTTCTGTACCTATGTCTAGGCCTTAGCATTAATTAGATTAAAAGTCAATGTTCAATTCTACTCTGATAATATTTTACAATATTTTTTAGATAAATTGTTTTTTGGAGAAACGCCTTGTCAGTATGCAATAGCGTTGAGTTGTCGTTAGTTCAACGTGGCGGCGCTGCTGTAGCGGGTTTAGAATTAGGTTAGAATCGTCACACATCGAAAATTATTTCAATTTATAGAATATGCTCGTGACGGCTGTTTGAACATATATATTTTTCAAAAAAATCACAATTATTTTCATAGCTGCTACATGCCTCGAATATTTTTTTCAACGTCCAAATAATCGGACTAAGATCCTGGCCCGTCGGATGGTCGCCATTACCCGCGAAATTTGAAGGGGCCAGCAAATGCAACCGTATCAAAAATACGATAAACGAACATTGTCTCGACTGCAAATGAAATGAATTAGTAAGTATTTTGGCGGATCGGAACGAATTTCTTTACAAGATCTTCACTATTTTCCTTGAGTAGCTGACATTCCCCCATTCTTGCCCATAATTCCGACATCGCTGAACAGTTTTTATCTTTCCGTTGAAAATATTCATTATTTTAACACGATTTGTATAATTTATTTCTCTATCGCAAATCGATTCGCTATCTCTTTCTCTAAATCATCATTCCGATAGTCGATTATTTGAGAGAAAATTATTCGCTCTGCACGAGGCTGTCGCGGGGATCGAAGCAATACGCGCTTAGCTATATATCGCCTCTAAATACAAACCCAAAATGTTCGGGGATTTCAGGTGAAAAACAGCTGTCAAGGGCTCGTGGGATTAGCTCATAAAAAACGATGAATACTGAAATATGAGTAGATATATGAATATAGAGTAGAGAATATGATCGCCAACCCTCCCACAAATTCGTTTTATTTATTATTCTTCATTCCATTTACCACTGGTTACTTCAGCTCTATGAGAAATCCGTATCTAGTCACGAAATTCCCACTATAAACTATCACGAGAAATAAAATCGCACTTTTGAGATATAAATTCTTTCTCAACTGGGGTACTTCGTCCTAAATTTCACCGATAATTCGACAAGTATCCAAGAAATCGATGCGAAAAATTTGCGAAAAACTTGTTCAAAATTGCGCTTTATATTCTCACAAAATACCTGAATTACTTTCATGATCATAAATTTCAATTTTTTATCCGAATCCTTTTTTGCCCGGTCCAAATAGACCCCTTCGATTTTCTTCAGATCATTAGCATTTTCTCTTGTTTTCATCTTGTTTATCTAAACTACAGCAAGTCTCCTCAACCTCTGAGCATTTGATGGATATCTAGTTTTTTAGAGAAGCTCGTGAACGAAACGATTGCATTTTCTATACCTACGGTATGAATTTGTTAGGCAAAGTGACAAAAGGTCAAGTACAAAAGAGGGAGGCTGGATTTCATCCTAGTACTCGTAAAGTCGTAGAGTTTTACGGTATAAGTACACGATGATGACTAAGACAAAGAAATCCGTCTTGAAGACAATGACTTCATTCAAGCCCCGTTTAAGGATCAAATAAGTGAGCTAATTTCAAGCACGAGGCTCTAGGTAGTGTGACTCCAAGTCTCATGATTCTGAGGAGGACATATTTGTTCCACTTTCATCGAATTTAATGCAGTCTACTTGACTTGAGACAGCTGTGCCACTCCAATTACTATAATTTCCCATTTTCTAGTATCTGACGAATAACAGCCAGCTGATACTCCATGTGAATGTACTAGCTGTCTTGTTTCAGAAAATTGCTTCCAAGTTCAACCGGCTTTGTAGACGAGCCAATTAACAATCGCATTCCAGTATGATTACACGTAATTACTGAATGAAACACTCGCCTAGATATGTATTCCCAACTTAATTAACACCAGATCGTGTGCCATTACTGTTTTCATAAAGTATACGACTTACAAATTTCGTGAGGACCTCTTTGAGCACAAGGCCTTGAGCCCATTATCGTGAGTCAGGAAATTCGTTCCGCGCTT
The DNA here is from genome assembly GCA_949628255.1 of Macrophya alboannulata. Classification (NCBI taxonomy): domain Eukaryota; kingdom Metazoa; phylum Arthropoda; class Insecta; order Hymenoptera; family Tenthredinidae; genus Macrophya; species Macrophya alboannulata. Next base: position 29,789,995 of record OX451207.1, on the reverse strand, counting down.
TTCAGAAAATCAAAAAATTACAACATTGGAGAATATTTCCTGATAGTTCTTTGAAAAATTTTTTATCAAAAATCTGAAATAATTTTATTTTCTATTTTTTTCTCAAAATCTTCATACCCAGCTACAAGAGAACTGAGTCTATAGAACACTTCCACAAAAACAGCAATCATCATTTAGGTTTAATAACAAGAAAAAAATCACCTGCAAGTATAATATACTTGATTATAATTATTTTGATCGAAATTTTAAACGCTAAGGTGAACATGGCTTATAATATCGTTAGCTAAATAGAAAAGTCACGTAACTACCGAAATTTTCACGTTTTGAAAATTTCAGTGATAATCAAATAATTATTTTCTGGAGATACGTCATGCTTTTTCTGAACTTTTTTACTTTTTGGTAGTGACGTGACTTTTCTATACAGCTAACGATATGTCTTTCCTAGGATTAGTCGTAATTAATTTGAACAGCTGATTCGAGGAGAATCCACGTATTACGGCGTTCATTCAGGGTATGGACAGATTGTTTTTTGTTGCCTCCCCTCAAATCGTATCCAATAATTTGAAAAAAAAAATCGCTTCGAAATTTGAGCGTTCTATACCAATCCTGAACCCCCACGCAAAGAGAATGAATTTCGCCATTCAAAATATACCCGTTTTTGCTATACTTTCGGTAAATATTTTATCGTGAGGCAACTCTTTCGCAAAAAAATCTGTAATCGTGAAAAATCAATGAACATCGATAATAGATACTATTTGGTAAAAACATTGGCACCGGCTATCGGGCATATCTATGTCAATTGTACATCATTCGCATCTGACTGTTTAGGCACGATCGTCAGTAAACGGAGTGCCTCATACATTCGTCATCGCAAAAAACGTCAGAGTGAAAAAAATGCCAATGACTACTTAGAAAGCACATTTTGACGCCCAATGGGAAGTTTGCAAGTATTTTAGTAAGCTGATGTATGTGATCATCGATTTCTTGTGAGCAGGATTCCAGTCGAACCGCTGAACCGATTTGGATGAAATTTGCACAGGATATTGTTTTTTGTCGCAAAGATGTGCCAATGAGCTTTTGAGCCCAGTCCCACTTGTGCTCTAAAAACGGCAATCGATAACTTCATTATTTGAGTTATGTACATACATACCATGGTCAAAGAAAAAATCGGGAAAAAAACACTGTGCGGTCGTGTCTCATGCCATATAACAAGATATCCTATCGAAAAACTGAGAATGAAACACGACGAGAACGTTCTCCCAAAATAGTATCATCAGTGACCACTAATTCCTCCCAATTACAAATTTTTTTTTCCAAACGATTAATCTCGCGATGAAATATATATCAACCGAACTTATTACAAAAACGTATGAACTTTTAATGGCGGAACTTATCTCTTTTCCAGGAGGGTTTGGGGTTCGGAAAGAGAGCTGAAATTTCGAAAGGATTTTTTTTTTTCTAATAATTTGAAAACGATTTAAAGGGATCGCCGCAAAAAAAATTCGTCCACGTTGATATGAAGATAAAGATGTAAGAATTGTTAGTTCAAGACTTGAAAATGAGGATAATTTTATAGTTCATGACTACTTTTATTTTAAATTACGAATTAAGGTTTTTTTTTCGCCGATCTTCATTCGCCTTTGAATAAAGCTGAACGGGAAACGAGAATTAGGTTAATTGGAGCGAAATAAAAGCGACTTTAAAGCAAACGATAAGACTATAAGAAACTGAACAGCGATACCCACCTACCTACCTACCTACCTACCTGGGAAGGAAATAAAGATAAAGAAGAGCGCATGAAGGATTCAAAAGAGACGGTTCTCCCTGATTAAGTCGACGAAACTGACTATTAGAAGGAATTTTCTTTTTTGTTCTGTGAAACAAAACTTGGAAAATAGATAAAAAAAAAATATTGTTTGAAATGGTTGAAAGATAGGTAGTCATACCTTCATGTAGAAAAATATTCACAAATTTACGCCGAGTCCTATACCATATAGGACTGCAATTAATTTTTGGAAAAAGAGAAATTTTACATATCTTATCATTTCTATCTTCAATGCATACCTACTAAACAATGATTTTGAAAATTTAAAGGTGGGAGTGATCGTCTATAAGAATGTTGGAGTTTGTACATACATAACGCGTATGGGGCTTAAACGTGTAGAAATAGCCATTGTCTTTGCGAAGCCGTATCTCCCGAACGAAACAAATTGGCATATTGCCGCTTGGCAGAAAGATAACTTATTTTACCTTGAAAAACATATCCAAAGTTGGCAAAAATCGAAGGTGGGGTTTTTGAGATAATAAATTTTGAAAAAAAAAATGACTTTCTTTAGTTTTTCCCATTTATCTCAGGAAGTTTTCCGGCAATTTGAGTTTTGAAAGAACCAGGTGAAAGCTGATGAAATTCCGCACATTATTAAAAAAAACCATTTCGATAGGATAATTTTGGCTAAATTGACAGCCATTTGAAAAAAAGTGCTTTTCATTTTCACAATAACGCTGTCACGATGTAAATTTTGACATGGCGCCACAAATTGTTGTCGGAAAAACGAAAAAATACGGGTCTCATGAAATTTGATGTAGATTAACACCCCAAAGCCAGAAAAAAATCGACCGCTTCAATTTTTTTCCTCTCGTCGAATCCATATGGATTCAGCCGTAGACAAAATACGTACGTGTAAAGTTGTTTGGTTTTTTCTTTTTGTTTTTTTTTTAAGAAAAAATAAAAATTGGTAAACTTTTATTATCACAATCAGATAAACTCGACTCACTCGCCCCCCGTTCTGCAGTAGTATACGAATACCGAAAACCATACCCGGGTAAATATATTCCCAATGATACGAACAATGCCTATCTGTATTTCGTTGCGTTACTCGGATATCATATCACAATATTTACGAGCCGGTCACGTCAAAATATTGCGATAAATTTCTGTATCTGTATCTGTGTCTGTGCCTGTGTCTGTGTCTGTATTATACGGGTATACAACGATCTTCTCTTTCTCTCGTCTTTTGTATGTATATTTTGGTTTCCTCTTTCTGTTTTTTTTTTCATTGATTTTTAACTATTTTTTACAAACTTCTCTGTACAATAGATGTATATAGGGAAATCCAGCTGATCTCTACCCACTTTTGTCGTCATAGTTTGGGATTTAGTTCTCAATTTTTCATATGATTGCAGTACCAGCTCACTATTCGACATTCAATTTTTTTAAAGATTTTTTTTGTTTCTCATTCAGAAACTATTCAAGTTATTATTTTTCAAAAAATGATCACTTTTCAAAGTCGAGAGAATCACCTCCAACCAGTTTCAGATGGACGTCTGAGTGTGTGTTTGTATGTATGGATGGATGGATGGATTGATGAATGTGTGTAATCAGTTTTGTTTTTTATTTTTTATCCGACGATATCTGGAAACATAATGATCGGATTTTGATGAATTTGGTTTCAATCGACGCGGCCTTTCCAAAATTAGAACTGATTAGATTTTGGATTTGATCAGTCCTGTAGTTTTCGCGATATTCAAAGAACAAAATTTTGAAAAAAAAAATAATTTAATTGACGATATCTCGAGATGGACACGAATACAGGGTCAGATTTTTTTCCACCCCTTTCGTGCAAAAATTGGTTACCAATAATTTATGGAGATCTTTATACATGTGTTTTGGTTTGAGCCTGAAAGATCCGAAAATATTTATATTAAAACATCTCGCGTGACTAATGCCAGAAAGGCGTATCCGCCAAAAAAGTTTTTTTCTGGAATTTCAGTGGATATACGCGTTTCAATCAATTTCGAGTCGATTCCAATAAAAACCAAATAAACGAAAAAAAATGGCGCTTACGCCTTTATAGCATTAGTCACGCGATGTATGTACAAAATAATAGAGAAAATTTATTCAGCATTTTCAAATATATATTTTTCAATACATTTTACACTGATTCTTTTTATTAAAAATGTGAAAAACCGTAATGTTAGGCCAAAACTACAAATCGCATGAGCTACCTTTCAAAATTAATTTATAGAACTTATATTTGGGGATTTTTGTTTTTTTTCACTAACATTTTTTACGTGATGGAAAAAATATCAACTTTTTTTTTAATCACCTTAACGTGTATATGTGCATTTATACAGTTTTCTTCGAAAAAAAAGTGACCCGATACCCTGGTGAGAATAATCATACAAGAATTTCTGTTTTTCTAATTTTATTTCATTTATTTATTTATTTATTTTATTTTTTTTTTTGTTTTTTTTTTCGGAAATTGTAACTTTCTGTAGTTTTTCATATGAAATTGTCGTCTATTATTATTCTCTTTTTGTGTTCTAATTTGATCCACAGAGACATCGAATTTTTCCGAAGAACTAGGAAAATCTAATATTTTTTTGTGATGAAACACGGAAATCTTAAAAATCAAAAACTACTAAAATGTACCATTTGTTATGATGAAACACGAAAATATACAATTTTTTTGTTTATATGGAGAACTATAAAATATTCCAATTTTCCCTAAAAATTTATAGGAGCTCGTCGAAATAGGCATTTTTATCTACAGGGTATGCAATGTACTGACATCCAACGGTGAAGGGATACAACAAAAATATATGAAAAACCGAATATTTCTGCCCACGTTGCTCTACTTTTTTTTTGTTTTTCTCTACTGAAAATTGGCAGGATTTGATTATTGTTTGAAAAATACTGAACCGAAATTACTTTCAAATATGTAAAGAAAATGGGCTCCCTGGTGAAGATAATTTTACGAATGTCTACGAATTTTTAGACAAATTCAAACTTCCGTAGTTTTTCATAAGAAATTGTAGTTTTTCTCTAGCACCATCGACAAAAAAAAAGATAGTTTCCAAATTACTACGAGAATTTACAATTTTTAATGAAATACTTCGGAAATTTACAATTTTTTATGAAAAACTCTGAAATGTTGGAATTTCCGTCAAAATTCGTAGATATTCGTAGGAGTAGAAATTTTCTCCATGGACTAAGCTTACATTCTACAATTGAAAGTTCAATTTTTTTCTCGTTCGAAGAAATAACGTTGAAATTGAACGAGATATTGATTGGGAAACTCACTAAATAATACTGTTCCAAACAAAAGAAACAAGTTTTCTGTCAGAAATAGAAAGTCGATTTTTTCCGGTAAGTTGCTCACTTGAATGTTCGTATAAAAACACGACAAAACATAGCTGCAAATAGTTGTGACAAATATAAATAGATTTTGTCTGCAGATTGATAATTAATAAACATTTCGTCTGAAGAGGACCCTCATCAGGGTCGAAACGTCACGAAAAGAATTGTTGTGATTTTATCTTGACCTACTTCCAAGATACACCACTAACACAAATATAAATAGCCCAAGATGTAAACAGCTCCGTAACCAATGAAATTTTTTGTGAAACAAGTTTGATCGTTCGTAGAATTGTTAATACGTTGAATGAGCCTATACTTTAGGGTGCATCCTTCAGCCTGAAATGTCTGCTTCGGGATACCGAAGTTAGTTGAAATAATACGTCCACATCGTTCGATAGAAATGGTTCCTAAAGCGTCCGCTGAACAGCTAAAGAACGCTACAAAGTTTACATGTTTACTCATCGTTTTGCTTCATATTATGTATTTTCTCAAACAGGTTGATAAAAGCATTAAATGTTTCCTATTTTTTGATAAATATCCATATGTATGGCGACTGAAAAAAGCAACTCTTTTCCTGTATCTCGAGTCCATCGCGCTTTATTTTTTATTGACGAATTATTTTGGACGAAAAACAGGGCGCAAGGGTGGGTATAAATATTTTGAGTATTGTGATCGTTTATTTTTTGACATTTGGGTAGGTAAAATATATCATGTTTATATTGTATACCAACGTGCGATGTATGGAACCCAGGTATACCAACACTGGCCGAACTTAGAATGCCTCAATAACGAGCAAAACTCTGAGCGGAGTAAAATATGGGCGCCATTTATCTATCGAGAATATATACTACCCACCTACCTATGTGTGTATATGAAAACTATAAAAATAAGTGGCGACCGTAAACTCTGGAGTTTCTCGCTGTTTATTTTTCAAGGCAGGGGTCCTTAAGCTGGTCTACAACATCGGCCATATTGCTTTTTTCATACCTTTACCTGGCGAACGGTTCCTCGAATCTCCCCATTGGCTTTAGGCACTCGCCTGCCCTCCATTCTTCTCTTCTTTTCTCTTTTCGTATTTTTTTATTTTTTTGCCTTTTTCGCAAACTTTATGTTTATGAAACGAGCCAAAGGTTCAATAAAAATTGACTGGCATAAAACCTGGGCGAGGGATGATAAGACTTAGAATGAATTGTTACTCCGGGCGTGACGTGAAACCGTTTACCTACTGCGCCCAATTATGAGAATTTTTTTTCTTTTTGTTTGTTTCTTTTATTTTTTTACAACCCTTTCAGGGCTTGCCTTCCTTCGTCTATTTACATGGAGGGGAAATTTCTTTCTATCATCGATCAACCGCCTTAAAAAACGATTTATCGTCAAGTATGACACACAAGCTAAAGGTGGGAGAATAACGGATCGATATTCTCGTCAATTTTTCGTTTTGTCTATGTGTAGTTTCTGTAGCTAGATAATACCATAAATAAGCTGCGACGTTAAGGTATAGACCATAATAATTCAAACCAAGTATAAGAGTACATAGGTATACGTACTTCAAGCTTAAGGATTTATTACGATACTCAATATCTTTCCCATCAAATTCGCTAAATCTTTTCAACTATTTCAAAGAAATGAAAATTTCGATAGAAGTTCACAACTTCCAATTGTATTTCGTCTTCATAAAATACGGCACCGATCGGTTTAACTGAAATGTTGTGACTTTTGCCAAATCTCCGTACGGAGAAAATTATAAACGCCACTTTTTAGCCATTTTGAATTCCTGTATTTCCTTTCCAGATCGGGGAATCAGCGACCCAAAAAACTTCTTCTAATTGAATTTCGAAAAGATCGCATGACCGGAAAAGTATAGGCTTCAAAAAGTTAAGCAACACAGAAAAAAATATGGTTAGAGCTGAGGATATATGGATCTTATCTTGTGGAAGAATTTGCTTCATGTCAAAAATTAACGTCTTGAGTAGGTTTACAGTAGAAAAAATCAGGAAACCGGTTGACCTGTGGACCAACCCTGAAACTTCCCACTGCGTGTCAAATACGTTACAATAAATTGAAAGTATTGTGTTTATAATACATTAAAGAAGGTTATAAGTGTAGTTAGTTTTCCGTGTACAAATTTTTTACCGTCTGATTTTCAAAACTGGAGTTTTTGTCAAATGTCAACATTTCTAGGTTTTAGCTAGTTATTTTTAATGTCAGAAGATATCGTTCGGTCTGTATGCTTATGTGCAAGATTTTTAATAGTTTTTAAACAATTTGATAGATTCGCCATTGACTGATTCGAAATCAACTCACATCTATCAAAAAAAAGAACTTTTTGTCGTCCGATATCTTTTAAACTAATCGGTCGATTTTTATGAATCTTGCGGCAATCGAAAGGGCTATCCAAGACTTAAATCTGATTAAGTTTTGAGACTCATCGCATGAACAGTTTAGGAGTTATGCACTAAAAACATGAAAGTTTTTTTCTTCCAATTTTCATTCTTCGAATAACTTCAAAACTATTCGGCCGATCGCTTCCAAAATCTAATCAAATCTAAGTCTTGATAAACGCTTTCGATCGCCGCAAGAACCATTCCATTCGGTCGATTAGTTTCAAAGATATCGTACGACAAAAATTTGTTTACACACACACACACACACACACACAAAGACGTCCATCCAAAAATAGTCAGAATAGCTTCCTAGGACTCCAAAACGTCGAGATCTGATGGAAACTCGATTTTCGAAAATCGGACGGAAACCAATAACTTCCCTTTTTTTCGAAAATTTTGAATTTCCACGGCGGGAAGTTGAAAATAAGATATATATCGATTTCTCCCGGGATACTCTAGTACATCCTTATATCTATACGATTGAAGAGCTGCTGCAAGATGAATGATGACATCGAACCAATTCCTAAATGGAGTGAGGCTGACAACTATACGAACAGGTTTATCTGTCGACAGGAAACTATGAACTCCTGTAGTTCAGAAGCAGCACGAAGCTGGATTCCACGATCAGCAGAAACCAAATTAACCTGCAGCAGTTGATAACGACGACTCTTAGTGCAACTCTATCGGAAGGATTGAGGATTTGTTGAGTTTGGGATAGTCACTAAAACGCAATGAGATTTTGGTCCTTGGTAGGTTGTAGCACGAGTAAAACGTTCTCTTCAGAGCTGAATACCAACTGCATCAAGTACACGCAACTCATTTAAGCAAATAGTCAGAGGAGAAATCGACGGGTTTAAATTCCGGTCAACTGCAGTGATCGGGACTTGGAGACTCCCAGGAAACATGCTAGTGGAATTTACCTAAAGTGGAAACGGAAGGTAACCACTGAGAGTAAAATCGAAGCTACTGACGATCAGTTAGTTTCACTAATTCGAACGGAATTTCAAACTGAGCTTCGATTAAGCTTTGGTTAACCCCTGCACACTCGAAGAGTTGAAAAGCTCTCTAGGAGCGAACGGAATGACATGGTCCCGGCAAATTCAGAGAAGCAAAACCAAAATACCTAGAAAACAATTCCTGGAAATTGTCTGGTTTTTTTGTTTACAGTATTAACTTAATGGTCAGACACAACACAGAATGTTTCAGTTGAATATCAAAATCTGAAAGTATGTTCCCAGAAATATAAAAAAAACATTGCACGAACATTTTAAAACCGTCGCCTTACCCTAGAGTAGTCCCGTTCTCGCCGCTGGGTGCAAGTTCGGCGGTATGGTCTCTCAGAAGTAAAAATATGCCGCCTGAGTAAAAGATGCGCTCGGCTAGGCTCAAACCAACATCAACTAGATATACGTACGACCTTTTATCTATCGTGGTGTACAATATTTCTATGCCAGATATACGCGATTGTTGGATTGGTTGAAGATGGATATCGAGTGAAATAGGGTAATTATAGATCGAAAAAGCATCAACAGTTTCATGCAAAGCATTTCAGTTTTATGAGACACGACTGAACTATATCTGAAATGTTATGAAGTCAGACATTTCAAGTATTGGAAAAATTTTTAATACGCAATAGCGAGTAACCGTAATGTTTTTAAAATCGTAGCGAGATCTTAGTTGTATCATGGTATGGCAATTAATTTGAGTGGTTTATAAAGAGGTCTTTTGGTGGCCGTGAATAGAGACGAAAAACTGTAGTAAAGTGGAAAAGATTCTGCGGTCGGCACCTGAATCGTTGAAGATTAAAGAATAGCTATTCATAGATCATCGACAGGTTAGCAAATAAAGAAAGTGAAAAAAATGTTCGGGTGGGTTTCACTGAAAGGTTTTTCCCCTCCGGGCCTTGGCCTACCACCAAATCTCCTACACCTTGGTAAAAACAGAATTATTGCTTCCGATATGATTCCATCCTACCTCATATTTTTAGCGGTCAGCGCTCGAACGATTAAGCCCGAACGTTCCGTTCGCCGCGAACAATGCTTCTCGTGAATCTATGCCTTGGCTGATGGGGGCGAGGGAGGAACACCCCCGTGTTGTAAGCTTGTGTAAGTTATCTCTCGGCTCTAACCGGAACGCCCTGAAACCTACAGAAACGTGAGATGGAGGTTGAACGCTACTACGACGCTTGGCTCTGCTCCAGAAACGGCAGATCATAACAGTTCGATACGCGACGTTGCCTGAAAACCTGACCAAAACAGAAAAGGGTAGATATTCGATTCGAATTGTCGCCGGAATGATATGCCCTCGAATCTGTATTAACGGAACCATATTACATTTTCCACTCTAGCATATAAAGAGGGACGAAACTAATTTATCGATCTAAATTTATTTTTCGAATTTAATCAACTTTTTCGCTCTCAAAATTGGCTACTGATTTATCTCCAATCATTTCCACAGCATATCAAACATGGAAGAGTAAAATTGAACCCTGAAACGGTTGAATTTGATCATAGGAAATATATTTGTGATGGTTTCGTCGAGTATCACTGTAAACCGATAAACTATGATGAAGATCGAAGAGGCCGAGCAATAGATGTGGCCAGTTTGATAAAGAACGTCCCGCATCTACTCCTGCAGTAGGTATAATAAAAAAGTAAATTCAAGTTCGAAAAAACTTTGTAAATCGATAATTCTCAAGTTTTATCGAATGAAGTTATCGTTAGTTCACCGATCGCTCCGAGATCAGAATGTTCACGACCGTGACGAGTTTTCGGGTAACAAAAGATAGGAGAAAAGCTTGTTGTCAAAAGTTTCAAGGATACAGTTGATATCTCCGAATAATATCTGAATCACCGAAGAAGTATTTTCTCCTCTTTTCGATTATGGTTCTTCTACCTTTCTATTTTTGTTTTTGTTTTTTGTTTCTTTGTTTGTCTTGCTTCGCTATCGCATATACGCATTCTTCCAACTCTAACATGACACTCGAATCTATACCTAGATCTTTCCACAAAACGGTGAGATTTCTCGAAGCTAAGGTGAGAAGGTAGAGGTAGATAATGTCGCTGGACCATTTTCCCATAAATCCCACTGCCCATAAAACGTTTTATCAGGAAAGAAAAACGATAAAAAAAAAAATATATACTACCCCGATCCGCTCACGTTTCGTCATTTGACACAAAGCTCACAATCAGTTTATATCGCTGTTGTATAGTTGTTATCGTTCAACCTTTAAGAAATACAATGACAAAAGATCATACCACCCCAAAAACACCGTCAGACTTTCAAATTAACGGTATATGTTAGTATTTTCGTAGAAGATATTTTTATTAGCTATAACCCCCCCCCCCCCCTCCCCCTCAAGAAGAAAAGCAATGTAGGTAATGGCAAAGCACAACCGTTTAGCATTTTACTCGCTGGTTTTCTTCTCTCCATACTATTAGACGAGTCATTTTTACACACACTCGTTCAATTTTTACATGGTATATATTCAAGTTCAAGTATTTGCCTGTTCAATTACATGTTCAATTACATGATTCATATATTTTGTCTTTTATTTTCTTCTCTTTTTTCTTTTTCTTTTTTTTTTTTTTTATTCTTATTCGCAATAAGAAACAAGAAGTTTGCGGTTGCAAAAACTTCTCGTCGAAGTTGAAGCTCGCCGTCGAAATTTTCATTCGACAGAATACACGTTAGACATTTGGTAAAACATGGTTTCACTATACTCTCAACACGATGATAATTGAACTATATTTTTTCTCCATTCGGATAGTCGAATTTTGGAAGGTTCAAAAAGTTTGGAAGGCCGAAAATTTGCTCGTTTTCGATGATTGTTCGTGAAATGGAGCTCAAAATACAAATACATAGTTCTCCGTTTTCAGGGGTGGTCACCCTCGAATAGAAAAATGCAGTGAAAATGGTTCCAGGGTCAGTGATAATGGCTTGCTGCAACGTAATGATCAAACAGTCAAAATCCAGTTTTACCACGATTCTACGAGAATGAATAAAGACTTTGTTAATCCCCCAGCGATACTCGTGTTTCTTATGCCCTCCTCTATCGATTGAACTCGAATAATACGAAATCGAAAGAAAATTATCAGTTTAGCGTGGAAAAATCAAGATAGCGGTACTTTTTATCATAAAATTCAAAACGAAACATTTTTTTCATCCGTTTTCAAATTTCACCACTGCAGAATTATAATGTTTTTATAACTCCAGTTCAAATTTCGAATTGATACGTTCAACAATTCTCAAGATATCGCGGCAACGCCATGGAAAAATGTAGCGTCGATAAAATCGCATTTAAAGTTTCGGTACAGCATTTCCGACAGGAAAAAAAAAACTAAAAAATTTCAATCCCATCAGCGGACGCAGAACTTCTAAATTCCTATCGGTGAAGGCTAAAAAAACCCTTAGTGATCAGGATAACCCCCAAACCGATTGAAAAGTATCGGCTGCGCGACCACCTGCCTTTTACTGGCCGAGCATCACTCCACGATTTTCGATCTATTGTCTTCAATTTTGCGAAATTCTAGTAAAAATTGTCAGGGAAATATCCCTAAAGGATCATATACCATAGATCATACTATCGGAATATTTTTCAGAAATGGCGATTTTGAGATTTGTTTGAATATTCATAGAAAATTAACGGCTGGGGGGAAAAATCTGAAAAAAAAATCAGCAGTGCTTTTTTGAGACCGTAGAATCGTATAAAAAATCGTGAAACGAATCGAAAATGGTGAGGAAAAATCATTGGTCGAGTTGACATGGAATGCCCCATATATATGTATAGTATACATATACCGACGTTGGATCATTTCGAGGACAGTAGGTAAAACACGGTATTAAACAAGGTAAAAAATTATATCAAATATCGAATGCAGCTCACGATTCCATTCGTATACATAGAATATGTTAAATTTCACCGTGAACCAAACAAAGACGAGACGCTTGGTGTAAACAAATATCTTGAAAAAAGCTGAAAACCAAACGAAAGAAAGAGAGAAAAAGTAAAATAGGGAAAAGAGAGTGAAAGAGAGAAATTTAATTTCACGTAGCGAGAAGGTATACCTAGATGTGTATGTATAAGTACGTAAGTGTACACCTATTCTCAACCAAACGTAAATATATATGACTAACGTCAAATATATTCAAAGAATATGATGATCGTAAGGCGAAATAGACGAAAGCCATTTCTAATTATGGGAAAAATTTATTAAATAATTAATAGCCGTTTTTGTAATTTATTTTCCAGCTCCGAAAATTGGATAGAACACTGTTTGAACAGACTAATTGTATAGTTGAATTTACTATTTCTGTTGTATTAAAATTATATGGTTAATTTATCGCAGCGTTGTCTCAGTCGAAAAGAAAATGAATAAGAAATCTATACAACGCGGTATAAAAGAAGATGAAAAGAGTTGGAAAAATTATTCCAAAGGCTTAAAAAAAAAGAAGAAACCAAATAATCTATACATATATTGATAAAAGTTTTGAGAACGAATAAAAGAAAATTAGCCGCAAAAGCCAATTAACCCCTCCACTTCTTGGTTATTAAATCAGAAGCTCCTTTACTGAGTCGAGCAGTTGAACCTTGATCTTTCTTTTAAAAATGAAGAAAAAAAAAAAGAAAAGAAAAAAAAAAGAAAGAACTTCCTAAGTCTAGCCAAGTCGGATCCCCGCTGATTGGCTTTTTGAAATACATTAATAATTGAGGAACTGGATGAGATGAGAACGTAACTTGAGTCGAGAACATTCTCGACAAATTTCATTGTCGAGACAAGACTTTGATGAACTTTTTAATTCAAAAATAAGAAACAGAGAGAAAAAAAAAACGATAAAGTTTTACCAGCGAAAAATCTTCAACCAACCGAATGATGCTGAATTTTTTGTTCATGCGGTAAAATATTTATCAATATAATAGGAAAAAAAAAGAAGAAAAAACACGATACCATCGATTCAACGATTGGAAAATAATTTTTTTCGCTTCAAGAAAATATTCTATCAATTCAGTATTCGCATAGCTGATTACTAGTACCTTGATACACGATTCAAAATTATTTGAGATTTTTTGGAGTTCGTCTTGCGTAGATTATAGATTGCAATCGAAGAAAAATTGGTCGGCTCGTATCGTTATTCGAAAGGTCTCAAAATTTTAGAGGTAATTCTACATTGATGTGATATCGGGTCACACTGATGATATCCGATGAATTTAATTTTTGGGCACCATAATTTTTGATTCAAAGCCATTTTTTTGGAAAACTTTGAGAAACAATATGCCGTTGCGTGCTTACGATAATAGAACCCTGATCTTACCTCTGCATGCCAAGGGTTCTACCTGAAGATACATCGTTCCAGAATATTTTCTCGAAATTTCGAAACATTTCGATGAACGATGCGACCTATATCCTGCGGCGACCAATTTTTCTTCGGTAGCCTCATTCTGTATAAAGCGAAGTCCAAAAAATACCCAATTATATATCAAAAAACAAGCAAAAAATTTGTTGAATAAACTGAGTCTGGATTCTTTTTTTTTTATCCCTCCGTAGTCACTTCTGTAGAATCACGTAGTAATCACACTGGGGGTCAAACTGACCCAACGTCATTTTCAAATGGCTGCCGTACAAAAAGTATCCGTCCAATTTTTTTCAAAAAATTATAGAATATACTTGAAACATTGTAGAATACGTAGCAACAGTCAATTTGTAAAAAATCTAACATTAACGTGTCTAAAAAAACATCATGAACATGTAAATGTGCAAAAAATTAATTTTTTTCAGTAAAATATTCGTAACTTTTTCATTTTTCGATTTTTTTTTGAAAAATTTCAGAGTGATACTCACGAGATATGGTATTTTGATAGCGAAAGAATAGCTCGATAGTGGGGGTTTCAAAAAAGGTATTTATTCCATCCAAATACAGATATTCAGCCCCAAAGTTGAAGCTGGGTCAATTTGACCCATGGTGATTACGGAGGGTTAATTTGAAAACCTGTCGTTCATGGGACTTCTAGTAACAAGATCCAATAATCTCGAGAACTATTAATTTCGGAACATTTAGCATGAATGGAATTGCGATTAGTCGAAGAAGGGGGACCGGGGGTTTCGCCTGACCCTTACAGACACGCCCTACTGAACTAGCAAGTCTGTAGACAACAGTCTTATTGTTTCAATAAATTGGTAACCCATAAACCCTAATTGCTTTATTGGGCAAAGACCATTTGCCAGAATTCGGTTCGCCCCAGGGCGCCCCGAATCGATTTCGTGTTTATTTTATTTTTTATCTGTTTTTTTTTCATTATACACATATAACATACCATACACATCCATCTGAGTAAATGATCTAAAAACTCGCAGGTACGCAACTGGAAATATAGTATAATATGGAAAACATTTGTCGTAGAACAATTCTGCACGAAAGATCTACTTTTCAGTTTTGATATACGTACGGCAATAAATCGCGGGAAGAACCCAACGTCAAATGCGAAACTGATAATAAATGAATAAAAAAAAGCACTTTTATTGCGTTTATGATACAAACTGATAAACGTGTAGCCATATATTACAATTTTATTAATGTCCTTGATAAAAAAAAAAAGGCAATTTGATAATCGAATTGGTGAGAAGACAGAATTTAGGAAACGTAGATAAAGAATCAGTCGATCGCGTGAACCCCATATATTTTTATAGGGCATGCCAAAGAATTGACCATGCAATGTTACTCGCATAGTTGAGAGTCGCCTAGATGCCAAACGGGGTCAAAGCTTGTTTTATTCATTTGGTTCAATTTTTATAGCCAACGGTGTACATAACTTTCCATAATCTAGCTACCCGGAGGAAGGAGGATGTTTCCGGTTGGGAGGTCCAAGACCCTCTACGTTGCAGGACACCGCGAGATACTTTCTGTTATTTCCTTGAAAATTGCTGAGGTCCAATTTTCGTTAAATTGAATTTTACGCAAATGAAAGCTGATCTTTTAAACTCGAAAAATTACATACCGAGGGCCAAGAATCAATTTTCGTTGTCCAACACAAAAACTGATGCATCGATTGATCCTGAAATTTAACAAGATTTAAGTTGAAGCAAATACTATCGATTGAGATAAAAATCGTCAAAATCCGACGATTCGTTTTCGAGATATCATCAATCAAAGTCTTTCGCTTGAAAATTTTGTTTTTTGAATAACTCGAAAACCAATTGGCCGATTGAACTCAAAATCTAATCAGTTCTAAGCTAGAAAGAACCGCATTTTTTGGTGTAAGAAAGGATGAAATCGTTCTCGAGATATCGTCTGACGAAAAATTAATCACACACACACACACCTCTATCTGAAAATGGTCAGAGGTGATTCTCGAGCCCTAAAAAAGTGAAGACAATCAAAATTTCTGCGAATTATCGTCAAGAATAGAATAATCGCGTTATTTGAACTCGAGGTAAACAGCTTTTGAGTCCATTTAAGCGATGCTGAGTGTTTTGAGATTTACCATTGCTAACACAGTGCCTCAATGCCCAGGCCTCTGTGCGTGGGTACAGAGGTTAAGCATCTTACGTTGGCTTCAAACTTGTTCAATTAAGGCGAAAACTTGACGAAATTCGGCCCATCGTATAGCGAGGTATCAAAGTTCCTGAGCAAGTAACTATTAGGTAACTGTATCATCGACTAATACAATTAAGTATGCTCGCTTCGAATAGATTCAGACGCTGCGCTTCAAGGCAAAATCTCAGTCATCAAAGACTCGTGTTTCGTCAAGGAGAGAACTGGGGTATATGAATGATCGGTCGTCTGTGCAGTGAGTTGCTTAAACAAATTTGTAAGTCACAAAGAAATTAAGAAGACTGAGAAAAAAAAAGGAATCGTATTTTTCCGGACATCAAATCCGAAAATGGACCGAATAGGTTTTTCTGTATATAAACTAATTCGAAAAATGACGTGGTAATTATCGCAATTTTCTTATCCTGATGCGTTGATTTATCAAGTTCACCATCTTTTAAAACTAAACGGAAATCTCAAAAATACAAATTTAACCTATTCAAAAAAATTTCATAATCAATTTATGATTGATTATCACTTTTCGACCAATACCAATACTTTTCTTATATCACCGTAGGTGATGGAAAGTAAAACGCACGAAATGATCGCATGGATTTGAGAGACGACTACAGAACAGCGATTTTTGAAAGAATGAGATTGTCAAGCAGCCGGAGGTTTTCAAACATGTGAATATCTGGACCGGAGTGAATTGCAATGGTGGTGGAATTTACCTCAATTTACCCAGAAGTCATAACGCGGAATTATAGCTGGAGGGATATAATTATTAAGATAACTACTGTGCGCCGGTGTATATAGGTATATAGTAACAGTAACGTAACCCCCGTGCATGAATAGAGTCAAGCGGTTTCTTGCAGAGATGAAACTATTCCAAACACGACTGTTGGTGCTCTAAGATCAGAATGTTAGATTTAATCCGAATCTAATTATCAGCCGCAAGTTAGCGAGTGATATTATACGACATGGTGCGTAAGTTTGAGGAATCTCTAAGCCCGAGTATAACACAATTAAGTAATAATTAATGAAACGACCCCAGCTGGATATCCCAAGAGATTTTCCACAGGTATGCACATTAACGAGCTCCTTATTCAGAGTAATGGACGAATTTTTTTTAACGACGATTTGAATTTCGTCATTTGAAATACACACGCTTTTGCAATGCTTTTAATAAATATTCAATCGCTAGGCTATTCATTTGCAAAAAGATCTGTAATTGAGAGAAATTAGTGGGCACCGGTGCTACTATTCAAAGAAAAGGTTATTATTATGTTCTTATAACTTCCAGCAAAAAAACAAGGGAAGTTATTGGTTCCGGTCCGATTTTCTAAATTTGAGTTTTTATCAGATCTCGACGATTTGAGGTCCTATAGGGAGCTATTCTGACTATTGGATGGACGTCCGTATGTGTGTGTGCGCGTAAACAAATGTTTGTCGTACGATATCCTTAGAACGAATCGACCGATTGGAATGGTTCTTGCGGCGATCAAAAGGGTTTATCAAGATTCAGATCTGATTAGATTTTGGAGTTACCCGGTCGAGTAGTTTCAAAATTATTCGAAGCATGGAAATTGAAAAAAAAAAAAATCATCTTTTTAGCGCATAACTCCTGAACTGTTCGTGCGATTAGTCTCAAAACCTAATCAAATTTAAGTCTTGGATAGCCCTTCCGATTGCCGCAAGATTCGTCAAAATCGAACGATTAGTTTAAAAGATCGTGAATTGATTTTGAATCACTTAATGTCGAATCTGTCAAATTGTTTGAAAACTATTAAAAATTTCGTACATAAACATACAGAATGAACGATATCTTCTGACATTAAATATAACTCCCTAAGACCTAGAAATGTTGACATTCGATAAAAGCTCGATTCTTGAATATCAGACGGAAAAAAATTTGTCTACGGAAAACTAACTATACTTATAACCTTCTTTAATGTATTATCAGCACAATAGTATCAATTTATTGTAACGTCTTCAACACATAGTAGGAAGTGTTAGGGTTGGCCCACAGGTCAACCGGTTTCGAGATTTTTTTGACAGTTTTCGGCACAATATTTTAGCAAATCATACGGAAGGAAAAAGTGAGATTTAAATGATGTACAATTGACATAGAGCGCCTCATAGCTAATGCTAATTCCTTTCCCAAATTGTAGCATCGATGCCCACTAAGTTCTCACAATTACAGATTTTTTTGCAAATAAATAGCCTCGCGATGAAATATTTCCCGAAAGCATTGCAAAAACGTATGTATTTTAAACGGCGAAATTCACCCCTTTTGCGGAAGGGTTTAAGGTTGAGATAAAGAGCTGAAATTTTTAAAGGATCTTTTTCGGAGTATGCGAAGACGATTTGGGGGGCGGCCACAAAAATTCGTCCACACCCTAAATAAGGACCACCCTAATGCACATAAACCCAAGTGCAGGGGTGAACATGGTGAGCCGGTCATTTTCGGAAAAATTTAATTTCCTCTGAAATGATGACAGAAAATTTCATTATCAGCCAAGACATTATTGTATTTTTGATATGGTTGCATTTGCTGGCCTCTTCAAATTTCGCGGGTAATAATGGCGGCCGAAATCTTAATCCGATTATTTAGAAGTTGGAAAAAAATATTGAATGCGTGCCGCAATTACCAAAACAACTGTAATCTCTTTCGAAAAATACGTTCAGACAGCCGTCACGAGCATATCCTAGAAAATAACATCATTTTCGAAGTATAGCAATTCTAACCTAAGTGTAACCCGCTACAGCAGCGCCGTCACGTTGGACCAACGTCTGCTCAATGATATTGTATACTGACCAGGCGTTGCCAGGCGAAATTAAATTTTTGGTGCCTAAAGTCATCCTCGAGACTTAGAAAGTTCAATTAATTCCTTTGATGTGTTGAAAAATCGACTGACCATATTTACCCCGTCTTCATTCTACCCCCATAAAGTGTGTCGTCATGGCAGCTCTTTAGTGTTTAACGGTAAAAAGTAAATGGGAAGTTTTGGTTTCAGGGACACCCGAATATGTATAATAAATTCACCGGAAGCAACCGCACGAAGTAGGTAGGTATATATTGTGACTTTAACAACTGGCTACCCCCGTCGCATTTTCCCTTGGTTTAGTCGTCGCAGCCGAGAGCCGCAGATACGTACCGGATATAATATATAGCCGAGCTAGCCGAGCCGGGCATGAGCATGGGGACCCCGACTCGGCGCGAGACTCCCTATACCTAAAGCGAAATATCGCCCCACTTTCTCAAACCGAAGTACGAAATTTCGGGTTAATTTTATGTCACAGAAAAAATCCTTCGACTTGGCTATAAAACCAGCTGTATTACTTACTTTAAACCTGCAGGCATCTCAGTATACCAGCAAGTGTAAATCGTGATTTGTTACGGCGAATTCTGGCGCGCCATTTTTCATCGTAAAATTTACCGATATTAGGGGAAAATCGTAAAGCAGTACGTTTCATGGGTCTCTTCGGACGACAAGCTGCTTCGACAAAATATATCGATAATTGGGTTTCTCTCTTTTCCCTCCTACAATGATTAGAGACATTTTTATATCGTCATCAAAGACCTTCGCCTATTTTTTAGTCCCACAATCAACCTAAAAAACAGTCCAAGTTTTCACCAGATCTCCACGTCTTTTGATCCATAAAATTACCTTCGACCATTTTCAGATGGACGTCTCTGTGTTGTCTGTGTGATCAATTTTTTGTCGAACGATATCTCGAGACCGAATACACGGATTTCATCCTTCCTTATATCAATCAATGCGGTTCTTCCCAACTTAGAACTGACTAAATTTCTGATTCAATCGGTCGAGTAGTTTTTGAGTTATTCAAAAAATAAAATTTTGAAGAGAAAATTTTTGATTGATGATACCTGGGAAACCAATCAACAGATTTTTACAATTTTGGTCTCAAACGATAGCTTTCCTCCAACTTGAAACTGGTTGAATTTCAGAAGCAATCGATGCACTAGTTTCTGCTTTCCGAACAAAAAATCGACCTTTCGCTCTTGGTACATTTCTTTGTCTTTTACTTAAACTTTTGATTTATAAAATACGATTTTTTGAGCTTGAAAATTCCGGGCAGAAAGTTCTAGAGATTGCCTATCGAGGTCAGTCGACTAGACTGCTTGTTTTACCACAAATATATGTACTGTGGAAATTTGAGCTCGCGGCACAAGTAGAACCTTGAAGAAGAATGAGAAATGTCCTTTCGAGAGGGACAGCGTTGGAATTGATCACGTGATGGTGGTAAATGGAAGCCCAGAGGCATCAAATTGTGCCGAAACGTGCGGGGAAATCCCAGCCGACGATCTTTTCGATACTGCAAATGCTTAGCCAGAAGCGAGGTTGAAGTTTTTTTTTTTCTCTTTCAACGCCGAAACGCGAAAGGAAATCTGAGCTGACAATGAGTTTAGAGACCCGAAGGGCTACGAAAATAGTTCCTCAACTGGATAAAGGAATAGTTCGATATCATCTTCTTCTATGTACAAAAGAATTTCGTGGAAAAAATTCTTTCCCTTTCCGCACGGTTTCACAACTTCATGTCGTTAGGTACAAAGAAAAATGCTCCTCTTCAAGTTTAAAGCACGCATCAAGTACAAAGGGAGCTCTTAAGACGGGTTAATAATTCCGAAACGTCTTATGAGTTATACTTCCTTAAAGGGCATCAAAAACCTTATTGAAAAGTAATTGTATAACTTTATAGGTTTTACTACTTGTAGTCAGAGTTATAAGGCCGCAAGTGAAACTCTGCATTTCGACGGGCTAGGAGTTTCACAGTTTGTCCATGGCGATCGGTAGTCAAAAATGTTTAGAAACAGCCCTGCAAATTTCAAAATCGTAAGTCAAGTAGTTCCGGAGATATCGCATAGACAAGGTCAAAAAATTGATTTCGAGAAAAGTGGTTCAGATGTTCATTCGCTTTCAAAAGCATGTTGCACTCCCTTACATCTACAGTTACTAATCAGATTTGATTCCAGAACCATGTAGTGCACCTTTTCATCCCTCACTGTCTTCCTAGCCCGTTTTCGATTCGCCCTCTTTTCGATTTTGAGCCACATGATCATGCATTTAGCCTTCATGCGCGTCGTTTCACATGACATACCCCCGAAGTTCTATTTTGGCAAATTTTGGAGTTCACGCTTCAAATAATGGCGAAGGATGCAGCTTCGATAAAAAATAACTAGTACAAGAAGAAATTATTTTGAATACTAATGGACCGCCTCAAACACTCGTTAGCGCAATATCTGAACAGCTTTATGGCGTTGATAGTAATAGGTTTAAGTGCTCGGGTCGGTCGGTCTCAGAAATTGTATAACGATGACGGTCGACCAAAGAGTCAAGCCAATTTGATAATACAATTTTCTATTTTGTCGTACCTACCATCGAGGTACCTAATAGCGAGGGAACCGTACAAAAGGTAAAGGTTGGGTATACGACCTCGGTCTGATGAAAGAAATTAAAATCACTGCGGAAATGGATCAGAAAAAGTGCCTGTAACCACGGAGTGAATAAAAACAAAAGAAAAGGTCAAAAGGCAGCACTGGAAAATCAAGAAAAAATATTTCAAATTAACTTCATTAATTTTCCTCGATGCAGATTTACTTCAAAGAGTTGTTTCAGAAGTGCAAACACGTGCAGTAGAGAGAGGGAAAGAAAATCATAACAAAAATGTACAAAAACGGCGGATTAAGGGTGAAACCCTATCAATCGGGTGAAAAAAAACAACTATTTTTTTTTTTTTTTTTTGATTGCAGTTTCTCGAAAACTTGTATTTCAAGAATATCCAGTTGAAATATCATGTCAAAATTGTAAAACTGACGGAGTTAGGAGACTTTGAACAGGCCATCGTCTAAGCTGCTCGGAAGTTGGTTTGTTCCACATGAAAATAGTTCCTCAGATTTTAACCGCGTTTTGCACGGAAACTACATTTTCAAAGACAGTATATCTCGTTCACTAATCATACGATCGAGTTGACCGTTTTTTGGGCCACGGTAGATTTCGCTACTATTGTGTGAATTTGTTGTTCTAAGCGGCCCCGATAAAAACCCATACAGTGGCACAAAAAACGGCCTTATTATGGGCCAACCCTAAAACTTCCCGCTACGTATTAAATACGTTACAATAAATTGATACTATTGTGTTTATAATACATTGAAGAAGGTTATAAGTATAGTTAGTTTTCCGAATACAAATTTTTTTTCGTCTGATTTTCAAAAATCGAGTTTTTGTCAAATGTCAACATTTCTAGGTTTTAGGGAGTTATATTCAGTGTCAGAAGATATCGTTCAGTCTGTATGTTTATGATTTTGACAGATTCGACATCGAGTGATTCGAAATCAACTCACATCTATCAAAAAAAAAAGAAATTTTTGCAGTGCAATATCTGTTAAACTAGGTCGATTTTCATGAATCTTGCAGCAATCGAAAAGGCTATCCAATACTTAAATCTGATTAAGTTTTGAGACTAATCGCATGAACAGTTTAGGAGTTATACGATAAAAGCATGAAATTTTTTATTTTTTTATTTTTGTTCTTTGAATAACTTTGAAACTACTCGACCGATCGACTTCAAAATCTAATCAGATCTACGTCTTGATAAACCCTTTCAATCGCCGTAAGAACCATTCCAATCGGTCTATTCGTTTTAAAGATATCGTACGACACTTTGTTTACGCACACACACACATATGGACGTCCATCCAAAAATAGTCAGAATAGCTTTCTAGGAACCCAAAACATCGAGATCTGATGGAAACTCTATTTTCAAATATCGGACCGAAAACAATAACTTCCGTTTTTTTTTAAGTTTTCAATTTTCATATCGGGAAGTTTAAAAAAAATTCACAAACGGTACTTTTGTGGAAGCCAAAGCTGTACCTGCCACAATTTTCGGATACAATTTTTCCCAGAGGCCTATCTCCGGGAGAAAGCCGTCCTTCATAAGATATTTATCAGTTTTAATTTAATTTTTTTTTTTCGTTTTTTGCTTCGGACATAATGGCGAGCAGTTATCGGGGTCACCAAGTCAGTGCAGCCCGCGGTACACATTTTTTCTCATGAGTCGATGAATACATTTTTTTTGGTCGATAAAAAAAAATTCAAGAAGATATACTGATGAATGTATAAAATAAACCCTAAAAGTTTGAAGCAAAAACAAAACGGCGGTAAACTTTCTCTCGAAAAAAAAAAACAGAAAAAGATCCCGAAATTAACCCAGTTCAAGACACAAATGATAAAATTTCCTCGCTTAACAGACCTGAAAATAAATATCTCTAGGTCTTACCTTAACTTCTGGTCAGCGAGCTGCTATTCTCGCTATTGAAGATTCTACGTTCTGTTCACGCCTCACATTCTGCTCTCCTTTGCTTCTCGTGTCAAATCCTCACATTATCCGCTGCTTTTTTTATTTATTTTTTTATTTCATTAAACGAATTTCCGGAGTTTATTATCAGAACTAATTATTCCGAATGAACGCAACGATTAACGAGTTCTCTTTTTTTTTTTTTTTTTTTATTTATCTATTGTGCACCCTTTTTTCAACTACGATCACAAAATCTTTTATTGAAACTGTATTTTTAAATTGAATTGTAAAGTTTTTATTTTTTCGTCTCTCGTTTTCTTTTATCTTGTTGTTGTTAGATCAGTAATCGTTTTTTTTTTCCTGAAAACACTACGACATTTTGAAATCAGATATTTATTTACGGAATCTAGTAATTTTCAAAACCTGACCACAAACCCAGCGAATAAATCGAGTTTAAGATATTACAGACGATTTCACCGAAAAAAAATACGAAAACGAGGTATGTACTTAATGATCAACGAGAATGAGGCTGATTTTGAGTTTGATAAGTGGGGGTTGAAATACGCGTTACCAAATTAAAATGAAAATTGAGTTAACCGAGTTAACGCAGAGTGTTGCCTTTAAATTAGAAGCCTGTGCAGAGAAATTTGACTAATTTCATTTTAACGTACTTTCTCACACTTCTGATTAACGTTGGGTAACTGCAACAGTATGCTGAACGGAAAAAGGAAAACGAAAACCCACTCTTCTCAACTTCAATACCAAAATTCAGAACCAAATTTAACAGAAACTTTTTATTCATCGACAAAACAAAACGAAAAAGTTTCAACCAACTTTTTCGAAAGAGACGGTCATTCCATCTCACTCCTCATCGCCTCACAAAATCCATGTGATTAGGGGAATCGTATTGTCTGAATATGGACCGAAATTCAAAAATAGAAAGTCGAATTCGTTTCTAGTAGAAAAAAATCGTTCAAATTGAATGAGAAATGTGTCAGTTTTTCGTGTTCAGCATTAGGATGTAAAGTTTTGTAAATTTTAAATGCCTCAATCTAGCCGATGTTGAGATCATTCGACAAGTTTGTCGGACATAAACTCCATTTGTCGTATTCTAGAGTATGTACCAGCAAAACCGTTCAAAAGAGTAATAAAAAATATTTTTCTGTAGTTAGAAAGTGAAAAATTTATGGAAAAATTCGTTAAAAGTCGGGTTATTTATTTGAAAAAAATTGTATTTCACTATATAGTCGCTGAATAGTTCAATTTCGAAAGAGAATAGTAGTATCGAATATGATTTTACCAACGAGCGAAGGAATCGGAGCTTGAAATACGAAAAAACTATATGTTCAGACTGAAGAAAGATTAGATGAAAGAAGTTAGCTTTTCTTTGTTAGGGTCCGTATATTTACTTGGCAAGTTACGACAATATTTACTATGGAACGGTTCAAGTATTTTCGCTCAAACACACAAGAGGGAGTGCGAAAAGCTGCGAAAAATATTTCGAAATTGATAGAAAAAAAAAACAAACAAACAAAACGAGAAAAGAAAAGAAAAGAAAATACAAAAACTGAATCTGCTTCTGGTCGATGGATTAGAAATAAAAATTTTTTGTCATCGCAGATTTTTCGTTTCATCCCATTTTTTTCTTTTTTTTTTCTTTTTCTCTTTTTCTTTTGTAAAGAAATTATTCAAAGCTCGTTAATATTAACATAATAATTAATTTCTAGACTGCGTTTGAAAACCGTATAAATAATTGTTTAAGTGGACTGTGAGAAAGTTTATATCATGTATTATTATACTGTTCAAGAGTTTTAACGAAACTCTCCACAAGGCTGTGCAGCAGCAGAAAACTAGAAAACTAGAACGAGAAAAATAAAAGTTTTGAAAATGCAACTTTCGAACAAACTATACATACTGTGATATATATATATATATATATCTAGATGCGAGGTGAATCTGGGTTGATGAAATCCTGCGGCCTTCGGCCCCCCTAGTCAAACCTACTTCGCTTTGAAAAACAAAAAAAAAGCTCCACAACTTTTCTGGGATTTCAATTTCTGCGATAGTTGAACCCGAGCAACTATTGTAAATAATTGGCACAAGCTCTCGTCTTTGGTAACACACAGATATAATTAATGAAAACCGCACTGAAAGCTAAAGAAAGAACGGGAAAAAATTAATAAATGAATTGAAAGCTTTAAAGTTCATTTTATCGCAATTTTCTTAATCGTGAAGGAATCATAATGTTAGTAGAGAATGGCTTAGTATAATTTTGATCGTATTATCAAATCGTTAAAAGATAAGTATCCAAGATTTTTCTATTCAGTTTCTACTTCTTTCCAAAAGCATGCGAAAGCTCTCAAGCTTTAACTATTCCTCTTCAAGCCTCTGGAGCTTAAAAGTACAATGACTTCCGGCTCGAGCCTCTACTGTACGTTACTTCCAATGATTTAACATTTATGGAAACCCTCTTGATCAATGTGCGAGCTCGACTAACCGACAACCAAATCAGAAAAGCTTAGTGAAAAATAAAACAATGAATAAATAAATAATCAAATCGGAGACAAAATTGTTCGAAGAAAAAATGACGATATATGAATCAATCATTTTGATTTACCAATGAAGTAAGAGAAAGAAAAAAAAAATTAGTCAAATCTGAAATTACACCGAACAGTATTTATTATTATTTTTTATTTATTTTTTTTGGTTTTCCTTCTTTTTTTTTTGGAATTGGTTCAACTACATAATTAACACTTATATGGTTAACTTATTAATTCAAGTTTTTTTGTTGTTGTTTTTTTTTTTTCCTCTTTTTCTCGAGCGCGTGGAATTCTTGCTCACGAAGTGATCGCGGCGACGATCAGCCGCTGACTGAAGCAGTGGTCCACTTTCGTCTCCGTCTAACCCCCCCTCTACCCTACCCTACCCTACCATCCATTTCCTCCTCACCCTATTCTCCAACCCCTACTCACGGGCTCCCCAACGCCGACAACCCTCAACCCTCAACCCTCAACCCTCAAGCCTCAACCCACAATCCTCAACCCTCAACCCGGCGAGCTTCGGTACCAGCATAGCCTGCCACGCCTACCCGCCACCGCTCGGCCGCCCTTTGTACGTTCGCGCGTTTGTCGTAGGTCAGTTTTTCAACGTTTCGATCTCTCCGCTTCTTCTCTTCTCTTATATTTTATCTTATCTTCGCTTTTTTCTTCATCCCTAATACTAGGTATGTATATGGTTCATATTTTACTCCACTGCAGATCAACGGTATATTTACGACGGTAATCTGTACATGGTCAATCATAAGAATATACAACCACGATTCCTATACTGAAGAGAAAATGATAGCCTGCGGAACAGTCGCCTCGAAATTGGGCAGATTTATAAACCACCTACGTTAAATGATGGCTATTTTTGCCATAATAAACAAAATTAATATCTTCGGTTGTATTTCGGTTTTATTTCCTATTATAGGCCTTGGATTTTGCCATTAATTTAAGCCATCTTATCGTTGGAAAATTCGCCAAAAGGAGAATTCAGGAGTATATTATGTGAAACGGAGCGCGTGGAGACTGAGTGGGAGATCACGTGGCCCAAAATCGAGGAAAAGGGTGAATCGAAAATAGGCTGAGAAGTCAGTGAGGAATGAAAAAGCTGCATTACATGGCGTGAGAATGAAATCTGATCAGTTACTGTAGATGCAAATGAGTGCAACACGATTTTGAAAGCGAATGAACATCTAAACCGTTTTTCTCGAGAAATCAATTTCTGTACCCTTGTCCACGCGATTACTCCGGAACTACTTGACCTAGAAACTTGAAATTTGCAGAGCTTTTTCTCATCATGTTTGACTATCGAGGCCTCCACGGACTAGTTCATACAACCTACCGATCGGTAGATAAAACATAATTATGTCAGAAATTTAGATGAATACCGAAAAACTAGATTTTGGGGGAGGGGGGGGGGGGGGGGGGTTAAATCTGGTCGCGTAAAATTTCCTAATGGATGGCTCGAAAAGCACATCTATGGACAACATTGAGGCGTTTTGTTTTTATCGTTCTGATGAACCATTTGCTGCATGGAAGTCCCGAACCGTCGAAATGCACAGTTTCAATTGCGGCCTTATCACTCCGACTACAACATGCAAAAATTTAAGTTGCAATTATTTTTGAATAAAGTTTTAGGTGCCTTTTAAGAAAGTACAACTTATAAGGTGTTTCAAAATCATTAACTAGTCGTAAGCTCTTTTTATACTTGATGCTTGTTTCATATACCTTAGACTGACGAACCCTCTTAGAAGTCAAACCGATTTTGTGGAGAAAGAAGATTTACTCGTATT
Source organism: Macrophya alboannulata (assembly GCA_949628255.1). Lineage (NCBI taxonomy): Eukaryota > Metazoa > Arthropoda > Insecta > Hymenoptera > Tenthredinidae > Macrophya > Macrophya alboannulata. The sequence continues at coordinate 29,762,286 of OX451207.1, read as the reverse complement.
TTTTTTTTTTTTTTTAAATGATCCAAGAAGTTCTAAAGAACTTGAAATTATTGAATCAACCTTCCCCACTCAAAACGTTTCTTATGCGCATCACAACTGATTTTCGAACAGGTTTGTGATGTGCTGTAAGCACTAATGGATTAGATGATTAGAGAAAAATGGCACGTTGAGTAATCGTACTCGTACATCGGGTGGATGTAAAATTCTGCGTGAGGTTGCACTTGGATTTCTGAAACCAGTGAATCCAACCAGATAAATCTTCGCGTTTAGAGATTTCGGGAGAGCCAGGACACATTTGTCACCATGACGAGGGACCGGGTCGATCGTTTTCAAGGTCGCCGATTACTTCGACGGGATTAGCACAAGAAGGATACACAATATCCCAAATCCTCCAAAACTAAATCTATACTATACATAACCTTACTCGTTATAATTAATAACCTTACCTAAGTGTCTCACGCTCTATGAAACCAGACAAAGAAGGACACTTACTATTTTCCCCGCATCACAAACCAAGACATGTTTACACACTGATCAAATGGGCACGAGCTGAAAGCCTATTATCTCCTTCGCGGGCACAAGATATATCTTCCCATATACTTTGGGTGAAATGGCATAGAAGACTGACTGTAAAAAGCTTTTATGTAATGTGAGACACTCGCTGAGGATATCACGAGGTTTGATTTACTTGTATTTGACTTTTGAAGAACACAAAGTGTAATAAGAAGTCAAAATGTAATAAGCTTCCACGTAATGCAAGGCAATTGCTTAGCATATCAGGAGCTTTTGTTTACTGGGACCTGATTGCTGTGGAACAAAAAGTGTAAAAAGAAGAAATATGAAAAGCATTTATATCATATGCTGTGCAAGACAAGGTGTAGGAAGTCTAAGTGTAAAAAGCTTTTACGTAATGCAAGACAATTACTCAGGATATCAGAGGCTTTTATTTTCTAGTCTCGGATTGCTGTGGAAGACAAAGTGTGAAACGAAGAAATACTCACCACTTTTATGTGATGTAATATCGGAGACGCGATGTAAGATGTCAAAGTGTAGAAAGCGTTCACGTAATGCAAGACAATTACTGAGTATATCGGAAGCTTTCATTAGCTCGTCTCTAATTGCTGTGAAACAGAAAAGGTAAGAAGAATACATACGGAAAGCTTTTGTGCGATGTAATATGGAAGACACGGTGTAAGATGTCAAAGTGTGAAGAGAACACAACGTGTAAAAATGATAAAGATGGAAAGCTTTTATATGATGTAATATGAAAGACAAGGTGTAAGATGTCAAAGTGTTGAAGGCTTTCATGTAATGCGATGTAATTACTCAGCATATCAGCATATCCTGAGCTTTTAGTTCCTAGTCTCTGATTATTCAGAAACACAAGGTGTGAAAAGACAAATTGTAAAGAGCTTTTATGTAATGTGATGTAGAACATAATTTTTGTGGAATTTCGTGACCCGAGACTGGTATTTTAGGAATTTTCGTCGGTGAAGGTCAATGAGGACTGATGCGTACTATTGCATTTCACGTTTCGGCTCGGGCCCAGCCAACCATCTCCAGGAAATTGTAACTATCCTAAGCGCTTAGATGTTCTTTCCCTGGCGGTCGTGTAGGAAGACTAAAACATAATAGGAAAAGTAGAACATAATGTGTGAGAAAGAAAAATGCGAAAAGCTTTCGTCTGCAATGCAATATGGAAGACAAGGTGTAAACGGGTAAATTTTCATAAGCTTTTATGTAATGTAAGATACGTGCACAGGATATCGCAAGCTTGTATTTACTATTATCTGAATATCATGACAGACATGGTCGAAAACGATTTGAATCCTGTTTTAATACCCCAAACGTCGGAATACTAAATTTTTTACAGTTGAGCTCCTTGATGATATTATCTGTCCTTCCGTTGGTTCCGGACTGTGAAAAATGATCCCCGGGGAACTTGGAAAGGCAGTAAATTTATCTGAAATTGTTTTTTTCACGGCTTTTCAGCAATTTTTAATAAACGTCTGAAGTAAATAAAGTGGGATTAGTTGTAAGTTTGAGTTTTATCGATACGTTTTAATGCTTATATATACCTATCTGAGCATCTGCACGCGAGCTACTTGAAAATATCCTGCCAAGAGAATGCCAATATTATCAAAGTTATATTAACTACCATTTTTAAGAGCAGATATTCGACTTTAGTTTAGATACGAGAATAGTTTAAATTCGGTTATAATACCAAGTCGTAAAAGCCGGATGAAATTTTTTTATTTATTGCTCTCTGTCCTTGAAGAATTCTAAAGGATCAAAATTTTCGGGGAATCAACTCTGCCTGGTGAATCCTGACGCGGATGGACGCCGGTCTTTTGTACCGTCGCGCCACACCGGGGTGCCGAAAACAAACCGGAAGTCGACCCCAAGGAGTGACGGACGACCCTGCTCAGCCAGATTTTCTTCTTTTTTTCTTCTATTCTATTTTTTTTCTCTCTTTTTTCCTTCGCCCTTTTTGCCACGACCGAGAAGTTTTTCATCGGTATCATTCGTCCGACGATCGACTTTTGTTTCCTAAACTTTTCGGATCTCGTTCTACATCGAAACCAACGAAGCACGTCCCTTGCGGGTATTGGAGACGTCTTCGTCTTCGGTAGGGACATAGTCTGAACTGATTGTCTATTGTTTTTCTTACGGATAAAAGACTGCGCCTATTCGAGGATCAGATAAACGCACAGGACTCGCGAAGGTAGGTAAGGAGAAAATGAAAAAAATGTTACATTGATTTTGTAGAAAATAATTCGAAAGAAGGAGATCGGAGGAGAACAATCAGGTCAATCAAAGCGGCTGACCTCGATGGGCCAAAATCATCAAAATCCGTTGATCAGTTCTCAATATATCGTTGATTGAATTAATTTTTTCATAATATTCTTTTTTAATGAACTCGAAAACTACTGAACCGATCGAATCAAAAATCTAATCACTTTTAGGTTGGGAAGAACTGCATCGACTGGCATAAGGAAGGAAGGAATTCGTTAATTCGTTTCCGAGATATCGTCGGACAAAAATTGAACACACACACAGCCATCAATTTCAAAATGGTCTGAGGTGATTTTGTGGAATTTAAAACGTGTGGATTTGGTGAAGACTCGACTCTCCTTTTTTCTTAAACGGAAGGTTTAAGACTGAAGAATATATATCAACGTCCTTGCAGACAATAATTCAAGTTTCCTCACCTTCAGACGCATTCGAAAAGGCCCACCCTTTCGAAGAAAACTATTAATGGGGTGCTTAGGAGTTGAAGATTGAAGAAATGGTCTACTTAGAAACAAACATATTTTGATTTGGAAAAATCTAGAAACCATCGAAGTTCGAAGTAATGATTTGTTAAAGTTTGAATTAACGATCAATTGATCGAACTAACACTTGGAGTAATTTCCGCGAAAAAACGGCCATAAGCGGAATCAACGTTTTGAGAAAATCGCGTTTGAAAAAATTAAAAGTATATCAAGACTATTGGGCAAAAGAATTTAAACATATCCTCGAAGGAAAGTGCCACAATCCCTGACCGAACTGATCTGGTTCATACGACGCACGATACTACCAAAAATACTATCGATCTTGATTACGGTTACCAATTTTTTTTTTTTTTTTTTTTTAGACAGACTGATTCGAAGAATGAAATCCATAGGGCATTATATCTTCATCGTATATGCTATGAATATCAACATACTCGTGTTCTATTATTGTAAACTAATGTTTTTGTTTTTATCGAAAAAATCCTTTGCTTTGAGAAATTTTGACTTCTACGATGCAACGAATAGTTAAACTATTCAAATTCAAACATGACAGTGATTTCAAAAATATTGTATTCTAGTCAGACTGTTCTTGGACAGGAGAATAATAAAAAAGGAAATGTCTCCTGTAATATATTTCACGAATATAGACATCGGGGAATAAAGCAGTTGCTGATGCAGAGCAATGGACGTTACTATGTTACATTGCACATATCTGACTAGATAGGACTTCAGCTATTTTTCTCGGAGTACGAAAGGACTGATGAAAAAAACGAAAAAAAAAAAGAAAAAGAGAGAGAGACAGAGAAACAGGATTGAGAGTGAAAAAGGGATGAAAGCAAAAAATGAGAGGGGAAAGGAAAGAGTGAAAAAATAAACCCCAAAAAAAACATATAAAAAAACGGGTAAAGAAAGGCCCTCGGTGTATTAAACAGGCACGTGTATCCTAGGACATACTTCGACTACGCTTTTGTCTGTCGATCGGAGCTTTCTTGTCTCAACGACAACTTTCCTCAAAGGATACGATATCCCAGATTACACAGCCTCTCGTCTTAAGATAACCGAAGGTATCTCTTCTCTCTTCCGCCGATATATACTACACCTGGTACGTGATCGGGCTTCGAAATGGTCGGCAAACCAAATCGAACCTTGCTACTACTAGGTACAGAAATTTTCTACGAAGTGAAACCAGCTACATTTATACGAGCTTTGCCAGCTTTTACTACACTATTCCAGCTTATTTACCCAGCTGTTTTTCGACATTTATACGTAATAAAATGGTCCTTAATTTCATAATATTCGAATTTTAATTCTTCCATGGGCCAAAATGTCTCTATACAAGAAAATGTAACTGGAATCCCAGGTTCTTATCTGAATTCTAAGTATACTACCTCGAAAGCTTCCAAAATGTCCAATTTAAATAACAAACCATTTTTCGCATCTTGTTGCTAACGTTTTTTTCCTTCTGATCGCAGTATAGCTCAGAAAAATCTGAATCTTAATTGGCACACTTCTTGCCTATAGTGGTAAGTATTCCATGGAAATTGTACATAATTAAGCGGTATAATTTTCGGAGTTACAGCACATAAAATATAAATGAAGGATTGTCAAGTGAGCCACCTATTTTCATCATGATCGCAAATTCATAAAAAAATTTATTCCGACGATTAGCCTATATTCGAGGATTGTTTGGGAATTTTTTCAGATTTTTAGCACTGCTGGTACCCTAGATATGAGAGATGTGTGCAATTTTTCATTTTCTATATTTATTAGTTCTGCATGAGACAGGAACAATTATTAAAAATACATGAAAAACCTGTTTTTTCTTCAGCTTTTCAATAAAAATATTTTCAAATTTTTTTATTTGAGAAAAAGTGTCGATGTTTAATCAGAAGTTTGATTCATCCATCTGGATGTAGGATATGGGTACCAGGAACGCATTCGTGAGTATTCGAGATTTTTAGAAAGAGTTCAAGACGCTCTAGTACGCAGGTTTTTAAAAAATCGTGAAAACACGTGTATTTCAAAGGGGAATATCCCCCCCTTCTGGTATTGGCCAATTTTTAAGATAGACGGCTGAAACTTGTTCCACATTGTTTTTGAATTATTTGGAGCTGATTTGGGGGGTGGCCCGGTAAAACGTCTGAGCCCCAAATAAGGACCACCCTAATATATATATATATATATATATATATATATATATATATATATATATATATATATATATATATATATATATATATTAGGGTGGTCCTTATTTTGGATATTTTTGATTTTTTTTCCACGATCCCCCTAAATCGGTTCTAAATAAATAAAAAGAAATTCCTGCCAAATTGGAGTTCGATATTTCAATTTTAACCTGGCCCCCCCGGCAGTCAAAGTTTTAAACGGGAAAATACGTGTATTTTAGACTGTCAATTGTTTGAACATTTTTCCAACCTAGTGAAAATGATTATAAAAATTCGAGATAAGGCACAAATATTCCTCATAGTATAAGGTATGATTGAAGTAGTATATCAAATTTTTACATCCGTAATTACTGGAGTTATGATCTATATGAATATCAATTTGATATTCATAAAAAAATGAATAAATAGAAGAAAAAAAATTTGATATACTTCTACAACTATACCTTATACTATGGGGAATATTTGTGCAGAATTTCAAATTTTTATATCAATTTTTACTAGGTTGGAAAAATGTTCAAACAATTGACAGTCTAAAATACACGTATTTTCCCGTTTAAAACTTTGACTGTCGGGGGGGCCAGGTTAAAATTGAAATATCGAGCTCCAATTTGGCAGGAATTTCTTTTCATTTATTTAGAACCGATTTAGGGGGATCGTGGAAAAAAAATCAAAAATATCCAAAATAAGGACCACCCTAATATATATATATATATATATATATATATATATATATATATATATATATATATATATATATATATATATATATATATATATATATATATATATATATATATATATATATATATATATATATATATATATATATATATATATATATATATATATATATATATATATATATATATATATATATATATATATATATATATATATATATATATATATATATATATATATATATATATATATATATATATATATATATATATATGTATATATGATGGATTCCACGCGGAGCGGACCAAAAAAAGACCTCGATGTCACGGATTTTCCTCATTTTTGCATGTGCTTTAGTACCTTCTGATTTAGCAATTTTCATGTATATAGGACACATGTAGCTTTTTTTGCCTTTGGTGTACGAGCTGTTCCAGTTCTTGATTTCTTACGCTCCTTGATGTCTTTGGAGGCAAATATCTCCGAAACGGTACGTCGAAGGTAAAAAGTATCATAGTGGTGATTTGTAGCATTTTTTACGCTCTTTTACCTCGACCCATGATCCTGCCCGTGACTATCGGAGAACATGTTGAAAAATCATTTTTCAAGCAAAAACTCAATTTTTATCCACTTACGTCATTTTTAGGATTTTTCTCATATTTTTTTCTGAAAAGCTCGAAAAATTTCCCATCGAATTACGGTTAGTCCGGAATGGGACACGGCTTCGTTTGAGAGCTACAATTTTTGTTCGAAGGCAAGATGAACGACTTGTATATTATTGTTTACGTTTTGTAATTCGCACATGTGAGAGTATGCATATGCGAAGTATTTTCTAAGGAAAGCAATAACTCAGTTTTGTCAATCTTAAAATAGTGTCTATAATATCTTTATTTATGAAAAAACAACGAGTCGTTCATCTTGCCTTCGAACAAAAATTGTAGCTCCCAGACGAAGCCGTATCCCATTCCGGACTAACCGTAATTCGACGGGAAATTTTCCGAGCTTTTCAGAAAAAAATACGAGAAAAATCCTAAAAATGACATAAGTGGATAAAAATTAAGTTTTTGCTTGAAAAATGATTTTTTAACATGTTCTCCGATAGTCACGGGCAGGATCATGGGCTGAGGTGAAAGAGCGTAAAAAATGCTACAAATTACCACTCTAATACTTTTTACCTTCGACGTACCGTTTCTGAGATATTTGCCTCCAAAGACATCAAGGAGCGTAAGAAATCAAAAACTGGAACAGCTCGTACACCAAAGGCAAAAGAAGCTACATGTGTCCTATATACATGAAAATTGCTCATTTAGAAGGTACTAAAGGACATGCAAAAATTAGAAAAATCCGTGACATCGAGGTCTTTTTTTGGTCCGCTCCGCGTGGAATCCATCATATACCTCTATAATATCATTCTTAATTTCTACTATAACTACAGTCTTCCTCCGATCTCTGACCCGCAAAAAATGTTTGAAAAGCAGTTAAAGAAACAAAAATAAAATACTTTTTCTTCAGTTTGGTACTGCAGCTGAAGCAGATAGTGGATATTATAGTTAGTTGCATAATATTAAATTGAAAATGACATGATACTTAGAAGCGAGGGTATAAAGTGATATAAATCACAAGCTCTCATCTCTTTACGCCGTTAATATAACAGCTTGAAGTGTATGCAAATAGCAAATAGCTGCAGGTACCAGGACAAAGATAACTAAGAGGGTGAAGGCCTCGACCTGCATCCCTCTGCAGATTTCGTCGTCCACGTCACTGATGAGGGAAAAAATTCTCCTTGACTTTTATTTACCGACTTACTTCATCATTTTATACAATATTGTCGATGAATATCTGGCGTTTTCATCAAAAGAAGAATATTCTATCTGCCTCGAGGTATAGGGAGAGATTTTATTTGCATAAAAATATGAGCTTTTTAGATAACAAAAAAGGACAGAAAAAAAATGTCAAAGCTCTGGGTATCTGTATTTGTTTTTTTCTTTTTTTCATTATCTGCTTTCTTGTACAAAATTTTGTAAGATACGTTTTCTAGATAATGAAGGAAGCTTCACTTCTTTTTTTCCTATTCTTTCGTTTATTATTAAATTACCTGCAACGCTTGGTGAGCAAGAGCGCGATAAATTTGATACAGAATTTTTATTCACCTGGCTACTTAATTCCTTGAATTTTGTAATATTCCCATCTTATAATATAGAGTAGTGAGTATATTTGTATATACTTGTATATTTATAATAAAAGAAAATAACAATTGTAACACTTTGTCATGACGGTGGTATTATTAAGCTCGTTGTCTACCTTGAGAATGGCAAATTGCCGGATGTACAAAGTCCTGGAGAGAGAAAATATTCCACAGTTCTCTGTACGCGATAGTTAACTACCTGTACCAGCTACAGCGACACCTCGGCAAAGTTACAAAATGAAACCATTAAGCTTATGCAGCAATAAGAATTCTTCGCATTAAACAAACGAGCTCAAAAGCACATCCTTTAGTTCAGGGCTTACGTGCACCTTGAAATTCATTTTTTAGTCATCTTCTTGGTAATTTTTTGTTTTTAGCTTTTTTTTCGTTCTTTTTTTTCTATCAGCCTGTTCTTTTCTAAACATTTTCCCGCTAATTAACTTTTCTCGTATGCCGTACAGGATTACATGGAAACCATTGCACCTATGAGATTTAGGTTTGGCATAATTATTCAATACGCATTTCCGCACTGTGGGAACTACGGGTATTGAAATTGGCCAAGATAATTTTTTACGCTGGAAAATAAATTTATACTTTTCTTGGACAAAGACTCATGGTGTTCATTACAGGCCGTGTGTTATCTGAGAGACTTATTCTACATTACTAGCGACGATAGACAGACAGACAGACATTTGTTCAGAAAGATGAGCAATTAGTATGATAGTGGTTTCAGAAAGTCGGCTACATCATCCGTAGGTAGTCATTTTAGTGACACATGGATCAAAAGTCCCTCATTTGGTGCCTGTGAAGCGTGTAGAAAGTGGCTCGTTTCATAGGGGAATAAGTTGCGCATGCGTGGATCGTTTTCTTTCATCCGGTAGTTACCTTTTTACACGCCTTTGTTACTTTTCCGCACGCTATTTTAACGCTTCAGTTAATTTTTTCACATACCTGCTTCACAAGCACCAAGAGGGACTTTTGATGCACTTTTTACAAAAAGTAATATGTGAAACTCGTTGCGACAAGGCGGATTCTTGACAAAGAGGGTGAAGTTGGCAGACCTCGGTTGCGGCTCGTGGTGCGCACTCGCCTCCGCCTCGTGTGCAGCCACCTTCATCACAACCTTCATGAAAAGCCCTACCGCTTTCTCGCACTTGTATCACGGAGTACAATTCTCCACCGAATACAATACTTTTGTTTCACTAAAATGACGAAAAGGTAAAATGACAAAAAATTAAATATGTAACATGAACTTAATGCAATTTCCGTAGTTCACGCGGTACATATACTGGTCTAAAATATTCACGGAAAAATTGATTTTCCTCGGATGATTGATGCCAGAATAGCTCTGTACAAATCAATTAATTACAAAGTTCGCCTATGAAAGTTGTAAAAGCTCGCTAATTGAGTTATTTTAATAAATCGGAACAGCATTTGGTAAATAAATAATGAGGGAAAAAACTAGTTCAAAGCCAAATCGGTCCCAGTCTCATTTTCTCTCTTTCTCTCTCTCTTTCTCTCTTTCATCATTTGATTATCCATTCCCAAACACGTAGGTCTACGAAAAAAAAAAGATAACTATGGACGACAATTATTTCCTTAATTTAAAAAGACGTAAAGAGAGTAAAGAAATATTTGAACCTGTTTAAACCGTGTGAAAAAGTCAGGAAACCGGTTGACCTGTGGGCCAACCCGAAAAAACTTCCTGTTATGTGTTAAATACGTTACAATAAATTGATACTATTGTGTTTATAATACATTAAAGAAGGTTATAAGTATAGTTAGTTTTCCGTATGTACATTTTATTCCGTCTGATTTTCAAAAATCGAGTTTTTGTCAAATGTCAACATTTCTAGGTTTTGCGGAGTTACATTTGATGTCAGAAAATATCGTTCAGTCTGTATGTTTATGGGCAAAATTTTTCATAGTTTTCAAACAATTTGACAGATTTGACATTGAGTAATTTGAAATCAACTCATGTCTGTCAAAAAAAAAAGAAATGTTTGTCGTGCAATATCTTTTAAACTAATCGGTCGATTTTGATGAATCTTGCGGCAATCGAAAGAGCTATCCAAGCCTCAACTTTGACTAAGTTTTGAGACTAATCGCACGAACAGTTTAGGAGTTAGGCGCTAAAAACATGAGAAATTTTTTTTTCAATTTTTACTCTTCGAATAACTTTGAAACTACTCGACCGATCGACTCCAAAATCTAATCAGATCTAAGTCTTGATGAACCCTTTCGATCGCCGCAAGATCCATTCCAATCGGACAATTCGTTCTAAAGATATCTTACGGCAGAAATTTGTTTACACACACATACGGACGTCCATCCAAAAATAGTCAGAATAGCTCCCTAGGAACCCAAAACGTCAATGAAAACTCGATTTTTGAAAATCGGACCAAAACCAATAAGTTCCTTTTTTGTTTGAAAATTTTCAATTTTCATAGCGGGAAGTCGAAAAAAAATTAAAAAAAAAATAATATAATTTATAATAATAACAATTTTTGTTTTCGAAATTTTACTCGCGAGATTTAAGGGTTTCAGACCACTGCGAATGCACAAGTGGTACAGGTTTCCTTACGTTTGGGGTATAGAAAAGTAAGTTGGCCCTTGGTCAAGTGACTCGTTAAACTTGGTGACTCTGGCTTTTGTCCAGGTGAAGTCCCACTTAAGAATAATTATCACAGGACTTGCCGGTCGTACTGCGGAGTTCACAAGTCGACTTTGTTAATTATAATGGCAAAGTGACCGCGAAACAGCCTCTTGCTCCTCTCTCGGGAATTTTCATCTTTTTTTTTTCGTTTCCAAAGCTCGCGGTTATCCGACGTTTATTCTCTTTTACTTTTTTCTTCCTCTCAATCTCATAATTTCGGCCTCTAAACTCTCGCTCTCTAAAGTCTCTCGACAGATTGATCACCCCCCTGCAGAATCAAATAAGTATACCTATGTATATGCAAAACGGTTCCTCAGCTATCTCTCTGATTATTTTCATTTATTTTGCCATCTAGTCCGCGAATTCGCAAGGATGTCGTCCGATTCAAATCTGACTTTAGTTAAACGAGTAAAACAGCTTTCAGAATACAATTTCTTCGTTTCATATAATCTTCTTTTACTCGGTTCAAATAGCGATAGAGTTTCTGTTAAAAGTAGCTGGCTATAGGTATATGGCAAAATATAACTGAATGCATAAGCGCGGAAGGGTCAAGGGTCGAAGGAGGATGAAAAAAGGAAGTATAGTCAATATAACTAAATGCATAAATAAATATACATGAAAATGTAAATGTAAATGCAAAATATGATGAAGATCGAGACGAAAAACTCAACCGCTCGTCCCGGGTTAGAAACAATAAATAAAAAGTAAACCATACATTTATGAAGAACCTAGGAGAGTCTACCCTCCGTTCTCTCTCAAACTCTATAACTCTCTCATTCTTCTTCTCTGGTATCCCATTGTGTATTCTAGACCTGTAGTGCAACGGACTATATATCTACGTATATGTAACAAGGTGCCAGACCAACATACCAATTAGCCAACGTTTTGCATGGAGAAGTTAGACACCCACTTCGTTGAAAGATATGTACACGTTCGTGCTCCTATTTTTCCCGATGAACTCGTAACCCCTTAGATACTATAATTATTACAGACATTTAAATTTTGCTGAGCGATTGCAGCTGGGAATAATAAAAAATTTCTCATTTTATTCGGTATAATAATTCTATATAATTATAATTTTGAGATATCATTTGTCGAAAGTTGGTTGAGGGTTAATTAGATTTCTTAATTAATTATAGCGACGTATGATTGAAAATCAATCGAAGATATACTCGATTTCGTTGTTCTAGAAGATATTAGCTCAAAGGGGACTAGAAAGGCGAATATTTGCTCATGTTTGATAATCGCTTGTAACACAAGCCTTAGAAGAATAAAGATGCACAGTTTTTCTTTTCCGAAGGTGTTTATCATAACATTTGGAATAGAAAAATATTTACAGTGAAAATTATTCCGGGATCGCGGTAATAGTGGCGCATTCAACATAAGGATGCAGATATATGTAACACAAAATCCAGTTTTACCATGATTCTAGAAGAATGAATAAAAATTCTGTTAATCCCCAGCAAGTTTTGCTCTCCTTAGGTTCTCCTCTGTCGATCAATCCTGAAAAATTTGATATCACGAAAAAATGTACAAAGTTACGTCAAAAAATCGAAATACTTAAAAAAAAATCGAGTTATTTGTTGTTATAAAATTTGAACCAAATTTTTTTTCCAACCGTTTTCAGATTCAATTAATGCATCACAATGTTTTTTAACACCAGGTAAAATTTCGAGTCGATATCTTCAACAGTTCTCGAGATATTGTGGCAAAACCACGGAAAAACACAGCATCGTTAAAATCAAGATTAAGGCTCGGTACAGCATTTCTGTCAGAACAGTCAAAAATTGTCTGTACTGAAGAATGTAGTCTAAATAATATTTTCAGTTCCATCAGCGGCCGCAAAGCGACACTCTACGTTTTTCGATCTCCTGTCCCCAATTTTGCGAATTTCTCACAAAAATTGATGGAGAAATATACCTAAAGGATCATATTATCGGAATACGTAGAACGAATTGAAAATCGATCATCTGAAATTTCAAGCCTTTCTAGTCCCCTTAAAATTGTTATTTTTTTTTATTGGATTCAATTATTCAGAATAAAAGTATTTTATATCAAAATTCACTAATCAGAAACAAGATATAATTGATAAATAATAAGAATTGGATACACTTGATATTTATTCTAATCAATTTTTAATTTTTAACTAAAAACTGCATTCTATTTTCTTTTTTATTTGTAGTTGTTTTTCAAAACTTCAAAAGATGAGGGGAATAGAAAAAAAAAGAAAACAAGAAAATACTGCCAATAATCTGTCAACGCGCACGCAGAGCCAGATCCGCAGTGCTTTAGATTGCTGATCGTGAGTGTATAGAGAGAGGAAATCAAGTTGGCAAGTTGTCAAAGGCTTTCCACAACCTTTTTTCCCTTTTTTTTTTCGTTTTTCGTTTTCTTTTTATCATTTCAAACGGTGCATCATCTTCTGACATCAATAACACGACGCGACATCTTTCCATCAAAACGTCGATAGGACTGGTAGATATCGTATTTAATAATTAAAACAAAAATAAAATGAAAAACGATGAACGACAAACGAAAGCAGATAATACCCGCACAGAAGTAATATTTTGGAGCTCTTCAGTTTATAAAGAAGAGAAAGTTGAAGCTGAAAAAAAAAAGTAAAAAACTTTCGAGGTAAAATGAGACCAAAAAAAAAAAATTAAAATCGGTGCTGTTTGTCGCGAAATTCTGTATTCAGTCTGAGTCGTTGTGTCTGAGAGGTTCGCTGTTTTTGTCTCTTTGTCTTCGTTTTTTTTTTTTATCAGAGTGATGCCTATAAAAATAGAAACAGCTATAAAAAACAAACAAAAGAAAACAGAGAAAAAAAAAAAAAACAGATTCAACATCCGACGAGTAACGTAGAACGAACAGAATCACGCGGTACAAAAGAATCCAGTTTCTTACACGCCATCAAACGCAATCGAGAAGTCGAGAGGATCTAGCGATATTTCTGCAGATTTTTATACATATTGTAACCGCTCGTGACATGCACATACGTGCTTCAGAAAGACTGACTGTTTAACACATTGAAACTTGAACCCGTGAAATTTTGTCAAAAATTATACTTCGATTTTAGTGTCTTAATTAGACCATGCTATATCATGCCTACGGCTTATCGGCTACAAAATAATTTAGCGAAAAACTCCAAAATGGTGATCAGAAATGATATTAAATGGATTTATGCGATGATTAACGATGAATAGGTTCGTTCGAGCAGGTGAAATTCACCGAAAAGGAGAACAATTAATTTTTTTATGCATCGTAAAGTGTAGACATGTCGTTTAGTTCGTTTAATATCAAAGCCTACGCACATTAATGACGCAAAAACGATTCAGCTAGTTTCGATCAGTCAACATAGTATGGCTCGAAGCTTTGATATACAGGATGAGTCATGTCAACGTTCCAGCCCCAGTTGCTATTAAAACATCATTCATGGAAAAATAAAACGTGGGATCCCGTCAAAGTTCGATTTACAGGATTAAAGCATGCACAGTCTGAAAGTTACATTTGATTTTTCAGCCCCTATATATAGTTATTTGATTAGCCGAAAAACTGCATTTTAGCATAGCCAAGCCTCGCCCATTTTGGAATTTTGACGAGACTTACCGCGTGTATCTACTGACAAATATTTAATTTGTAGCCAAGACAATGCTTTCTTCTATAGTTTGTTCATTGTATTTTCGAAATGGCTGCATTCGCTGGCTTCCACAAATTTCGCGGATAATGGCGGCCACCTGACGAGCAATGCCGACCAATATTCCAATCCGATTATTCAGATGTTGAAAAGAATATTCAATGCGTGTAGCAGCTAGCAAAATGATTGTAATCTTTTTGAAAGATATGTATGTTCAGACAGCCGTCACGAGCATATCCTAAAAAATAAAATAATTTTCGAAGTACGGTGATTCTAACCTAATTCTAACCCGCTACAGCAGCGCCGCGACGTTGAACTAACGTCAACTGGATGCTGTTGTATACCTACTGACCGAAACTGACCCAAAAAACAATTTATCTGAAAAAACATTGTGAAACATTATCATGAGAAAAGTTGAACGTTGTCGTTTGATCTAATTAAGCGGATATTAATAAAGACGCCCATCGTCTGAAAAACGCGGGGAGCCAAAACTCCTGCATCACTGATTGATCGGAATGAAATTTTGAGCATCCTTTGCAGAAAGTAAGGCGATTTTTTACTTTTCCAAAATTTGAGGACTTTTCAAAATTTCGAATGTTTTTTTTTCGGAATTCTGAAAAAGTAAAAAGTTGTTCCACTTTCTGCAAAGATAATACATCGATCCTCAAAATTTCATTCCGATCGGTCAAGTCATGTAGGAGTTTTAGCTCCCCGCGTTTTCCAGGCGATGATCGTCTTTGATGGTACATACCTTAACGCTAAATTGACCCTTGCTTCGATTTCTCATTATTAATTAGGCATATAGATTTACAGAAAATTGATGTAAATTATACATTTATTGACGAATTTTCTTTACAAGAAAAACTCATGAAAATTACAATTGCATATAAATTCCGCCGAACTAGGATTATTGGGAAAAAAATTACCGTTTCAAATGGCGGTCATTTAGTAAAGAAAAAAAAAATTGATAACTAATTTTATGTGCTTATATGACCACTATTTGGAGAGTAAAGATTTTCACACAATAATCCTAGTTCATCGGATAGCCTGCACTAGCATCCTAAAAAACTTCTGCAAATTTTATACCGACGAGACCAACCCGATGGTGTCGACAGATTCTCTAAGCGATTTCTCTCAATATCCTTGCATTAAAAAACAAAAAAAAAAACAAAAAAATCGATAATTCAGAAAATGCGCACTAAGAGTTGATAAAAAAATCTTGCGCCAACTTGTCTTTATGGTTTTTCGTTTAGCAGAAAAGCCAGCCGGATTCAGCACGATCAGGTACGACGGCACAGTATTTTTTTGCCAGATTTTTCCCTGACGTATATCCCAAATAATGAAATTAGCGAGTCCCGTTTTGAAACCGGAAGTAGGATTAGGCTGAAAAGCTTATCGGCACATCCTCGCGACAACAACGATATCCTGTGCAATTTTCATCCAAATCGGTTCGACGGTTCGACTGGAATCCTGATGACAAGAAATTGATGATCATATACATCAATTTTCGAAAATCCTTGCAAACTCTTCTTCGAATGGCAAAACATGCTTCCTAGATGGTCTTAGGCATTTTTTTTCAATCTAACCTTTTTTGCAATGGCAAATGTATACAGCACTCCGTTTATACCAACGATCATGCCTAATGAAGACGAAAAATATCATTATCTTTCGCATTTCCTGAAGGGTTAGAGGAGCACCCTTAGTATTTGACCAATCCTAATTATTATATACTAATATTGAGCGTATATACATATATGCTTATGCACAATGGCTGGTCTCTTCAATTATTGACCAACTTTAACACCTCTTCGAAGTTTCCAGTCCGTAGATACCTAAGTGCATAATACATTTACATATATGTATGTACATACGTATAACAAATCTCGAGGGGGAAAACCACAAGGCGCCTGAGACCTCGACTCAAGAATCCTTGCGACAACGAGGAGCTGCTGACTTCGTAATTACTGCGCCCCGATGCTGCTCGACTTTCAAACAGTAGTAAATGGTAAACAATAAAGTGCAGGGAATATGTTAAATTCAGTATCAAGGGGCCTTTAGTCCATACCTTGTTCGTAACGATCCACTAATTCGGATGGGGGGGCTCTGTTTCATTATTCAGGGGACCGGTTTTTTTTTTATTTTTATTTGCATTCATTTTACACTCCAAATTTTACTAGTTTTGTGAAAAAATAAATCGAATTGGATTTCCCGCTTTGCAGTATAATTGATCATTCAAAAATGCATTATAATTTTTTCAAACCACTGCAGACAAATATTCTATCGAATCAATTTTTTCAAAAGCTGGTTACTAGTATTTTGAGACATTATTCAAAATTTTTTGAAATCTTATGATCTTCCATAGTTCCATAGATTGGGGGCCGGATTGACGTTCGGAATTTCAACAGTTTCGAACGGTCAAAATTGCGAATTCATTTCAGACGATTTCGAATTTTCAGAAACGTTAAACTTCAGGATATTAAAATTCGGAAAAATCGGAATGTGGACAGTTCAAAACTCAGAAAGTCCAAAACTGTGGAATTCCGAAAATTCAAAAATTAAATGGAGGGCACGAAGCTCCATACGTGCATGTCAAGTTTCGGAGCTTTAGCCTTTCGGGTCTTTTTGAGACATTCTAATGGGCTTTGGTATACAGACTTTTGACAGTCAATAAAAATTGTAGGAATATTTCGGGATTTTCCCGACGCATGATTCCGAAAGAACCACCGAACCAATTTGAATAAAATTTGGACAGGATATTGTTTTTGTCGCGAAGACGTGCCAACAAGGTTTTTGAACTTAATCCCACTTCCAGCTTTAAGACGGCAGTCGATTTCGTTATTTCAGTTATTCCACCATCAAAGAAAACATCGGGTCGCAAAACACTGTGCGATCGTGCCTCATGCAAAAATACGAAGCTTGTTGGCAAAATGTGTTTCGTACTCACGACAATAGAAATTACCTTTAAATATTATTAGTTTTCCCGAAAATGACATCGTTTTAAAATATTCCCTCAAATTTTCAAAAAGTACCATACGAAAACCACTTTTTCTTCGTTTGATTCAATCTATGCAAAGCGAAGTTAATAAAATGTCAAAAAAATTCTAAATGTGTCTCAAAACGCATGTAGTCAGGTGTAAATAATCTGACTCGATAGAATATTTTTTCAAAACATGGCATTGATTTAGATAACAATTATTTCGAATATTTTGAATAACACGTTTTGAAAAAAGTATAATTACATTTATTATGGTATAGATATTTCATAATATTAAATACAAAAACTCAATTTTCCCTTCGCCTGCTAATTCCCTATTCTAAGTTATTATAAATTTAATTTTCCCCTATCCAAACGAATTAAGGCTTCTGATCTGCTCACACGGTAAAAGTAGCCGAGATCAATTTAACGCTACAACAAACTCAATGCAGCTTTAATTTCATAATTATTAAGCACATTACCTTGCATATGAGAACCAAAAAATTATTTAAATATAAATATTAATTCGTTGATTTATTAATTGAGTGGTCACAGGACTATCGAAGCTTCGAAAAATCGATTTTTGGTCGGATTGGGTTGTTTAAAAACCAAATTATCATCGAAACACTACTTTTTACAGTTTATTGTGGATGTTCTTACAAGTATTTGAAAAACAAAGTTATCAATATGTTGAAAATTATGGAAGTTTAATCAGTGCTGAAAATTGTCTTGCTCAGCGAGCAACTGGAGTCTGGAGTGGAAATGGTCTCAGATGAACTAATCATCTGAAAGCCAAATAATTTGAGGTGAGTAAATTATACTTCCAAAACTACAACATGGAACATTTCGGGGGAATTCGGAAGATGATTTCAAAAGTTAGACATGAATTCATTTTTTTTTTTTTTAACATATTTACGGTTAAAAATGGTCTTCAATATTTTTTTTCCAGTCTTAACCTTTCGTTGTCATACTTCCGAAAAGTTACGCGCTTGTGACATTGTTGGGTCAAAATGACCCAACTGATCTTCAAATCGCTGTCGTGTGAATACTATCTGTCCGAATAAGACCAAAAAATTATGGGACATACTTTGGACATTGTCAAATATGCAGCAACAGTTGTTATACAAGAAATCAAATAATAACATGTCCGGAAAAAATCTCCGTCATGGGGCAAGTAACGATAGATATGTGATTCCGAAGTTGGGTGCCAGGTCAATTTGATCCAGGGTGACAGGGAAGAGTTAAAATCATTCAATGTTCTTGGGGGGTTCCATGTTCTAGAGTAAGGTATTCTACAAATTTGATTCAAATTTAAAGTAAAAATAATCATCCGTTCATGAGTTGATATGTTCACCGTGTACGAAAATGTAGTTTTGAGATGACCGGCTTCAAAGTTCAAACAACTTTTTTCTCTATCATACGACTTAGAAAATTTCCAAACCTCTTTCACGCGATTTCTGGTCCATAAAGAGCTTCATCAGCTGCGAGATCTCGTTCGTCCTGTTCTTCTTTCCTTCTTCTATTTCTCGTTTTAGCCTATTTTGTCCCCTCGTTTTGATATTACTCGACTGTGCACTCAGTTACGTTCGGCGCTATAACTTCCGTAATTTTTCGAATATTTCTTGTTTAATTAACTGTGAAATGAAAACTCAGAGTATTCCAAATAAATTTTTCCATTTTTGACGAAAGAGAAGCCAAAAAATTGGATTCTGTGAGTAGAAAATTTAATGACAAGAAACAAAAAAATGCGATAAGGGTAAAAGGTTAATTTTTCTAGTTCCAGCACGAAAACTACTCGATTCATTAATTCCAAAATGTAACCAATTTAAATTAGAGCAAATTCTATCGGTCGAGACCAAAATCGTAAAAATCCGGTAATGGGATGTCGAGATATCGTTAATCACAATTTTTCTCTTCAAAATTTTATTTTTTAGATAACTCAAAAACTACTAGGCCGACCAAATCCAAAATCTAATCAGTTCTAAGCTGCAAAGGCCTGCATCGATGGATATATAGGAGGATTAGATCCGTTCACTCGCTTGCTTTTTTTTTTACCTGTAACTCAAAAAAGTGTGTTCTGTGTCGTTCGAAAAAATACTGTGTAGGCTAGACGAACATTCGTTCTAGTAAACTCTGCAATACCAATAAAAATCCTGCAGATCGTGATATACTTTCGCGGATTATTTACCAGTCAAACAAAATTACTCTTCATCTCCTGGTAAATCACGTTTCGCAAACACGAAACAAAAAATTGAGCACTTAATTAATCGCATTGTATATCCCCAAACAAGTCTAAAATTTCAAAATAAATCCAGCTATTTTTTGACTAAAAACTCGAACGAGTTCATTCCAAGAACGTGGACTTTTCGCTACTGAAATTATAAAACAATTTACGGATTATCATCCGTGACGTTGTGTATAAAAAAAATTTTGAAATGGCAGGGTCAAATTTGCCGAAGATTTTTCAACCCCCTGCCAATGGACCGGGGATCGATTCACCTTTCTCTCCGTAGAAACTGAAGAAGTAACCCCCTCGGGGCAATAGGTGTACCTGGCCACAATCCACGCCACCTGAAAGGCCAATTGGTCGTAACGAATAAACTAGAAACCTAATCGGGCTTGGGCATCAGTGAAATTCTCGCAGATTGAGCAATTTAGAAAATCGCGGAAACCATAGATAAAGGAATATACGTATTATGCATGCACACCCAGTGTATAGTTTGATATCTAGTATTAAATACAAACAGAGAACATATCGGAGTATCGATCAGCGGACGAATCCAATTC
This sequence comes from Macrophya alboannulata, assembly GCA_949628255.1. Classification (NCBI taxonomy): domain Eukaryota; kingdom Metazoa; phylum Arthropoda; class Insecta; order Hymenoptera; family Tenthredinidae; genus Macrophya; species Macrophya alboannulata. The sequence goes on along the minus strand of OX451207.1, from coordinate 29,741,911 downwards.
CTCCAGAGACTGAAAATATTTTTTATATATTTTTTTATTTATCTGGGCATTAATTTTTCGCAAAAGTATCGCTGTGAAAAAGTTGTACAACTCGTTGGAAAATACCGTATTTTTTGCTGATCAAACTTTTGGGTGGACTTAACCGGTTCATAGATAAACCATAACATGGGATACGTTAAAAAAAACAAAACAATGTAAACTTTTTCCTTTGATAAGATCATCCCTTTGAAAGAGAAAAGAACTTAATGTCATATCCAAGTTATCGGCAAGAATCTTTCGAGTCATTAATTAATGAGACAAAAGTCCAAATTATCTTCCTTTGTTTCCATACAAAAATTTGAGGAAATTTGAGGTAAAACTGTAAAACCTGCGAAGATAAAGCCGTCTAATTTTGCAGAGTAAAAAAATAGAGCTGATGGAAATGGCTGGTTTAGAAAGAAACGAATAGCAGGAAAGGAAGTTGGCGAGGGAAGGCGAGGGGGGTTAGAAAAAGGGGCACGCACCAAGGGATCGCTTACGCGTGAAATATGCCTCTAACCCTAACCTACGCAACATCAAAGCAGGTTCAAAACGGAGGCTCATTGTAGGTAATGGAAGAAGGTGGGGTGTTTGTTGCCCAGCCGGGGATTCCAAAGGGTTTCTTATTCACGGAGGGGTGAAAAATAATCAACAAGGCTCTTTTATAAAGTGACTACCGTGCAGAAGGAAAGCACAAAGCGCACTAATTACTTTACACGATGCGAAAATAGCTTTGCTGTTATAACAACCGCCTCCCCCCACCCACACGTCCATCCTCCGCGTACCCTAAATCGATGTCAAACGCGGGTGAAGGAAAATAATATCCGGCAATAATCTTGACGGTCTTCTTTTCCCAGGCTTCAGTCTATTTTCGCGATCCCCGAATCCTATTTTTGACGATCTCAACAACTGGCTTCAAATTCAGATTTATAGATATTTGAAAAATGGAAGAGTCTTCGAGGTGGTAAACTAGCGCCACTAGATGTTAATTTATCGAACTACACTTGCAGGACCGAGTTCACATAAACTTATATGGCGCTATTGAATAAGAAATCCAAATTCTAGCTTTATTATCAGTGATTTGTCAGGTCATATTTGAAAATACTAAAATTGACAATCCCTTTTATCAATATGTTTTTTGTGTTTGATATAACTTCCGACATTTTCACCATCTATAGGTCCTGACATGGCGCCCGATATCGGCTACGAATTTTCATCCTCTCAATTCTCAGAACTCAGACTACTTTTAAACTTGAGATTGTGATTGAACTATTCCTACCATAATGTTGTTGCGTGTGAAATAGTCCTCGGTACCCTGCGAGTGCGAGAAATCATTATATCGCCGAAATGTGATTCGAGTCGTCGGACGCGGTGGCCATGTTTATTGTGTCAGTGCATATCGACGGCAGTATGGAATAACGTGCTATCTCAAATTATGCCAGAAAAACGTGCTATCTCAAATTGTGCCAGAAGAACGTGATATCTCAAAATGTGCCAGAAGAACGTGCTATCTAAAATTGTGAAAGAAGAACGTGCTATCTCGATCAGGGACCATATTTTCATTGATACGGCACTGGAATTTGGGGTGCCTGGAGAATTCAAGTACTATTTTTTAATAGATTAATCAATTGTTCCAATCATTTTCTCATTTATTTAGCTTCTATAATACAGAAACATAAAATTTGAGATAAGTTTGAATGAACAAAATTTTTCAAATTTCTCACATCCGTTATTCACTTTAGATTTTCAGAACGGTCACGACGTTCAGTTTTTTGTAAGATTGTTGAAAGCTTCATTAAAACATTAATTTGGCCGTTTCGAAGATCCAATGTGAATAACATACATAAGAAATAAAAAAAAAAAAAAATTGCATTCAAACTTATCTTCAATTTTCTGTTTCTGTATTATAGGAGATGACTAAACGAGAAAATAATTGAAACAATTGATCAATCTTTTAAAAAGGAGTGTTTTGTTTACTCCAGGCAACCCAAATTCCAGTGCCGTATCAATGAAAATATGGTCCCTGATCGAGATAGCACGTTTTTCTTTCACAATTTGAGGTAGCACGTTCTTCTGGCATATTTTGAGATAGCACGTTCTTCTGGCACAATTTGAGATAGCACGTTCTTCTAGCACAATTTAAGATAGCACGTTCTTCTGGCAAAATTTGAGATAGCACGTTTTTTTTGGCAGAATTTGAGATAGCACGTTTTTCTGGCATAATTTGAGATAGCACGTTATTCCATACTGCTGTCGATAATATAATATATATTAGAGTGGTCGTTAAAATTAAAAATTTCTGAGCCATCCCCCTAATCAACTTCAAATAAATAAAAACTAATCTTGTAATTTTTTCAGAATTTTATTTCAACATTTAACCCTTGACCACAGAGGGTGAACTTTTCCATTTAAAATGCACGGGGTTTCGCGGTCTTTCCAGTTATTATTTTATTGTAGGACTAATGATAGGCCTAAAAATTTAAAATTCTCACAAATTGGTCTACTGGAATGCTGCTGCGTGGAAAAAAAATTGCCGCCTCCCTACCATCAAAATTTTGTATGGGTTATCCCATGCCAATATAATGATTTTTTTTTTCAATTTCATCGAATACTGCTCAAAAACATTGAAAAAATATGTATTCCGATGTTTTTCGGTTTCTTCACATTTTGCATTTTATCATTATATTGACATGGAATAGCCCATACAAAATTTTAATGGCAGGGGGGGGTGGCAATTTTTTTGCACACAGCAGGATTCTAGTAGACCAATTTGTAAGAATTTCAAATTTTTAGGGCCATCGTTAGTCCTGTAATGAAATAATAACTCCAATGTCCGCAAAACCCCGTGCATTTTAAATGGAAAAGTTCATCCTCAGTGGTCAAGGGTTAAATGTCGAAATAAAATTCTGAAAAAATGACACGATTTGTGTTTATTCATTTGGAGTTGATTTGGGAGGCGGCCCGAAACTTTTTGTTATTAACGACCTCCCTAATGTATACATCCGTGTGTCAGCTGTTATGACAAGATTTTATTAATATTTTATTACAATTTCAGGCTCATCATTGTGGCCAACATTTGTGTAATCCAAGTAACCATTCACACGTAAAACAGATTCTCGAAATTTCTCTATATTCTTGATAATTTATGGGATGAAAATCATTTATAGGCATGAGTTCAGATGACCGGTTGACCTGTGGGCCAACCCTGAAACTTTCCGCTATGTGTTAAATACGTTACAATAAATTGATACTATTGTGTTTATAATACATTGAGAAAGGTTATAAGTATACTTAGTTTTCCGTATATAAATTTTTTCCCGTATGATTTTTAATCAAAAATCGAGTTTTTTCAAATGTCAACATTTCTAGGTTTTGGGGAGTTATATCTAATGTCAAAAGATATCGTTCAGTCTCAATTACATTCAAGTCACCTTTTCCATCGCCGCAAGAATCATTCAAATCGGTTAATTCGTTCCAAAGGTTTAATACGACAAAAAAAAGAAATTTTTGTCGTACAATATCTTTTAAACTAATCGTTCGATTTTGATGAATCTTGCGACAATCGAAAAGGCTATCCAAGACTTAAATCTGATTAAGTTTTGAGACTCATCGCACGAACAGTTTAGGAGATATGCACTAAAAACATGAAATTTTTTTTTTTTTTTAATTTTTATTTTTCGAATAACTTTGGAACTACTCAACCGATTGACTCCAACATCTAATCAGATCTAAGTCTTGATGAACCCTTTCGATCGCTATAAGAACCATTCCAATCGGTCAATTCGTTCTAAAGATATCGTACGACAAAAATTTGTTCACACACACACACACATACACATACGGACGTCCATCCAAAACTGTCAGAATGGCTTCCTAGGACCCCAAAAAGTCGACATCTGATGAAAACTCGGTTTTCGAAAATCGGACCGAAACCAATAACTTCCCTTCTTTTATGAGAATTTTCAATTTTCATAGCGGGAAGTTAAAAAGACCGCAGACAGAGTCCTTATCAACTTTTCTATTATTATAAATATATATGAATGCGTCTCAATTTTTAAAATGAGAATTTCTGGATAGCTATACATATATACTTGGCAGTAAATTAAGTGCAAAACCTTTCAAGTACTACCGAAATGATCTATACTGCCCCGAGCACGAAACTGCTTTCAAACTTTTTAAGGCTCGCGTAAAAATTACATTACCTATTTTCCCCCTACAAAACAGTAAATTTATTTTTTTGAAAGTTACAAAAAAAAGGAGTAAAAAAAAACAACGTTCTCCACGTCACACTAATGAAATACTACCCCCAAGTTCATGATCATTATTATTACTGGTTAATCTATTCATGGATTTTAAAATCTGCTTCTTGTTTTTTTTTTTTTTTTCTATCTTCCGGTTTTTCTGTTATTTGCTTTTATTCTGGCCTTCCAATTTGAATATGCGACTTATTTTTGATTTTATATTGTTGACACGAGAATTGTTATCGCGATTTAACAAGAGACGCAATGATAAATATTAGTTTTGATAAATTGAGTTGCGGAATCGAGTTTAAATACTGTCAGACTGATTACTGCAGCACATGGCGGGGAAAGTTGAACGTAATTAATTTCGTACTGAATTTAAGCCTTCGCAGAGCAATACAAGCCGTTAAAGCTGAAGGCTTGAATTTGGTGACGCTCCGTACTCCGCTGATAGTATAAGCCTCGAAGGGATATTTCATATATTCATATGAAAGTTTACATTCTGGAAGAGGATGATTTTTTTTTGTTAATTTTTTTTTTTTTGTATTTTTTTGCGTATAATTATAAAATATAAAATTATTACACGTATGCAGATGATGATGGAAAATGTAAAAAATAACGAATAAGAATCGGAGGGGAATAAGAAGAAGAAGTGGAAGAGAAAAATGCGTTACAAATTACGTGGAAGAAAATTTCTAATATATCAAAAGGTTCAGGGTAGCCGGTAGACTATACAACCGTCTGATTTGTGGCCATTTTTATTGCGAAAAATTTCATATGGAGGAATTTAAATTTGTTTCCATTCTTTATACAGCCGCCGTGGTCTATAGGTACCTTAAGAGAAGAGGGCTTTGTGTTTTATGGCATTGAGTATAGAACTACCCGCGCCGGATGCACTGACGTCGTACGTCTCGCTTTCGTCGACGTCTTCTATATCCTTTGAAAAAGTTTTCAATTCAAATCCCAACCATCGCGCCTACGGTGGACAAAGAATAAACCACAAAAGAATATCCGCAGTCCGACGGATTTATAATTATACCAAAAAATAACAAAAAAAAATTGACTTGTTTTTGTTTATGATTCCAAAAATCTAAACATAGTCGCTCTTTTTTTAACCCCTTAATTTTTCATTCCTCAACATTCTGTTTAAAAAAAAAGAAAAAGAAGAAAAGGAGAATTTATTATAATAAACGATCAGGGGGCTTATTCTGTAACTTTAACGGCAGAAATAACTACAAATTAACACCGAAATCATGAAAAACAATTGGCGACTGCCAATGGGTTTCTTCGAATGTAGAGCGTGAATGTGACATTGTTGTAATGCAGTTATTTTGCAGTTATGGTAACGGCGGAGTAACAGAATAAGCCCCCGGATCTCCACCTTCTTAGGTCCAGAAATGGACATCTGTATGTGGCTGATCAATTTTTCGTCCAACGATATCTCAAGAACGAATAAACGAATTTCAGTCTTTCTTGTATCAATCGATACGTTTTTCCATACCTTGAAACTGATTCCATTTTGGATTTGATAAGCCAAGTAGTTCTCGAGTTATTCAAGAAACAAAATGTTGAAGAAATAAATTTTGATTGATGATATCTCAGGAACCGATTACCGGATTTTGACGATTTTGGTCTCAATCGATAGGATTTGCTCTAACTTGAGTCTGGTCAAATTTTAAAGTTAATCCATGCACTAGTTTTTTTGTTGGACAGCAAAAAATCAACTTTTCGCTTTTTTTCTTTTAATTATACTTTTCACACACAGAATACCGTTTTTGAGCTTAAAAAATCCGGGCAAGATGTTTTACAGCTAACCCATCAAGGTCGGCCGACTTACCAGCGTTTTTTTTCAAAATTTACCTGAACGAACTTTCGTCGGAGAGTCAAAGAGCCCGAGGCGGGGGGGGGGGGAGGGGGCGAGTTACAGAGGTAAAAATACGGGGTGTGGTATATCAGATGCCTTAGATCGTCTACTTGCCGTAAATCACGAGAAATCTCAGTCGTTGGATTTTCCACCCGTAGCCTAAGCTATACTTTCCGACGAAGAGCCACTTCCGGGTTGTCAATTTCACGTCTAATTTAGCCGGCGTTTCGTTCGTGAAACAGACACGGCGGACAACTTTGACAATCGCTTTCGGGAGCGAGTCATTAATTTCATTTATCTCTCCATCCTTCTGCCTCGCCATTTGCCCCGACTGATTATAGAATTAGAATGCAAAAATACTGGCAATCAGAGGAAATTATCAACTTTGCTACTCCAATTGCTAATTTATCTCTATTTCCGATTGCGTATTAGCTATATTACACATGTGGGACTAGAATGATTTACGAATATAGAGAAGAATGCTGAATGGGGTAATATTACGCTAGTTGCGTATCGCCTTTTTGCGATCGTCGCGCTACCTGACGGGCGCGTAACTTGGATGCCTTTATATATTATTGGTGAGACAATACAATCGTAGTTTGTGACTGTGTTGTAGCTCACCAATAGACGGGCATCCTAAATAGACGGCACCATCGGCGATACGCGAGAGGTCTTTACCGGCCATTCGCACAAAAAAAAGTAACATGTTCTAAAACTAAAATCATTCGTTTCGATCCGCCATCATAGGAATATTCAATTCTCTGTCAAGGCAATGCTTCTTTATAAGATTTGTTTATTTTATTTTTCATATGGTTGCATTTTCTCGGCTCTTCAAATTTTGTGGGTAACGGTGGCCACCCGACGGGCAATGGCAGTCAATATCTTAACCCAATTATTTAGGCGTTTAAAAAAATATTCAATGCGTGTAGCAGTCATCAAAATAATTGTAATCTTTTTGAAAATTATGTTCCAACAGCCGTCACGAACATATCCTAGAAAATAAGCAAATTTCAAAGTATCGCGATTCTAACCTAATTCTGACCTGCTACAGCAGCGCCGCCACATTGAACTAACGTCATCCCAACGCTGTTACACATTGACTGGCATTTCTCCAAGGACAATTTAACAAAAAAATATTATAAAACAATGTCAGAGTAAAATTAAACATTGACTTTTAACCCAATGAACACTAAATTAACCCTCAAATCAACCCTAAATTCATCTTCGTGTTTCAAATAATTCAATTAGTTTAATTATCTTACGGATAAATCGTCTGGCGGGCATTTTCCAGTGACCAGTATTACGCTTGACTTCCCATAATAGTAGCTTTGCAGGATACTACTTTTTGAACAAGTATATCAAGACTTTTTCGAAGCCTTTAGTTTAGAGTGATATAATTTTACCCCGATTCAAATTATGCCTCAATCCATACGTTGGTAATGAAAATCGTAGGACAAAGTAAATACACAATTACCTACTTAAGGGGCCATTAAAGACGCTCATCGCCTGGAAAACGAGGTTCACAGCGACTCCCGCATCACTCAACCCATCGGACTGAAACTTTGAGGATCGATCTTTTCAGAAAGTAGAGGAGTACTTGACTTTTTCAAGATTTCAAGATTTTTCGAAATTTTAAAGTAATGCAAAAAGTAAAGTATTCCTTCACGTTTAGCAAAGATAATATATCAACCCCAAAGTTTCATTCCAATAGTTCGAGTGGTGTAATAGCCTCTTAAGCCCTTACACTAAATGTGTACCACCGGAAAAAAAACTATTGAAGACTATAATGGAAACAACTAATAGAAAAAACTATTCATTTGCTGTTGCAGTAGGTACTATAAACTTTTATCAGAAAGCTATGCTTGAGTATGAATCGATACTTATAATCTATGGAAATCATTGACTACATCAGGGATGCCCGGATCCGAGGGTTCTGTAGCACGGCTCTACCTCCCCTGAATGCCGGGTCCGAGGGTCAGGTACATCCTATTATCCGAGCCAAGGGATCATCCCTGAACCGTGACTTATCGATCATTAGTAAAGCTTCAAAATTTTGAAAATCTCGATAATAACTAGGCGTTTTCGACATTTTTGCATCTTTAACCATTTCGACAAGTATGCGAGATACTCATTGCTGTTCTAATTTTATCCGAATAGATGATCTTCAACCGAATTAGCGATGCCACCGACATTTGTATATCCTAGACCTTTCCCTACGTTTTTCATCTAACCGTGATGGGGCGGTGTCATTTTGTCCATGTAAAAGACGTCATTGCCGTGAAAAGTTGTCGTGGCATGAGCCGTATTGGTTTATTAAAAAATATGGAAAACCTGTATAGGTCCAATCGATAGAACGAGTTTACCCATTGCAAATTATATTGCCATGCTAAGGGTCACTTGTTACAAATGTAGAAACAAAACAACCCCTGCAAATCTGGATAACTCTCATCCGGTCGTTATTGACATTATGTTCCGGCTGCGAAGTGGAACGAATAGTTATAAAGAACTGATCGATTCCTTTCCCACTGTGCACTTGCTCTAAGCCTCCTCGTGTTCTATTCGAGATCGTGACTGTTGACTATAAGACAGTTTTTTCATGCCCTCCGTCAATTATCGTGAACGACATCTGCGCACTATTTAGATGGAACGAAAGCTTAATTAAAGCCTGCAATAGTTATGGATAAATTCCTAGAGGGTTGAACTGGAAGACGAAGATCGAGCGACTGCCAAATGGCTCTAACACCCTCTGCGCTCTCGCGCTTATTCCTTAATTTCACTCAACAGGGAGTAGCTAGATTTTAGATAACACCAAGCTAGCTTAACACTCGGTGCTGTAATCCGTGCTTACAACTATAAGTCCCGGTTTCAGTCGCGTCGCTCGTGTCCCTCTGCAAGTATGCGGACCTTTGTTATGCACGACGCTCAGCTTATTCGCGTGCCTGTTGCCTACAAAGATAGGCGTACATCGTTGCTCCTTTGGCTACATAGTGACCCATATACGAGTGAATTATCAAATTCCCGGTGTGGTTTTGCACCTCAAAATTTTCGACCATTTTTTTCCATCATCAATGCTTGATATCCGTGGGAATGAGGCACAAACCACCTCAATATAATTTTTTTTTTTTGTGAAATTTCATGCAATCTTTGATATTTCACGTTTTCAACGTTTTTTGAAAATACTCGAGAAGTTAATAGTCTCACAGGAAAATTTTCAATAGATTTTTCAATGTCAATTGAACTTGGATCATTTGGATTTGCAGGCAAGCTCGTTGCCACTGGCCCACGTTGCTTCACAATATTATTGTGATTGTAAGGGATGTGTTGTAGACGCAAAATCTCAACGAAGTAATATTTTCGCATATCAAATGGTTAGACCTATGTATGTATGTACAATATTACAATTAGTATAATAGGACATTCATAAAGGTGATATTTTAACTTCCAGCTGTACGTATATTGCACATATTTTTATTTACTTATTTTAATCTATGTATTTTATTTTTTTATTTTGTCTACATTTATTATTGGGTGAATTTTCTGCTTTTCACAATATACTGAATGTATCTGAATATATGAACACGTCCGCCTGCCAGACTGCCTGCCTGTATGCCGAAACGGCTCGTTCAAGTAAACGTATATCGTTGAATGAAATTTTTCAGGAAGAGATACATGCGCGATATGAGTTGAACTGAAATGAAATCGTGATATAGTATTATTTGGGCGTTTAGTTCTGTCGATATAGAGGACCTAAATCAAACTCCGGAGCCTACTGCAATCACGTGCTTCACGAATATACAACATTTATACGCACTGCAGATGTATAACTGTACCTATTCTCACTACGAGGCACCGCCAACCCCGGCAACGATTCGGTGCTACGCCGCCCTGCCTCCGTTTATTGATAAATCGAGATGACGAAGATCGACGAGCATCGACTAGCATATAAACATCGGGCCAAAACTAACCACGAAATATTCACCGCGCAACGAACCAATCCTCCTCTAACTCAGGCAATTATTTACAGATTAAATGGTTTCGTTTTTTACTGCTCTGGTTTACCTCAAGAGAATTTTTCGACAACCCACTCATGCGGCATAAGTTGATGTTCAGAAAGTTACGTTTCAGTTATACTGCGCTTGTCACTACCATGAAACGTTGCAAACATGTTTCAGAAGACATATAACAGAAACATTGCAGAAACATTTCAAAAGCGTTGCCTTACCCCAGAACAGTTTCGCGCTCGCCGCTAGGTGCAAGTTTCGCGCGAGGGTTTCTCGAAAGTAGAAATACGCCGGCTGAGTACAACGTGCGCTCGGCTTGGCTCAAACCAACATGACTAGATTCTCGTAGGACCTCTTATCTGTCAGTGTACAGTATTTCCACACCGTGGATATGCGATTACCCGGCTTGGTGTCGGTTGGATAATGCGTAAAATATGGGCAATTACAGATCCAAAAATCAGAAGACCGGTTGACCTGTGGGCCATCCCTAAGACTTGCCGCTATGTGTCAAAAACGTTACAATAAATTGATACTGTTTATGATACTTTAAAGAGGGTTATAAGTATAGTTAGTTTTCCGTATTCAAATTTTTTGCCGTCTGATTTTCAAAAATCGAGTTTTTGTCAAATGTCAGAATTTCTAGGTTTTAGGGAGTTATGTTTAATGTTAAAAGATATCGTTCAGTCTGTATGTTTATGTGCGAAATTTTCAATAGTTTTTACCAATTTGACAGATTCGACATTGAGTGATTCGAAATCAACTCAAGTCTATCAAAAAAAATTAGGAAACCGGTTGACCTGTGGGCCAACCCTAAAACTTCCCGCTATGTGTTAAATACGTTACAACAAATTGATACTATTGTGTTTATAATACATTGAGAAAGGTTATAAGTATAGTTAGTTTTCCGTATATAAATTTTTTTCCCGTATGATTTTTAATCAAAAATCGAGTTTTTTCAAATGTCAACATTTCTCGGTTTTGGGGAGTTATATCTAATGTCAAAAAATATCGTTCAGTCTCAATTACATTCAAGTCCTGGTATACCTTTTCGATCGCCGCAAGAATCATTCAAATCGGTTAATTCGTTCCCAAGGTTTAATACGACAAAAAAAGAAATTTTTGTCGTGCAATATCTTTCAAACTAATCGTTCGATTTTGACAAATCTTGCGGCAATCGAAAGGGCTATCGAAGACTTAAATCTGATTAAGTTTTGAGACTCATCGCACGAACAGATTAGGAGATATGCGCTAAAAACATGAAATTCTTTTTTTTTCTTTAATTTTTATTTTTCGAATAACTTTGGAACTACTCGACCGATTGACTCCAAAATCTAATCAGATCCAAGTCTTGATAAACCCTTTCGATCGCTACAAGAATCATTCCAATCGGTCAATTCGTTCTGAAGATATCGTACGACAAAAAATTAGTTACACACACACACACACACACACACACACACACACACACATACGGACGTCCATCCAAAAATAGTCGGAATAGCTTCCTAGGACCTCAAAACGTCGACATCTGATGAAAACTCGGTTTTCGAAAATCGGACCGAAACCAGTAACTTCCCTTCTTTTATGAAAATTTTCAATTTTCATAGCGGGAAGTTAAAAAAGAAATTTCTGTCGTGCAATATCTTTTAAACTAATCGGTCGATTTTGATGAATCTTGCGGCAATCGAAAGGGCTATCCAAGACTTAAATGTGATTAAGTTTTGAGACTAATCGCACGAACAGTTTAGGAGTTATGCTCTAAATACATGACAATTTTTTTGTTTTTTCAATTTTTATTCTCCGAATAACTTTGAAACTACTCGACCGATCGACTCCAAAGTCTAATCAGATCTAAGTCTTGATACACCCTTTCGATCGCCGCGAAAACCATTCCAATCGGTCGATTCGTTCTAAAGATATCGTACGACAAAAATTTGTTTACACACACGCATACGGACGTCCATCCAAAAATAGTCAGAATAGCTTCCTAGGAACCCCAAACGTCGAGGCCTCATGAAAACTCGATTTTCGAAAATCGGACCGGAACCAATAACTTTCCTTTGTTTTTTGAAAATTTTCAATTTTCATAGCGGGAAGTTAAAAAGCATCATCAGATCTCGCCGAAACGACCGAAATATATTTGTAATTTAATCGAAACGTATGGAAAAGTTTCATAATACGTTTGAATGTTACATTTTAGACATATTTCAAATGCTCTGTCATGCAGGCAGACATTTTCACTCATCCGACACATTTTTAAAATGCAACAGTAATAGAAATTACCGTTATGTTTCTGAAATCGTAATAAGATTTCAGCAGTTTTATTACAGAAATTCACTAGTCCATTGAATGCGAAAATTTATAAACCATCAGTCATCAATATCACAGCTAAACGCACTTGTCGGCTTTTCCCTTTTCTTTTGATCGCTATTTGTTCGGAAACCAAACCTCTATCAGATATGAACACAGAACTTTTCAATACAATGATTTGCGCTCTAGAAAATTAAAAAAAAAACGACGACAAATTGTATTTTACTGAAGGAAATTAGTCGATTAATCGATTAAACTTTCGAGCATCAAACAGTTTTCCATTCATCTAACAGAGGCTTGTTTTTTCCACAATTATAGAGACCTAAAATATCAAATTGAAGCAGTGGTTGCTCCAAGTCCATACGAGGAGTGATTTTAATTACAACTAACTTGAAAATTCGTTGATTACGTTTTAAGAGACCAGTGAACTTCTGTGATGAAATTGGGATGGAAAAAGCCACTTATTTGTCGTTTATTTTTAGCGGAATTCGAGCATCAACCAAAACAGAGCCGGTGCATAAGTTGTTAAATTTTCAATGCTAGTTGAGAAACGTAGAATACAGATATTGACCTCACCCCCTCATCTCTCGTTCGGCTCGCCGCTCGACAGAATCCTCAAAGCTTTCCCTAATTAAGGCGAGAATCGAGTAATTAAAGAGAACGAAAAACTACGTGCCCCGAATCTAAACGATCCCGATGCCTTTAATCGATGCTGTTTGAACTTCTGCGATTTAGTAGATCTTTATCTTAACCCGGATTAAGGACTCCCTGATCACAGTCCTGCATAAGAATAGGTGGAAGCAGTGATTACGGATTTAGGTATTACAGAAGGGCAGATAATTTGAGAAAGACAAAAGAAAGAGAGATTAACAATTATTCATATGAATTGCTCAAATCCCCGAATAACCAGTTTTTCTTCATTTTCAGTGTTTTGTTTTTTAATTGAATTTTTCTCTTCGGTTTTTATTTATTTATTTTTATTTGTTTCATGTTTTATTCCCAATCACCTGACTGGACCCTCTATCATTATATTGCGAGTGACGTAATTATAGCGCAATGCAGACCATGTTTGAAGCTGTTCATTAATTCAACGAACTAACAACACGAGATTAAATTGATCTGTAATTATTATCCGTAGAGCGCAGTCCCCTAATTATCGAAAAACTCGAATCGTCAGAATAAATTTATTTTCAGAATGACCACAACGCGTTTGCAGTGTATACGAGAATTCCAACAATCCTATACTGCACGGGTATAGATAAACCACAATTTTGTAATAAACGTGAATATAACATAAACGAGTACAATTTTGGTTTGTAATTAACAAAACAGAGGAATCGAGATATACGTGGAAGAAGAAAAAATGTCGGAGTAGGCAGAATTCTTTTCCAAACAAAAAAAAAAAAAAAACAATATACCAAACAGAAACTGAGAATGAAGGAAAAGAGACAGATAGTATACGCTGCTGTAGGGAAAACAGTTTCCGATATTTTCGTTTCATCAAAGAATCATATTTTTTTGGACATCGTATGCTGATCGAAATCCCGAACCGCATATTAAACATAATAGTAACAAATATTCGTTGAGAAAAAAATGTTTATTTTTTAGAACCAAATAACAAAGAACAGTATCACAGCTGATATTAAATTGTCTCGTGTATGATTTTTCCCGATTCCAATGATATCCGAAATAACCGTCGCGCGAAATATCATTTTAAAAGGAAAATAAAAATTCTCAACGAGGAATTGTTTTCGATTCCATTCTCCCAGTATCAGAACAGAAAAAAAACGAAAAAATACTAATTATCGACGATTTATTGATATTAAATAATTTTTGAAAGCCATTATACGATACTGTGATGCGATTATCAAAATAATCCAAGTTATTTTCGGCGTCCGGAAAATTAATTATGGAAAGGTCCAATGGGGGTGGGAGGGAGGGGGTCTGTCCGTCCAGCTCGCTAATACTTCATCTCGAGCTAAGAGTGGCTAAGTTGAGTAGGCAACATAAAAGTCTGCAGTGACTGGTCAAGAAGGGGAGAAAAAGAAAAGCTGTAGGGGGGAAAAGAAGAAGTAGTTGGTCCACTTGGTCCTACCTCAAGATTAAGACAAATAACTAGCTTAAGAACTGTTGTTTGCTTCTCCCCATCACCGCAATAGCCTAATCGTTTGGAAAGAATTTCCCTCAGGAGGAGGTCGACTATAGTCGGATGACGAGAAGGAGGCCAGAGTTGGGGTGGACCGAAACAAGAAATAAAAGAAAGGAAAAAAGGGCAGAGGGGAAAAGGGGGGAAAGGTAAGGAGGGGAACAAGAGAGAAAAAAAGGAAGAAGAAAAAGAAAATAAAGTCTGAATAATGGAAAGACGGTGAAAGCCAATTTACCATCAGCAAAAAATATCTGCTGTATCGAGCATCGATTCTATTTATTATCCAACACAATACAAGGAAAGAAGAGAATAGCTTGCCTTGGAATCTGTCGAATATGTACAACAATTTCCTTGCCGTGTTTACGAGTAGCTATTATTGTTAGTATTATCGTTGGTATAAAATTAGTTTTCATAATTTCTGGATTCTTCCAGTTATAAACAGTCTCTTGAAAATCTCGATAATGTTAAGAAAAGCACGAACACCAGCTTTTGTACCCAATATCAAGGAATGCCTTTGAACGGTTTTATCCTTTGAAGTAATTTCAAAATAAATTACAAAACCTGAATCTATTATTTATCAATTCAAGCTGGATTAATTAATTTTAGTATTAACTCGTCCATATCCGTCAAATAATATTCTGACCAATCGAACGATTTTGATGAATTTCGTAACAACATACCCAAAATAATTCTTACGGCAGATGTTGATTTCGAAAAAAATTCATCGAAGAGTCTCCAAGGGGATGGAAATTGTGTGTTCTAAAGAAGTAGGTATGCATTAAAACCTCCGCATCGACTGTCATTTATAAGAAAATACTATCGAAGACTACCAAGAATACTATTTGAAATACTGTTGACTTCGCAACTAGTGAATTCGAAACTATTGAACGAAGTTACTATTAATTCGTAGTATCAAACTCTGTACAATACTGTAAAGAAACGCATAGTAAATATAATTATTGCATGTAGCATACTATTGCCTCTTTATTACTACACAAAAAAAAAAAATTTCTCGCTGGAGATAAATATTCTTGATTCAAGAAAATAGTTAGGAAGATCGAAATCATTCCTGACAAAGTGAAAAATTTTCTTGAATTAAAAAAATATCTTGGTTCAAGAAAATACTTACTTCGTCATGGATAGTTTCGATTTTCCTAACTATCTTCTTGGTTCAAGTTAATTTGTTTTTCTGTGTACGGACAGTAGTATCTTCAATCAATACTACAAGCGTGTTGGTATAGAGTATGACTCTCCCTTCCGCAAAAGTACCATTAAGACTACCAAAAATACTATTCAAAACTGTCGAGAATACTACTTGACATACTATTTACGTTACGAATAATAAACTCGCAACTGTTGCACGAATCTACTATTGATTCCTGCAAGTGAACTCTTTACATGACTATAAAGGTACGTATAGTAATTCCATTATTGCATCTAGTATACCATTGTTCGCAGTATACTATTGCCTGTTCAATACAACAGGCAGTAGTATCTTCAGTTGATACTACAAGCGTGTAGGTACAGTGGAATGATCATCCGTTACGCGAGGATACTGTTGAAGACTACCAAAAATACTGATAAACACTGCAGAGAATACTATTTGAAAAACTATTGAGGTCACAGAGTGTAGATTTGCAATTATTGGACAAAGTTGCTATTGATTCGTAGTATTTAACTCTGTATAATACTATAAAGGAACATAGGTATAGTAGATATATTATAGCATATGGTATACCATTGTTTGTAGTATACTACTTCCTCTTCATTAATACAGGCATGTTCGTATAATGTACTATGTAATTTTCCCTTGCAGAAAAATACTATCACAGTCTATCAAAAATACTATCGAGTACTGCCAAGAATACTATTAAGAATAATATTGACGTTACGAAAAGTAAATTCGCGACTGTTGAATGAAATTACTATTGATTGCCGGTATAAAACTTTGTATATTACTATCGAGGAGCGTAGTATATTGTTACATAGGAATTAGGATATATACCGTTGTCTGACGAATACTACTACTTCTAGTAATGCACAGCGCAGTTATACTCTGCAAGCGATAAGACACTAGGTGCTGGGAGGTATTGTCTGTATAGTGTATGTATGCACTATGTGATATACTACTGCCAGTAGTATACTACACTGAATACTATGAGAACGTACCTATAGTACACGATTGTCTGCGGTAGACTATATCTGTATGCCTTCTTGTCTGTATGTAATCCCAGCTATTACTACATTACAAGTTCATGAGAAGGGTGTATGTTATGATTCAGCAATTGCTAAATAATGACTATCAACGACAGGATAAAGTACTACGAACGATTCAGTAGTAACTACACACAGTTGAATACTAACTCCGTACGTTGGAGTACTACCAACCAGCTACCAACGCCTGAATAGCATCACTAACAGCTAAACAGCGACTACCAAAGTTCAGTTAATAACTACACACGTCTGAGTATAAATAACTACGAATGAATGAATAGTCTTATCGCAATTCCAAAGTAACTACCGAAATTTGGAAAGTTACTACTGACGTCTGAATGGTAACTGCCTACAATTGAGTATAGTGACTACCAATAACCGAGTAGTAACTGTCAATAAATAATCAGTGCCCTATTTCCCACCCAATAGATGCTATTATAGAATCCTGACAGTACTTCAATAGTATTTTTCCGAAAGAGTCGATAACTGATGGTCCGACTTCACTGTCAGCTAAAATCACTGTAGAATCGAACTTCACCTTGAGCGACATATCGAATTAAACAATTATAAACTAGTTCACTTTTTTGGGGGATATTTTTTTCAAATTTGGTCATCGATTTTATCATGTTATTTGGTATCTTTGGATTTTATTGGAGATAAAATGTTAAAAATGATCCACTTGCGGTTCATCTTCGAATGAAGATAATTACTTACATTTTAATAATTGGCGAGACATAATTGGCGGACAGGACGCGCATACATATATGTAGGATAAATAGCTGAGCTTTTAATTCATGGTTTGAGTCGCCGAAAGTCTTTCGATAATTGCGAATTAGTCGGGAGATTAAACTCGTAAGGCTCTTAGCGGTGAATCTAATTTAAACTTTCGAGAATTTGAGATATTCCTGCAGGTACTCTGCAGGCACTGAATAAAGCCGATCGATGTTGATCGTGCAAAAGCAAACTAGCCAGTAATAATCTAATATCAATTACAAAGATTCAAGCTTCCTGGTAATGATTCAATATAAAGTTCGCGGTTACCCATATTATCAAACAATTTTAGTCAAAATTCAAATCTCTAAAGCGATCGTTTTCTATTGAATCGCAGACTGAATGCTATGATTATAAAGCAGAGAGCGCGTCGTACGGTATGTATAAAAAATAAAAAAAATTCTGGGGAAATATAAGAATGTACCCCCTGAAAGTAATACAATAAAATAAAAGTGATAAAAAAATCTGACAGATTTTTTTAATTCAAATTCATTCTGGACACGGAATTTCAACTGTGAAACCGTGCAAAACGACTACTAAAGCCAAGTTCAAAAAGATTCCCCATTGTCACTTTACACACTGAGATGTTATTCGCTCGATGGAACTGCGCAACGAAGCGAGTGACCGTTCTGGATGTTATATAATTATATTGATCTGTATTTGAATTCAAAATGGGATCAATGTTTCTCTGATAAAGAGACAGAACCAACTGCCGAAATAAATGAGCAGGCGACTTCGGCTGGTCTCGATGGACTAGCCTTAGACCTTCCTGTTCGGATCATTCAAACTCAAAAAAATTCGAGGAGCAATAAAAAATTTGCGTCGAAAAAAATGCACCCCGAGCGAAAAGTGAATTTTTTTTTCTGTCTTAAAAACTACTGCATCGAATAACTTCGAAATTTAGTCAGGCTTAAGTTGAAGCAACTCCTATCGATTGAGACCAACATCATTGAGATCGGTCTATCGGTTCTGGAGATATCGTCAATCGAAAAATCTCTCTTCAAAATTTTGTCTTTCGAATAACTCGAAAACGAAAACTTGGCCGATCAAATCCAAAATCTAATCAGTTTCAAGTTAGGAAGAACCCCGTCGGTTGATATAAGAAAGGACGGAATCCGTTGATTCGATTTTGAGATATCGTCGAAGGTGATTTTCTGGATCTCAAGACGTGGACATCTGGTAGGATTCAAGTTTTCATTTATTCAAAAGTTGAGGAAATAAAATCTTTGAGCAATTTTTCGAAAACATTAATACCTATGTAAGAATTAATTGCGATACTTGGGACGAGTCTGAAACGGTAATAAATTCAGTTACCTTTTTTTTAAGTAACTCAAAAATTCTCACGTTACCAAAAATATAACTTATTCAGACTTTTTAGTTAGCCATTGTTCAATTATCGAGAAAAACTTCATTAATATGTAACTCCTAACGCAAAAGCTTGCTGACGACATTTTATAACATGAAACAAAAAGAAACAGAAACAAAAAAACTTGACTAAATTCACAAAAATACTCCTGTGCTAATTATTTAGCTATTGGCATCGCCATTATACACGTTCGCTTCTATACGATATGCAATTTCACGTAAATTTTTTATACGACACCATATTTACACTCCCAAAAGCCAAATGACGTGACGCGGGTAACTAGCAAAAAAAGAAAGAAACAAAAATAGAAAATGGAGAAAAACTAACTGTAAAATAATATGACGTTATTCGCTTCTCTGTAGCTGTTATATCTATACATTATACTGCGCTCTCGCATGAAATGGAATGCGATAAATTTTGACAGATTTGTTTTCTCTGTTTTTTTTTTTTTATATTTTTGTTAAATTTTTGAAATCTGCCTCAAGTCATATATCGACACACGGATCGTTTATTTCATACTCAAGTAGAAGCAACAAAAGTAACGACCGGTGGTTTTCTATAATTGCAGAACTTTTCCTGACGTTTATACGTATGGGGCAAAACGCGCCAAGTGGACCACTTTTCAAATTTCATTTCAGCAATTTTTCTCCATTTTTGGTGCTCGAAGTATATTGTGTATAGGTGTACTTACCTCAAGAGAAGTGTAAAATTTTAGCTCAATTAACTTCGTAATTACAGAGATATAAGCAGTGCAAAAAAAGTGATGAAATTCCCGAAACTATATTGTTCTTTTCTTCGTATCTCAGTCAATTTTTATCGTAGACAAATTTTTAAAAAAGCATATCAAAGCTCATAATGCGCACCTCCAAGCCAGCTATCATTCTTTGGACTATGCTCATAAAATCATCTTTAATTCTGCAACTGTACTTCAATCTAATTATTTTCTAAATTTTGAAATTTTTGAATTTTTTTTTTTTGCTTTTTATATGCAGTCTAATATGTTACAGAAATATACGCGCTCAGGCAACCTGGCCTACCACCAATTTTCTTTCAGAATGCACAAAAATTATACCTAGTACATTTTTTGCAAAACGGTTATTTTCCAAAAACTTTGCGGAATAGGTACATAAAAATTTTGATACAAAATCTCTATGATATAATCAATGATATTTACTGTCGCACTGCGCTAACACATAACTTGGAAATCTGTCAAAAAATACGCAGCGTTATACCTGTACGTTACTGGTAACACGTATACAAAATAGTTACGACGCTTCCATCATTTTTTGCATTTCCTATTCGCTCCGTGCACACCAATACACACTCACCAAAGTAAGAATGTGTAGTCGTGTACATGCATACTGGTGGCGACGCCAGTAGTTAGAAAAGGCATTTTATGTACGGAAAAAATGTATATGTACACGACTACACATTCTCACTTTGGTAAGAGTGTATAGGTGTGCACGGTGCGAATATCTCTGTAATTGCGAAGTCAATTGATCTAAAATATTACACTTCCCTTTATTCTTTGGACAACAAAAATTGAGAAAATCACTAGAATGAAATTTGAAAAGTGGTCCATTTGGTGCGTTTTGTCCGGTGTATATAATAATTTCCGCAATATGATATTGATAGAAATTATTATTATTTAAGAATATTTTTATCGAGTAATAAGACTAATTATATTTATGTACTCTAAACGGTTCGGTAAAGCGTATTGAAATGCATGTGCTTCTATATTTCCATTCCTCTTATGATCTTCGCTGTGGCAATTTATTTCGCTTTTATTTTCAACGCTATTTTCTTTGATCTTGAACGCGTATCACCTCGTTACGTCTTGGCGTACGTAATTTGAACCTGCTAATTAGTAAATTAGCGGGATAGTGAAAGAGCGCTTTTAGACGCGTCGGAAATTTCAAGGCTCGAAGAATTCCAGAGTATCTATTTTAAAATCGCAACTTCTTTATAGTGTGCAGGTTTCAACCAGACGCAGAAAAAAAAGTGAATAAACAAATTACAAGATTCGCGCTACCTCCTGTTTTTTCTACTTTTTCATCGATAAGCACCAGCCTGGTACAACTAATTGAGTTGTGAAAATTGCTAATTCTATTGCAAAACGTTCTCCATGTTTGCATTTTAGAAATATATCGAATAAGTCAAAATTTCCGGCTTCATGATAGAACATTTGGCACCTGTCCGGAATATAACCCTGAAACGTATCTGAAACGCTTCATTCTCGGTTACATTTCAGATATATCCCGGTCGTGTTTCATAAAACTGACTTGGCAAGATCTGGCGATGCTTTCAGCATCTGCAATATTCGTGAATGTTGGCTCAAACCTAGCTGAGCGCATGATATTATACTCAGGCGGCATATTTCTACTTTCGAGAGACCCAGCGCCGAAGTTGCACCTAGCGGCGAGTGCAGAACTACTCTGTGATAAGGCAACGCTTTCGCTCTTGAATTAAACTTTGAGAAACCTCCTGTTACATTTCCGAAAGCCAACTGCTTGCAACATCTCATGCGTTGTGAAAATTAAAGCTAGTAACGGTTCAGATATATCACTGGAATATTTTCAATAATTTTTATTAACTCTTCGTTGGCACAATTCCGAAAAGTTACGCGATTGTCACATTGGGTCAAATTGACCCAATTGATTTTCAAATGGTTGCCTTGTGAAAATTATCCGTCCGATTGGGACCAAAAAATTATGGAACATACTTTGAACATTGTCAAATATGTAGTAAGTTGTTATATGATAAAACAAATGATAACATGTCCGAAAAAAATCTCCATCGTAGGGAAAGTAACGTAGTCCAGTCGAGATAGACATAAAAATAGCTCCACCTGGAAATACTTCGGGGAGCAATTTTTTTTTTTAAACTTCGGGGCGGGGGGGGGGGGTTGGGAGTGTAAATCTCGATTTTCGGGAAAATCTCGCCATTACGTTCGCCGCCATCTTGATTTTGAGGTGAATTTTTTTGTTTTTTTTTTCAAAATAACTCGCTTATTTACAAGTTTAGAGCGAAAATGGTTGAATCCAAAGTTGTTGGAAATTTAATTTCCCACAAGTTTGGTCATGATAATTTTTACCCTAGGATCGATTTTCGCAGAGTTATACTGCATCTCGTTTATTATCAAGTTTATCGAAAAAATGGTAATGGGTGGTCAGGTAGTGAATTTTATTTCCTTCAACTATGGTTATTACCATTTTTACCTACATAAGGCACGGTAAAAATGGTGATAACCAAAGTTGGAGGAAATAAGATTCCCTACCTGACCACCTATTACCATTTTTTCGATAAACTTGATAATAAACGAGATGCAGTATAACTCTGCAAATATCGATCCTACACAGAAAAAAAAGTTAACTTGAACCAAGAAAGTGATTAGGAAAATCAAAATTATCCATGACGAAGTAAGTATTTTCTTGAACCAAGGAATTTCCTTAATTCAAGAAAATTTTTTACTCCGTCAGGAATGATTGCGAGCTTCCTAACTATTTTCTTGAATCAAGAATATTTATCTCCAGCGGAAAAAAATTTTTTTTCTGTGTAGGGTAAAAATTATCATGACCAAACTTGTGGGAAATTAAATTTCCAACAACTTTAGATTCTACCATTTTCGCTCTAAACTTGTAAAAAAGCCAGTTATTTTGAAAAAACAAAAAAATAAAAAATTCACCCTAAAATTAAGATGGCGGCGAACGCAGTGGTGAGATTTTCGCGAAATCGAGACCTACACTCCCAACTCCCCCCCCCCCCCCCCCCCCCGCCCCGCGAAGTTAAAAAAAAAATCGCTCCCCCGAATTATTTCCAGGTGAATGTCTATCTCGACTGGACTAACGATAGATATGTGATTCCGAAGTTGGGCGCCAGATTAATTTGACCCAGGGTGACAGGGAAGAGTTAAAATCATTCAATGTTTTTGGGGGGTTCCATGTTCTAGAGTATTCTACAAAGATTCAAATTTAAAGTAAAAATAATCATCCGTTCAAGAGTTGATATGTTCACCGTGTTATTCCCAGTAATGTTCACCAGTAATTTCCGAGGATGGTGTCCAGCATTATTTTAAGATTAAATATTTGTAAAATATCATTTAGGGAACAATCATGTTTACTCATTCAAAACAAAGTTTTTGGGTCTCTCGTCACGGTAGAGAACACAATTTATTTTTCACTTTAAACAACTAAATCGACGTAGGAATTCACGAGGTCATCGCATGCGGTTTCAACTTTTTCTTCGCTCTATTCATCCGAACGAACTGACAGCCGAACCAAGCTAATGTTTTAATTGCACCTCTCGAACAAACAACGTCAAACTTTTACTTCCGCAAGGCAAGCAAACACCGGCTGTCTCGCCCTCTTTATTTCTCTCTTCCCGTCGGCTATCTCCCATCTTCTCTCTTCCGTAAATTTCACTCGACGGATTTGATCGAAGGGAAAACTTTGTTTAAGCTTTGGAGAAACGAACCGAAGTCTTTTCCACCCAACGTAAACCAAGTTTATTTCTATATTTTTTTTCTCTCTTTTTTTTTCAATGCGATGAATATAACTGCGCAGATATTCACAAATCCATCAATAAGCTTTTGTTGATTTGCGAAAAAAATTACAGGCTACATTGTTTGAAGAAGAAGAAAGAGCAAAAATCTCTCAGCCGTCAAAGCCTGAAATACAAAATCAAAATCCTGCGAATTTAATTTTAATAAAAAAAACTGATTGGCGAGAGAGATATTTTACTCATTATTAGTAGCCCCCCAGTTAGTAAAAAAGAAAAATATAAGGTGTTGCCAGCCGGCGTGTTTCTTGGGAGATTTTCATCTCATTGGGTTATAAAATATGGAAAGAAGGCTTTTTTAATCCTTTTAGTAGAGCTCGGCTACACACACTGCTAAGGTATTACTCAGTTTACATGAATTATAAAAATGGTCTGATGTGATGTGTACCCAGACGCAAAGACTGACGTCATAAAAACGTTAATCTGATTTTTTTTCGGGCAAAAAGATGGTGTGTGTGTGTTTTCTTCTTTTTTTTGTTCTAATTTTTTTTTTTACTTGTAATTTAGTTTCTTGTTACGAATTTTACTCCGAACCTTTTTTTCCCGAACATAACAAACCAAACTGCGAACAGCAATAATTAAATCCTTAGAACTTTGTTGCTGGCGAGGGACAAATTGTTGTCTCATTTATTATTTTTTTCGTTTAATTAATCACCTGAAATTTAATTAATGGAAAAGCTACCCCCTCTCCGGGACACTGCAGTGACAGGGAGTACAAGGCAGCGAACATCCTCCTTACTTTCTTTAGGACTGATTGATTTCATGAAAAAGTTTCACGGACTTAAAACTCGCGTCCCGATGAGCAATCCGAACTTTTATTACGGTGCTTTCGAGAAAAAGTTTATGGCTACTAAAATAATTTAAAAAACGGAAAAAGAAAAAAAAAACAATACCCGTATTAAATTTCTCAACTCGAAATCAGTCGTCAAAATATATTAATTTTATAACTCGAATCTCAGCCCTCTGAGGTCGAAAGATCACTGATCTACATTCGATCCCTCACAGTAAGAAACCTTTCAGTTGGAAATAAAAAACTGTACCTGCTTTCATTTCAAGGGACGTAACAGAAACATTTCAAAAGGGGCAACTTAGCCCAGAGTAGTTCCGCACCCGCCGCTAGGTCCAACTTCGGCGCGAGGGTCTCTCGGAAGTAGAAACACGCCGGCTGAGTACAACATGCGTTCGGTCAGACTCGACCCAACATTCACTAGATACTCGTGCGACCTTTTATCCATCAGTGTACAATATTTCAATGCCATACGCGATTGGTGCAGGGTTTGTTTGAGTTGAAGAATGAGTAAAATATGGAAAATTACAGATCCAAAAAGCATCGCCAGATCTTGCCAAGTCAGTTTTATGAAACATGACCAGAATATATCAAAAATGCAACTGAGACGTATGAAAGGTTTCAGATACGTTTCAGGGTTATATTCCAGCCAAGTTTCAGAAGTTCTGTTTAAGAGTCGGACATTTTCACTCATCCTATACATTTCTAGAATGCATCGTTACAGAAACGTAGATCTCCGGGAATTTTGCATAAAAATGTAAAAGTTCTAGTTATTTGATTGGCTCATTAGCTACCCCAGTTTGAACGATCCAATGTATGTACAATTCTCTTTGTATACACATATGAGAGAAGATAATGAGGTGAACGAAAAAAAAAAAAAAACACTGCTAGCTCGTGAGAACGACTCAAATCGAGACTCGAGTCGTTAGAGGAAACTTGATAACTATTTTATGAGTTCTTCATTTCGGCTTGGCAAGCAAGCTCGCTTGACCCTCTTGTTCTCTTCGCCCCTTTCGGATCCCGCGATGTTGGCTTCCCCTGGGTCTCCAAAGACGCGCTTGTGCCTATACGGTGCGGTCAAAGCTCTCTCTATTGTCTGTTACTTTAATTAAACTGACGAAGAAATCTTTATTATTAAGGTATAAAAACTCGCGCAAGCTTCGAGAAGGACAGCGTATTTAGTATATAGAACTTTCAGGTCTGGAGAATCGATCATTAGTTATGTACTACGTAGGTATGTATCGTTTATTCCACAGACCCCTTACATTGCTTGGTATATTGTACAGAAAAGAAAACCGAACAAATGATATGACATAAAAAATATACCAGACAAATAAATACAGCAAAAAGAAGCCCACTTATTTTCTTTGAGCTAGAAAACTCGGTCAGTCTGCAATCGACTAAATTTGTCGATTACAGGCGAGGAGAGGAAAATGAAGAAAGGAGAACAGATAAGAGAAAAGAAAAGAAAAGGAGAAAAAATGGAATTTCTTATCCGATCAATCTGACATGTCTGATCGTGAAACGTGGAGGTAGGTCATGTAATTGATCGGTACATACGGGGTGTGTCTTTAAAATATATATCGTATACCGAAATTTACGAGTCGAGGCAGATCAGAAGAAGACAAATCCACTTTTTATTGAAATACTTTGTTTATATATATTCGACAGGCTTTATGAAGATAAATTTTATTCCAATGCCAGATTTTCTCAAAAATTCTCCAATTTATATATATTTTTTATTTTTCTACTCTTCATAAATCAAGAAAAAACTAGACAAATCCACCAATTTATGATCCAGACGCAATCAAGTCTGTTCATTTGATTCTTCTTTCAGATTAAAAGCAAACCAATTTTAATATCTTATAATAAAGAAATATTGGCATACTGATGTCATATTTTACAATCAAATGGAGACAAATAACGATTTAGCGAATCGAAAGTGGGCCAAGTCTGAAAAGCTTATTGGTACATCGTCATCGAATAGGCAGTTTCCGTGTTTCGAATTGGAATCGTGCGGACGAACAGAGATCAAAAAACCATGAATTTTGAAACGTGGGGTCGTAGAATCCTGAAAAAAAAATCTGAAAATAGTATTTCGGTAGCAGAAAGTTGGGTTCAAAAGTTCAGTCGATTATCTTAAGAAATGTAAAATCGATTATCTTAAGAAATTTAAGAAGAATATTTAAGAAATGTAAAAGTGACTGCCATTGTGAGACCGGAAGTAACGTAAGTCTGAAAAGTTTATTGTAACATCATCGCTGGGTACCCGATTTTCTGTATAAATTTCAGCCAAATCGCTCAAGCGGTTCGTCTGGAATCGTGGATACAAAATGCGCGCACAGACACACGCAGTCATCCTGGAAAATGCTCTAAAGCTTCTTTGAGCTTGACAAATCACGTTTTGAAGTTGATTTGAGCATTTTGAACCGATGACATCTTCTTTGCGATGGTGAATGTAGAAGGAAACAGAAATTAAATATATTTGAATCTTTTCCCTACCCTATAGAGACTTGTAGCTGCGTTTACCGCTGCAGAAAAAGATGCATGTGTAAGTCGCCCCCGAGAACTTGGTTCTTTGTAGCTATACAAGTATATTTGCAGCGTCGCGGTCGGTTGCCTTAGCCAAGAAATTTTGCTAAAGTCAGGCCCGCCGAGCGTTAATCACAGTAATTAATTTTCAACACCATTTTATCACAACTTTAAGCAAGTTTAAGAATTCTGTAAGGTATACGTTATAACCCTCGACCACAATACATCCCGTGGGAGAGAATATCGTTTCGACTCTTGGAGCTGTTACAATCGCGCAGGATGGATAATCCAATGACCTTTTTTTTTTTTTTTTCAATACAAAACTCATAAAACATGTCAGGACATCGAAAAAGGTTATTTTATGAAATCTCATAACAACTTTTAAATCTTTAAACCCTTCTGAAACCTGCGAAATATTTTGGAAACCATGTAATCATCTGAAATAAAATACTTCAGATCTTGTGAAATGCTTCGAAGTCTCGAAATTTTAAGATCTGATGTGCTCAAAAATTTGTGAGTAATTAAACACCTGATAGAGTAGACTTAAGAGGACGTGTGTCATCCTTTAAATTTAATGCAAAAAGATCATCACTATTTTGCATATTCCGGAAGCGTCATCTTTTCCACTTTTTTAAGGGCTTGGTGGAAAAAAAAAATTCGAGAATCGACCAAATGGCAGTCAAAATTGTCCAGATTGTCCAAAATCCATCATTGTCCATCATTGCTGCAGATCGTCGCGCAATGATTACAAAAGTTCGCAGAATTGAACTGAGACAAATAAGAAGAAAATGTCAAGATCAAAGTAAGTCAGAGAAAGGTGTATTGTATGAAGATGTATTGTATGAAGCATCGACTCAAACCCGTCATTGTTCATTTCAAACCGTGAATTGATAGCAAACTCTAAAATGAAAACTTGAACAAGTGCATGGAAGTCGAATTTTGAACGCAATTTCTCACCGACTACGATTTTCAAATCAATGAACCAAAAATCTGCACAACCACTCCGACGATTTTGATGAAATTTTAGGGAAAGATGCACAAAGCTATTATCTACGACCTGTACGAAGCAGATTCTCGCGATAAATGCGCGAATAAAAGATAAAAAATATTTTGAACGTTACAGTAGCATAATTAAACCGTATTTTCGGAATTAATTATGCTGTTTTGTTCATTTTCAAACTTTTGCATGCTACAGGTCGTAGAAACCATCTTACAGATTATAACAGCCTTTCGATTTTGAGTTATTGACGAGTCACCCATCCTGAATGATGTTTATCAGCAGACGGTGCACCGCGTGCACAGCTCCACGTTTTGTTGATTGACTTCGGTGTATATGAAGATATCGCGACTATTTTTTTTTAAATAAAGCTGATAGGATGACTATTGAAACTAAAAAAAAATCATTACCGTATCTGTATTCATTGTTGCAAAAATCATGTTTGAAAAAGATAGCTGTTTGTTCCGAAAGACATGTGACACGCTGAAATTTCGACCAAAAATCAAAATCTTAATGCTGATTTGCCGGCCCAGTCTGATTCTTGTTAGGGTATTCTTAGTTTTGGCCAAAGAATTCGTGTAATCTTCTCGATAATTTGAAAAAAAAAAAATGGCTAAGGTCCCGTTCTTGAGGATATCATCAATTCAGAAACTTTTGTGGACCAAAGGAAAATGCTAAAAATCTGAAAAAATTGGGAGCATTATTTAGGTCCGAGTAAAACAACTCCTGTAACTATAACACAAATTAGGGGGGAGCAGGATCAGGCTCTGATCGAATTGATCTGAAGTGCTCCTTATATGTAAAGGAGTGATGATCTCCACGTGCAATAAAACGTTGAAAGCTTATTCTCTTGTCCATTACCATACCTGAAAACTACTATTACCTATATTTGCGATCTAGGATCGCAAGAGGCCTGAAAGATGTATAAATTCGATTCCCGAACAATATGGGTCTTAGTCTTCTTGTTGGATGTAGATGACATTACACGGATGGTTGATTCCTTACTGCAGTGTCGTTTTTTCGATTATTTCTTCTCCCCTCTCCACTCCTTTGTGGTTTCTTTTCTATTAGCTCCGGGTCCGTTGATCAGACGGCCCAGATTAGGGATGATTCTTCTTTGTCGACCCTCGATTCCTGCCCGCAAAATGTTGAACAAAAAGCGCCAGACTACGTCCTCGAAACACTTATAACCCGCGAACTTTTTACAGCTGGTATCTAATTGTGATTTATTTATCGCCCTTTTTCGCCCCCTCTCTTCCCCCTCTCTCGCTCTTTCTCTCTTATTCACGACGTTCATATATAAAATCCCCGATTTGTCATCGTTACGTCTCACCGCATCATCCCACCGATAGATTACCTAAACCCCTACATTCATCCACGCTTGTCCCCGTCTTGCCTTAGGACAGTGGTGTATTAAGGATACGACCCCACTTGGTGTCCAGTAATTTGAAAAAGCCCGGATTAATGAAGGCATACAGAAAACGGTGTGAGCTTTTTCGAATTTAATAATCGAGAAAAAAAAAAAAACGTTTTACCGCAAACTAAACCTCGTTCAGATCGCTCCACTGTGTAACGAGACGTCCGGTTTTCACCAAGCTCGTAAATTCTACCATTATTGAAAATCCCTTCAGTTCGCTTATGTGGCTGCAAGGAGTCCACACATATGGGTGCTGGAATGGAATTGAGTGGTGAGAATTGAAAGATCGAGAGAAATCCTGCGGAAAAAGTTACCAGAGAAAACTGGAGACTGCAGGAAACTGGAGGGGCTTTGCTCTATGCACTCTGGTTTATATTCTCGTCCAACAAGACGGGACTCTCACACCTCACTCACGGTACTCTAAGGATACATAACTTTACCGAAACCATAGAAGTACCTGTACGATAAACCAAAGCCGTAAAGCCTTATGTAATCAGAATTTTTTACATGCGTATGAAATTTATGTTGCAGATAGGTTTTTCAAAATATTAAAGGGGTATGTATGGGAAAAATCGATTTTTGGTATAGGATTGGTTGCTTAGAAGCCAAATGATCGTCGAACCAGTAATTTTTACAGTTTATCGGGCATATTCTTACAAGTATTTGAAGAAAAAACAAAAAAAAAAAAACATCGATGCGTTGAAAATTATGGAAGTTATTCAGCGCTGAAGATCGTTTTACTCCGCGCACAACTGGAATCTGTTGAAATGCTCCCAGGTGAACCGTCTAAAAGCAGAATACTTTGAGGTGGGTAATTTATACTACCAAAACCACAACATGGAACTTTTCGGGGGGAATTCGAAAGAAAATTTTGAAAGTTGGACATGAATTCAATTATTTTATACATTTTTACGGTAAAAAATGGTCTTCAATATTTTTCTTTCCAGTCTTAAAATTATCCAATGGTCTCGGGGGGAATTCCATGTTCCAGAAAAAGGTGTTCTACAAATTCAATTCAAATTTCATTCGTTCAAGAGTTGAGATGTCCAACGTGTTCGAAAATGTAATTTTGAGATAAACGGTTTTGAAGTTCGGACTACTTTTTTCTCTGTAATATGACTTACAAAATTTCCAAACCTCTTCCACGCGATCCCTGGTCCATACAGGGCTTTATCAGCAGCGAGATCTCATTCGTCCTCTTCCTCTTTTTCAATTTTCCGCTATGAAAATTGAACATTTTCAAAAAATAGGGAAGTTATTGGTTTCGGTCCGATTTTCGAAAATCGAGTTTTCATTAGATCTCGACGTTTTGGGGTCCTAGGAAGCCATTCTGACTATTTTTTGGATGGACGTCCGTATGTGTGTGTGTGTGTGTGTAAACAAATTTTTGTGGTACGATATCTTTAGAACGAATCGACTGATTGGAATGGTTCTTGCGGCGATCGAAAGGGTTTATCAAGACTCAGATCTGATTAGATTTTGGAGTCGATCGGTCGAGTAGTTTCAAAGTTATTGGAAGACTGAAAATCAAAAAAAAAAAATTTCATGTTTTTAGCGCATAACTCCTAAACTGTTCGTGTGATTAGTCTCAAAACTTAATCAGATTTAAGTCCCGGATAGCCCTTGCAATTGCTGCAAGATTCATCGAAATTGACCGATTAGTTTAAAAGATATTGCACGACAAAAATTTCTTTTTTTTGATAGACGTGAGTTGATTTCGAATCACTCGATGTCGAATCTGTCAAATTGTTTGAAAACTATGGAAAATTTCGCACATAAACGTATAGACTGAACGATATCTTCTGACATTAAATATAACTCCCTAAAACCTAGAAATATTGACATTTGACAAGAACTCGATTTTCGAAAATCAGACGGAAAAATCAGGAAACCGGTTGACCTGTGGGCCAACCCTAAAACTTCCCGCCATGTGTTAAATACGTTACAACAAATTGATACTATTGTGTTTATAATACATTGAGAAAGGTTATACGTATAGTTAGTTTTCCGTGTATAAATTTGTTCCCGTATGATTTTTAATCAAAAATCGAGTTTTTTCAAATGTCAACATTTCTAGGTTTTGGGGAGTTATATTTAATGTCAAAAAATATCGTTCAGTCTCAATTACATTCAAGTCCTAGTATACCTTTCCGATCGCCGCAAGAATCATTTAAGTCGGTTAATTCGTTCCAAAGTTATCACACGACAAAAAAGGAAATTTTTATCGTGCAATATCTTTTAAACTAACTGTTCGATTTTGATGAATCTTGCAGCAATCATAAGGGCTACCCAAGACTTGAATCTGATTAGGTTTTGAGACACATCGCACGAACAGTTTAGGAGATATGCGCCAAAAACATGAAAAATTTATGTTTATTTTTTATTTTTTGAATAACTCTGGAACTACTCGACCGATTGACTCCAGAATCCAATCAGATCTAAGTCTTGATAAACCCTTTCGATCGCTACAACAACCATTCCAATCGGTCAATTCGTTCTAAAGATATCGTACAACAAAAATTTTGTTTACACACACACACACGGACGTCCATCCAAAAATAGTCGGAATAGCTTCCTAGGATCTCAAAACGTCGACATCTGATGAAAACTCGGTTTTCGAAAATCGGACCGAAACCAATAACTTCCCTTTTTTTATGAAAATTTTCAATTTTCATAGCGGGAAGGTAAAAATCAATTCTTCGAAGTTTCAATAATCCTGTACCCCCTTGAGCAACGTGGCCAAAAATTGCACCTCTCATCCCAAATTCGTAGATCTGCGAATAATTCAAGTTGTGTATATTCACGGTACAAAATTTTTGTTAAAATTGGTCAACTTCGTCCGCGAGTTATACTAACCCACGAAGAAGTTATAAGTGTCCCACTTTCTTGAGAATGCGAGGTAAGAAAAGCGAGGGAGGAAACCCTCCATAACAATAGATGCTTTTTATTTCCGTGAAAGTTGGGTTCATAGTTGGAAGGAAAAGATTAATTCCGCTATCTGATTGGACAGAAAATTTTCTCTGGGCGATCGTAATATCTAGATATAGAATTTCTCCGGTTTTTTAAAACTTAGTCCGGGAAATAAAACCAGTAGACCCGATCTTTAATAAATCTCTGATCGCGCCAACACCATGGAATCTTCTTGATCATTCTTCCAAATTTTTTTTTGCGTTAAAACGTTAGGCAATCAATTATAAATATAAGAAAAAAAAATTACGAGAGAGAATTAAAGAGAAAAAATAAAAAAAAAATAAAAACATACGGAAAGTGATTCCGATCGCATCTCACTTCAATGCGACTCGCGATCGTAACCCTTTTCTGCAGTAATAAATCACAGGCATGGATATTATTGACACAAAAATGGCCCGGGTTTGCAGGATATTTCGAAGCTCTACGCGAGGCTCGGGCTCGGGCTTTCACGATGTCGATAAGTTAACCCGGGTAATCGGGTAGAAATATCGTACCTAATATACGGACTCGTGCACCCCGTGTACACCACCAATTTGCGACTTCGCGTCACTTCCGTTCACCTTGGCTGTACAAAGCTGCGGACGTCGAATGGTCGCGAGAATAAACGAGGATTCGTTATTATTTATGCCCAGGTATAGGTCGTGATTCACAGTGTGCCAAAACAGATAGAAATTTTCTTTTTCGTACTCTCAATGCAAAAGTTTCCCGAATGACCCCCAAATAATTGAACTCCCAAAAGAGCAGCGCTGTCATCAAGGTCTAAGCGGTTCCCAGATCGGAAATATGGTTTCCATTTGATTAACAAGCAAGCCCTTTTATCGGTTCACTAATGTTGATATAACTTGACCGGAACAAATAATGCGGAAGTCAGTCTCGGTGCTGGGAGGTCTTTTGGGTCACTGATTCCGAATCTGAGGTCTCAAATTCCGTGTTCCAAACATTCATACAACTGATATCCTGGATGTTTGAGTAATTCAAATATTTGGATTGGAATCGCCATTTTGGATTGGAATTTTGGACCTCAGATTCGGAATCAGCCACCCAAAAAAACGTGGCGATATTTCATTTGATATAAAAACCAGAAGAATTAGACTGTGACTTTGGCATGTAATGAAATTGAGGAAATTTCGGCGTTCGTCACGGAGAATCAAGTCTTTGAAGAATTACTTTTCCAAAATTTTCTGCCTGGATGATATTTCATTGAGAATCTCGTTTTTCGGGCGCTCGATTCGTCGCAATAAACGCAGAATTGTTTAATCTGAAGACATCGAATGAAAGCCTCATTCTCTTAGTTTCTAACAAGAACAAGTGAAAAATTGCCAGAATCTCTTCACTCGTTCAAACTTTATTCATCTTTGTTAACTAGCTGGTTTTGGCTGCCATTTTAGCCGTCTTCTACTCACATCCTCATCTTATCTATGTGTGATCCTGAAACCACCTGAGAATCATGTTTTGTCACCCGCAAAAGTGTTCGCAGATATTCTTAGAAACGTATTTAGGCATACTGCACCGGTTTTTTGTGAACACGATACCGGACGAGCTGCTCAACCGATTCGGCTGAAATTTTGACAAAAAATTGTCGTTTCCGAGACGATGTTCCAGTGAATTTTTTAGACCATTGCCACATCCGGTTTCAACATGGCGGATGTTCAAACTTTCAGAAAATTCGTATCTTCTACATTTTTCAAGATAACTAAACGCACTTTGGAATACATTTTTCTGTTATTGATATACACTTGTAGAAATATGTTCATAATTTTCAATCGCAAAGTTGCGAGTTTTTCGTTAGCAGAATTCCAAGCGAACTGCCGAACCGGTTTGGTTCAAATTTGAACAGAATACTGTTCTCATCGAAACGATTGCCCACACTGAAAAAAAAGAAGGTTACAGCAATATTTTAAAGTTAAACTAGACCAAAATTATAGTTCCTTTTACAATATTATGGTATTTTGCACTATAAAAATAGTTATCCTAACTATAAAATGTACATGTTACCTGAGGAAACTATTTTGCATAGTAAAGTTAACTAGATTTTTCTCTGAGTGCAGTAAACTTTTCAACCCATTCCGGTTTCGAAATAGTGAACGCAAACTCCGGCATTATTTCTATCCAGATCTTTTCAAGTCACGTAAAACTGAAATATTTCAAAAATCAAGAATCTACTAAATCGGCAGTACAAAAAGGTCGATAGTTGCACAGCCGCGCGGAGACCAAGGCCAGGCGACAGATGTCGACAGAACGAGCCATACATAACTCCATAATATTTTGTCAATATTCAATAAAAGAAAATTTCACGGTACAAATGAGCAAAAATAATTGAGCGAATCAGTATTAAAATTATAATAATATTTTCTGAGCGATTTTTTTCACGGTTACTAACTAGTTGTGACGAAGATAATTCCATTCTTTTGGGGTGGCAAGATCATGCACCACCTTATAACTGGGTATCGAATTTCTAATTGCAAATTAAGGGGACCAGTAGAGCTTGGTTTGGCAAATTTGGAGTACTCCAAAATTTATTTATTTGTCAACCAAAGTTTATTTCACATCCAAAAAAAAAAATTTTCTCCCAAAACTTTGTCGCAAGGTTTCAAGTACATCGTTGGTCTAATGCAACCTCACAAGGTCTTGCTTTCTTCAGACGACAATTCTACATCTTATGAACGTAGGGATTGGTAAAACAAAATTCATGTGGAAGGTTACGGTCAATTATCCAAAATTTCCAATATTTAGGCCACTTATTTGCAAATAACTCGGCCAACACGAAATTGTGAAAAAAATCCCTCGTTCACGTGATGAGGATTTCTTTTCTGAACAAAATGAGCCCTCAACGACCTTATTCGGAACAACGATGTGCCTAAAATCTCACGACAAAGGTTTTCAGAGAACATTTTTTTTTTTTTGTGAAATAAACTTTGGCTGACAAATAAATGCATTTTGGAATACTCCGAATTTCCAAAACCAAGCTGTACTGGTTCCCTTAATTGCTTCTAAAGTTCAAACCTGTTAGTAATAAAGACTTCTGAAGTTATTATATTCGAGAAGAATTGACCCAATTGTTGTGCATATTCCAAGATCGTATGAAGTTTTGATTATCAGAATTTACTGAATATCGTTTTGCTAATTTTCCGGCAACGATCTAATCAACGAATCGAAAGCCTGGCAAGTAAGCTGGTATTTCATTCAATTGGAAATGGCATAAATTTCGTAATATAATAGCTCACCCAGCTGATGGAAATATACGTCTGATTATTCCCGCAGAAATTTTCAGAGTAATTCTGAAAAACTCTGTGAAGAAGTTCCGCAAACTATCTGATTATTTCAAAATCAATTTTAAAAAAGATTCTCCACATTGAAACAATTTATAATTACATACTGTTAGAAATTTTGCACATAATTTTCAGACATTTTCTGCACAGTTAGTCTCGAAAAAATGGGAGTTGAAAATCCAATTCGATTGGAAACAATTGATTATATGTATGTATTCGTGAAATTTTGGTATTCCGTTTTTTTGTCATTTTTATTCGACAAGTTGTACGCTTTGAAACCGAAGGATCTCTAGTTTTGCAAATTCCGGTAATAGACGGTGAGGTGCGATCAAGTGCGAGCACATCAGTCGACGTCGATTGTCAGACCTCGGGCGATGCATCGGATTGAAATTTCAAATTACAATCAATAATAGTAGCCATTGGGTATAATAGCTACCTACCATAGTCAGGTATTGATGGATTTTGAAATGCAATTAGCCCAAATGCCAATTATTCGAGAGAGGCCTAATTGCGCGTCGACCATATATCGCTATAAATTTATGTTACGATCGTGTTATGAATCAGCTGAAGCAAACGTTTTCACTCCAGAGCTTTCAAATTAATTCGTAACATTCGAATTACTCTTTTCGCGCCCCCTATTTTTTTTGGCATTCAATTGACGACGCCACCCCAAAAGGTATGTATACATACCTTTTACCCTTTATTTTTCATTCCTATTTTTTTTTTTTTTTCATTCATTCAACCTTCGAGGTACATATGAGTACATACCGTAATCCGATCATAAGCAAATCGTATTTTTTATCCATCACTGATTCATACGTCGTTTGATTATTCATTTGATGAAAATTATTTACACAGTTAAGGACCAACTTTTGATTCCTTTTCAATTTATTCAGTGGACTTATCATTTTATGGATATACTTTATAACTACTGAATTTCTTTTTCATTCTTTTATTAAGACGATCTTCTCACGATTTACCACACAACACAGATCTTCTCAGATCATAACACAACATTTGAAAGCTGTCTGGAATACAACCCTGAAACGTTCAATACGTATCGGTTATATTTCATATAAATTCCGGTCGTGTTTCATAAAACTGATTTGACGAGATCTGACGATCCTTTTTGAATCTGTAATTTCCCATATTTTATTCATTATCATAGAAATATTGTACACTGAAAAATAAAACCGCGGACGAGTATCTAGTTAAAGCTGGTTTCAGTCTAGCCGAGCGCATGTTGTACCTTAGGCGGCATATTCCTACCTCCGAGAGACCCTAGCGCCGAACTTGCACCTAGCGGCGAGCGTGGAACTATGAGAAAAGTTGTGAAAATTGAAGCTGGAAACGTGTTCTTATATACATATATGCATTACTATTTTTATTTTATTCTATTTCCTTTAAATCTGAGGCGTTAAGTTCGGATGAAGGAGGATTTTTTAACCATAAAAAAAAAAAAAAAAATTTGAGGGCGTATTATGAAATGAAATAGAGACCCGTTTTACAGTCGAGTCGCTTCCCTTGCCCGCCCAGCGAAAATCTTCCGAGCGATAAATGCGCGAACGAGCTGACGAATCACAAATCTAATTCATTACTTTCAACTTGCGATCCGTGGATTCAACAATTATGAAGTGTAGGTCGAAGTTAAGTGAGACTAAGTGGATCCCCTAAATTTTTTTTTTATTATTTTTTTTTTTTTGATTTCAAGTACCGAAACGAAAAACGAGTGAAGGGCTTAAATTACGTAATTTTGTAGCTTGTAAAATTTATTATCAAAAAATCGTCGGTAATTTACATTGCAGGGATACATAACTTTCACGTTTCCATATATAAATCGTGACTGATTGATTTCATTACATAATAAATTATATAAAAATACGTGTAGCCAATTTTTTTTTTTTTTTTATTTCTTTGAAAAAAAAAAAAACTGTGAATATTCGCAAGCTCTGGCTTCTCCATCTCTGGATACCGGATACTGACACCTATTTACTATCAGGTTTATTTGTACGAAGAAATGTATGAATGAATGAGTGGATGAATGTATAGAGATTTGGACGAGTTCGCTGGCGTCGCGGGGACACGGTGTTAATTAAGCACTTGGGATGCAAAACTCATTTGCAAATTAAAGCAAATCGCATTACTTGTGGGACGTTTATGCCAGAGTTCATTAGCATAAAAGTAACTGAACGGCGTGGAGCAGACCAAGCGGGGTATAGGTACAGTAAAATGCACTTTTCCTCAATTAACCGTCTAATTTGACAAAAGCTTTTCCCGGTTCGGCTCGCTCCTAACAATTCATACACCGTAACGTATATGTAATAACCTAAGCTGCATCGATCTTTTATAACATATCGAAGAAAGTTTAACTTTTTATGAACTTCATCTTTTTATGGAAAGACAGGGTAATACCGAACAGTGGACAATACTGGCCAGTCGATCTTTCAGTAAAACAAGGAAATAATTGAGTCAGCTAGGTTTTGAAGAACAATTTATGTCCTAAGAACTTGATTTTTATCACGAGAATCACAATATACATATATTGTGCTTTTGTGGAATTTATCCGTAATTGTAATTTCCATGAGTTTTTTTCTTTTTTTGCAGGAGCACTTCTTCAGTTACTAAGAATTTGCATTAATTTTCTATAAATCTATACCAAATTAATTAGGAAAAAAAAATGACTCGAGGGTAAAATTACCAATAATTATATAAGTTAAAAGTCGATGTTTGCTTTTACTCTGATAATATTTCTTAAAGTTTTTGAGATAAATTATTTTTCGCGTCAATGTCGGTGAGTGTGCAATACCGTTGGGGTGGCGCTAGTTCAACGTGGCGGCGCTGTTGTAGCAGGTCAGGATTAGGTTAGAATTGCCTACTTCAAAAATTATGTTACATTTCAGAATATGTTCGCGACGGCTGTCTGAACATGATTTTCAAAGATTACAATTATTTTGATAATCATTGCTACACGCATTGAATATTTTCTTCAACGTCTGAATAATTGGATTAAGATATTGGCCGCCATTACCCGCCAAATTTGAGAAAGCCAGCAAATGCAGGCATATAAAAAATGCAATAAACATGCAGGAATTAAGCTCATCGCTTTTTTGCGTGAGGCATGATCGTACGGTGCTTGTTTGTTCGAAGCCAATAGACTGTATTTTAAGGCCCCCTATTGTATCTTCAAAATTGACGGAGCTAGCGGCTGCAGTTTCTGAATCGAAAGTGGGATCGGGTCGAAACACTCACTTGCATATCTTCGGAGTAGAAACAGTATTCAGAATACAGTATTTCTTGAATAAAATTTTCGCAAAATTGAAAATAGAAAATGTAAGAAAAATTCTGCCCACGTTTTTGGAAGTGGAAGGTTGTTCTATATCATCAACAGAGTTTTGTGACTTTTTCAGTATTTCAAAAAAGGTCCTTTTTTCAAGGCTGAAAAAATTCATAGCTCCGAAAGGGTTGGTTCAAAAATTTCGAACAAAAATTTGACAGGTTCTCGAGACATAGAATAATAACATATGAAATCAAAAATCAAATCGAACACTTTGAGGTTTGGAGCCGTGTTGTTTTGACGTGGACAGCCCCACATACCTATATCGAAAGAATTCACGTGAATTTTTTCAGAATTTTCGGATCACATTTTTTGATTTTTTCCAAATTCCAACTTTTTTCTACGAACCTCCGCATCTCAAAAGTATAAAGTCATACAAGAAAATCTATGAGACAAAAAAGTTGCAGTTTCGAATCAACTTTTTGAAAATTTTTTTTTGGAATTTCTCGAATTCCAAAAATACCAGATTTTATCATAAATACACAAAAATATTTTTTTTCAACCAATATGTCACTTTTGATTCGCCGCAAAAATCTACAGAAAATACTCTCAAGTATTTACAGCAACCATATATTTTTTTTAAGATGGTTGGCTCAATCGTTTGGAAGCTATATTTTTTTTCGAAAAAAAAGGATTAATAAAGCATAGCTTCCAAACGATTGAGCCAACCATCTTGAAAAAAATATATGGTTGCTATATACACTTGAGGGTATTTTCTGTAGATTTCTGAGGCAAATCCAAAGTGACGTATTGGTTGAAAAAAAAATATTTTTGTGTATTTTTGATAAAAATTAGTATTATTGGGATTCGATAAATTCGCAAAAAAAATTTTTTCAGAAAGTTGATTCGAAACTGCAACTTTTTTGTCTCATAAATTTTCTTGGACGATTTTATACTTTTGAGATACGGAGGTTCGTAGAAAAAAGTTGGAATTTTGAAAAACTGAAAAAATGCGATCCAAGAATTCTGAAAAAATTCACATAAATTCTTTCGATATATTTGTGTAATAAGACAAAATTATGATTCTTTTGGGATCGGTCAACTTTTCGACCGTTGGAAACGGGGTGGAACACCTCGCATATATTTTTTATGCGATTTTTTTTTTTTTTTATCTACGAATTGAAAGGTAGTAAATTTCTCTTAATCCTCGTAGTTTTGAAGTAAGACGTTAAATCCCGATACGACGTAATTCCGGTGTAGGTAGGTACCTACTTCGTTGACAAGTTATTAACTATTAACGAGGAAGTTCAAGGAAATAACAGCCCCGTAGATATTAGGGGATTTCGTCGCCTGCAGGGAAAAGTTATACGTATAGGGGGGTGTATAATAAAAATATAATCTATCCGCACTGTTGAAACGCTTCAACAATCGCTAAGATTTTCTGGTAAGACGGTGGTCGTGGCACGGCGTCGTTCCCGAAGTTCGAACTACGGAATTATTGGACTTGGTTGCAAATGACCGAAATTTCAGATAATCGGAAAGTTCGACGAGCCAAACTCACGGTCCAACTCTCTTCCCAGTTCCACTTCCATGACCTTTCGAAAATCTTTCGAAACTGCGACGAATTCCGGAAACCTTAACTCGGCCATGAGACATCATGCTAGATCTGTGCTCATGTGTATATTAAGGGGCATACTATACACCTAGCAGGGTCGAAACAAGGCAATTTTCGGGATTTTTTTTCTCGGAAATTATTGGAGTTATATCGGGTTGGAATCTGTTTTACTTATAAGCATACATCTTGAAGGGTGCGTCCTTCATTCATATACCACAGACAGGAGAGTCTATATTAAAAATATCTGCCTATACGAATCAAAGCTTCAGCTTTTAAAAGGAAGCACTCGTTGATAATACTGTCAGAAATTGCAGTCCCGATTCGCATAGTTACTTTGTTTTTCTTTAAGAGCAATCTTGGTTGCCGGAAGAAGCGAACTACAAGGGTGAGTTTTTCTTTCTTGAAAATGGCCGGATACCCGGTCCAGAGGGATAAGCAAACAGCGGACGATTCGGGCGTCCTGTTTTTTAAAAGATCAGCCGAGGCATCGAGTACAAATAAAAACATCCCCTGGGGGATTTATAGGTACGTTACAAAGAGAGCTCGGTCCTGGTCGAAGAAATAATTTCGATCAGAACCGACGCGATTCGTCAGCAATTCGTGGTATTCACAAGTACATTTACAGCCGAATGTGAAAGCGATGCACGATTCAATTAGTAAGCGAATAGTTTATTCATTGGCTATTAATATTATTCGATCTCGCTTTTCGTTCCGATAAAAGAATGATCTTCGGTACGCGAACGGGTCTGACGGTGGAAATGTGTGAGAAGAATAGGTTGGGGTAATCGAAGAACGTCATGTTTCTTTATTGGAGAAATAGTATTCGAGTCTGAGCCGGATAGGCGTTATCCACCGCATGCAGCCAAACTGAAACTACTTTATTTCAATTTCCGATAGTATCTCAAAAAGAGAACAAGGAAGAAGAAATTGGGAGCGCAGAGAGAGGCGGCTAGTACCTTGAAGAAGTAGAAGAAGAAGAACAAGAAGAAGAAGTAGAAGTGAACCGGGTGTGTGGAGCGCAGCACCTGGTGACTCAGTTCGAATAGCCGAAGAGTTTCTTGCCTATTTGCATTTAAAACGAATCGTCCCGGTGACATTGATATATTCTTATCTATATCGTAGTTAAGATCGACTTAATTTATGGGCTCAACCAGCTCGCATCTAGGTTTACCCAAGCCATTCTAATTTCAAAAGCAAAGCCTATTCCCGAGCCTCTTCCTCGGCTTGTCTTTCTCGCTCTCTTCCTCCATCCCTCTCCCTCTCGAGTAATTGCTTCACTTTATATTCCACATCTCACGTAATAATAAACCCCAGTTTCTACCCTCCAAACTCCTCTTTCTTTGTCCTCCATCCCTCTTGTTATGTCTCTCAGCAATTTGCGAACTATGTACCGATCTTCGAACTGCAACATGATCAAATGAAACCGAAAATAACTAGAGAAAGAAATTTCGACTTTAACTTCACATTCTTGATAATTGTATATACATAAGTTTTCGTTGACCCTGTGCATATTCTATACATACATACATACATACATACTATACGGACGTGTACGTGGAAACTTTCCAGCGAGGTAAAACCATTACGACGTAAATGAAATTATCCAAGAAACAAACTTCCTTTTCCGCGTTTGGCTGACCTCCAGA
The DNA here is from genome assembly GCA_949628255.1 of Macrophya alboannulata. Classification (NCBI taxonomy): domain Eukaryota; kingdom Metazoa; phylum Arthropoda; class Insecta; order Hymenoptera; family Tenthredinidae; genus Macrophya; species Macrophya alboannulata. Next base: position 29,699,916 of record OX451207.1, on the reverse strand, counting down.
AGTACTGCGATGAATAAAAGCTGAGGACCTCTAACCAGCCTGACCTCCGGAAGTAAAGGTAGAAAAGGAAAACAGGTAGCCTACACCGGGAATTAACGCTGTTATACTTATACATAATTGCCAAAGTACGAGTCCCAGTTATTATACAATCGTCGTAATAATAATGATAATTATGATAAGAATAAGGTTGATGGTAATGACGACGACGACAACCACGACGGTAACAATAAGCCCTGGAACAACTACGGTCCACCTCGGTCTACGAATAGAGTTTAATATGAACGGGATCTCGTGTATTTCGTACTGTATAATTAGTACGGAGTGAATAAGGTATGTGTCTACCCAACAGCCAACTACAATTCGATTCTCGTATAATCAACCCTCGACCCAGCTGTATCAGTAAGCTGGATTTCTGAAGGACCAACGCTCCTATATATCAGGGCCTTCACTGTGCTACTAATTCCAACATTTCTGTCTGAACTGTATCTATTTGCCTCTATTCATAAAGCATTAGTACTAAACGCCGATATTATGGGATCTCTAGATAAGAATTTGCTTTACCAACGCTAAGTTACGCCGATGAATATGTACTTCACAAAGCTAAATTAGAACCGAAGTGTTCTAATACGATTCCAGGCTGCTGTCCACTTGAGGTTTAATCTGGTAACTTGGTTTCACTCTATCTGATGGCACAGATATTCTTCGAGCTGTTTCTAACCACGCAGTAGAGAAATATTCAATGAGAATAAAACTCTGATCTAAACAAAACTCGATTTCAAATCCTCATTATGTCGCAGATATTACAGGTATTATGCGTTCAATCCGTCTAGGATCATCCTCATTCCCAGTAGATACTATGATTACTGTTCTCTAGCAAATCCTTCGTTCCGATAAAGTATTAACCAAACCAGACTGAACCGACGTGTAGTATTCTATTCTTGAACCAACGCCAACGTTTCCTCAACAAGGTGAAGTAGAATCAGCCTGAATTTGCAATGTAATTGATTTTCGATCGTAAATCCTTAATTCTATCGCAGTAGCTGTATGAACAAAACTAAAAATAAACTAACGTAACCACAAGTAAAGTTCAACGAACGGCCCAGCGTCGGGCCAGTACCGTTGCCGACGATAGCGAGCCTGGCACAGTCGTTCATCCTAGTATCTAGTAGATACTCAGTTATTGGTATTCTTTAGCAAATCCATAATTTCGTCAGAGTATGAACTGAATCAAACTGAAGTAACGTGTAGTATCCAATTTCTGAACCAATGCCTACATTTCCTCATCAATGTGAAGTAGAAGCATCCTAATTTTGTGCTATTATTGATTTTCGATTGTATGTTTCATTCTACCGCAGTATATGAACTAAACTAAAAATAAACCAACATAACCCCAGGTAGCGTTCAACGAACGGACTAGTGTTGGGCCAGCAATAGTGCCAATACCGTTGCGATACCAATTAATACCGCGAATTTGAAAAAGTAATTTCATAATAATTTTTCGGAGCCGCCATATTTTTCTGCTTATCATGACTTTGAAGCTCACTTTTTCATTATCAACATTTTTTTTTTATGACGTATAGTTTTCGAGTCATATACGCAATTGAAACTCGGAAATTGTCGATTTTCGCATATATATTACATCGACTGCTGACGTCTAACAACTGCGAATAAAAATGTACAAAAAATCACGCACACTCTTATCAACTAACAACAACGTTTCACAAACTTTGAACCAGTTCTGAGAGGATGAGGGTTTTAGCCTGGTCAATTTCACGTGGAATACCCCATTTGTATATTTATATTTGGCGTGCTATAACTTGAAAAATTATAGCGTTAAAAATCTGTAAAATTTTCATAAAATACTTACCACTATCGGCAAGAAGTATGCCAAGTTCCAGATTTTTCTGAGCTATACTGCGATCGGCAAAAAAAAATTAACTGCAAAGTGTCACAAATCGTGCGTTATTCAAATCGCAAATTTCGAAGGCATCGAGGCAGTACTTGAAATCGAAATGAGAACCTGGGATTTCGGGTACATTTTTTTGCACGAAGACATTTTGGCTCTTGGAAGAATCAAAGTTCAAATATGATGAAACTAAGTACCACTTCAATATGTAGAAATGTAGAAAAACAGCTGGATAAGCTGATTCAAATGTGGAAGATTTTTCATTATTCAATGCTGGCCCAGCACTGAACGTCGACGCTCGACTGGACCAGTGCTGGGCCGTGCTACCAGTCTCAACAGACTCTACCTGGGGCCATTCTATACTTGAATGTCCTCACAAGATGTTATCTCAATCGGCTTGACATGGCACCAGTTTTGCGACTATTTTTCATCATTCGCGTTACTAAAAGATACTATTTTTCAGCACATCAGACAGTCAAAGCCCGGTTATATTAATGGTTCCCATGGTCAGACCAGCGTGTTCTTCAGCTGGTGCAATATATTAATCCGTTAAACTTATACTTCTCTATATATATCTCAAGAGAGCCACAAAAGCTGGAAAAGCGAGTAGAAGGATGAAGGAAATATTCAAATCGAGAATTATTAACGAATATTTAATATCAGAGGTGAATTATTGTATTTATCTGAATCCACTTCCATTGTAAATGGTATACATTTATATCTTTGTATACCAGCTTAAGCTGAACGGGAATAAGAAGGGAATTTTATTCATGTACATACCTACTACATCTAGTCGATTTTTTTTTTTTTTTTTTTAGTTCGTTTTTTAGTCCCGATCATTTTATTGTTACATTTTAATCTCTTAGTTCAGCCACTTTATCAAAGTTTATTCAGTCGAGGAGGCTCGCGGTCTGCGGGGAAAACCTCGGCGAATCGTACGTCTTCTGAGATTTCAAGTTTATTTAAGCTTTTCGAAAAGAATTTCATTTCAAATCTCACCCCAGAGACACGTTTGCCAGAGAATCGCTCAGAGTTCTGAACCCCGGCTAGTTCGGTGGCTCCTACCGCACCATACCATAAAACTCGGAAGTATCTTGGATTGAAAATTCTGATTGTAAACACCGCTAAATAGACATATGGGTATAGCGAGGTATGTATACAATTTTAGTATAAAATATCGATAAATTTATTGATTCGATACAATATCGATCAGTGGTAGTGGATTAGCTTTTATTTTTGATAACATATAATCACTCGTACTTTTGCAAATGAAAATCTAGTTCATATTGCAAGTAACTTACAAACGTAGAACTTTGGTCACAGATTTAGGCAACATCTATCTAGCTTTCCAATCATTTCAAAGATGAAACACCAACACATACATATACATACGACGAGATGATGAATAGCCTTGTACTATCCGCACGGATGGTTATATATCTACACAGAAATTCGAAATTGGGTAAAGGTAATCCTCAGAATTTGAAATTAGCAATAAATCTCAATATGATTCTGCCTCACCTCATCTGAGCCTACAGGCACACTGTCGATTGGTATGTGCTTAAAAAAAAAAAAAAATGTTCATGTAACAATAATTTATCGAACACACGAGAAACAACAAAAATCTTGGGCTTTGTAACGAAGAGACAAAAAATTATCTACACTGTAAAAGGTAAATTCCTGAATCTGTCCGTAACATAATCACCGGTCAATTTACCCCACCGATTTATCATTGTTAGATCTAGGGGTGTAAATTGATTGGAAAAAATTCCAGGGATAAATTTTGGTGATGGTGCGGAAGGCGGGGTATAGGTATGAGATAGGAAAACAGGGGAAAAAGGGAAAGGCAGTTCATTGACGCGAATTCTTTTGTTCCTCTGCTAACCGTTTTAGCGGGTAGTTAGTTCCAGCTGCTCTTCAGGAAGTAACTTTTTTCTTTCTTTGAATAAAGCTATATTTTTATCTCTCTTGATTGCAAATGGATGGATTATGTTGAGCGTAACTAACACGAATGCGATCTAGTTCTTTATCATTCTTATTGTAATTCTTGTTATGTTTTTAGAGTACTTTAATCAGTTTCAAACAAGTTCTATCATCTTTAACAGTACATTAAACAGCTGAGTTTTAAGGGGGAGTCTACACCTAGCGCGGTCAGAAAAGGATAATTTTCGGGATTTTCTTTTGGGGGGGGGGAAACTATTGGAGTCATCGGGTCGGGGTTTGTGGCAGTTGAAAATGTACATTTTGAAGATCTTTGACCATTTTTTTTATTCGAAGATCCGTAAAACGGCGGAGATATGGAATCATGAAGAGGCAGCCTTGGAAAACTCTCGCTTTTAATTCTAAAATCGGTCATTCTTCAAGTTTTTAGAAAATTTTCATGTGTTTTTATTTTTTTATTATAAATGACGAGAAGTCGTATCACATCGCTCACGACTTTTCCGAATTTGTTCGAATGATCATTTTTCGTTCGGTCAGATTCAAAAAGTCTTATGCACCTGAACTTACGTAACGTTCTGCTTTTATTCGGCAAAAAATTTTCAATTTCAACGTCTTTAAACACATTTCGAGGTTTTTTTTTTCACGTATATACATGGGAAACAACTTATACCGATCTCTTGATTTTAAAAACGACAACCGGTCGTATAATGGCGCTTATCAACCTTATACCATTAGATATTAGTATCCATTTTGATAATCCACTTGATATTTCTGTTTCAGTTGATTTTTGGCGAAGGTATACCTGGTACCGTTTCGGAGGATGTTTCAAAGGCTGCCTCTTCGAGACGCCGTATCCCCCCCCCCCCCCCCCACCCCCGTTAAAAGATATTTTCAAAAAAAAAAATGTAGTGAAACTTTTTTAAAACGTATGTTTTCAAGTACACCAGACCCCGATCCGACAACTCCAATAGTATCCCAGAAAAAAATCCCGAAATTACGCTTTTGTTGACCCTGCTGAGGGTAGGGACATGCCCCCTTAATAGATCGTAAGAGGATTCTTCCGTATTTGTAAAACCGTTTCAAAAGTCGGTGGAGATGTCTCTATCTTCGTGAAAATTTCCGGTTTCTCCAAAAATGTCTAAAGACTTGAAAGTGAGTCTGGCTTGTAAGTTTTTTCGCAAAAATTTCTCCATGAGGCTCCTACTGTAGACGCGATTGACGTCTTCGAGATTGGCGTGTACGTTGGCTTCCCTTTTCGTCAAAACCAACGTGTTCCACGGTGCCCATGCCGCGTCTCTTTGAAATCTGACAAGCGCGAGTTGGTGTATGTCACTGCATTCAGAAATTCCCGATTTCCCATGCCAGATAACGTTCACCAAGTGCCGAACCCCTTTAGGCCCAATCACGAAAGCCACGCTGTCGAAGGCCTTGCTGTTCGCCTCGTGTTTCCTCACCCTTCGTAGCATCTCTTCGTAAGGTTCGTAGACCAGTCGAACCGAGGACTTTGGTGCCCTGATTTCGCAGTTGAAACAGATGGAAATCCGCTGATGTCTGTTCAACCCGAACCTGGTAATCGGAAGAAGTTTCCCGCATCTCCCGCAAAGTCTGGAAGTAATTTCGTTCGAACGAGACGTTGAGAAGAAGTCTGCAGTCCGTCGTTGTTCTTCAAACTGGAGAGTTTCTTGTTCCACGCGACATTTCGTCTCGCAAGATTTCTCGTTTCGTATAAAATACAAAAACGCAAACTTCAACCGACTTCGTAACTGGTCGAGCATCGTCTCGTGTATATTCCGCGAGAGCAGACAAAGTTCTTGGTCAATCAAGTACGTCATTTCCAAGACAGCTTCACACTTGTGAGTCTTCAGGAAGTCCCGCATTTTTAAAAGCAAATTCAGCCGTTCATCGGTCGTTAAATCTTCGTCTGACATTGACTTGTACAGCTTTTTGTACTCCTTGGCTTTCTGCACTCTCAGTGTTTCCATCGAGACTTTGCACCCCTTATATCCAGTCCAGGTAATCGGTTTGGCCCGACGATTGAGAAAGTCCAAATTTCGTTTCTCCGCCTGCACTTTTTTCACTTCGGTTTTAATCCTGTCGATGGCTCTCAGCAGTTCGATTTCCTTCCCTAAGATCATCGCGTGCGCAGCCATCCTCGAACATTTCATAAACGTCTGATTAGCCCGATCAATTTCTCCGATCCTCCAACGGTCGACGAGGTTGTAAAGCATTTCAAAATCATCTCTGGTCCGAGGGCTTGTAGATTTAATGATTTGAAGTTGTCGTCGGTTTCCATGCTGCTCCTGAAAGGCTCGGTAAAAGCTCGCGTTGGTCCGCACCAAGTTCCGGAATATCGCAGCAAAGTGTTTTATCATTGAACGCGTGCGATAAGCTCTGTAGAACTTTTGTATTTTTACAGCAAAAGCCTCGAGGTAGCGACGCCGCGCGGCGCCATCTTGAAAAAGGTTTTTTCTTTCTTTTGGTTCGAATTTACCCGCCAGTAAGTACTTATCCGAGACACTAGGCACGTAGATTCCATTATCGAAGGTTTGGCTACCTTTTTCCAAAGGGATTCCAGTCGCTCTGTCAACTAACACCGTCGTCTGTGTGTCTCGGGTCATCAAGGAATCCCAAGAGACTTTTGAATCACGTGGACGCGTTTGTGTTGTCGCATTGTGATACTCCGTTTGAGTTCTTACGTTCCTCCAGCCACCAAGGAAGGGTTTTCTCACGCTACGATCGACAATCTCCACTACTATCACCATTTTCTTCTTATTCTTTTAGTTTCAAGTTCTTATCAAGAGACTCGGTAGAGTCTCGAGCCTAGTTATATATATGAAAAAAAAAAATTCTCATGTCTTCATTACTTTCATCAACTGTAGCTTATTTTATTGCATGAACAGTTCACAACAAGTCTTTCACAACTTACTAATTTCGTCCATCATCCATAGTCGAAAAAATCAAGAAACACTGATCACAACAAACGGATTTAATGTCGAAACCCTACTTCTAATCACTTTAGACCGGTTGACAATTATCGCATTATTAGTATACCTAATTCGCGTATCTGCTCATGAAATTTGAAATCAATGTACAAAGCGTTTAGTTATCCGTCCCTATTTGCTGAGACAAAAAATACGGCCAGTTTGAACAGTTCATTCAACGAAAGGTTTTAACAAAAACATGCAATGTCACGGGAATGGTACAGCAAATTGAACTTTATAGCGTCTTCCTTGTGCACAGGCATTTCCACACTACTAACGACTCGTCAGGGGTAGCGACAGGTAAGCGTCGGAATCGTGGTTGCTAGGAGTAAAATCCTTTGTTTGATCGATCGCGCAAAAGCCATGGATAATTAATCGGAAAGCTTCAAATTTTAGAAGAATCGAACTTACTGGATAAATTTTTTTTTCTTGCTATATCTTTCTTGTTTCATCGATAATGGTGATTAAAATGAACAATTGCGTGTCGAGTATCAATGCACTTTGATATTTATATCACAGTAAAAATAACAAGGTATACTCTACATCGTCTTGTGTCAAAGGTTGAATTTTGAGTGTCGAATAGTAAAAAAAAATCAAGTTTCACTCGTTTACAATCAAGTTTCCATTTCATAAGGGGCATAACTTTCCACTGGTCTCGGAGCTTTGTATTCCTTCCGTTGTTGGACCATGTAGAATCGCGAGGATTCTCGAAAATGTTTCTCGAATATCACCAACTCCCTATATAATTAATGAAATGCGAATTGGCAATTGACGATACACAGTAAACTAGACTTACACAAGACACTTTATACTTTATACTTATGCAAATCAGTCCACACAATACATGAGGATAACTTTCCAAAGTATACACATACACCATACCAATGAGGAACTGAATTTGTAACTGGCTTTAATCAAACCTGAAATGACTTTTGGCTTGTTCTTGAATAAGGAATATCTTGTCGAGCAAACTCTGAGCATAAACCGTGCGAAAATCTTTGATGTAGTAATGAGCCTCAGCCTCCTCTTCAGTAAGCAAAACGCAATTCCACGGTGACCATTCAACATTGATATCAAATCTGCCCAGTCTTAGTTTGTACAGATCGTCGTTTTCACTGATGATGGATCGACCGTGCCAAATGTTGTTAACCAGATGGTATATCCCTGGTTCACGCATCACGAAGATCAGACTCGAAAAACAATTCCTTTTCATTTCATCGGCCCGAATACCGTTGAGCAGATAGGTGAAAAGGGAATAGTTTATCCGCGCCTGTTTACCTACGACCAAGCTTTCGCAGGCTAAAATACGTATCGATAATACAGATGTGTGAAATAGTGCAAAAATTTGATCTAAAGAAAGTTGAAATCATCTGGCAAATTTTAGCTGCGTGATCTAATCAACCTGAACAGAACAAGATTTTCTTCATTCGCACGTGAGCCGAAAATCTATGATAGGGCAAGAGTCGGAAACACCGTCTACAGAATAGCATGTTCGTTTCCAATGGAACTCTCAACTCTTCACAGTTCGGATCACGCGATATGAAATCGTCCTTCAATTTACAGGTGCAATTTTCGCTGTTCTGTACAAAGTACAGAAATGCATCTGCGAGGTTGTAACGAATCGACAAATCAGATCTCTCCTCTAACTCCATAAACACTGGGGTATTAATCAAACGAGTGATAGGGTACTTTTAATTCTTCGCCTCAACTGGGTAAGCCACATTTTCTTGATCCCTCGGCTCGTCAGTTCGATCTCTTGATCGAGTAAATAAACAAGCTCGTTCACCGCATAGCAGTGATGATTACTGAGTGAATTTTTCAGCATGACTATAAGCTCTGTGCGTTCTTCAGCGCTGATATTTCTTCTAGTCAGATTATCGTGGAGTCGCTTCAACTCCCGGGCACGTTGCACTTTGACTGTGACCATTTGCGTGGTCTTAGCCTTATATCCGCTCCACTTGACCGGCGCACAATGGGAAGTTAAAAACTCCATGTTTCGCCGTTCCAGGAATTCAGTTTTAATATATCGCTTCTGTCTATCGATATCCTTCAACATTTCCACTGACTTGTTCAGCAACGTTACACTAGCCGCTCTTTGGGCTCCCTTGAAAAAAAGACTCGCAACTCTGTTCATCTGGAAATGTTTCCACTGATCCATCAGATTATATAACATGTCGAAATCGGACCGTGACAAGGGATAAGTCTTCCTTATAATATCGTGTTGATGCCTCCTCCTGTCTCAAAGGACGCAAAAATTTTTCTAACGTTAACAAACCGGAAGATTGATGAAAATAAGCGATAAAAGCGATAGATAATAGGGAAAAGAGTTTAAAAAAAATTCCTGCAGTTCCGTCCATGTAGACATCTAATTATAGATAGATTGGTTAGATAACTGGTGTGTCGACACTGTTAAATTTATAAAAAGTGGCTGCGAATCATTGTTACGAAATGTTTTGTGTTATCCGTTTTACTTGTATGCTAAGATCCTCTCTTCCTCGTGCCGTTTGCAGTCAGCTACCATTTGTCTATGAGTAGCCGCAGACTCTTTTATCAATTTAGCGATTCTGTACGCCCTGTAATATTTCTGGATCATTTTAACCCTGCCCTCGATGTTCAATTTTGATTGCATTCTCTCGTAGGACTCGTACGGTCTCGGTACTATGTATGTGTCCGAGACATTCGGAATGTAACAATCTTTCCTGTAAAGGATATAGTATGCACTTGAAATTACGGATACCCAAAGTTTATAAAGTTCGATATACAGGGTGTTTTTTTTCAATCGCCCCAGGCCCCCTCGAAAACTAATCACGATAGAAAAAAATACTTCGGACGAAACTTGTAGGATATCGAAGCGGAAAGAACATGGTGCAGCATCATTTTCAGTAGGTGGTGATGCCAAGGCCGGGGGGAGATCAGGTTTGTTTTTTTAAATGGAAACCCATATTTTTCATAACGCAATTTTGTTCTACTTGAAAACTCAAACGACTTTTGTATGAAACATTTTTTTGTGAGACATCAATTTTTCTTGCTATTCAGCTGAACAACATGTGAAAATTCTTGGAGAATCATTGCAGGATTTTTCCCAATAACTTTTTATTGCAGCCTCTTTAATTGCGTGAAAAAAAATCAAAAATTGTAAAAAAAAAAATCTGCAATTGCTCTACAAGAATCTTTGCATGAAATTACGCACTTTTTGTCTCTTACAATTTTTCTCCAAACTTGATAGTTTAGAGGTTAAACGGTCTGAAAAGTTCAAAAATCTTTAGTTGTTCAGCTGAATAGCAAGAAAAAGAGATGTCTCACAAAAAAATGTTTCATACAAAAGTCGCTTGAGTTTTCAAGTAGAACAAAATTGCGTTATGAAAAATACGGGTTTCCATTTAAAAACACAAACCTGACCTTCCCCCGGCCTTAGCATCAGCACCTACTGAAAATGATGCTGCACCATGTTCTTTCCCCTTCGATATTCTACAAGTTTCATCTGAAGTATTTTTTCGTATCGTGATGAGTTCTCGAGATATCGGCCTGGGGCGATTAAAAAAAAAAACACCCTGTATAACATGGCCTCCATTGGCAACCTTAAGCTCCACCTGCGGATTTTAGCCTACTTGTCTTATTAACTAATTCTGAAATTTGGGAAAATGAAAGTTTTAGAGGGCTTTTTAGGACCTGCAGGATCGAAAAAAGGGGATATCTTCGACTTTTCGGCGGTCAAAAAACCGTGAATCGTGACAGAAAATTTCCTGCTTCTGACGTGAGAACGCCATGTTTGTTTGTGGTGAGAATACAAAGCAGAGCTATGCAAATGGCTTCGAGCTTCAAGCATTATTTTCGACGTCTGTTTGAGCAGCGCAACAATTCATACATGAAATTTTTTTAATATTGAATAACACGTTACCGCCACATCTGAGTCGCGCGATTCACAGACGTTTCGGTAAATCGAGTCTTTGTTTCTACGGTTTGAATGGGTTGCGTGCACAATGAGCTCCATGGTACTTTTTTCGTTCGTGGTCCGGTTTGCGAATTTGCATTTAAATATTCAACGCCCGAAACCTTATGCCGCCATCCACCCAAAAATGGTTTTTTTATCGTACGATCTTCCACTTCCACTTCCACGACGACCACCATATCTTCGGTTGTGGATTTTTTAACCTCGTCTAACAGCCATTAAACAAAAAACAAAAGACCTAATTGAATCAGTCAAAAAACCCGGAAATAAGAAAAACAGAATTTCATCATCGTTTGTTAGCTTCTTTCATTTGATACGAAACGTCGCCGTTCATGGAGAATTACATGACCAAATTATAGTTCAATTTGAAAAAGCTCAAATATTATTTCAGACTTGCGAAAGAGTGGCTTTCATGTTTGATTCAACATTTTTAGACACGACGTGAACGAAGTTTCCTATATGTATACATTTACCATCGTGAAAACCATGCCATCGTTTGAAAATGCACAAATCAACCTCAAAACCTGATTTGTCAGGCTCGAAAAAGTCTTTCAAGCATTTTCCAATATATCTGCGTTTATCTGTGCGCGCATTTTGTCTCCACGATTCCAGACGAACTGCTTGAACGATTTGGCTGAAATTTATACAGAAAATCGACCCAGTAAAACATTTCAATCAACTACACGTATTGAAAATAATTCATTTCGCTTGAGAATCAAGGTCCTTCAAGGCCCTGTAAATTCACTTTATCTTTCAAGTTTACTGAAGAGTTATTCTCTTCTCCTTACGTCTCGAATTGGGTAACTGGTTTTCCACGAGATTCAAGTGCGACGCCAGATTCTGACACACTTTTTTTTTTTTTTATAATTTATAATCGCAATGACTCCGTTAATGAAGCTGCGGATTTTTATATTACTCTGTCCTCAGACTTGATTAAATGCCTGTTTATTCTCTTGGCAAACAGTTTCAGCGCTCCGTAATATTGTGATTAAATCATTAGCAGAGGGTTTTCTTTTCTGATGCAGCTCTAATTAGCCAGTTGCCTACTTTGACAAAAGCTCTCTCTCTCTCTCTCTTTGTTTCAAAAAGTAATCCTGTGTAAGCACAGAAGACTTTATTTTTTTCAACTTATTGTTTATACGTCTCGTCGCGCGAGTTTTGATACAAATTAATTTTTCGGACTGTGTAAATCTACTAAATAACAAAACAAAAAGGAAAAAAAGGAGAGGGAAGATGAAGAAAGAATAGTCTGAAAAGATTTAGCAACAAGAAAAAAAAAATTGTGTTATATTTATTTACAGAATTACAGATATTTTTTTGTTTTTTTTGTTATCGAAATTTTTTTGAAAGAGCAAAAGAAAAAGAAAAAAAAAAAAAAAACAAGGAAGGAAAAGATCCCAGATTTTTTTGTACAACTTAGAAAACAGTTATCAACGAAATAGAAGTGCACGTTTTGTCACGTGGCAAATCGTAAAATAAATATGCAACTATATATGAAAAAATCCACCGATTATCAACAAATGAACAGGACGTCGAAAAATTAATTGGTCTTCAATTTGAACCTTTCACAGTGTGCTCTAAGCAGGGCTCTATAAGCTTGGAAAGTTCGCCAAGTTTCATCTCTTTGAGGCTTACCGTTTACGAGATATGTGATATTCAATTTTCGTACTTCGACGTAACTGAGGGTCGAATGTGAAATTTTATCGTATCTTTGTCGCTACCAAATAAATATGAAGAATAGGTTTATAACGTGGGAAAATTCTCACCTTTTCAAATATATTTTTTATATTAGAATATCGTTTCAAAATCCATAAAAGAAAGACGTTTTTTGATTAATAAAACAGCATTTTTTGAGTGCGCCGCAATTTTTTATTTTTCTTTCGAAATTATTATCTGAAAGCTGTGAATTTTTTCGGTAAGAAATCCAAATTTGTAGAGTGGGATGGCTGCACGATCTCACGTAAGCTAAGTTCAATTGAGGTAAAGTGTATTACCTATTCACGAACTTAGCTTTGTCAATTAGGCGTGCAGTAGATGTGAAGATGAAAAATTCAAATGAACGATAAAAAATTGCGACGCACTCAAAAAAGCTGTTTTAATAATCAAAAAACGTGTTTCTTCAATGGATTTCGAAAAGATATTCAAATATAAAAAATATATTCGAAAAGGTGAGAATTTTTCACGTGAGAAACCGATTTTTTCATATTTATTTGGTGGCGACAAAGATACGATAAAAATGCGCATTCAATCCAGTTACGTCACGTACGAAAATTGAATGTCGCATATCTCGTGTACGGTAAGACTTAAAGGGATGAAACTTGTTTCCAATCTTAAAGCACACTATGAAAGGTGAAAGTTTCAGGGAAATCAAATTTTTTAGTCGTCCTGTTCATTTGCTAATAATTGGTAGACCTACCCATATATATAATAATAATAATAATAATATGTAATATAATAAAACTACTAAATGAATTCACGCGAGTTTAATTAATGGAAAATGTTGATGGCATGAAAAATCAAAGATCGGAGGCTCCGTAGAATCTCTTTTGTGTCCTCCGGCCAGAAGTTTCAGTACGATAAAATTAGTCTTCGATACTTTGAGTAGATCGTTAATCTGAAATCAGCGTTAAGAAGCTCAAATTATTAAACGATTATGAACTATCTTTAACGAAAAATAATTAGAATGGTCTTAAAGTCCGATATTTTCCAGATCCGCAACTAAATCTTTATTCCTGATCATTTTTTGACACAAATTCTCCTTGAATTTGGATATAAATAATTACGTTTTTACATTTTACGTCCACTCTGTTTTTTTTTCCTAATTTTCTTAATTAATTTATTCATTTGTTATCCATTTTTTTGATTGATAACGACTTAATACCTCGTTTACGGTATGCACGTTCGCTGGGTACAGAGACAAGGCACTTTCCAGCATGTTCCTAGCTTGATGAAAGTGTCTACACCCAGCCAGGTACTGCATTTCACTTGTGACAGTTTCCTAGGTTGAAATAAAACATTTTTATCCAAAATCTGAGATCAGAACTGATCATTATACCTACGATTTTAAAGAAGTGAAAAGAAGCTTCGAAGTTCCACTTATAATTTTCAATTATAACGAATTTTTCTAAGGCATTAAAAAATGGTAAAAAAAAACTCTTAGTTTCTCAATAAATTTAAGAAACCGGACAACTTTTATACAAATTATATCCAATAACCGAGCTCCTTTTGCATCTCTTCAAAATTTCAGCCTGAAAAATTGTTCCAGTGAACGAGACTATTTCCCAAAAAATTGTTCACCCGAAAAATTGTTAACATTGAATAGCCTTGATAGATGGCTGTCTTTTATGGCTGTAATTTTATTACCTTACTATAGACTTACTTCTCTGTTGAGCATTTGGGCGGTCGTCATGTCTAAGAATTCTTGATAATGTACTGGCGGAGGTGTTAACAAAGATGCAAAAGGCAACAATCTGTGCTCGTATCTAACTCGTTCAGAGTCAAACTGCGACTCGGGTAAAGGAATTTTTTTGTCCATACGAAATCCAACCAAAGCCTGAAAAAAATTGAATAATAACTTTCGATATCTCTTCTTCTTTGAATATTTTTAATAAAAGAGATACACACCTCAAAAATTATTGTTTTCATATCACTGGTACGCTCCGAAGAAATAACATGTTAACTTGTAATTTTGGACGTAATTAGAAATTATTTCAGGTTTTATGGAGCTGCGCCTTACACAGATTGAGGAAAAAGTGGTTTTCACAGCGTGCAGGTCGCATCGCACATCAAGACTTTTTGAAATTAGAAGGGGATATTTTAATATGATAGAATTTTGGAGCGAATCAATAATATATAGAGATAAGATCAGTTTTCGATTGTTATGAGCACATAACAAACTCCTTTTCTCACCTATTGAAAAAAAAATGGTTTAAAATCGAAAATTTTATATCTACAACATGAGTGTATTGAATATCTTTTTTTTGCTCTGAAATCACATCAATTTAGAATATTCCCACTAAAATTTGTCAGAATTTTGATGAATGATGCGGCCTGTGCCCTATGAAAACCACTTTATCTTCGATGTGATGAATCTATGTAAAGCGAAGCTTCATAAAGTGGGAAATACAGTTTTCAAAAAACCGAGTCAATAGAATATTTCTTCGCAGCGTGCCAGCGATGTGAAAAAAATCATTTCCGAGGTTCGTTTATCCTCTCGAAGGGTTAAAACAGGTTTACCTTGTAATATCCCCCGCAAATATTCTGCATGGCTTGGTACATTAATATTTCTAGACTGTACGGCCTTGGCGTAGATTTCTTCTTTTTATTTTTTGCGCTTTTCTTAGCCCCTCTGCCTTTGTGAGTTTCTGTATGAATGTCCTGTTCCATAAGAAGAGAGTCTGCCCTTGTGATCGCGGACACCAGCCACCCGTACAAAAACTCGTACAGGTACCAAAATATGTAATGATACTCGTGGACAGAGTATAATTCAAGTTCAAAACCGCTCAGCAAGTACATCACCATAACTCGGAGAGTGTGGTACAATATCCAAGTGCCAAAACATGCTAAATGAGGCCTTGGCATGTCGCTTTTTAAAGACAGTGTATGCAGATACGAGTCCACTCTTTCGGCCTAAGGAAACAAGGTTCAGAATCGTCTATGTAACAACTAAAGGCGATTTTTATCGAGACTAGACAAAGGTTCAGGGATCTAAGGACGGATTTTCTCTATAAAGTCAACAATAATACCTCGTCTTGTAAAGCGGCAAAGTCTTCCAACAAATGAGCTAGTTTATCTCTCTGTCTGGCTCGATTATGACCGCTGAGTTGTACCAAGCTTCCAAATAGACATACACAATGGCCCAAAAATCCATCGACGTAATCTTTTGCCTGGTGATTTTGCAGCAGTGTAATTTTAGGCATTAGAGCTGGCGGAGCTATGAAGGCTCTAGCAGCGTCTCGCAATACATCACCAAAACTTTGGGTACCAAAAACTCGGTTGGTTAACGGCAGGTAAACTATTTGCAGCATTGATCTAGACAGTATGCACGGACTCTGACGTGAAAACTCCAGAAAGAAATCCTGGAACGCGGTGGGTTTGCAGTTGTTTTTTTTTTTTCATCATTTGCAATATAAAAGACATGCCAATGTTTGAATTATCAAATTCATCGAATCATAGGCGTTCGGCGGTATGAATAAAAATCGGCAATTGCCTCGAAATGTAACATTCAAGTACAAGCACTTACTTAGATTTCTACGAATAACGCTTTGCTAATGCTTGATTACAAAATTGATCTCATTGTATTTTCAAACGATTGGCGGTTTTTATTCTTCGAGACACGAAAGAGTCGCGGGATAATAGCAAAAAGCAGCAATACCGATGCTGAATCAATCAATATTTGCAGCTCGATACAATTCCAGCATAACCGAAACGAACTTGAAGAATTAAATTCAAAGCAAAATCTATCATTTTCAAGAATGTAAATACTTGCTAAATTTTATTCAAATTAGTAAAAGCAAATAGTAAATAATTAGGCATTTTCTAAAAGATCTGAGTACCTACTTTCAAGCAGATTCTCATACGCAAAGTATTAGCATTTTCCTACATTATTATCCATCAAATCCAGCAAATAGCATTTGCTAGTTTTTATTCATAACACCCTTTTGTTCTACTATCTCTACAGTTTTTCATAGAATTTCAATTCATATTCAAGTTTATTACCAAAGCACCATGAAAGCCAGTGTAGCCAGTTATTTTGCTAACAGTTTTTAATCTGTTCAAAAGTTCATCTATATACTCAAGCGCTTCGCTTCGTGGTTTGATTTTCGTATACCTCGGAAACGTTGGAGGTAACAACCGTTGGTTTACCATCGGATCAAAGCCCATAATGTTTGGATGATCGGCTGAAATAAATTGAATCTTTTTCTATTATTCTATGTTCTTAAGGCGTGATAAAAGGCATGCAGATGAATCAAATTTACTAACATGATTCATCGGCTTTTACACCGCGGTATACGGTCTTCAACATGACTTGCATCATGTCTGAACAGTTCGATAAGAGCCTTTGGCAACCCGACAAGTTTTGCTGGAGCTGTTCCTTCCTTCCCATCAATGACAGGGTTTGATAAAACATTTTAGTAAACCTTATTCGCGCGTATAACGCCAGCGCATCGTTGTACTGTAAAAATATTTATAATTATTATTCAGGTGGAGAAAAATGTTGACTGTTTTTTTTAATTTTTCTTTACAGCTGATTATACTTGCATTTTGAGACATAATTCAAAATTATTTCAGATGTTATGCACCTTGATTTAGATTCATCTCGTTAAAGAAGCAGTTGTTGTTTTAGGGTACAGGCCACATCGCTCATCGAAACTTCACCAAATTTAAAGGAGATATTCTACCCTGATGTGCTTTCGGAGCGAGCCAATGATATTCAGTGAACTTAATTTTTGGATACAACAATTTTTAATTTTAGGCTATTTTTTTTTTTTTTTTGTAAGAAGTGAGACAAAAAGTATACAATAGAAAACTGACTCTACTTCTATACATGGTGGTTTTTGTTTTTTTTTCATCGAATCAGGCTAATATTTTCGAAACTAAGCGAGACACAGGAAAATACTTCAGACAAAAGTTGTTTAGTTACGACGGGGACATTTGATAATGCTATAGGTTTTGAATTTTTCTAGGGTTTATGGGGTTTGTATGAGGTAACTTTTGTCTTTTAAATGGCAACCCCTATTTTTTTTTTTTTGCAGATTCACAATCTGCAAAAAAAAATACATCACTTTTGTGGGAAACTTTTTTTTTCTAAAAGTTCAATTTCTCATCATGAAATAACAAAGTTAACTATACCGATACAAATCTTGAATTTTGAAAATGACTTGCCATGATTAATCAATAAGAATTACAAACTTTTTACCCCAGATATTTTTTTCTTTGACCTCATATTTGTAATGGAAAAGTTTTGTTTATTGTGAAAAAAAATCTTTCAACCAAACAAAAAAAAGATAAAAAATTGTAATTTTAGGAAAATGAAATTTCCTACAAAAGTAATGTATTTTTTGTGTGTAGATTATGAATCTGCACTAAAAAATAAGGGTTCCCATTGAAAAAACAGAAGTCGCCTCATAAAAACTCCATAAAACCCTATAAAAATTCAAAACCCATAACATTATCAAATGTCCCCCTCGGAACTAAACAACTTTCATCTGAAGTATTTTCCCATATCTTGCTTAGTTTCGACATTATTATCCTAAATCGATTAAATAAAAACCATCCTGTATATTAATAGTTTCCGCGGAAATAAGGTGATTTTCGAAGATTTTCTGAAAATTTCAACAAGTTTTTATAAGCAATTCGACCTGTACCCTGTGATAATGATTTTTTCTGCATCCGCGTGAGGCTAAGCTCGAACAAGATCCCGAATAATTTATAAATGTGTCTCAAAATCCAGTTAATTAGCCGTGAAAAAACCAAGTCAGTAGATTATGTCTTCAAAGCGTACCAGTGTTTTGACAAAATATTGTTGTCAAGGTT
The DNA here is from genome assembly GCA_949628255.1 of Macrophya alboannulata. Taxonomy (NCBI): domain Eukaryota; kingdom Metazoa; phylum Arthropoda; class Insecta; order Hymenoptera; family Tenthredinidae; genus Macrophya; species Macrophya alboannulata. The sequence continues at coordinate 29,681,603 of OX451207.1, read as the reverse complement.
CTCAGACTTTGTATTTCAAGTTTTAGGGGCCTAACAAATTTTTTGGATTATGTGGTCAGATTTCAGTGATTGATTCCTCATTTTCAAAAAATAATCAGTTGCTCTGAAAACGATTTGAACAGAAAAAAGTTGGACTATGTGGGGTTGAATTCATGCTGCAAAAAGTATGGTGGACATGATAACTAAAAAAACAATTCTATCCAGTGATTTGAAATTTCTGGCAGGGTTTTATGACACCTTTATCTTTGGTCTGACCTACAAACATCCGAGTACCGCATTTTCTTCAGAATCTCATCAATAGACAAGACGAAAACACGTGTTCAACGGAAGTAAAATTCGCGAGAAATTGTTTTATCCACAAATTTTTCCACTGAATAAACTGAATGTAGTTCAATCTTTAGATAATGTTGTTACAAAATTCTGCCATAAATTTCAAGTCAATAGAAGCAACAATTCGTAATTTACTGTGTCCACCACAGGGATTCAACGTTACAAGCATCAAACCGTTTGTAATTTCAAAAAAGACTTTTGCGATCAGAGTAGATACCTTTTGTACATTTATTAAGTAAGGAATAAACCACTGAGAATTTTTCCAATACTCAAAAAATTATTTCAGTGCCTGAGTTATAAGCTAAAAATTTTTACGAATTTAATTCAGGTGTGGCATCTGCCTTTTGCATCAATATCGATTTTCAAAATTAAATAACAATATTCAAGTGACTATTAGAAAAAACAAAAAAATGTTTCACCGCGAGATTACAGATAATAATTTTCTGAATAAAAATAGCCAACGAAGAGTGAAATTAACCGAATCTAACAGATTTTACTTTATTTCGAAACGATTTGAAATGAAACATCGATATCTGTGCATCTGTTTATAGTTTTGATTTTGATTTGTAATTTTTTTTTTCGTTTTTTTTTCTCTCGGTAAGTTGTTTTAGTTTGCAAGTAAATGAATGTGATCAATATTCAGTGTTCGATTATCGCCTGACGCAGTGAATTAGAAATGTACCGATTTCAACAGTCCAACATCTTTAATTGACAGCAACACCTGATTAATGCTTGAGAGATATCATCAATTCTCAATTTCATTGAACAAAAAAATAGAACAAACAATCACCGGAAGCTTACTTCTCTGTTGGATTCATCATCAACAGGTTTTATCCTGCTTTTTCTGTGCAATTCCTCTTCCACTTCCCTCAACATAGCAATAGTTTTTTGCTCAGTAATATCCTGTTGAAGTCTATAGCCGTAAGTGACGCTCTGAAAGTCTTCCTCCTCAAAAACCATCGCTTTGTTAATACAGTCTTTAATTATTTCAATAATTTTATAAATAGCATAACAGAATGTCCGCAATGATTTGTCCAATATTTGACCCGGCTGGTGGAGATATAAATTAGTAAAAACAGTCTGTGCCAAGCTATGCCCTTCCAGCCAAGACACTATGCAGGAATACGTCGAATCTATTATCCCTATAACTTCTGACTGGGATAAATTGTCCAGTTTTATTGCTCCCGAGTCTACAGCCTGTTTGAATGAATACGGTTTGTTGTTTCCTCTGTTACATAGCATCCCGGCGTCCATTTTTGGGTCCATCATCTCTATCGCAGACATGGCTTCAAACAGGCCGAACAATTCATCGTGCAAAAGTTCTCCAAGCTCCAAGCCTGAGTCAAACACATAATTATACAAAGTTTTTTCCGTTTATTCATTTTGTGGATTTGGTTTTTTGAAGTGAAAATTCTTTTCAGCCGGTAGGGTAAATCTGAGCGTAACGAAAAATGCAACGGAAGTAAAAAGATCGAATTGGGATGAAATGCACTGTATTTAATTGTTGTCTGTCAATATATATGGCATTTCTTGACAATGACAAATATTTTTCACATGATTATACGAGTTTCACTTCTATCGCGTGTGGCGGCTACACACATGGTTTTTTTTATTTTTTGGTGTAAATAAAAGATAAGTCCATACATTAAGTTAAATGAGGAGAAAACTCACTTTGAACGGAACTAAAAAAATCATTTGTGATGTCGATCCAGTTGTAAGTGAGCTCGTCGAACCTGTGAATAAATTATTCGAAATAAAAGATCTGAATTTCCCACCGTTTCAAAATATTGCAATGGATTTTATGTTAATGGTTAATGCAGTTTGTTATAGGTTTATAAAATAGGATTTTCTTTTCCCCTTGGTAAATACATTCGCTACTTAACCTAAAAATGACAGTTTATAACAGAGATACCGAATGGTATGTGAAATTTCAAATTAAGACTCACTGAAGCTCTTTTTCGTCGATATTTTCTGCGATATCTCGTGACAAAGCTGCCATTTCTTTTTCTTATTTTTTGTTATTTTCTATGACGGGTCTTCTGTCGAGATTACGAAATAATTATTCTATGGAAAATCTAGTTAACCGAACATCTAAACCGCGACCAGTATTCCCTCGGCCGTCTGGCTGGCGTCTGCTAGGAGTTTAAGCGTCGCGCAGACGCGACACAGACGCAATCCTCAACAAATTTTAAGGGGAGCCTTCCAATGGCGTTAATTTTTAGGCACAGAGCAACATAAAGCCATGTAATTGGTTATCTTTCTTGGATCCAACCAATAAAATAGCTTTGTGTCGCACTGTGGCTGAAAATCAACGTTAAATCAGAAAGCTCCATTAGCATATATCAGTGCTGCGCCTGCGTGTGTTCCTCTGCACTCAATTGGAGATCAGTGGAGATCAGGCTTAAGATTGTGACGTCAGAAGCGAAGAAATTTCGTCGAATAAATTGAGCCTAAACGGAGACACAAATTGCACGGGAATTATTTTTTTATCGAAGTTTGAATTGAACTGTAGGGTGCTTGAACGATGTAGTAACATCGTTGCGCAAGCGTTGATTATAGATATTGTATTCACCAGCATGCCTCCGATTTTAAACACACGATCAAAAATCAATTGGAAATAGAAACTAAAAAACTTTTGAAGTGAAAATTCATATCGCACGGTAGGCGTATAATGTAACTGATCGGCTGTGACAAAAATACGTTAGGAAAATATATTTATAAATCTATAGGTAAGGTTTTTTTTTTTGTTTTACTCCTCAGGCTTATCTCCGTTAGAAATGTAGCCAAATGTAGGAAAAGGTGGGGCAAAATGAGGCACCATTTTCAAGAGAAAATATTTTTTTTTATCCTTCAAAAATGCTTAGTTATGGTTTGTAACAAAGGATAGCGCAAGCGGATCAGCCCGGATAGTGCGGCCAGTTTAAAATTTTCAGTAAATGGAAAAATTTTCTTCTCAATGTTTGTTATCTCAATTATTTGACTGAGAACTGAAAAAACGCTGACACTGTGGTAAAATGGGCCACTATTGGAAGAAATTTTTTTTGTCTCAAAAATGGTGTCTTATCTTGCCCTACCTTCCCCTATAAGGCGTTCCTTGCCAATGACAAAAAAAAATTGTAAATATACTCAGATCGAATTCGGATGAAATGCACTGTATAAAATTGTTGTTTGTCGATATATAGGGCGCTTCCTGCCAATGACAAACAAGAAATTGTAAATATACCCAGATCGAATTGAAATGAAATACACTGTCAATATACGGGGTGTTCATTTTATCCCGTTACGAATGTTTATCTCGCAACGAAAGCGTTTTCGAGCAAAACGTTTGTAACAAAAGCTGTATTGTTTCGAGGGGGGAGACCGCAGTTACTTTTTATTTCTTATTTGGTGCATGGCTTCAAGGTTATTTCAAGGTTGACTTAATTTTTTCAAATGGAAACCTATATTTTTTATTACATCATTTTATTCCACTTGAGAAATCAAACGACTTTTGTATGAAACATTTTATTGTGAAACACCAATTTTTCATGATATTCAGGTAAATAAGTAGAGATTTTTGAACATCTAAGAACTTTTTACCTCTAAGTTATCAAGTTTAGAGAAAAATTGCAAGGGATAAATAGTACGTAATTTTATGCAAAGATTCTTGAAGAATAAGTGCAGAATTTTTTTCCCATAACATTTTATTCCAGCTTCTTTAATTGCGAGAAAAAATCAAAAATTGTTGAATAAAAATTCTGCAATCACTCTCCAAGAATCTTTTATAAAATCAAGCCTTTTTGTCTTGCACCATTCTGCTTTAAAATTGATATTTTGAAGATGGGAAGTTCTCAAAAGGTCAAAAGTCTAGTTATTCAGCTGAATATCATGAAAAATTGGTGTTTCACAAAAAAATGTTTCATAGGAAAGATATTTGATTTTTCAAGTGAAACAAAATTAGGTTATAAAAAATATAGGTTTCCATTTGAAAAAACAAAGTTGATCTTGAAATAACCTTGAAACCATACATCAAATGAAAAATAAAAAATGATATTCTCTTTTACCCTTGGAACGATACAACTTTTGTTTGAAAAGTCTTACTCGAAAACGCCTTAATTCCATAATAAAAATTCGTGACAGCATAGAATGAACACCTGGTATAGGGCGTTTCTAATTGCCAATGACAAAGAACAAAAATTGTAAATATACCCATACCGATTCAAAGTATCACTTTTCATGAATAATTTTTTTTTTTTATTTTTAAATCGGTCAGAGACTGTTTTACCGCAAAGGTAATAGGGAGTGAAGGGATATTGTTCCCCACAGCTTCCGATATTGGAGGGTAAATTGATCGCAGTTTTTATAACTATATAGCCAATGCCAATGTCAGCAATTCTCCAACAATGTCTTTATCTTGCATATCTACAGTATGCGGTAACATATCTGATAATTCAAGCTATGATTTATCATGTTAATTTTTGGTCGTAATGTTATATAATTCAGCACACGATAATTTTCAGTACAGTTAGATATATTTTTATAAAATACATGGTTGAACGATTATCATATGATTATAGATGTTTTCATAAGATACATGCGGTTAAATAATTATTGCACAACAGGAATGGCACGGAATTCTGTGTAGGTATACCTTCCACATCGAGGGTACTCGACAATTTATGCAATTCAATACGAACAAGAATGATTAGTAAATCGTATCATTTTCCTCGTTTCATCGTTTCATTTTCTGCCCTAGGGCAGTAAAGTGCTCTAGTGCGGTTCTCTACCGCACTAGATCGCACTTTACCGCCCGAGGGTGGAAAAGTGCTACTTTCCGCACGGTTTACATGCAAGCAATAGCATACTTCTGGCGCAGGTAGGACAAAATAGTACATTGCGTATCTAGGGCGGAAAGTAGGCGATTCCCGACCGCAAGTGCGGAGTTTGCAGCACGAGCAGTGCCGGATTTAGGCATTAGGCTGAATAGGCGACAGCCTACGGGCCCCTACCATTCGAGGCCCCCACCAACTTAAACTTATATTCACTGACCGATTAAGTTTGGATAATTAAGGAAAAAAATTGTTGAAGATTGAAAAAAAGTTATGTAGCAAACGCGAAAGCATTACAAATATTTCAAATTTTCAGCCAGCAAAATCTTTATTTCGACGATTGTAAATTAAAACAGAGTATTAACAAATTCAGTAAAATTTAATAACCCCGCTTAAATTTCTGCAAACTTGAGTACCATAATTTTAATAGTCGACGAAAAGTCTGTTTTATCGTTCAGACTAAGATGCTGAACCGCCGCGCCGATGGTAAGCTACTCACCCAATCTCAATGATATTTGTCCAACATGGGACAATAGTAAACAGTTCCTTTTGCTAGTCAATACTTTGTCGACAGTCGACTCAAAATATATTTCCCGCCTGCTGATATAAGTAATAAGTATATCCAAAACCGCGAACGTCGTGAAAGTCCGAATAAGTTGCTTTTTAAATGTTTCGGATTACATAGGTATAACATTCCAAAATAATTAGGATACACCACGGAAAGTAATTTATTTTGGCGTGAACTGTCATTAATTATAGTGTTTGTTGGTAATTTTGATCTTGCTGAACGCCGAATTCCAAAAGTAAGTATAAATGAAGATTCAAAATTTTCCGTCACAAAATACAAGAATATACAACGGGCAAACTAGAATATATATATGGGGCATTCCACGCCAACTCGGACACCATTTGGCTTTTGCATCTCCGATTTTCTTCATAATTTTATTTGTTATAGTATCGGTTGAGAGAGGCCTCCCTGATTTTTTTTTCAATTTTTTTCGTCGAGCCGTTTCCGAGATGTCGATTTTTCAAAAAACACGTTACTTTTTTTTTAAATACCCATAACTTTGCGAAAAATGGGCCGATTGGGTAGTTTTTTTTTTGAAATTTCTATCTTTGAACCCACTTTTGGAAAATGAAATTGAAACATTTTTCAAAACCGTATTTTTTCAAAATTTTCAAATTTTTTGAATAAAATGTTGATTTCCGAAAAACACGTATCGATCGATTTCCTTGAAATTTTTTTCGAAAAAACTGTCACTCATTCCGCAACTTTTAAGTCTAGTCTGATAATGGGATAATGATGGGATCTATTTTTTTTCGAATTTTTAAATTTTCATGTTTCAGTCATCAGTACCTAAAGTAAATAATAACTTTTTTTTCAGGCCCCCCAGTAATAGTTATTGTCATCTATGAAATCATTCTGATATAACTTAATCATTTAACGGATAATTACCGTTAATTTTTAGTTAAATATATTACATCAATTTCAATCTTTGACCGTAGTCAAAGTTTGAAATTGATGACAAAATGTGCCAACTTTTGAACATCATTCAAATAGAGTTTTGTGTTGTAGGTATCGATAAAAAAAAAAAAAAAAAAAACCAAATAAGAATTAATACAGTGATCATATGTCTTCATATATTTAACTAAAAATTAACGGTAATTATCCGGTAAATGAATAAGTTATATCAGATTAATTTCATAGATGACAATAACTATTACTGGGGGGCCTGAAAAAAAAGTTATTATTTACTTCAGGTACTGATGACTGAAACATGAAAATTTAAAAATTCGAAAAAAAAATAGATCCCATCATTATCCCATTATCAGACTAGACTTAAAAGTTGCCGAATGAGTGACAGTTTTTTCGAAAAAAATTTCAAGGAAATCGATCGATACGTGTTTTTCGGAAATCAACATTTTATTCAAAAAATTTGAAAATTTTGAAAAAATACGGTTTTGAAAAATGTTTCAATTTCATTTTCCAAAAGTGGGTTCAAAGATAGAAATTTCAGAAAAAAAAACTACCCAATCGGCCCATTTTTCGCAAAGTTAGGAGCATTTAAAAAAAAAGTAACGTGTTTTTTGAAAAATCGATATCTCGGAAACGGCTCGACGAAAAAAATTGAGAAAAATCAGGGAGGCCTCTCTTAACCGATACTATAACAAAGAAAATTATGAAGAAAATCGGAGATGCAAAAGCCAAATGGTGTCCGAGATGGCGTGGAATGCCCCATATACAGGGTGTATCAGGTTGAGCGCACCGAATTGTGTAAGTAAATTCCTTAAGACATTCTAAGACTAAATTCCCTTTACCAAAAATTCGAGGGCGTAATAGTTTTCGAGTTACAGAATATCTTAGTTGACCAATCACAGAGCCTGGAGCTGACCGAGTCAGGGCCGTGTCAAAAGAATAAAATAGGTCGTGCCCGTGGGAATCGCGTAAAATTTTATTTTCCTTTTTCGAAGAAGGCGTCGACATCATCTTCGGGAAATGTCCTTGTAAAGCATTCGTCTTCCTTATCTGCGTCCCGGTCCTCCGCTTCGTAGTCTTCGTCTTTCAGGTTATCCGCTTCGTAGTCTTCGGCGCCAGGTCATCTGCTTCGTAGTTTACGTCGTCCAGGTCATTCGCTTCGTAGTTTTCGGTGTCCAGGTCATCCGTTTCGCAGTCTTCGGCGCCAGGTCATCTGCATTGCTTTCATCTTCCAGGTTCATCGTGCAGGACCTGGCCAAAAAAAACGACGAACCGGATGACCTGAAAGACGAAAACCACGAAGCGAATGACCCGGACACCGAAAACTACGAAGCGGAGGACCTGGACGCTGAAAACTACGAAGCAGAGAGCCAGGACGCAGATAAGGAAGACGTATGCTTTACGAAGACATTTCCGGAAGATGAGTCGATGTCACCTGCGAAAAAGGCAAATAAAATTTTACGGGCTCAGACCCATGGGCACTACCTATTTTATTCTTTTGATACGGCCCTAACTCGGCCAGCTCCAAGCCCTGTGATTGGTCAACTAAGATATTCTGTAACTCGGAAACTATTAGGCCCTCGAATTTTTGGTAAAGGGAATTTAGTCTTAGAATGTCTCAAGGAATCTACGCACATAATTCGGTGCGCTCAACGGTGATACACCCTGTATTATGTCCAACACATTTCCAAAATATTTTTTTACTGTCTAGGTTAATTATTAATTCAAGAACGTAAAACTTACGCGCTACTGAGCGCTACTGATCGCTACTGATTCCTAATGTAAAGAAAAAGAAACTGAGAAGTATATTTCACCGGCTAAAAAACATTGCTCCATCATAACTATGTGTCTACGTGTTTCTCGAATTTCTACGTTTCTACGAATTCCTTCGAATTTTGAGGAAAAATGAAACTTTACATAATTTTTCATGAGAAATTATACTATTTTTTAATTTTATCGACAAAAACAATGAATTTCTTCTGAACAACTATAAAAATCTACTATTTTTTATCATTACCTACGAGAATCAAAAATTTTTTTATCGAAAAATATGAAATATCCAAATTTCCCTAAAAATTTGGAAAAATTTGTGGGAGTAAAAATCTTTACAATGGTATTTATGTATTTATGTAAAAATATTTACTATGGTAAATTCGTCAATTCTCAACAGTATGTGATTTTGTATCAATGTATCTCACAATCAGATGGAATTGGTACGACAGTGTAGATTTTGTGACACTATAACTGTGTATATGAGTATAACGAGTGAACTGCGTAATTTACGATCATAGGAATCTCTTCACAGATTGCAAACCATTACAAATCTGGATGCTGATAAGACATGGAACGAGATATCCGGAGTCCGATATAATTGAACGAATGAGAATCTTGGCAAACTACGAGACGAAATTATCGATAATCATAAAGCCCAAGGCTGTGAGTAAGGGAAAACAGCAGTGAGCCATTATTATTCACTTTTATTTTGCCCTAGTGAAAGTAATTCTCTTCCCGGATAGACGGCCACTTGTGCGACGCTGATTTGGACAACCTGAGGATGTGGCGTCTGGATCCAGCTGTGCAGCCGGAAGTTGCAGAACTATTGACCGAACAGGGTATCGAAGATATGTATCTACTTGGCAAACGTATAAAGATCACCTTTCCAGAACTTTTCCCGCCGGCAAGAAGTGACGTCGGTTCGGCAAATTACAGGGTAACGAAGAGTGCTGCCAATTCTTTAGCCCTTGACCTCGAATCGATTACTCGAGTTTCTGAAAATAAAAAACTCTCATTTGCTTTGAACGGCTAATTGAGATTGCTATCGGATATTTCTGTCCCGTCGAACTTGAACTCCAACTGATAATTATGCATCGTTTTCTTAGTTCCGCTCGGCGGATGTTTAGCATGTGACGTCCAGCAAGACGGCTTTCATGTCAGGACTCTTCGACAGAGTTGATATCCCGGATGCAGATATCCCCGCCAATGACAATCTATTCCTGGTACGCTTCTTGACACTTGATAACACGTCTGAATTTTTTAATTTTAGCAAGCAATGCATCCAGTTCGCTGTCAGAGTTTATCGAAATTCATTCAGGTTACATTGCACACTTTAAGGGGATGGTGCAGTAGATTTTTACGGACCTGAATTATTTTCTCGAATTTCTCCAGACTTGTGATGCCAAACCGGTCTTCATCTCGATATTCGATGGTTTATGAGGAATAAGTTCTATCTAGCATGCGAAATTGTCTAAAACCTAGAAAAATTCACTTTGTAAGGGTGTTCGAGGGGGTCCCATAGTGGCGGAATCGACACACACACATCAACACAGTTACGAGTGAAATTCCCTCCCTAAATTGTCGAGAATGAAGAAATATTTAGAGAATCAGCCCATGACCGCGAAAATACGATTTGACATTTTCAATTACAATTGCTTCAAGTTTGGGCGGCGTTTGAAAGTATTAAAGTTATAAAAATTAGTTCAATCCTTAATCTTCATTCCCCTGAAAGGAAATTATGGGATGGCATCGGGTTCTACGTTGGAATCTCGTTCTTACTTCGACAGCCATGTTATGGAGTTATGTGAATCATCTGGTTGCCATAAAGCATGGTAGACGTAGAATTGATACTTTGTCCATATGTGATATGAGCATTCGGCCTAATATCTCAACACGTGGTTCCGCCGATCGTGGTCTTCGTAAAAGGCAGTTCAATAACCACCGCCACCGAATAGCTTGTCTACTTTGAACAGACTATCCTGCGCTAACTTTGACATTACTCAGTCCGAATTCTTCGTGGGATATTTGCAAATCTTTTATCTGGACTACCTATATCATATCAGCATTCAATAGCCAGCATTGACATTTATCAAGGTTCAAAGGTCTTCGATGGTAGATCTTTCTGTTTATTTAGCTGCCGATTACGAAATCGGACGGCCCTACTGAAAATCTTCACCTGATAAATCACATGATGTTATGAAAGAGTTCTCAATATAATTTATCATATGATTTGTCTTGTGAATTTGCTAAAATATATAAGAAATCACGTAATAAATCACATAACCACGTATCATCAGATATAATACAAAACAAATTACATGATAAACTATATGATTGACCATATGATTTTTGATATAGTATATCTGATGATCCGTGCTTATGTGATTTATTATGTGATTTCTCATATATTTTAGCGAATTCACAAGACAAATCATATGATAAATGACATTCAAAATTCTTTCATAACACCATGTGATTTATCACATGAATATTTTCAGTAGGGGGGCCACGTGTTACGCTCGTGGCCGTTAATTATCAGCGGACGAAACTTGCTGATAATTTCAAATAAACCTTTTTCGCCGCTGTCGCCTCCGACTATATTGAGTAACAGATATAGAGCCGGAATTTTGAATCAGTTTTCCGAATTTTAGAAAAAATTTTGTAAGAAATTTCGTAGTGTTATTTTTTTCCATGGGACTGATAGATTTCAAGCCTATGCATTATGCATGCGTTAAAAAACTTCTGGTCAACATAAACTTCGAATCTATATCAGATTAATTGCCAAAAACTATGGCATGAATAGTTGCATGTTCGGTACCACATGTGCAAAAAAATGGGCGACATCAAAATTTTCAAAGTCCGGATAGTCCAGTTGACGTACCTGCTCATAGATACGATTTTGCCATATCAGTAAGTGTTAGCACTTTTCTGATGGTTTTCGACGTCCTGAATCCAATGGTGCAAAAATTTTTGCGCTAAGTCGTGAGGAAGGGGTTAAAAAAAAATTTTGAACATCGAAATTCCAATATTTCGATAACGACGAGGAAAGTGGAAAATAGTTTCAGACAAGAGTTGTAGAGAAAAAAAAGCTGCGTAAAAAATAATTTAACTTCTCTTCTCTGAAATCGATAGGTGAGCCAGTGGAATTATTTAAAAAATTTTGATAGCGTTAGACAGAAATAGAGGAGTGGGGCGACAGGCGAGCGCGGAGAAGGCATGGCGGGTCTTGCGCGCTGCCGACATTGGGAGAGTAGGGGGCATCCATAAAGGACGTCCGTGCTTATGGGGGGGGGGGGGGGTTCACGAAATGTGACTATTTGCGACCAGGGGGGGTGGGGGGGCAATGCCGGGTGTGACGTCCACGCAAAAAACCGTTTCCATATTAAACTGACACCGTAAAGAATTTATGATACATAATTTTTATAGTATTTTTTTCACGTCACTTGCGACTTTAGAGAATTAAGGGGGGGTCTGCGATTGTGACCATCGGACGTTTCGTGAGGGGGAGGGGTTCGAATATTGTGACTAACTGTGACACGGGGGGGGGGGCAAAAATTCGGAAAAAATCGCGGACGTCCTGTATGGATGCCCCCGTAGAGCAGCGCGCAAGACCCTGGGTAGCCCCACCACTGGCCCGCCATGCCTTCTCCGCGCTCGCCTGTCGCCCCACTCCACCATTTCTGTCTAACGCTATCGAAAATCTTAAAATAATTGCACTGGCTCACCTATCAATTTCAGAGAAAAAAAGTTGAATTATTTTCTACGCAGCTTTTTTTCTCTACAACTCTCGTCTAAAATTATTTTCCACTTTCCTCGTCGTTATCGAAATATTGCAATTTCGATGTTCAAAAAATTTTTTCAACCCCTTCCTCACGACTTAGCGCAAAAATTCTTGCACCATTGGATTCAGGACGTCGAAAACTATAAGACAAGTGCTAAGACTTACTGATATGGCAAAATAGTATCTATGAGCAGGTACATACGTCAACTGGACTAGGAGACGCGTCGAGATGTGGTGAAATATCAAGATTCGCAGCAGCGAATCGCCGCCAAGTACTTTTCGGCCGGCGAGTGTCAGCTGAGAATCATTTACCCGAGCTCACTTTCGTACCTGTAAGCATTGCTCCATATCTTCGGAACCACAAAATATTTTGGGCTGAAATTTATAGAGCTAACTGTTCGAGTACAAATGAGTTCCCACAAAAAATTTGGATGAAATTGACCGAATATTTCTAAAGTTATATCCTTTTAAAGTTGATAAAATTTTACAATTTTCTTCTTCTTCTTCTTCTTCTCCGCACAAGTTTTTTGCAGACGCTTTCTGTGAACACCGATATCTCTCGAACCGATTCACCGATCGACTTGCAATTTGAAAGGGAGATCCTCTCCATCGATATCTCGTTCCCTATTCATTTTCGCTAGAATTCGATCACGTAATCAAGAGATTCATTTCGATCAATGTGCCAAGTGCATTAAGTTGATGACGTCACGAGTTCTCGATTCGATAAATCTCACAACGAGAAATTTGAATATATTATTAAGAAGAGAAGGTCTTATCAATCAAGACGAGTCAATTAATTCATTGTTCGCCTGACGTTTCAGCAGTGTTGTACTGCCCTCATCAGAGGCTTAGGCTAATTGACGCCGTAATGCAAAGAACTCGATGTCCGTGGTGGATCATGTTGCTTAAGAGGATCAGTAGCTACCGTCCTCTTAAGATTAAAAGCAACTGTTGTACAGTACAGTAGTTGCTTTTAATCTTAAGAGGACGGCAGCTACTGATCCTCTTAAGCAACATGATCCACCACGGGCATCGAGTTCTTTGCATTACGGCATCAATTAGCCTAAGCCTCTGATGAGGGCAGTACATCACTGCTGAAACGTCATGCGAACAATGAATTAATTGACTCGGCTTGATTGATAAGACCTATTCTCTTCTTGATGAACCACATCCGAGTTCAATCATGACTATAGGTATATATTATTATTCGGATTATGATTATTAAATTGTATATTGTTATCATGATTATCAATATTTTTATTATTTTTATTATTCTCGTTATTTTCATTACATATTATCACTATTTTCATTATTTTCATTATTGTCATTGTGTTCAATATTTTCATTATTATCGTTATTATCGAGATCCATTATCTTTCAAACTGATTTTCATTTCACATGTAAGCAAATAGCTACGTTTTTTGACGTGTATACAACCAAGCTTTGCAAGCGTCTATAACCAGGCTTTCACCACCACTTCCACAAAAAACCATATTAATTATCTATTCTGGTATAATCTCAACCAAAACTTACAGAAAATAGTTAAATACCCCGCAAAAACATTGTAAATGTAAAAAATACCGCCAAGTACAAAGAGAATGCCACTCGGAAAAAATTTAAAAAAACGTATCAAATCAGGAAATAATGCGGAGCACCACGACTTTCTGGAAATCACACGTCGTAAAGTCGGACCGCGCTGATTCGTATAGTGATATCGAAAAATCATTTCAAGAGCAACGTACTTGACGGGCACATTCCTTACTCCTACTCCCTTCCTAACATCAATTTTCTTATTATTAACAAAACATATTCGTAAACGATTGAGTCACTTTCTATTCATTAATAATTACTAAATATATTGTACAGTGTATGATTTCCATAAACAGGTTTCAAAATCATAGATTCAAATTCATTCAATGTCCTGGCTTTCTTCAGTAACAGTTCTAGGTCTATTGACAGTTGAGGCTTGCGATCTCTGATATTTTATTTAGTACGGTACGAGTTTACAATTATTTAATTAGTAGTAAATACTCGAATCTCCTGCTCTACAAATTCATACCTTCTCACGTATTTTCAAGGTGTGCACTATAGCTGGCAATACTTCGACTGCCATTATTTTACTCTGATTTAATTAATAAGGACTTAGGGGCATTAAAACTATCAGGAATAATTAAGAAATCAATTGCGTACGAATTATCGTTAATAATCAGAAAAACGTCAATTATCAATTGCAAACACCATCTTCCCAACGAACCAAAAATAGATTGGGAAATCTTCTTTATGAAGATTTCGAATACCGAAATCTTCAAAAACAGCATTCCCCAATCTATTTTGGTTCGCTGGGTTGGTAAATCCTGATATGGAGATAATTACGGTATTGTACTAACGCCTGTACAACCGCCTTTCCGAGCAGACCATCCTATTGAGTAAATAACTGGGCATATTCAAGCTGATCGACAGATATTTCAAATTCAAATTCAATAGAAAAATTATCGGTTGAGAGTTGAATCGATGAAAATGATCTAGATTTTCAAGATATTAATTTTAGGAATATACTTTTCACTAACGATTTTCATTCCAACACACGGTTTACTCCGCCAGATACAGGCTTGAAGAAAAATACTACAAAAGGTCCGCATTATTGTAGCAGGGTGGGGAAAGGAATGTGCCCGCCAAGTATGTAGCTCTTGGATTGATTTTTCGATATCACTACACGAATCAGGGGGGACCAACTTTACGACGTATGATTTCCCGAAAGTTATGGTCCTTGGCATTATTTCCTGATTTGACGACTGGAATTACATTTCGGCGACATTGATTCGATTCCTTGTGAGTCCACCGAGTACGAAGGACTATTTTACGCACAACAATATTACAGCAGCAATAGTTTAATCACAATTCTTATTTGAAAAGCTATCTCAATTCCGAGAATTTGGGGGCCGAAAATTCGTAGCAAAAAACGGGCGATGTGTTAGGACTAATAGCCGACGAAAAATGTTCCAGGGCCCTTCCAGGTCCACTTCGCCCACGGGGTCCCACGCATTTACATCGAATATGAAACAATTATGGATAAAGAGGGATAATCAATTTTGCTATTTCGCAATATGGCTTAAAGAACTGCTCATCATTAAGAAAGAATTTTGATTTAATAATCAAAAGCACCTTATGATTTCATGAACCGACCATGCAGATTTAGTTCGAAAAATTAACATATAGTGCTGTTCATTTACCCCTCGGATACCCTTCAGTAAAGCTAAGCACACACATAAACTAGTGTTGCAATGATCAAGGAATAAGAATATTCTAAGCATGGGATTGGATGTAAGGCATATCGTATCGGATCAGTTAAAAACAAAACGAATATGATTAGAATATTTAGAAATTGCACTACATTTCAGTACTACAAGTGTCCTAGGTGGCAAGTTGAGGTTGCCAACAACCCAGAAGTCCTTTCGGAAATAACGAAGTTCACAGAAGGCCCTGAGTACCGTGATCTCATTTCAAACCTCAGCCGACGACTTGGATTCCGGAAAAATATCACCGCTGGTAAATTTCCTTGAAATTTTTGACAAAAATACAAATCAGCTGTTTAATATAAGCTCCATTGAATTTGGAAGGCTTTAGTCTTTGCCGAAACTGAACTAAATATTGTCTCTCTGCAGACGTCATCCATGACATGTGGAAAATGTGTCGCTTCGACAAGGCCTGGAGAGTGATGGATTTGTCCCCTTGGTGGGCGGTCTTTTCCGACGAGGAATTCAGGGTTCTCGAGTATGAGGACGATTTGAAAGTCGTGTACTATACACGTGGCTAAGGCCACGAGTTGATTCTGCGTTCAATTGGAATTTCAATTAAGTATATTGACGTTTCTAGACGACTGGAAAGTGACAACTACTCCGACGAGCCCAAAGGGGTCTTCAACGTTGTGGAATCAGGCGGTTTGCACTTACTCGTGGCAGCCATGGGGTTTGCAAAGGATTCTACACCCCTTTTAGCCGGCGATTTTAAATCGATAATCGAACGCAAGTGGAGAACATCAAAAACTGGCTCATTCGCTGCTAACATTGCTGCAGTATTTTATAAGTGAGCAGCACGAGATTTTATTTTTATGAAAGTATTACGAATATCATTAGTTTTATCCTCATATAAGAAATCGACTACCACAAAGTACTTCTCTTCCCGTTTTAAATCCACGTTTTTCAAATTTCCAATCTATTTGTCCAGATGCAACGGTACCGGATCCCCAAACAAAGTGATATGGCCGAGAAGCCAATGTCTTACGAAGGATGCACAGTCGGCCTTTGCGACTGAGAATACTTGAAAAACAAATTCCCAGACGCTGCATCCGATTGTAATTCTGACTTCTGTCGTCTACATTCGTCTGACCTTTGATTCGCAATTTATTTTAACCCAATTAGTATAGGGGGGGGGGGGGGGGGGGGGAATTCGATTCGAGGGATTTTCTACGAAAAATACTTTTCGTCCACGAGTTCGTGTGTTTGTTGTTATTTATATAATAAATTAATTCGACAAACCTTATATTTCGAAATTTCATCGTAAAGTCGAAGCCTTAAGCACGACACATGAATTTTTTCAGATTCTTAGAAGACGTTTTCGAATCTTTTTAAGCATGAAGTCGATTCGACCCCCCCTCCCCCCCCCCCCCCCTGCACCTGAATGGTGCATACAAAAGCCCTACACTGATCGGCTTAATTTGCTGACCATTTCGTTGTTCTTTGTTCATTGAACAAAATTACCGCCAACGAATTTATTCAAATTAAAATTAAACACATGTATATACTTCATCTCTTTGACTTTCCTTTTCCCCTCCACTGTAATAGCGGTGCGTCCCACTGTCTGATTATACAAGTCGCGTTGGTACTGTTGAACCTGAACCGTGAGATTTGTTATCAGAGAATTCGACGAATATGGCTACCTATACACATACGATATGAACAAATACATGAACATTAACACACACATTCACTACTCATTCTCTCAATGTGCTCACTATCAGTCTCTTGGAGAGCGTTCATTAAATACGTGAACCGAATTTTTTTATTTTTTGACCCCTCCTCAACCACCTCCTTACTCCAAATCTCATATAAGACTTTTGAAAACGATTTTTCCCCCTTCCACCCTGGTGAGATTTGGTGAGATTCGTCTGGTCCCTTCCTCCTCCCCGCCACGTTTTTGTGCTCACGTCATTGATGAACGCACCCTTACAAGTGGGTCAAGATTCGAATGGTTGAGTCAGTCCAAGTTGATCCACGGAGAAGCATACTTCGCAAATTTTTTTATACATACTAAGTATAAATAAAGTGAAACAATTGTATATAATACAATAAATAACTGTCTTTCGGTGAGTATTGTCGATTTACATTTTAATTTTTTTTTTTTCTTCATTTTCTGGATTTTTTTTCTATTTTGTCTTATATTTCAGTAAAAAAACTACTGAAACATGACTAAACTTATGCTGCTCGTCTACATCGTAATCCTCGTCGTAGCTGCTCTTATCTCAGAATCATCAGGCTCTTGGCTTGAATTCGGAAGATGGGTCAGTACATAAAAAATATCAATAATTAATTAGATTTTTTTATTTTTATCGCTACTGCGTTATAATGTGTGAATTTAAATCCGTAGTGCCAATCGTATGACGAATGCTGTAATCACTTTTGCAACGCCTATGGTAATCTGCAACTGACAGCGCATATATAAAGAGAGATCTATTTCCGAATGATGCATAGAATTTTGACAATCTGAGGGATGGAATGTATAAAATCTTACTTTTAGAACTTCTCGAATTTCTCCGTTTGATCTTCGACTGCAATATCATCTGTTAAGCCATCCGTCCCCATCGTCGACATTAACGATAATGCATGGTTCGGTTACAAATTGACTGAAAGCTATGTTCAAAGTATTAATAAAAATATAAAATAAGAAATAAAATCATAATGGTGGTTTTCCAATTGAGTCAATTTTCAAGCACAGTGCCGCACTAAGCCATGTTATTGGTTGGATCCAAGAGAAGTGACCAATAACATGGCTTAGTGCGGCACTGTGCTTGAAAATTGACTCAATTGGAAAACCACCAATGATATCATGTATTTTGGTATACAAAGCTACGGGGTAGCTACCTTTCTTATAACTTATTCCTGTCCCATCCTAATTTCCTCTATTCTATCTAATTGCCTCCAGTCTAATGTTTTGGTTGCCTATACAAAATATCAGATATAATACATGTAATAAATTCACCCGATTTCTTTCCTTATCTTCTTTCATTTTTTTTTTTTGTTTTTTTTTTTCATTTTTGTATGTTAAATCTACAAAATAAAAAAAAATCTACTCATCTGGAATAGTATCATCAATCTTCGATTTAGAAGAACCAAAAGTTGATCTCCCCGTTTGTTCCTCAATTTTTCTTCAGTTTCATATTATCCTTTTCTCCTTTTTTGTGTTCAACAAGCAGAGCAATTCGAAGTTGAGGGAGGTAGGTAAATGAAACCTACCGATAATTCATTCCCTGACAAAGATGTTTCTGATCGTTAGTGGTCGGGTTTATGGAAGAACACGACCCACTATGCATGAATTTCAAATTCCGGAGTCTCGGCCTTTCGGAAATTTACACCTTCGATGGTTTTCGATTTGAAGTTTTTTAAATCGACTATGCAGACTCCCGGGAAAAAAATACTCTTTCTAAAAACTGTGAGTACGCAATATCAAAATTCGAAACTTCAACCCGGCTCCTAATTTCGGATCGAGGTTTGAATAGAACTTGAATGAAAAATTGCATTGGGATCAGGTATGTGACAAAGTATGTAATTTTTTCGTGTATCAGATTGAGAGTGACACATTGTTGGAGCTGATAACTTTTCGCCCTGTCCCTATTTTCTATTCAAGATTCAACCCGATCGAATTCTATGTACAGTAATGTCCAAAACTAAAACAAGTTTACGATCTTGCGAATTTCATACGGCCATGCCCAACAAAACGGTACCCAACAAGCAATTGGGTTCAGTTGTTTGTTGGCTACTGCTTCGTTGAGCATAGGCAGATGAAATTATTGCAAGATTGTAAACTTGTTTTACTTTTGGTCCAAAAAAATAGTGAGCCACTGCGGACTCCATCATTGAACATTACTCTCTCGCCGAATTTTTTCAACTGAACTCACACATCGAAAATAAATTACGAAATGGTTTAATATAATGAGTATGCAACCTGCATAGCAGCTCGTACCGCGGATCATCAATGTCTGGGGATGATGTTTCTCAAAGTACGTTTAAAATCCGCTCGGATCGCTCAAGCTGCCCAAATCACCGTTCACTCTCGTGGTGGGGGTAGCATATTCCGATATTCGCTCACAGAAAGAGAGAACTCATCAGAGGATCGGTGTCTTTTTTACCTGTACAGTCCCAACCAGAATCGGTGCTATCGGTGGCATTAGTGCATGTGTGAACATAGACTGATAGAATCATAGACATAGAACATGGACTGCGCATTCGGGCCGAGGATTGGTCGGTTCATAGAAAGAGACTACCGTACGCGGATAAATCTCTCTCTTTCTAACCAACCATGTCAAATGCTTAGAAAGAAACAGATTTGGCCGCGTGCGTCTCCCTCTCTCTCACTTTTGGCGTTACCACCAAAGAGATATCAGAATAAAGTACGTGAGTCAGCCGATACGACCAGCACGGAATAGAAAGAGAGAGGACAACTAGTGCGTCGGGTTGTCTTTGTCTAATCACGCATGCGCAGCAGGCGGGATTAGAGTCGTTTAGGTATGCTATGCGGATTCATTACAAGTGCAAGATTTTTACTCAATAGAACAGACAGCATCAAGAGACTCGGTAGAGTCTCGCGCCAAGTACATTAAAAAGAATTTTTAAACGCGCGGCGCGAGACTCTGCCGAGTCTATATACCCGAACGGGAACTAACCGCTGTAGTGAGGGGACAATATTTTCTTAATTTCTTACGCCTCGCGATATCTACGGATTTGCAATATTTATTGTAGAATGTAGCCATGAAAAGCTTCAATTTAAGCCCTATCTCGATGAAATCGATGAACGGAGACCTGAGATATGATTAATCAACGCTTTGAGAATACCCGTTTTCATCACGAATTTTTCACCGTCTCCTTCTTCAGTCAGATCGCTTAGACCAAAACCTATGCGCAAAAAATTAGTAGAGTCGCCTTCGCTAGGCTACAGCGAGAGCAGAGACCTACCACGTACGGGAGTCAGTTGCTAGATGGCGCATCGGTTAGCGCCAGCGTTGATTGAAGATATTCGAACATAGATCAAAAATCATAAAAATTTACAGACTTTTTTTGAAGTGCGGCGCGAGATTAGACAATTTTTTTTACCGCAAAGGCTATAAGGAGTGGAGAGATAATGTTTCCCACAGCTAGACGAAAGTTATACACATAGAAATAATTAAATAAAATCAAAGCGAGTTCGTCGGTCTACGATACAATAACGCTCTCCATGGCCCACAAGAGGCAGCATAATCGTGCTTTATTTGTCGTATTTTTGATGAGAGTTGTGGGGAATGAGGACGAGAATCATATCAAATATAGAGTAATAACTAAATGTACTTTGAAAAAATTGGAAAGCGATAGTTGTTCATTATATTACAGTGGAGTCCTATGGAATAATAATCATATCCGTCTTCTCGTTTATTTCGAGAGATCGACCCTTTGAGGTTATGAGAATTATCTGTCAGAGTTGATCGCGATTTACACAGAACAAAGGGTCAGCAGTGAAATACCCACATTTATTTGAATACTTATTTCTCTGATAATAGAAGGTGGTTTACATAAAATTGAATATTTTTGCAATGTCAAAAAAGTATTTACGGCAATAGAATAAAATTAACCGTATCTGCATATCAACCTATCTGTAGATAAATAAATCAGTTACGGAGCTTGTTACAAGCCTTGAGGAAATGTAAATGAATGTGATCAAAAAGAGAAAAACTATGCGATCTATTAGTTATCGACGATAAAGAGATGCTGCACGGTTCAAATGTCGTGTATGAAGTACTGACATATGTATTCTATACCAATACCTAGGCAGATAACATCGTTACTAAAAATGCAATCAGGTATTTGTAACTAAATGCCAAATATAATGAATAATGTGAATTAAGTCACCGTGCTCTGTGAAACGTCTTTTGCACTAGGAGCTATCAATGCATGCAATGTGGCTGATGATAATTAAATGAGCAAGATAAAGGACTAAGGACTAGAAATGTAACAAAAAAAGTTAATACAGATGTAATTTTGCTATGTAATTGTGATCATTTTGCTAAGATAATTTGATCAGTATTCGAGCCTTTGTTAATGAGATTATAGTCCTACGTAGCCCATGATATTGTCTTTGAAAGTTGACCGAAGAGTATAAGCTTGAGAGTGCTAATTTGAAATGAGGTTCAAAACACATCAACACAGCACAATCTCAAGAAGAGTTTTCACTTTTATTTTCTGATTATTCAGCAACAGAAAATTACAGTAAATTGTTATAAAAATTTTTTTCAATAGAATGCTTCAAAATTTTCTTTCAACATTCTTTCAACTTTGTTCTGTCAGTTTAAAGCTTTTTGGACAACCCTTGCTACGCAGCGAATTTTTCAGAGCCAAAATCATAAGCTAAGAAAGTATAATTTCATCATCGGTGCGAGGCTTAAATGCTTATTAAAATTGAATCACTAAAATAATCACAATTACATATAGCCAAACTACATTTTTAACTCTCAAAGTGCTGGAATTTGTTTATTTTTTAACATTATCAGAAAAAATCAGGAATTGATCGGTAGTACCAGAACTTTGAGTTCACGAAAAAGACACGAGCTCGTTAGAATTAATAGAACGGCATGAGTTTCATGTTTTTATCTGACAAAATACCTAACTCTAGAAGTTTGATCCAAATCTATGACTCCCACGTCTGATACTCTCCTTGTTAGTCTATCGATTACATAATCACATTAACGTGACATTCAATTTTTATCGAAAGTAAGTCTACGATATCCACGATGGAAGCTAAAGCTAACGGGGGTTGAGGCTTGTCATTACAGTTCATTTTTCAGTTATCAACAACAACACCGCCTTATCACTGAAACACTTTCAATAGAACTCATAACAGTTAGATCTATAGGAATGAATCATGTTCTGAAAAATACCATTTAACAGAAACGGTTAAGAAAATCAAATGGGTACAAAAAGTTATGAAATCCCCCAAAAGCACCTCGGGTGCAAAAACCTTGCGCCAAGTACATTAAAACGTAATAGTTATCAACAAAAGCTTCTTAAAAAAATTATCGCAGAAGTAGCATTTGATCTACAAAAGAATTGAAATCAATGGACGTTGCCAAGTACAATTAATTTCGGACATCTCAATATAAACAACATGCGTAACACATAATGACATGCAGCATACGTACTCATAAGAACAGATCAATTAAAATTAAACTTGAGAAAAAAAAGAAACGAAAAAAAAATTTGGAGGTAGTGGTACTTGGCGGGCATTTTTGTAAAAATTACAAGAAAATATAAATTGAATTATTTCACAGCCAAAAATGCCCGCCAAGTACCACTACCTCCAAATTTTTTTTTCGTTTCTTTTTTTTCTCAAGTTTAATTTTAATTGATCTGTTCTTATGAGTACGTATGCTGCATGTCATTATGTGTTACGCATGTTGTTTATATCGAGATGTCCGAAATTAATTGTAACCAAATTTAATTGTACTTGGCAACGTCCATTGATTTCAATTCTTTTGTAGATCAAATGCTACTTCTGCGATAATTTTTTTAAGAAGCTTTTGTTGATAACTATTACGTTTTAATGTACTTGGCGCAAGGTTTTTGCACCCGAGGTGCTTTTGGGGGATAATAGTTACAAAAATCTTCCCACTGAATGTTATGTATTTACAACACGAATACCTCAAATACTGGACACGAAGACAACACGAAGTAGTTTATGTCTGTGTCAACAACGTTGGGCATGCCAGCGCATGCGTGATCAGACAAAGACAACCAGGCGTACTAGTTTCTCTCTCTCTTTCTATTCCGTGCTGGCTTTCACTTGCGTGCGCTCCTATGGCTCAGGCACTCTATTCTTATATCTCTATGGTTACCACAGGCAGTATAGGGAATGCGCAGTGATCCATACTCTATAGGTTTGTTCGTTTTACCTACACTTTCTACACTTTTCTTACACTTTTTACACTCGCCCAATAGGAGGTGTAAATTTCTAGTGAAAAGTGTACAATCTGGTAAAAGTGTAGAAAGTGTAGGTAAAACGAACAAACCTTATGTCTATAGGCGGTATCTGTACCGATGGCGCCTCGTGGTTGCTCTTGCTGTGGTAAACCGATCGCCACCGAATCGGTGCACTGCACTGGTTGCGGCTCCTTCTTTCACCCGGGGTGCCTAAAAAGGAAGACGTCTCAGGCGGGCACTGTTCGATGCTGCCCTGGCTCGCCCTTAGAATATCTCCAACAGGGCGCACAGCCCACGCCTCAAGTCGCTCGCTCGGGTCCCTCCTTTGCCCGACTGTCTCCCACGCCTAGCAGCTCGTCTGCGCTGGATGAGGTTCTCCGCCAACTAAACCTCAGATTTGACGCGCTTGAATCTCGCCTGGAAGGCCTGCCTGCTGTGCAGGCCCAAGCTGACTCTAATACGGCTCGCATTGCTGAGCTGGAGCGCCGGAATGATGCTGCCGCTCGGGAACAGGGCCAGCTTCGCCACGAAGTGAGGGATCTTCGCCGCTCAATGACTGCCGACCAGCTGGCATTGCGTTGAGCCTCTGCTCTACTGTGTGAGTCTGAGCTAATCTTTTCTGGGGTCCCCTGCTCGTCCCCTCGTAGCATACAGACCTCAATCTTGCTCGTAGCCCGGGCACTCGGGCTTACGCTGGCTGACGGTGACATCCTGACTTCTCGCTTCCTCATCTCCCGCTCCAATGCTCGTAATGATAAAGATTCGCCTATTCCCATCATCGCCAAGCTCCGCACGCGCGAGCTCTCCCTTGACTTCATCGCAGCCAAGAAGCGCAGAGGGATCCTTCGCTCGTCTGACCTTAACCCTCCACCATCAAGCCCGGTGAGCACTAATGTCAACGAAGCCCTCCCGAGTGACCTGTATAAACTGCTCACTGCTACCAGAACTGTCGCTAAAGCTCGTGGCTACAGATACGTTTGGCATGCTGATGGTGTAGTGCTTCTGAAAATGGAGGATGGCGCCCGAAATCGGCGCATTCGCACCATCCAAGACCTTGAGTCGTTCGAAGCCGAACCTCCTGTTGGGTCACCTGTCCCTTCCGTCGGTCCGCACTCTTCCGGTGGCCCTCGCCGTGGGCTACAACGTGGCGCGTCGCGTGGTACCTCGCGAGTCCCCTCTGGAGTACCTCGTGCTGGTTTGCGAGCCCGCTCCCCTTCGCCTACCCGTCCTGTCTCACCTGCCCTCTCCGCTCAGTCTGAGTCGTCTTCTGCTTGCCTGCCAACCGGACCGCCTTCGAAAGCTCCTCACGTTTCGACTTCTCACTCTTCCTCGCGATGACACCTCTCGCCCCGTCTTCCTGCCTCCTCTTCATCGGCTTCCGATCAGTCCTCTGTCACAATCGACTCGCCGCGTACCGTACTCAACCTCAGCCGCTGCCACCTCAATGCAAACTCCATTCGCGGGCATCTTGACTACCTACGCTTTCATTTTGCGACTTCTTCCTACCATTTAATCGCCGTTAGTGAATCCTGGCTCCACTCGGAGGTCTCAGACTCCTCTGTCTCCCTGCCTGGCTACTCCATACTTCGTAACGATCGCCTCGGTAAGCTGGGTGGAGGTGTCGCGCTCTGGGTCTGTGATGCCCTCCGTGGGAAAATTCTTGCTGCATCACCGTCATTGTACTCGGCCTCACCGGAATACCTCATCGCGGAAATCAAATCCTCAGGAGCGCCTCCTTTTCTGGTATCGGTTGTTTATCGTCCCCCCAAAGTAACTAATCTCGCGTCCTTTGGGCATGACTATGATCGCTTTGCCTTCGATTACTCAAACTCGCTCATCCTCGGGGACTTTAACGCAAACCAGCTTGCGAACACCTACGACGCCAAGAACGTGCGGGCCTTTTGCTACTCTCGTGCCCTTCTTATGGTGCCCTTCGCCCCCACCTATCACACGCATACCTGCGATTCGCTTTTGGACCTTTGTTTGGTGAGCGACCGTGAGTCCATCATCGACTTCGGGCAGTCTCGCGCTCCCTTCATCGCTGGGCACGACCTTATTTTCGTAAGTCTAGCCTTGCCTGCTCCTTCTTCCACCAAGCTTATCAGCGCTGGCTCTTATCGCACTTTCTCTCCCGATGAGTTCGTCCGCCATCTCGACGTCGTCTCCTCCTAGGACGCCTTCCATCCCCAAGCAACAGTTGATGAGTTGGTACATTGCTTGCAGGGTAATCTCACGAACGCACTCGATACCCATGCGCCTTCTCGCTCCTTCACTCCTAAGCGCACTGCACCGCCTTGGATAACGCCTGCCCTCTTGGCGCAGCGCCGTGCCCGGGATGCCCTTTATCGTCGCTATAAACGCTGCCGCTCCGCTTCGGCTCTCTTGTGTTTTCGTGGTGCCCGGGACGCTCTCCATAAGTCCGCCACCGCGGCTCGCTGTGCCTATTATGCCGACCGCCTTAGTAATGCATCCTCTGCTCGTGCCCTGTGGTGCGAGTTGAGGTCCCTTGGGCTTGCCCGTACTCAGAGAAGCGATTGCGCCGGGTTCTCAGTCGATGAGTTGAACCAGCACTTTGCCTCCGTCTCGCGTTGCTCTACCTCGGCCCAAGCAGTAGCTGACTTTCTTCGCGCACTGCCTCCGCCTTCTTACGACGACTCTCAGTTTCATTTCCGTGACATCTCTCCACGCTCTCTGCTTGACGCTCTCTCTCACTTCTCTTCCCAATCTAGGGGTGTTGACGATCTCTCCTTGCGAAATATCATGGATGCCCTCCCTGTGATCTTTCCGTTCCTGCTTTATCTCTTCAACATCTTTCTAAGCACTTCGGTCTTTCCTGCCGCCTGGAAGCGAGCCCGCGTACTGCCCCTGGCCAAGGTAGAAAATCCCACTACGCTTCAGCAGATGCGTCCCATAGCAAATCTCTGCCTTCTCTCGAAGGTGCTTGAGCGGGTCGTCCTGGTCCAGATGATGTCCTTTCTCGAAGATGGCTCTCTTCTTGACCCCCGCCAATCCGGCTTTCGTTGGGGACTGAACACGCAGACTGCGCTTCTTAAGTTGACCGAGGACGTCCGTCTCGGTATCGACAACCGTCAGGTCACCATCCTGGTGCTCTTCGATTTCACTAAGGCCTTCGACTCTATCCCGCACGCTGTTCTTCTCTCCAAGCTTCTCGCCCTTGGCTTTTCCCAGCACGCCTTAGCCTGGATATCAAGCTATCTGCTGGGCCGCTCGCAAGCTGTCGTGGGCCCCTCTGGCGAACTGTCCTCCTGGGTTTCACTTGACCTCGGAGTTCCGCAAGGTTCCGTCCTCGGCCCTCTGCTTTTTCTCATTTTTATTAATGACCTATCCAGTGTCCTACGGCATACGGAGCATTTGCTCTACGCCGACGACCTTCAAATCTACCTGCAGTGCGCCCCTGGTGAGGTCCCTGAGGCCATGCGTCTGCTCAATGAAGACATCGCAGCCGTGCATAGTTGGTACTGCCAGAACTCTCTCCGTCTCAACGCTTCCAAGACTCAGGCAATCATCCTTGGTAGTCCGCCGTTCATCTTGCGACTCAGCAGTGCTGTCCTTCCTCCGCTCGTTCTGGATGGTGCGCCTATTCCTCTCTCTGAGTCGGTTCGTGACCTCGGGCTCCTCCTTGACAGCAAGTTTTCTTGGGTGTTGCAGGTCGACGCCATCTCAAACCGGGTACATGGTGCTCTTCGCCAGCTTTCTACCTCTCGCGGGTTACTTTCGCGCCCCCTTCGCATTCACCTGGTGACGACTCTTGTGTTTCCGCACCTCGATTATTGCGCTGCCATACTCTCGGGCATCACTGGTGCACTCAATCTCCGACTGCAGAGACTCCTGAACTGCTGCGTCCGCTTTGTCTGCGGCATCACCAGGGACGTCCACGTTACACCCTACCGGCGTGAGCTGGGCTGGCTCAATGCGCGGGACCGACGGCTCTACTTCCTAGGCACTCTTTTCTTTGTTGTCCTCTGCACCGGACGGCCGGACTATCTGAGGGAACTTTTCATCACTCGGCCTGCTGCCGTATCTTCTTCTGAACCTCCTCGGCGCCAGCGCGGCGAATTCTTCATCCCTCGCTTTAGCACCGAAACTTATCGTAGGTGCTTCTCCGTCTCCGCCATCTACTTTTGGGAGTCTCTACCCTCGGACTATGGAGGGTAGAAAGAAGGAGGACGAACTGCATGTTTATGAGCTGTCCAAAACTGGATATAATAGTAGTAAATACTTTTGTCGCCAGGTAGCGCACCGAGCAATAATTCTAATCAAGGGGTTAAACATGAGCAAATTCAAACAAGTGCCTTAACAACGGAGGGCTTCTAAAGCATTGGAAATACATACGCAAGCGCCACTGGCAGCTGAAACTAGGACCACTATAGTAAGAAATTTGATCGGCAGCAATTTCCAGAATATAGTGGGGAGTTCGTCCTCCTTCCTTCTACCCTCCATACCTCGGACCTTCGTGAGGCCCCCTCTCTGCCCACCTCCAAGCACCGCCTGCGTCAGTACCTTTTTGACACCAAATTTTCGCGTGCGGCCTAGTCCACTCCTCTCTTTTTCTTTTAGCCACCTTTCCTACAGATTTAACGCGCTAAGCCTACTGTTAGACTATTTAATTTTAGGTCCTAGTAAGTTAAGCTTTATCTTAAGATTTTTCTTTATACCTACTTATTGTGTGCTATCTCTCTCTTCTGTTTGTTTCTCTATATCCTATTTTACTGTTTACTTACTTATACTTTGTCTGTTTGCCTTACGCTATCTCTGTACCTTTTCTCTGATTACTTATTTGTAATATTTTCCAACATTATTATGGAAAAATAAACGTATCTATCTATCTATCTATAGGTTTGTTCTTCTTAGCTACACTTTCTACACTTTTACCAGATTTTACGCTTTTAACTAGAAATTTACACCTCCTATTAGGCGAGTGTAAAAAGTGTAAGGAAAGTGTAAGAAAAGTGTAGAAAGTGTAGCTAAGAAGAACAATCCTTATGAATAGAAAAGACTGCGCGTCGGGTAAGAGCATTTCAAGGTAAGACTAGAAAGAGGGAGCAATAGCATCTCTTTCTAACATATGAGTTGCAAGCCCCCCACCACGAGAGTAAGCCTTCCCGCCATAGGGCCCCCGCTCGAGCTAAAAACATAACTTGCGGGACATAGGAAATAGAACATAAATAGTGGACATAAGTGGACACATGTAGAAATGAGGAACTTTTGTTTATAACAGCGTCGTTTCTAACCTGTTCAGAAATAACAAACTTGATGCGTCGTTGGTTTACATTGTCTTTTGGAGTAATTTATAATTACATTTATTGGATAAATAAAATGTAAACCAACTACGCGTCAATTAGTTTGTTATTTCTTTACAGGTTAGGAACGACGCTGTTATAGACACAAGTTCCTTATTCCTACTTGTGTCCACTTATGTCCACTACTTGTGTCCTATTTCCTATGTCCCGCAACTTATGCTTTTAGCATACGGGGGCCCATACCTCTATTTCAGTAGTTTTCACCTTCTCTTGCTACGACAGCTGTTACGTTGGTACACCTGGTACCACGTGACTCGATCTGCAGTCACAGATGATTTGAAGATTACCCTGGTGAAAGTTTCGGATAGGAATTCAATCCGGTCTCATGCGGAGCTATTCCGAGCCATTCCGAAATCTGCATCCACCCTAATACGAGATCATCCGAATCAAACCCAAGCAAAATTTCAATCTCTTTCAATCCGTGCGCAACTTTAAGTTTAATGCAAATAAATCCGACTCCGATCCGAAACAAATTTTTCAATCCTTCTCAATCCTCTTAGTCCAATCCGAATGAATCCGAGGCACATCCAGACAACCTTTTTAATCCTTTTCAATCCGCCCCTTCAATCCGAATGAATCCGAAGCTTATCCGGAACAACTTTTAATCTTTCTTAATCCCTTAACAAACCGAGTTCGGATGAGATCGAATTTAGTCGGATCGGAATCTCTCCACCAGGTTCGGATTAGATTGGATTCAGTCGGATGCGATTCCTATTCTTCACGGATCCACTCGGAATGAAACTGATTCGTTTGGACACAGATTTCGGAACGAAATGGATTCAGACGGATAGGAAATTTTTCTATCCAAAACTTTCACCAGGGTAACAAAACGTATATTCAGAATAAAATACTTTTCGATGATTTCTCTAATGTCTCATTTCTAGAATAATGAAAATACATGAACAAAATACTCAATTATGGATTGACTAATTAATATTTCTACTTACCGAGGAATCGCAAAAATCATTGAAAACTGTTATACCAACGATGATACTGTAAATATAAGAAGGAGAAAACTCATCGAGACATCTCACCGGCATTCTGGGAACTAATATAATGGCCTCTCCAGCCCACTGAACTATACTAATACTGGAATGCGCGCTGACGCTGTCGCTCCGTGCCGCGAGAGATAGCTACTGGCAACATCAATATCCCTGTCTCTGTCCGTATAGTCCGATCGAAAAGTTAATTTGAGTCGAATACCATATATGTGGGAGTATTACATATGTATATGTCGAATACACTGAACTATACTATAGTACACGTCGCTATACCTATAACTTTTTGCAGACACTGTACGATTAAGTTCGATACTATGAAGTACGCATGCGCGACGTGGTCAGACAAGGGGAAAGATACCAATTGACGGCTGCAAAAGCTATCTCTCTCGGCACGTTCCCAACACACGAGACGGTATGCGGTAACAATAATTAGTGACATCAAAGGGAAATTTCCGGAGGCGAAGGAGGTTAACAAGCAATTAGAGGCTTCGGAGGAGTGCTTCTCGCTCACTCTGAATAAATAACGGATCAACTTTCACGAACTATTCCATTGACATTGGCAATATCCCTTCAGCGGACAACAACAACTTTTATAACGCAGTAAGGTTGGGCGAACTGATAGTATTGAATGACGGAACTGGTACTAGAGTCACCAGCCAATTAGCAGGGTAGGTCAGTGCCCCTGATTTGACGCTGGCCTCGCAGGCGACCTTTACCCTTCATGTCATTGGAAGACAATAGAAGACACCATGGGGAGTGATCATCTTCCCATTCAGATTACAATAGGAAACCTAAGACTAAAGTTTTCCAAATCCAGAGATAGGTTATTGTTAAATGGGGTTGACTGGGGGGGAGTTTGAGTCGGTCGAGCGCGAAATCGAAAAGATCGAGATAGTAGGTTCCAGCGAATTCAACTACCCAGAGCAATACAATGAGGCCGAAAGGATCGTTGAAGAGGCCCTCTTACATAACGGAGCCAGATCACCGAAGGGTCCACACAACTTTAAAGTGCCGCCGCCGAGTCCATGGTGGAATGAAGACTGCACCAGGGTCAGGTTAGATAGGTTGGAGCTATTAAAAAAATACTTCTCCGCTCCTTCGGACGAATTATATAGCGACTACAAACGTAAAACGGAAAGTGCCAAGAAAACCTTAGATCGACAGAGGGCACATGAATACAGGAAATTCTGCGCCAGCCTGGCGCCAAGCATGGAAATCAAAGAGGTCTGGGGGAAAATAAAGGCGTTCAAGAACCGGAAGAATGTTCCGACGAGTAAAGCCTATTATTCCGAGGACGACACAGAAATTAAAATAGCATTCGATAAGATCTCCAAACCTCTGAGCGCTCAGAGAATCGACATATTGGCCGAGACGGCACGGGACAAGTTGTTGGACAGGCCCGATATCCATGTGAGAGTTGAAGAATGCTATTCAGAAAGCTAAAACTAGATCGGCTCCAGGGCCAGATGGCATCTCTTACACAGTTCTCAAACACTGTCCTTCGAACTGGATAACCTTTCTACTAGGGATTCTTAATTGCGTTCTAAAATTCGGCAAGGTGCCGGAGCAATAGTCTAACTATGCAGCATGTTTTATTCCCAAGCCAGGGAATAGAGGGTTCAGACCCGAGTTCAGACCTCTTGCCGTGTCACAAACTATCTCAAAAATAATGGAAAGAATAATTAATAATAGGCTCCAATACTAGGTAGAATCGCGGAATAAGTTACCAAACCAGTTTTTTGACTTCAGACGCATCAGGTCTTGCCTAGACAACGTAGCGATCTTGGTTTCAGACATTAGCTTAGCCTTTCTAAAAGTACCTCACGACAGTCTTCGTGGACGTGGAAGGGGCGTACGATAACGTCATTCCAAACATCTTAATCAGGGAATTACAAGGGTTGGGAGTGTCGTCAAGAGTTCTGAACTTTATATAGGTATAACATCATATTTAGGAGAAAGGTGCACGGATACTGTTCAGGATTCAATCTGGGGGAGAGAGGAACGGATAGGGGGCTCCCGCAGGGTTTCATCTTGAGTCCCATTCTGTTTACCTTATACTTGGCGAGAATATAGACTTCACCATATCGGAGATAGGGCTAGGATCCTAACCTTTGCTGACGACTTATAGTCGTGTACGTCGCGGATGACAATCTCTCTAACTTGGCAGGGCTTACATCTGGGTCTCTTCAGCTCTTGACCAACTGGCTTTGCGAAAGGGGCCTCATGGTTTCTAAGAGGAGAACAGAAGCCATCGTTTTCACAAGAAAATGCATGCCGGAGCGCGTGATTTCTATTTGTGTGAAGTTGGCCCAGCACTTTTGGAAAAATGAAAATCTGATAATTGTGCCAGATCGTGCTAGATTTGTGCTGACTTGTGCCGTAAACCGTTTTCTGTAATTCCGCACGGTTTTCGAGAAAAAAATAAAACTAAAAAAATTTTCACCCCAGCACTTTTGGAAAAATGAAAATATAAAAATTGTGCTGGATTGTGCTAGATCTGTGCTGACTTGTATACCGTAAACCGTTTTCCGGAATTCTGCATGGTTTCAAAAACACAATAAATAAATAAATAAATACTCAGCCCAGCACATTTGGAAAAATGAAAATACAAAAATTGTGCTGGATTGTGCTAGATCTATGCTGACCTGTGCCGTAAACCGTTTTCCGGAATTCTGCATAGTTGTAAAAAATAAAAAATAAAATAAATGAATAAAACATACTCAGCCCAGCACTTTTGGAAAAACAAAAATATAAAAATTGTGCTGGATTGTGCTAGATCTGTGCTGACTTGTGCCGTTTTCACAAAATGAAAAATACTAATCATAATAGCACCTTTGAAAAGCAAGAAAAATCTAAAAATTGTGACGGATTGCAGCGCTCTTTCTATGCTATCTTATGCTCTTTTTCGAATTTTCTCATAATTTTTATATTTTCATTTCTCCGAAAGTGCTGGGCTGAGTATTTTTTGTTATTTATTTTTTGTCTTCGAAAACCATGCAGAATTCCAGAAAACGGCTTACGGCAAAAGTCAGCACAGATCTAGCACAATCCAGCACAATTTTGATATTTTGATTTTTCCAAAAGTGCTGGGCTAAATATTTTTTTATTTCAATTTTTTTTCTTGAAAACCGTGCGGAATTCCGGAAAACGGTTTACGGCACAAATCAGCACAAATCTAGCACAATCTGGCACAATTTTCAGATTTTTATTTTTCCAAAAGTGCTGGGCTGATCCAAAATTTAAATTTTAATAATTTTTGCGGAAACTGTAAAGTATTTCGGAAAACTGTTTACGGCACAAGTTAGCACAAGTCTAGCACAATCTGGCACAATTTTCAGATATTCTATTTTCCAAAAGTGCTGGGCCAACTTCACACACATGTGATTTCTTTAAAACTAGACGCACCGGAAATTTATACTAGTCGCGTCTGTAGGTTCCTGGGAATTTATCTGGATTCGAAACTGTCGTGGAAATATCACATTAACTATATCAGGGACAAAGCGGGCCAAGCTAATTCTATACTGAAGGCGATCGCAGGCATGGCATGGGGCGCGCACCCTCAAACATTAAACATAGTATACAGAGGGTTAGTGGGGGCAACCTTAGACTAGGGTTGTTTCTTTATTAACGACGGGCCTTGGTCAGAAATCAGGAAGTTGGATAGAGTACAGTATTCAGTCTTGCGTACAATCTCGGGTTGTATGTCAACCACCCCAACGAACGTGCTACTCCACATAGCAGGCGAACCACCGTTGGCCCTGTGAAGAAGATTTCTCTCAGAGAAATTTTTGCTCAGAACGGCCACGGGGAGAAAAAATATGCTCATCCCAAAGTTCCAAATGATGAAGCTGGTTATGGAAAGGCATCCGGGCTCTAGGATCTCCTACGCCCCATATTTATATTATAGAGTATGGGCAACGTCTGAAGATCTCTACAGCCAGGTGTTTTCCTACTCCAAATCCAAGCTCTAGGATCTCCTACGCCCCATATTTATATTATAGAGTATGGGCAACGTCTGAAGATCTCTACAGCCAGGTGTTTTCCTACTCCAAATCCAAGCTCTAGGATCTCCTACGCCCCATATTTATATTATAGAGTATGGGCAACGTCTGAAGATCTCTACAGCCAGGTGTTTTCCTACTCCAAATCCTCTCGCTTTATGTATGTACAGCTAGGACTGTCAATTCATTGAATTCGAGGTAGATTTCCTCATAGGAACAGAAGCTACAAATGCGGAAAATCCGAATACATCCTTTTCTCAGGCCTTAGCTAGGATATATCCCGGGTCAGAAGTTTATTACTCAGGCGAGTCAAAATCATGTATGCCTCCGAAATGTGCGCAATCAAATCTGTCGGTCTCACAGCAAAAATCAATCCTCTCATCTTATAAATAAACCAAGAAGACCACCAAGCGAGACCAAAAATACAATAACAACAGCAAATATCGCGGAAACGGAAAAAGGAAAATAAGAAACGCAAACAGCTTATGACTTCAAAAGACAGTCCGAGAAGAATCCAGACTAATTCTCGCTTTCTATCAGCTGGGTATACCTCCACAGAAGAATTCACAAGACGACCAAACCACAAACCAAATAAAACAATTAGGGACTACAGAACTGTTACCTTCGGAACTTAGACTTCGGAATAACCAAAGGATCGACAAGGAACCAACAAACCAAATCAACGGAAAATCAGAAAATTATAAACCAAGAAAGCCAATAAAGAAATAAGGGATAACCAAAAACAATAAAGGATAACGAGAAGACAAAACTAGAAGTGGCACATGGATTTTACTCGGATCCGATAGCCTAACAAAGGAGGAAAAAAAAATATGCCTGCTCACTCTATTTATATTAACTCTATGAGAGGGATGCCATTTCTTTACCGTTGTCGAATACAAAGGGAATTCCATATAGAATCGGACTCAGGCTCGCTTTTTTGCATTTTTGATGCGTAGTAGGCTTCGATATAAATCGAACTGTGACACCCACACTTGGCGATAGAAACAAAAAAATCTTTCATTAAATTTCATCTGCTAGATCGAACTCAAAAGTCAATTCCTCGTCAAACGTTGGCTGCCATAGGGCAATCTGATTGGAAGCTCCGTTTCGGAGAAATTCGAGAAAATAGTTTATGTCGGTAAAAATCGACTAAAGCCCCCCCTCAACTTTCAATAGCTTATAACATCTAACTTACATACATCAACTTGATAGGGATGCAGAACGTTATAAAGTGAAAAAAATCGAAAAAATAATTGGTAAAATACTGTGACCGAAATCGAAATCTATGTAGATTAGGGTGGTCCTTATTTTAGGTATTTTCGAATTTTTATGCTCCCAGAGACTCAAATGGTTTGGAATAAATAAAAAAAAATATTCCTGAAGTTTCAGGCCCTTATCTCAATTTTAACTCGTGCTCCCTGCGATGTAAGTCTATCCATCTAAATAATATGGGATTTTTGGCATTGAAAAATCAATTTTTTGTTTTGGCTAAAGTAATAGTTCAAAAAATTTGAAACTTTGTAGACTTTATACTTACGATAACAGCTATCCCCCAGAATTTCTATAGATTTTTAGAAAAAAATTCCGAAAAAAACAACGAATTATTTTTCATTAAGCTGCAACGGCAAAATTATAATAGCTAAAAATCTAGGAGAATTATGGGGGATAGCTACTATTATGGAGACTATCATGCTTCAGCCAAAATAAAAAATGGATTGTTCAATGCCAAAAATCCCATGTTACTTCGATGGTAAACTTACATCGCAGGGAGGCACGCGTTAAAATTGAGATAGAGACCTGAAACTTTGGGAATATTTTTTTAAATTTATTTCGAATCATTTCAGCCTCTGGGAGCATCAAGATTTGAAAATAACTAAAATAAGGACCATTCTAATGTAGATCCAAAGTCGCCGATCTTCTTCACCGACCGAGAGATCACTGCTCTGCTGTAGTTTGCGGTTTGAGCAACGCCATGAAGACCGTGCATCTTACGTTAAGCATAAACTAAGGCAATCAGGCAACGCCATTTTCTCGCGATCAGCTGTTGCGTAAAGTTAACTTTGATAAACATAACCTCGTGACATTTGACAAATCCTATATAATAAACATTCGAAACAAAAATCAGAGCAAAGAATCGAAGAAATCTACAAGGTAAAACCACAAACTAGACTTTAAAAAACAATGTCAAACTGATTGCAAGAAAATTTTCTCTACTGACACCTCGCAAAGCTATAAAACCTATGGTATAAAATCTGACTTGTAATCGCATTTCCAATCCAAATAAGTAACCGAAAAGTTCTCCGCCGTAATTTTCTGTAAAACACGAATTTATGAACATTTGGAAAACCGCTCGTCATGTCTCTGCATCCAAACTGGGTAGCGCTAGCGACGGTTGACATACCTTGGAAAACATTTGTCAAAGAGTCAAACAATGTGCCGAGTAGATCCGGTAGGACATTTTCAACTAGTCTTAACTTCAAGGGAATTGAAGCAAAAAAATCTTACGAAGAGGTCCTCCGTGAAAATTTCATATCAGATACGCCGGCTAAAACTGATACGGAATCTAGCGATCGATTTATATCCAATAGCTCGAAGCATCAACAAAAAGAGATACAAGTAGTAAAAAAAGTCAGTACAAACTCTATCCTCAAAGCCGTGGAGCAAAACGATTTGTATTTCTTGAAGAAGCATCTGAATTCAGACAACGTCGATGTGTCTGATGATTTTGGATGGACGCCGTTAATGTCCGCTGCTTATAACGGCAACCTTCAAGTCATCGAGTATTTGTTAAAACTTGGAGTTAACAAAAGGGCAAAAGAAAAATCTGGTCTTACTGCGGCTCAGCTGGCTTTAAAGAGGAATCATTTAAGCGTTGTAGCATTGTTGAAGAGAAAAAATCTCCACAACAGCAACGGCGACGATGCTAGCAGCGATGCAGCATTGTTGAATAATAATACTGACGACATTCTGCAAGAGGATAAACGGATACAGACATCTGAGATAGAAAAAGCTACCGGAAATGGGGAAAGGAGCACAAAAAACAAACTGAATGATAAAAATCCTGGGTTTTTTTGCAAAATATGCAAAGCTGGGTTCAAAGAAACTTCCGTTAAGCAACACGAGTCTTCGACTCTACATATTTTTAACAGTAAACCAAAACTTAAATTGGTTGCTTATGGAATTGCCAAACAAAACAAGGGGTATCAAATGCTTTTGAACACTGGCTGGGATGAGGAAACTGGGCTTGGGCCAATGGGGGAGGGTGCTAAATATCCCATCAAAACTGTTCTGAAGAGAGATCGTAAGGGTTTTGGTCAAACAGACGAGAAAGAGGCTCGAGTAACTCATTTCAAGCCTGGAGATGTGTCTGCGGTAACTCCAGGACGAGTTGTTAGGCAAAAGACATTGAAAAAGAAAGATAGAGAGAAATTGTTGACTAGAGAAGCTATGAAAGATCGAATGATACGAATAGCACTTTCTTAGATCGATTTAAGTTCTATAATTCTCAGGAGATCACCGTCCCGAATACTAGCGTCTTGAGATCTTCTTTTGATTTTTACTTATAAACTGACTAGTGTAGTTTGTAAGTACAAAATGTAAAAATAAGCCAATACTGCTCTTTGCACACAGCTGATTGCTACAGCAATAAA
Organism: Macrophya alboannulata; assembly: GCA_949628255.1. NCBI lineage: Eukaryota > Metazoa > Arthropoda > Insecta > Hymenoptera > Tenthredinidae > Macrophya > Macrophya alboannulata. The sequence continues at coordinate 29,644,245 of OX451207.1, read as the reverse complement.
TTTACCACCCAAAGTAGGTAAGAGGTGCCCATGTAGCCCTGCCTCTTAGTGCTTAACCCTGATCTGGTCTTAGAGCTCGGACAATCAGCCTAGTAGACTTCTGATAACTGGACACGAATTTATTAACAATAAAATGCTATTTCAAAAAATGTAATAGCTAAGCTACGACTGTTGAAAATACATTCGAAATTGTATTTAAAAACCAGATACAAAATACAAAATGTATTTAAATACGTATTTTAAATACATATAACGGAGATACTCATCAGCCGTGTACTCAGCTTGTTATAATAGCATATGGATACTTAATGATCATTGTCTTAGTTGACTTGATTTTAGAAGCATTGAGACACTTTGATGAAATCTAATTCGGTTTCCAGATTGGTTTATTTAAATGTTTTTCGTTAATTTCCCCCCCATCGATTATTGAAATGCGATCACTAAATTCATTATGAAGTGGTTCGGGAAGCTAATATTATATTATTTGTAAGGAAAATATATATAAGATAGTGAGTTACGGTACAAATGTATTTCCTGATTTACATTGTTTCCCTATACAAGATTATACATATTACATATGTGTACCACAGTCCTTTTGGTATTTTACGTGATGATAATAAGTCTAGTAAGACTGCAAAACAAAATTATATTAAAAGAACCTTAGATTTTAGGAAAGACAGGATTTAGGAGCCATTTTTTTCTTAACGCAATAATTTTTATTGCTTATAACACGTATCCCTAGAAAGTGAACTTTCTCAAAATGAACCAGATATATGTACCTATTAATCTTTGCCAGTTAAAAAGTTACTGCGTAGGTATGTGATAAAAGTAGTAGTTAAAAAATGGGCACCTACAACTACAATAAGATGTTATAAATAGTTGTGTTAAGTTTATTGTTGATATTTCCCAAGAAATGATATCCTGCCGTTAATTGTTCCTGCATCTAGTATCAATTAAGTATAATCTAAGATAGGAGACAATAAATTAAGAAGAAGCATTTTTAAAAGAATTTCTAAATGCATAAGATAAGTAAATGTGTTTAAGCACTTGAAGAAAAGCAATGCAATCAGCAAATAGAGTGTTAAATTGCAATAATTCAATGTTGTTATGACTTTATAGATTGTTATAATTTGTTTCCCCACATAGTACCAAACGCTACGATGAACGACGAGCAAAAGACATTGAAATATCTTGAAGAGGTTGAGGCCAAAGCTGAGGAGATTTTGATGGATAAGCAGGAAGTTATTGCACTGGACAAAAGAAGGAACGACGATAGAATGGGAGAGCGAGCATTGCGAAATCAAACTTCTGACAAAACTTGGATGGCTGTTGGACCATTGTTAATGAAATTGACCAAAAGCTCTGCTCAAGAGTTGCTTGTGAAAGGTAGATGGCGAACCAAACTAAAGAAAAGGAAGAAAAGAAAATCATCTTCATTTTCAAAAACTAATTTCAAAAGTATTTTCATGTTGTAGATCAGAGAGAGTGCGATGTTGAAATCAACAAGATTAGAAGCGATTTGAAAGTTAAAGTAAACGAACTCCGTGATCTAGAACATACACAATCTGTACCAGGACTCATGTTAAATCCAATGTCACGCGAAGAAATGTTGGCCGTCAACCAAGTGCTTGGCAAAAGTCTTTGAATAGTTCACGATTAAAAGAGAGCTAAACTCAGCATCTTGAATGATAATGAATAATAAAATCAATAAAAAAAAAACCTGATTATCTATAATTAATACTAAGAAGCAAGAGTCTGAAATATTATTGGGATTGTTGAGACTAAAACTTTCAATCAATTATCCGAAATAAAAGAAATTATTAAATATGAACAAATGTTTCAGACATCATTTGATTTGGCATTTGATGTGCTGGATATGTTGATGTATAGAATAGAATAGTATAGAGTGTAATAGTTGTAATTAGATTGTCCGCTGGAATTGTGAAGATAATTATTTTTTAAGAGTAATAAATTTTCAATAAAATGTGATAATAACGAATGACCAATTTTATTTTGTGTACAATTATTATCTTAACAACTTGTCAAGATGATACTGATACTCTGCAGTCATAATTCTCGGCTCTTTCAATGAACCATTTAGGGAGGAAAAAGTAATCCAATTGAGCATCCTGAGCGGCAATCTCCTGTACCCTCACATCGTTACCCGGTTCCCATTCAAACTTGTAAACGCATTCGTCGTGATCTTTTTTAACAACCGATTTGACGAAATTCAAAAATGAATCGCCGAAGTTCATACATTCACAGGCATTCCAGATCCCCTGCAACATCAGATTTATATCCATTAAAGATTAAAAATTAAGATCCTCGAAAAATAATTGGATTCCCAAGTGCCGAAAAATTGACTTTTAGCTGAATTGAAAAAACAAACGTATATTAGTCACTCAGGGCTTATTCATGGACCTTAACGGGGAGTATAGACGAGATTCAGCCATGAAGATATATCACCTTTGCCATTTGAGTCATCTTCGCCACGTTATAGTTTGTCAGATTTCTTACAATACCATTATCGTCTCTGAATCCGCAAAGAACAGTTTCAATGCCTACAAGAAAGCTTTGGCACCACCATTTTATTAGTTTATATTTTTTGAAGTTTTCATCTTGCCGTCTGGTCTCGATGTTTCTACTTGTTTTTAACTCGACAAATTTCACCCCTTTCCAATCAATCGGCTCTTTTAAAACCTCCTCGGATGAAACTCCGTCCATTTCGGCACCGTACAATAATCTGTTATCCCCTAGTCGGGATTTAAAAAGACAACAAAATTCTTCAGCTTCGTTAACAGCCTGGGAAGTGTCCGCCGATGTTCCAGGCGAATCTGAAATATTCTGAATTTAATGAGACCTAAATCTGATAAATCGAGGGAGTGAAAAAACCGAAATTACTGATTACGAATTGCGAATCTTGGGGCCGGGTTGCAGCTCCGAGTCTTTTAAAAGTTTCGAACGGTCAAAATTACGAATTCATTAGAGACGATTTCGAATTTTAAGAAACCGTCAAGTCGGAATATTAAAATTCGGAAAGATCGGAAGGTCTAAGAATCCGTAATTTTAGTGGAGGGCACGACGCTCCATGCGAGTACTTCCAGTTTTCGAATTTTGACCTTTCGGAATTTCGAACCTTCGGTAATTTTTGATTTGAAGTTTTTTAAATCGTCTATGGTGACTTTCGGGGAAATGCTCTTTCTAAAACTGTGAGTCGATAGTATTAAAATTCGGAACATAAACCTGACCCCACGAATCTTGCTCATAATTATCAACCTGAAAGTAAGTATTGTTCAAATTTAAAACCCCAGGACATAAACCGAAGCTGTCTCTCTGGAATGTTTGCTTTTTGACGTTTCTTCTCTTCCGATTCAAAGGCGCATAGATATATAGTTCCTCGCCATTTACAGGCACAGATTATCCAGCCGTCTTGTTTCTCATACGGTGTGCACCACAGCTTTGTCAAAAGCCCGCGAAAGCAAACGAAGTGTGGCTGAAGCCTGGGATTTAAAAAGAAATTCTAATATCTCAAGTATTACTGTTATCATTATTTTTTATTTACAAGAGCGAAGAATAATTGAGTCTTGACAACGATTCAAACCATCTATTCGTTTCGGGTGGAGCTCTGATAGTTTGATAATTCAAAAGTATCCATTGTAACAAGCGGTCTAAATTTTCGTCATCAGCGCTGGCGGGCTTTCGTTGAACTGAATCATAACCTTTATTAAGATCAAATTTGACAGCTTCTGAAGACGGAGTATTTAGATACTTCATTCGGGAAGCGTCTGGCAGGAATTCTCGGTCTTCATTCAAGCTAAAATAACCGGATATCTCAGGTCTACTAAAATATGGAAAACTGTTACTGTCCCACGATCCGTCGACTCGAAACTGATGAGACTTCGCCATTGAATTATTAACAATTCTTCTTCTTTTTCTTTTCCACAATGGTTATCTCCTCTTATATTGTGTTTCTTCCACGCCTCGAACTGATGCCTGATCTACACACGCACTTTGAGAGTGGGTATATTTAAGAATTCTGTGATTTGATTGGTCATTTCTGTTGTGCGAATTCAGTGATTGGCTGAAACCTGAAATATACCCGCTCTTAAAGTGCGTGTGTAGACCAGGCATGAGCTGTGGGAGTTTCCAAAAATAATCGATTCTCGATTATATCGATTGTTATTTTCCGATTAATCAAACAATCGATATGGAATTTAGCGCTGCGAAATTCAAACTTGGTTCGAGCTAGAGTATGACCAATCTAATTGAAAAACACATGATTGAACTTAAGTGTTACAAGAATTCCTCATCAATGTGTAGACAAAACAAAAATTTGATTTGCCGCGAATTAATAGAAATTTCCTCAGGAATACTTTCAAGATGATAAAATTGATTTCCTGCATTCATTGACTAATGCGCATTGATTATTTTTGTAAAATTTTTATCAATGGACTCGGTGACAAATCTGTTTCACGGTTTGTTTTTTACAACGTATCAAAAGTCGCGGAAACTTCATACCTAAGGCATCTCTGCCTAGGACCCATTGGAGTGCCTAAAAATAAAGACATTCTCATCTGTCACGGAGACAATTTCATCGTAATCAATCTTACATTTTATCTATATAAATTCCTATCACGATTATCTCATACTCATTCAGATAATAATACCTGCAAATCTATCTTGTACATGAGGCATTCCACCCCAAACTGACTTAAATCTGACCCTCACCGCCGGCAATTTTTTTTATCTCTAAGTATATTGTAGAGTTTACAAAAAAAAAACATTTTTCACAGTTTTAGATTTTCTGGACCTTTCGCCTGCTTCCAAACCGAAAACGTGCCCATCTCCAATCTCGATCTTGGTTTCAAACTTTTCGTTTTTTAACAAAGAATTTATGAGAAAAATTTGAAGCCAATCGATTAAAGCTATTTATTCAAAAATTGGGTTTTCGTGTTTTTGGGAGCAACAAAAATCACCTGTAGTCCAAAAAATCTAAAACTCAATACTTACTATCAATAATTCAATACATGTGCATTGGATGAGAAAATAAATAGATGAAATTTATTAAATTGGTGCATGGTGCGAAAATTTAATCAGTATGATAGGAATACATATACAATTTCTTAAATGGAATATATAAAAATAATTAAAGGTATTGTATGTTGAAATATTTCATTCTGTTTTACTAAGTTATTATAATGCAACGATCAACAATTCGTATATATTTTTTCTGGCGATGTAATGAAAACGTTTTGTCTTACAATTCTTCAATATCGATATCAACAAGTTTGCAATATTTATTTTATATATTATATAGGTATATATACTATTAGGCGTATTATGTAGACATACGAACGACATGGGATACTTAGAAACAATTACAAGTATCCGTAGAATATGAAAAAACTTTATTATATAAATATATTTTTCTTGGCTTTATATAGAGTTTACCTATATTTATGCTCATAAGTATTATAATATAAGGCCTACATAAATTACACCTCGAATCTATCTTCCGGGCAATTTTCTTAAACCAAACTTTGTTTAGCTATGAGTTTTAGTTCAGATCGTGCATAAATTATTATGTATGGATCATTCTTTCGGAAACACAACACACTGGTCGACCACCTACTCTCTGATGGATTGTTACTCCAGGATACGTTAGTAACCTGAGGGTTGTGAATTTTTTTCACATGTTTTTTGAACCAATTTCAATACCTTTTTTTTATCCCTGCAAAAGCTCTGACGAATTTAAAATCTTTCTCGAAAAATAATCTCGAATTTCTTTTCCTTCTGACTTAACAAAATCGGAAAAATTGACAAAATTTCATTCTTGCATAGAAAAGTCTCAGCTTTTGAATGAACATATTTCAGTTTAAATCTAACTTTGAGAAGACTATCAAAATTTGAAAACAGTAGAAAGAATAACAAAAATACAGGTTTTTTTCCCTCTGTTCCCATGTATGAAAATTTCCGAAATGCTAAGAAAACCCCGGTCTGAAAGAACCATAGCAGACGTAAAAAGTTTTCAATAAGACGAATGCAGATATTTTCGGAAATTTTCAGACATGGGCACATTAAAGAAAAAGTTTTTTCTTATTTATTCAACCTTTTTCAGATTATAGTGGCTTTCTCGGAGGTGGATCCAAACGGGAATAAGTTTATTAGAAAGCTGAGACTTTTCTACATAAGAATGTGAATTTCGCCAATTTTTCCGATTTTTATTTTTTGCGTGGAATGATAAAAAAATAATTCAAATTATTTTTCGAGAATGGCGTTCAATTTCACAAATCTTTGCAGGGACAAAAAAAGGGTATTAAAATTAGCTTCGAAAATCTGAAGAAAAAAAAAATACACACGTCTCCGGATACTGTACACTAACATATCCTTGAGTTATAAGCCGATCAGAGACTATGAGGATCACGAGTGTGTCCTTGTTTGAAAAAATGATCCATGTAATCATTTTCTTCTTACTTTTTTTTTGTTTTGCCAAACCGTAAAGCGAAGGTATGGTAGTCAAGTATTAGTGGTGCTAGATATTGAGTAATTAAGCCTCCGATATTTGTTAGGAATACCTGGATTTTTTTTTACTTCAGAATCAATCCTGAGATGAATATGAATGAATATTTCAAAAGAAAATAAAAACCATCCTTACTTTTACATGAAGAAAACTACTGTTTCCAGCAACAAAGTAACGCAGGCTTAAGTACGCACAAATATTTCTCGGCAACGAGTATAGTTAGTTACAATCAGGAAATGATCAATGACGCATCTAACAAGTATAACAAAGATAGTTCCAAGGTAGAAAAAGATATAATTATATCTGGCCAATTATAGATTCCTGAAAATGCAGTACTTCAATGTCAAAGCGTGAACCAACGGCAAGTCGAGAAGCTGTTCCTGCGCAGTTTTGATTTTGTTTTTTTCTATTTTTTATTACGAGTACAAAGTCTTCTCGACCCATTCTTCCATTGTAAAAGTAGCGGTATTTGTCTTATCTGGATCGCGTTCTCTGAATATATCTATAAGCGTGAGTTAATAGTGAGATTACAAAAAGTTAATAGTTTTAATATAGTTTTGATATAGTGAATATTAGTGTTAATCATTAGTATAGTGATGTAATATCGTTCTATGCAATATAATTAAAGTAATGTCCGATACTTTGTGCTTAATATTCGAGAAAACAAATATTTGAACTAAAAAACTCTAAATCGGAGTTGAAATAAGTCGCTCTTGCGATTTTTTGAACGTTATATTTCCCTACCAATCAGACTCACCGATCATTGTCTTCAGTCGTACTGCGCACATAATGTAGTCATCGAATGTTATCATTCCATCCTTTGTTCCGTATCGATGTACCAGTATATTTAAAACATGGTTATTGAGCCGATATCCTGCGCTATTTAGAGCCTGTCTCAGCTCAAAAGCACTCAAGTAACCAGAACCATCGCTGTCGTATAATCTGAACACAGCCTGCGGACAAAAATGTATAGAATTATAAAATTAACAAGATTTACGAATCGTATAAGAAGAGAAAAACAATGCTCACCCTCCAATTTCTAATGTCATTCCAAAGCGATTTGAACTCTTCAAATCCCAGCTTTCCGGAATGATCCGTATCGAGCATAGCCACCATGCTGCGGCATACATCCTTGCTAAAACCTTCGTTATGTGTTTCTAAAACAAGAAATTATTCTGCACATATTAGAAATCAATATTATTCCCACAAAACTACTCATAGTTTGTAATATAATATTGTTTTGTTACAAATAGACTTTGTCGAGCTGAATGCATGTATGTGTGTAGGTACTGACTTCTCATTTATTTCATTTCTTAGCAATTATTTTTCTGTCGTTGTGTTATCTAAGCTGATTATCTGGTTAGATCCTGTCAGTAGACGAAATATTTTCATAATACATTGTAGCACAAAATAGAAAAGCAGTTGAAGGTTTTTTATTAATTATTATCACTTCGTTATTACATAGCAATGTTGTTGAGGCGTTGCTCAACTTACTTTACTTAAAAAATAAAAATAATGAAAACTAGCGACAAGTACTTTTCAGACAAGATAAGACACAGCAGAACTCGATTCGTCCGTGTTTTATGACGATTAGTGGACACAGTTTATACGTGCTTTAAATATTTGGCGTTAATACAGAGGCATGTATCGGTATATGTAGGCTAAAGTAACTTCAATGTTTTAGCTGATCTTTGCAGAACTTATGAATAAATAAATGAGTATATTAATAAGCAACAAATGTATATGTTTTTGATGTTTCATCCACGTAATATAGAAAAATGATGTGTGAGCAAACAAGTATTCTGCTTCAATTTTTTCCACGAATAATGCTTGTATGGCTATTTGACAGATTATGGATTGAATAAAAGTACTTTTATGTACATTTTCATGAGCAGGGGAAACGTGAATCAAATGATTGATAAATCATAAGAATTCCTATGATGTAGTGGTGTGCAAGGCATGGATGAACAATGTAACATGTGTAATGTATAATACATACATATAAGTATATACAGGGTCTGTATTTTATGATCCTTTATATTTACTTGCTTCGCTAATCCACATGAAACAATGTCAACAAACCAATTCTGATTTCAACTGAGGGTAGGATTATCGATACCTCCACCTTTGGTGCTTGAACATATGCAATAACATTCATATATACAAAATACAAACCAATATCCAATAGTTAAAAGTAGGGAAAGCTACTAAAGTGCGAAAGAGGCCAGGAATTCAGATACATTTCTAACACTACTAGTAAATGGTATTAGCTATATCCATCCTCTAAATTTGATCAGAAAAAAATTCATCTTTGGAAATAAAAATTTTATTCGATTTCAGATGGTTAATGAAAGGAGCAATTAGTTTTACGGAGTTCAATTGGCTTCTGTGTAAAGGTCTATCTAAACTTTGATAATATACCTATATGAACCCTGGATTTCGGATATTCTTAAATTGTTCCTCGGGCAAATAGCCTGGTTATCTGTTAGAGCCAGTATTTGATATTCGGTAACTTTTTTTTTGCGTACACTTTTCGTTACTAGCTAACAGTATACCTTACCTACAGCTGGTTTATTGTATTGCTCGTTATTACAAACAAGACCACAGAGTAACGAGATGAGGGTGTCGACAATGGAACCTTCTCCTGGGACGAATTCTGGGGCTCGAGCCTCACTACGTCGAGCAGATGATGGGAGTTCTACGCGTAACACACACTACATGTTAGCTATACTATCACATATATACATTTGGTATAATGTTCATCGCTATAGGAAATATCTCAACCATTCAGAGAATAGAATTTTGTCAGATTGAAAATAGATCGGAGAATACTGATTGATGTAAAGTTGAAAATATTTGGGCACATGCTCGTAGCCTCAGTACTTTCTCTACGATTACAGAGTGGACAAAAATGCGCATTTTATATTGACTGATTTGTTTGCCGATATATAGCATGAGATAGATGTGAAATATGACTCCCTATGAGTAAATCGAAACATGTGCTTTTGCTCCGACCTAATTAATCGAAATTTTACAAAGATTTTAATGAACACAAAGAGACAGCAAACATATACCATATTACAGAAATTGTAAGAAGCAGGCAAAAAGATTTAGATTGATGTACTTCATTTATTGGAAACACAGATTTTCTGTGATTACACAAAACCTTTTATATTGTAAAGTAAAAGCGAATCAATGATGCGCAATTTTTTCTATTAACCGAATTCCACCTGTTGTTGTTGTAGGCAATGAATTGCGATGAACAATTAATTAACCGAAATGTATTTATGCATTTAAGATGATTGTTACATCCATGGCTTGCCTTTTTCAGATTCTATACATATATCGTTAATGGATATTTAACAGTCAATGCCTATAATATACATAATTGAGAAAATGAAGTTATTACTATTGTAATTATTATCAATAATCACAAGCCATGTATATAAAATAGTTAAAATGTTATCAGCTTGATTTTTAGCAGCAGTAACATGCATAAGCGAAGCGGAATTAAAGAGAAATGAATAAAAAAAATCTGCACAAATGAACATCACAGCGATGAATTGAATTGATAGATTGATTAAAATTTATGTAAGATGATGTTTAATCGAGTAGAAAAACTTGAGGAATTTTATTTCATCTAAATTGCATAAAAGTATGCGAGTAAATGTTGAAAAATTAATTAATATGCTATTTTTAAGAGAAGAACAATTCTTTTACAAATTTAACGATACAATTATTTCAGAAATTTCAGGATTTAATACTGCGTTTTAAACTCAGCATAATTTGTAACAAAAAATAAATTATATTACCAGCACTTTTATTGAGTTTAGAAAAATATCAACAGTGATGCTTGAAATATTGTGAACACTGTTTAATCCCGATCGTAATCAAATGTCGATCGTTTTTTTCTACGGAACGATCAGCGCCGTGACTGTTGATATTTTCCTCATTCAAACTGAGAATAAATCAAACCTTTGCGCATCGCATAATCCAAGATTTCCTTCAACTCTAGCCAGTCAACTTCCAAATCTTCACCGGCAAGTTTTCTGAAGAATTCTCGTACTTTTTCATCGTTTTTCTCAGCCTCAGATCGCTCTCGTACCTGAGGAATATATCATCACATTTATTCTCAATGAAAATTCAAAGAAAATCAAATATAATTTCTACACATTTATCATGTAACTGTTGTGTCGCGAGTTTTTGTGAAGCCATACATTTTGCATTCTTTTGCACGCTTATACTGCAAAAAGAAAGATAAATGGATGCAAAATGAACTACTCATTCTTGTGCAAAGTGCAACGTGCCAAGTATGAAATCAACGAATTTTGACCATACAATTTGACACTAGTTTCATTGACTGTACGTCGTATACATGTTTAGATAATGACAATAAAGATATAAATTTCCAAACTTCCTTATTTTCCAAAACCAGGATTTATTTTATAAACAGAACTGTACGTGAGTTCGGAAATTAGATTAACAGTCTAGTCAAAAAATGACTTCCAAAAGGCTCTGGATCTTAGTTTTATATGATTTGTATGTATGCAATATGAATGGAACATTCATAACAATCACCATTAATGATTATTCCTAATTTTGAAAACTTTTACTCACTTTATCGTCTTGCCCTTCTGGGTTATCATCACCTCGATTAGTCACCTAAAAGCCAAGCGACACGTACGTGCAGTGTGTAATTAGTGATTAGTGTTAGCGCACCGTTGTACATCTCCCACGAAATTATAACATTAACAACGTTGTTATTATCGATTCTTAGTATTACATTATTGAGTTAACATGCTGAAAGCCTGAATGTGATTTGCACTGCCTGTGTTTCACTACGTAGCGATATCCATATAATATATAGTAGCTATAACACCTATAAAGTTCATATATAATCATACTATATTTTCACTACTTTGTTGTGTCAGTGTTTTTAACAGAGCAGATTAAATTTTAAAAGAAATATATCGATTCGACAATTGCAGGATCTAGAATCTGGTTTGCATTCTACATATTTAAATATTTCGGGGCCCTGTGGTGGGGGGTGTCCACACATACACAACTACAAGTCAATTTCTTCCCCTAAATTCTCAAGAATAAAGAATCACGAATTGGACACGCATATTGTGCGAGAAGTAGTGAAGGATAGTAACAAATGAGCGTGGAGTTGTAATAAAATACACCCGCCCGACAATATTGCGACAAGAATAGTTTCATCCTAATCCCAAGGTAAAGAGTAGTCTGAATTCTGAGAAATCGGGGAGCGAAAATTCGTATAGATGGCAAAAAATACCCGAGGGCCGCGTCCATTTCACCCACACGGTCGGGCTCATTTATATCGAATGCAAAACTTATATGGATAAAAAGGGACTTAGTATCCTGCAATATGACTTGAGAAATTGTTTAACAATAAGCAGGAATTTAGACTTAATAATCAAGCACCACGTGCTTTTATGAACTCTGCCCTGCAGATGTGGTTCGAAAAATCAACACCTAAGGACCCTCGTTTCTCCCGTTTATGACTGATCTGTATTAGTTTGAGTTACCCACAAATGTTTTAAATGAATATTATATGAGGGTAATTGATTATTAATATGCATTGTGTTGTTCTATTATTACAAACTTCACATACCCTGTCGTCCACCTCGCCAATACCAACTTGCTCATCGTTCTCTCTGTAACGAAATATTTCAAGTTATAATAAAACGTTATAGTAAAATGGGGCATAAAACTTTATCTCGTCACTTCTGTTTTTATATATCCACTAACATTATTCACGTTGAATAAAAAGCTCATAACTTACTCCATGTTGTTCTGATTTTCAGAGAAGACTCTAAGTAAGAATTCCCCTTCTTCTTGGGGATCGAATGTACTAGGTACGATACAGTAAACACCGGGTGGCAATTTGAAGCGGCAGCTTACTTCACGGAGATTAATAAACGATGGAGATCGAGCCACCGAGGCATTATACTTGAAGAAATTAACGTCCAATGGTTTTGGTAGTCTGTCAGGATCTTCCAGCTGTTTAAAAATTTTCAAAAAGGCAGTAATTTTAATTTCCAAGCTTCAAATGAAACTGTTTTTTCATTTTTTAAATGAAACTTTATATCTAAAAATTGTAAATATACCCAGGTCGAATTGAGATAAAATGTACTATATAAAATCGTTATTTGTCAATATATAGGGCGTTGCTTGTCAGTGACAAAAAAGTTTCACTTCTAGCCAACGAACTACGCCACACGCACGTTTATTTATTTTTTTTTTTTTCAACCAGCTAACATCGTAAACTCACATGATACATGGCGAATCCAATCGTTAGACAGTCTGCACCCATCCTTCTTTGTGCTCTTCGATTTTTTTGCATCAGCGCTACGATGACTGTACATTTGTCATCACCCTCGTCCGGGTATTCTAATGTTATCCGGTACTGCGGATTGTGCCAGAACGTTTCTGAAAATATTTAACACATTTATCGCAGTGTTCAAACTTTTTTTTTACCAGCTCTTTCAAAGTCCGAAAACGTTGCTTTCCGAACGAACGGCATATAGCCATAATATTTAATCTCCGCCATATTATTTGCACAATGATTATGTACCCAAAAAATTACGACATCCACCAGCGGTCACTCCACGGACCCATTCTCCTTCGAATACACTCATTTCCCATTTTTTTTTACCAGCCCCAATATCACTGTCAGTTAAAGAGTCCGGATTCAAGTTACAAATTTCAAGCCTAGTGAAGTAGTGTTTGAAATCTTGAAACGACATCCAAAATTCACCATCAACGTCGAATGTTAAACCCAATTCTTCTTTTTCGTGATCAGGGATGAACCTCCACTCTGGGGATCTGTGAAACATTTCTCATCAACATTCTATCCATTTCGATTAGTTTCAATTTTGAAACCATGAAAATTTACGCCACAGTAATCCCTAGGTCAATTAAATTTGCTCACTGATCGCTCCACGGTCCGTTCCATTCAACTTCATTACCCCACGGGTTTCTCAGCCTCAGTAAAGGAATTTTTCCAGTTTGATTAGGGGTCATAATATCAACGTACTTTACTTGTGTAATACTGTAAGCATGTCCCCTGATCAAACCTTCGCGCGTTTCTGCCTCTAATACGTTTGGATCTGGCTGAAATATTGAAATGAAAAATGTTTATGATTTTCACATGTGTTTTGAAGCCAGTTTCAACTTCTCGATAATACATTACCTCAAGAGAACATCCCATCAGTGAGTTTCTCTCGTGAGCTTTTAACAAAATGCTGAATAAGTTTGGCGGTGTTTCGTTCATTTCGTACAACTCAGTTACTCCGCCGGTGAAATCTTCCATAGCTTCACAAGTAGTGCCTCCCTTCAGAGCTTCGTATGATCCGTGGAGTTTGGCATAAGCTTTTTCTAGCAAGGCACTCCAGAATTCATTATTCTCAGCCGAATGTAGGAACATTAATTTTCCCTGATACGTTGGGAGTCGATCGTCTATCACTACGTCCACCCATCTTCCGTACTGCCAAAATCTGAGCACATAAAACAATTTGACAGATATTTATCCTCAAATAAAGACGAACATGTTATTTTCGGACGCAACAGCCTTAAGCATGACGGAGTAAACCCGAGATGTATGGATCTACCTGAAATGGAATATTCCAGCGTAGTTTTCTTGAAAGCTTTGGTCCTCCGGTACAATTTGGAAGAATAAATGTTGGTGCATAGTTAGATTGGCAACGGCCGCTATGAGCCAGCAATCACCGAGCTCACCCTGTTGTACATCAAACCGAGAAAATCCTTCAACAAATAGTTGCGGATTGTCAGCCACTTCCTGAAAATGATCGAATATGTTGAGTGACAAGTTTTATAACACTATTCAAATAGGCTTACCATCGGTCGTCTCCATTCTATGTATCTGTCTGGCCTTTTTGAAAAATATATGGAAGTATCTTGGGCCGGGAATTCCGGATCTTCGAATAATCTTCCCGATGATAAACATTCTTGCCTAAGCTGATTGAAATCTTGAACTGGTCCTTGCGATCTGATACCAGATCCTTTTTCACCGAGCTAGGAACAACAAAAATGGATCTGTGAGTCAATATTTTAATAAAAAATTTTATAAGATCCTCTCTCAACTGTAGATAATTCATGTCATGTTATTGTTTCGGGTGTAATTGTATTCTTGTTAGATTTATTCGAGTCTTTTTGAATTTAGCATCTTTTAATACAATTTTGTCATTCAGCCCTTGAATCTGATGAGAGAGTGATTTTTTTATAACCAAACTGCTTAACGCAAACAGAAATGTTGATTTTGGAAAATTACTACCCAACATTGGAGTGGTTGTACTTTAATTCAAACTAAATTTATTATATTCGATATACTCAGTAGTTGATATATAGGATTTTTTTTTCACAATTCTTATGAACGTTTTTTTCCTACATTGTAACACGATTTTCCAATGAAATTTTCCCGAGTGGTGTGAGCTTTGTCGTTGTAAGTTATATGTTTCTGGCGAACATTTGTTGGAACAGATTGAAGGTAGGTACTCGATGCATGTGTATTTTGATTGGCTTCGTCCGATGTAGTTCTTTTATACTGACGGTTGATAATCGTCGGATTTTTTTGCCTCAAAAAGTTTGTATTTGTATCTTTATTTTCTTGGCCTTTTATGAATATTGTTGAAACGTAAGTAGTCGTTGTCTGCAGTGTGGAATTCGCATTTATCTTCTTGCTAATTTGCTTCAGATTCAAATCCGCTATACCAGTTTCCATTAAATTTTGGAAACGATAGTTGCCACAGTTTGTTGTATACTTTCGTTGATTCATTTTCGTGTTCAAGTAATATTAAATTCTCTTATACAGTATGAAATACTTGGCAATCCCAGATACAACAATTTTCAATCTTTGAGCATTTGGACATCACAATGAATTTAAAAACATTATATCAGAAATCTGACTCTGGCTGGTCATCCGAAGACTTTTATCACAATTTAAGACATAGAATAATCAAGCCTTATTCGAAAGTAAATATTTTTTCCAAAGAAACTTAATCGTGTGCTGGCAATTACATAAACTTTTGGTGCCCTGCAAAGAAGCACTGGTCAGCTCCGAACAAGAAAGTGAATTGCACTGGCATTTGTCCCAGGAAACATTCTGATAACAAACATCAGACAGGAAAATATAATATCTATTTGTAAAAAGACCGGAAATGAAAAAGCCACAACTCACTAGCTGTATCGGGATCTGAAGACCAAGGTCTAATTAAATTAATTTGCAACTCCAGATTACATTTTTATTGTGGTTTTGATTAAGTGTATCAATGTCACATCAAAGCTCTTGCAATAAAACGTTTTGTAAACTTTCCTTGCAGTGAAAATAAATCTACACCAGCAACAAAGAAACTCTTTGCGTGATAATAATTTCCTCCTCAGTTTGTACCAATTGGAAATGGTATAACCATCCAATTTTGGGCCTAAAATAGTTTACAAAATTGAAGTAACTACCTCAAACAGAGTTTAACTATTTCGTCTGTAGGTTCTAATATCTCATAAGCAATTAATGACATCAAAACATTGTTCAAGCAAACTAGAAAGTATTCATTCTGCCAAAGATTTGTGAAGTTGCAGTACCTTTCTATTTCTATTATCTTAGTCTAATTGCTCTGAACCTTTCCAAACAAAAAACGCAGGCTTTTCGTTGAAGTAGAATAGCATTATTGAATTCCAAACATTGTAGATAGACTGAATTGTGCAAAAACTTCTGCCCTAAATTGGATACAATTGTAAAAAAATTTTATTATTGAGTGAGTGGTAGACCACTCCCTTTTTGTCGCCGCGCCCGTGCATGTCTGCGTTGTATCAGGATATATAACATAAATTAATCCCAAGATCCTAGCACTATGTGAAAATAGCTGCCTTTATCATTCATACCATACCTTTTTTTTCAGTTTTAATCTCTCAACAGAACTTAATTTTAGACTCTTCTTAATCATGCAATACTTGAACAAAGAGTTCTCTGCTTTATCCCTTTCACCTAGATATAAGGTGAAGTTAACACATACAATGTACAACATGCAGTAATTTTCACAAGTTTTTCTCATACAGATTTCAGAATAATACATATTACACGTTTCGCAGAAAATACAGCAGATACCAAATGCTTAAAATGCCAAATCAGGGTGCAAGGCAAAATTAAAATGTGAAACCACGACTTTTTCAATAATCAAAGGCTCTGTGTTCCAGGATAGTTATTTTAAATACTCTCTGTTCGTGAATATATCAAACTAAAAACGAGGACAGAAAAAAACTAAAGATAAAAGAAAAATAGAACATGATTCACAAGTCTTTGAACTCATGGTAAGACCTTGTTGTCTTCAAAGAAAGGATTGGTGACTTCTTGTAAAAACCCTCACATTGTCAGATTTTGAAACCACCCTGAATGATCATATTTAATTTTTGAATAATTTTACTCACTGTATATTTTAGCTCTCCTAGCTTATCAGCACCTCGATTAGTCACCTAAAACCCAAGCGACACGAACATGCAGATTGTGATTAGTGATTAGTATTAGCATACCATTCCACATTTCCCTACACAATAATAATATCAAGAAAGACATTCTCAGTTGTTAGTGCTACTATTTTATTTATACAATCCATTAGGTCAGAATGTGATTATCGTTGTCTGTTTTTTACTACATAGCAATATCCACACGATATATTAACTACATCTGCAATACGAAATTTTCGACTGTTGAGACATCCTGAAAATTATTCATTCTATTTTAGAGACTCCTATCCCTGGATAGCTTGTAAATCCTGTTTCAAGAACAGGTAGATGGAAAAATACTCCATCGATCGAAGTAGACCGATTATCAAAACACTAAGCAATCATGAGGAGTCGAGAAAATCAATAATTTTTTGGATTCATTATCTACAGTAGCAGACTAATAAAATCCAGTTCTATCCAGGGTTGGGAAAAATCATGGTGTTACAAGAACCAAATTATTTGATTTTCTACATTCGGAATTTTTTAAACAATTTCTCTAAGGTTTCTGAAGCTTAAAACCATCGAACAGTCGATAGTTGGCAAACTGCATATTATTTCGCTGCTATTTTCGGCTAATGCGTCCTCTGCTGATATCAAGATTCATTTCTACCTTTAGTTTTGTGTACTTGAAGCTTATATCTCAAATGAGAAATAATATTTGTATAACTTCACGTAGTTTGAATAAATAGAGTTTTCGACATTCTGCCATGATCATCTCATCAAGCCTTCGAATTTCCTATTCGGAATAGTAATTCCGAGCATCATTGTCATTGTGGCAGTGCGATTGAGGATAAACAGCGAATGTAGACACGTAATTTCTGCCGACTGTGGTAAGCCATATCAGTTTCCAAAGAAAAAATTTCAAATTACTTGTTTAATTTTTACATTCCGACAATAAATTATACATGTATCTATCAAATTCAAATCTCATCATCCTTGTGTCGATTATCTATGACACTCACTATACGCATACTTTGTTTTACATGGAAAAAGTACGGATAAACACACACGAATGTACGTATGTAAAGATTTAGTGTGAAAGAACGTGTGAAGTACATGTATACTAAAATGCAAAATGATGATGATGATGATGTTCCTTAGGCTTATATCCTGTTTAGAAAAGTAGTCAACTACTAAGCAAGATCATGATGTCAACTTTACAATCATTCATATACCTGTAATATAAATAGATATAACATACATATGTAGGTATAATAGTTTCTGACCACTATGAAGTTGCACACAGGTTCTTCCGTCTGCTTCTTTGTTGACATAACCGTTAACCAGAAAAAAAAGAAGAGAGAAAAATGTGAGTGCAACTTCGTAGTGGTGAGAAACTAACACGTTTGCAGTGTATATGTATTCACATTAATCATTATTCAAGAGATGATTGTAACAGTAGTAATCGATTATAGGCCTATAATGACAACATGATGATGATTGACAAAACAAAACAAAAAAAAAATGTAATACACCGTACAGAAATTAAGACATACCACTTTGATGTTGAACAGCGATGGTAATATGCGTTTTACTTCGACAGCTTTTTTTATGAATACGTCGAGTCCCGCAGGCTCGTGTCGATTCCCATAATAATTATCATCATTATCATACGATCTAAAGGGGTAGGACTCGTCGCCGTCGCAATCTCCAGCCATAATAATATGTCAACGTAATGAAATAACGTACAAGAAGAAGAAACTAAATATATATATTAGGTAAATACCAGCTATAATAATTCTTGAAAAACTGACTAAACTGTACAAAATTAATCTATCCACTATTTTTGTTCTTTGTATAACTTTTTTTTTCGTGTGAATATAATCACTATTCGTATAAATTATTCGCGTATAATGCTGCCTTAAATACTAGCGAGTTTTGTGTATCGCTATTTCCCAACGACACTGCGATGGGCGTCGAACCGAGTGCCCGTTACTTCATTTTTCAGCCAATCCGAAGCTAAGGTCACCCATCCGTATTCCGTTGTTCATCATCATTACTATCGAGCTGTGCTTAGTTAGTTCGTATCTTTGACTATAACAATTCAAAGGTTCATATCTATGCGTCACCAAATTACTCTCGTTATCTTTATTATGCGGTGTCATTTCTGACAGTCCGATTACGGCTGTATATTTTTTGAGCTCCCAAAACGATTCATCTTCGAATTCTCGTTTGACATTCAGTTTTGAACACGTGCGTTTTCCCAACACGCGGCTAGGCTCTGTGCCTCGCCCATAAATTATGCAGAAATTTGAAGAGCCGTCGCGTCACGCGTCTTATACATAGTGTATGTATACATACATATAAACAGATGAGCTTGTCAGCTGTTTCACTCGGTTATTCAATATTTCCAGTATGTATCTAACAGTGTAGTACTAATCTCTTGTCTCTTATGTAAAACATCACGTAGTATGTGCATTGAGTGAAGATGTGTTTACTTATCAAACTTGTAATTGCTCTCCTTTACCGACAGTGTTTTAAAAACATAACCGCCGCGCATATTTGAAAAGCTCATTATTAGATTAATTATGGCGGCGGCTTCATTAAGCTATTATAGTCTAATTAAACTAGGTATTGTTCCTGAGTCAACGGTATAGATGAATCATTATCAAAGTATGTACGTAATGTGTTTGTTACCGTTGAGACAGACCGGTGTGTTTGTACAAAAGGTTCTCGTTGAATCATTGTTAATTAGTAATTTTTTACTTACGTCGACTTGTTTAGCGACCTGACGAACAAACTCCGGCTCTTGAATCACATCCATATTCCACCCGTAGCTCATTTTGTACTATTTTTCGTATCTTTTCAGTCTATAAATCACTGTTCGAGGTTTAGGATCCTTTTCACTCGGAATTATTGCACTTTAATTATCGTTTTTAAATTATTTCCAACTAAATGTAACGGTTGCGCATTTAATATTATATTTACCATAGATTTACAACAATCTATTGTACGAGGATGTCGATACTTTGAAAATCTATCGTTGTTATTCGATATTGACTAGTTATCGTGGCTTCGTAAAAGCCGAAGTAAATTTTTTTACAAAAATTAGATGATCTATCTGTAAATAGAGATAAAGACTGTTCTATGTTTATCGCGTATTATAATCGACCTGAAAGTTTGAAAAAATAAAAAATTTTAAACCTTTTGGTCAAATTAAGTCAATTTGTTTTTCCCGAAAGTTTATGAAAACGAATGATTAGTTGCCCGTGTGGTTCGTGCTGCTCTCCTCGTGATTATTTCAGAACTATAAATTCAAATCGGTACTATTCAGCTTAATATATCTCTTGATAAAAACGGATACTGCTATATCTACGAGGCCAGCTTAACGCTACGTATTTTAAAACGCTATTATCCTTGACAATCCAATCAACAGTTAATTGTGGAGGCAATCGCAGTTTCTAACAAACATTCTCTTCTAGCATAACTTATTCTAACAACAAAAAGTTCGCTACAGACAATATTACACAATTACTATATAATAATCGTAGACCGTTTTGTAATTTTATCGGGCGATTGTAAATTATTTATAAGCACGAATCGATAAATCGTTACTGCTGCCTTTACAGAGCGGCGAGTATTAATTAATATAAATAAAAGAATCGCGTTTTCTCTTGGAAACAAGGAGGGTCAGTAGACATGTACCGAGTGCTTAAATTTTTTGCACGCCACAATCTTATTGATCGCACTACTATCCCAGCTGAGCCTTATGTATGTATGTAGTATACAGACAATTTTATCGTACTTTTGATGCAAAAGAGATCCTCAAAAAAATGAAAATAACTAAACGAATTGTAAACTGTGTTTAAGTACACAGCAAGGCAATGATGCTACTGCTCGTTATGTCACAAGCATGTTCGTACACAGTGACACCGTGTACACCTATACATTAACACGAATTGGCAGTTAACTCGATTCACGTTTTCCTCGTCGACAGAATAACACATTGCAGCAGCAGATATCAACATTCAACGTTATATATAACATACTCCCTATCCCAATTAAATAAAACGAGAATTTCTATAGCATAAAACATTTATCGTCAGCTGTCTTCGGATTTCGCATATAGGTATATGCACATTTTCAATGACTAATATTTTCAAAAATTTAACTCCAGTATACACAGTTATTCTCCGTGATTCTAACGGTCATAATTAGTCGAACATGTGGCGTACTAATTATCATATATTCCAAGTTTCTGTACATAGCGTGTGTTTAACGAACGTTCGTAAATAAAAAGAGAAAGAGAAATAAAAGAAAATAATCAACCAGTCTACATATTTAATATATGTCATCAGTTCGAGAAAAACGAAGCGGATTGGTCGATTCCACAACCTTGAAAAATTTCTTATTCAAAATAAATCGAACGGATTGATCTTGAATCGTGAGGAATTCATCGTATATATTTAATTGAATGTGATCCGAACTCTCAAAATAGTGGAATCGAACAACCCGCTTTGCAGTCTTATACTTCACCGCGATGGTAACAAATATCATAATTCCGAATCGCATGACTGACGCCATAAGGTCGCAAGTGACAGTATACAGCATTATGCACTGTAAAGCCAAACTATCGTATGTATATTGTTTATTTTTGTCGAATCTACCAACGCGAGATACGATCCTTTGGCTTCAGGAGATGTACATTTGAAAAAAATCAAAGCCAGGAGAGCTTTTATAATTTAAAATTTAGAAATTTTGGTTGATTTTTGTGTATTCATCCTTTTTTGTTTGAATGAATACGAGAACATAGAAAAAAATTACACGCCCTTTTGGCTTTAAAAACGTCTTCTTGTTAGTCACGACCTTACCGCATTAATCAAACGATATGACATTCGCGTCAATACATACATCTGCAGTCCAATGTCGTTCTCAATAAAATCACACGAATGTTTATGTCTACAGATACAATATGAAATGCGACATAATGATTTTTTGGAAGAAACGTCTGAAATTTGGGTCACACGACATCGACATGATTATAACTAATTATATTACATAGGTATATGTAATTACAGTAGTGTTATATCATATCAATCGCAGTTTTTCACTTCTCATTGACGTACAGGTAGATTATATGCAATGCTTTACAGCGAGTTAAAAAATTCCACAAAAACGATATTAAAAAAAAATCTATTAACGTTAAACTACAGGCGCAGATTAAGCCGGTTGAAAACGCGACCCGCAATGTTCGCTCGCGCACCGATCACTGCCCACTGTAGCTATAGGTCTGTATGTACAGCTCACAATTCTGACTGCGCGTGCCGGTCTGCTCCATCGCCTTAAATTATAGAATATACCTATAGACTATAGAGTATACCACAGGCTTCAATGAGTCGAGACAAGTCCCGCGTACTGTCCGCTTGTTATGACAGTCTGTAATGCGAATGTATGTTAAAATGTGACTTCCTCATCCTGCAATGGGTGCAGAATAAGTGATTCAGCCGGCAAACCTTTCGCGCAGACGTCATGCGGCACAAGCTATATTCTAATGAAATCTGAGGATCATTATCTACATGCTTATACGGATATTATTATTATATTGTCGTATAGCTGACGAGATGGTTTTTTTTTTTTTTTGAAATTATCATGACGACGTGATCGTCTCAGATAGTTTTCTTCCAAATGAAATGTTCAAAATTATTAATCCCAATTTGCAATTCTCAATTATTTTAAACGGGTAACTTTTTGGGATACACATTCCGGTTGACGACAATTTTTAGGAAATATTCTCCTTCTAAGTATTCAACAATTTCACGCACATCTGGCACGGTCTTACGGATTTTCCTTGCAAGAGTAAATCTGACGCATATGACTCATCGGCGCCACAGAAACTTTCCCGCGTCATGATTCTCAGATTTATATATCTATACCATACTGTACATATTTTCGGCAGACAATGACCCCCAAATTTCAAAAAATAATCGTCACACGATACTTGTAAACAAAGTTTTAAATTAATTTGTTCTAGATAAAATAATAGACGCAACATTCTATCTAAAAGTAATATTAGATAATTTTTATCCAGATAATATGAGGCGCTTGAAATTATCGAATACCTACACTGCGGCAGTTCTTGGACCAGGATAACCGCGAGTGTATATTACATTGATATACTAATATATTATGCACGTGTGTATACCGAATCCCTTATTAGGTGTCTTGATCAAGAGACTCGGTAGAGTCTCGCGCCAAGTAGATTAAAAAAAAAAATCATTATACGAATAAGATATTAAGGTGAGGCATGGTACACTAACTTGCAAATTATTAAGGTCACCTTCAAGGAAATTATACATATACAGTTACATACACACATCTGCGAAGCTGGAACGTGACGAAAGACATTCAGAACCCAGTTTCGGATCTGGACACATGCAGATGCTACAAGACTCGTCTTATAGGTATAATGCGTTAGAGGTACTTTAAAAATAATGCTTCACTTATTAGCAGACAAATATCTGGTTCTCTTTATACATATACTTCAACATAATAATTTCACCGGTAATTGTCTGCACTTGGTGAAAAATATGACTCTAGTAATTTTATTCTTAAATTATTGAAGAATACCCACGAATGTGTCGTATCTGAGGTACTAAAATTCCTGTGAATCAACATGCGCAATTTTCCCGATTTTTCCGTAAAGTATATCTTTGTTTAATTAATGAGACAGCAACACACACGTTATAGATATACATTAATGTAGTGTTCAAAGTATTTTGTACGGTTAAAAATTGACTAATTTATTTAAATTTAGATATTACTGTAGATCATATGAGTGCGGGCTTTGTGCTTTCATCTGATTCACGATCAACCATTATACACGCGCATATGTATATACCTATGTAGTAGAAACTTGTCATTAAACTTCCTCAAACTTGAAGTAGGGAGAATGGTATATACTAACCATATAACGTCATAATATAACGTATAGTTATAGTTATATAGGTAGCTGAATGATACGTGACCAGTGTTCATGAGTGTTCTGCAATAAAAGTTTTCCGAACACCTGATATAGGTATATACCATTATGCAATATATTTCCTGTTCCTGCGTACGGTATTCAAGTTCTTTACGTAACAAAGCGCCTCGCTTTTCAACTCATATTCACTATAGGTATGCTCCTTCGAATGTATTTTTCAAATTCACAATTGAACGCGAATGTTTCAAAGGATGTACTATATAGGTATGTGGCAACGAACGTATTTACGCGTCTATTGCGATAGCTAAGAAAATAATTGTATACTGATATACAGTAATATGTATCCGCAAAGTCAAATACACACACCTACAACGTAGTCATTCATATCTGATACGCTCGCGTCTTTTTTCGATCTTTAATACACACGTTACACAAATATCGGTTTAAACGTATAGCACAAGAGATAATAAAAAGTAAAATAGGATACTCGTATTTCAGATCTCAAGGACTGTGTAATTCACATCTCTATGCCCATTTTAAAGGCAGGCATTCGATCCTTATATCCATAGGCAGACTTCCACCCTAGTTATCCCTTGGCATCCATCACATTTTTCTTTATCCCTGCGATCACGCTCATGCACTAAGATATTGTCCAACTTGTTGAAATACTATCACTGGAGTAATTGCCAAAACGGATCTATATGAATAACATAGCTGGTACATAGTATTTTAACTTATAGGCTCATCATCTTTCCCATTTTTTTCTGACCCATAGCTCAATTTCTTCCCAAATGTTTCCCACGGGCATACAAGTCCATGTTGTCATGGATCCACATATCTTACCCGCCTGGAGGTTTTGTATGATATCGTTACTGCGGACCCCGAAATAGTAAGGGCCCAAAAATAGTAGAACCCTACAAGTCACTATCCTCTCACCCCTTATAATGTTATATCTATTTTTATAGTCTGAGTTCTGCTGGGGAGGTATCCTCCGAAGAGCATATTTGGAATTGCTCTGACTCTGCTGTATATATATTCTCTAACTTCACATCATTAATGTGGGGACCAAAATAGTATGTTCTTGAAACTACAACTTACTACCCTCTCTCCCCTTACAAATATGTTAGTTATTTTTACCGTCTCAGTTTTGTTAGCGCAGATAGTCTCTGAAGAGTATGTTTGGTATTCTTCTTACTCCAATATCCTCCAATTTCTCTAGTAACTACTCTTCATTAATTTGTTTCTACAAGTCCGAAAACTTTGTCTGAAACCTTCTTTTAGGCACGATCGTTGAAAAACGGAGTGCCTTATACATTCGCCATCGCAAAAAACGTCGGGTCGAGAAAAACGTCTCAAACCATATAGAGAGCACGTTCTGGCACCTGACAAGTCATTTTCGAGCATTTTCAAGAGTGGATTTATGTGGTCCCCGATTTGTGGTAAACAAGGTTACAGTCAAACCGCCCAACCAATTCTCATGAAATTTGCATAGAATACTGTTTCCACCTCGCAGATGTGCAAGTGATCGTGTTTTCGTGATCAGACTTCTGTCTGAGGTTTGGAAACTGCAATCGCTAAATCCGTAAATTTTGAAGATACGATAGCGGGCTTTGGAACACTTTCAATTGGCTTCGAATAAAAATTTTCAGAATTTTTTGAGAATTTTCCGGCACGTGCGTCCTAGTGCATCTGACTCCCGTCTTCTGGTAAACAAAGTTACAGTTAAACCGCCTAACCGATTTTCATGAAATTTGCACAGAATACTGTTTCTACCTCGCAGATGTGCAAGTGATCGTGTTTTTCCGATCCCATTTCCATTATGAAGATACAATCGAGGATCTTGAAATATAGTCTATTGGTTTCGAACGAACTTATAGCACTGTGCGATCGTGCCTCATGCAAAAAAGCGATGAGCTTTTTGGCTAATTCCTGCTCGTTGATTACAGGGACTAACATAGCGGAAGATAAAGAAATCATTTTCCCAAAAAAAAAAATTTACAACTCCAAATCGTTCACTCCCGCAGTTTTGTCAAACACCCTCGAGGATCGTTACACGTATAAAACCGATCAGATATAGGAAATGATATAGTGCAGTTGTATACGTCTGAAAGTATAGAATGATTATCAAGTGTTTTTTATGCGACTGAATGAGATTCTGAATCCTTTGTTACTGCAACTGTTATTTATCACCGTTACAATCATCGTATATAATGTGCAAGATTTAAATGCGAGAAATTTTGAATCTTTGAAACTGGAGCCGAGGCAAATATACGTTTGCACAACTAAATTTAACCGAAGAGTTCATTTCCAAAACTTTTCTAGATATAGACTGGATGTAATTATTTTCTTTCCTGTCGTAAAGCTGCAGAAACTTGGTTTATTTTCAGTCGAAAGTTTACTTTGTAAAAGCTATAATATATATTATAGCCAAACTATGTAGATGCTCCGCTATATAGCTTTGAACTAACTAGTTTTCCACATCAAGTTGTCATCCTGACCAAACAGTTCAATACTATAGTTTATCTTTCAACACATATCTTCCAGTCATTTTTAATTGGCTATAATGTATAAGACATTGTCAATTGAAATTTGTAAAAAATCTTACAAATAAGAAAAAAAAAAAAAAAACTTTGACTAAAACTTTGCAAAATGGATGTGTAGCTTGAATGTGTTTATTCTTGAGCAAAAAAAATGCACGAGAAGAAAGAAAGGTTTAAAATAGATGAGACTATAAATATGAGGTGACCTGTACAGCGCCCTGCCTTGTAGGAATTTATACTCCATCTCTGTGTGGATGTATGTACATAGGTAGTAGGTATATAGGTACCTGAGTTCTGGCACAAATCCCAAACTGTCGAATATTTTAATATACGAACTATATTCTGGGAGCCATTGGCCTTTGATATATTATCTACGGTAAAACACTAATCGAAATTTAATTCTATGAGACATTAATCCAGCTGCTGGTTGTACAGCGAATAAACCATTCACTTAAATTAGAAAACCTTAAAGATCGCATTGGCAGGATGGAAGATGTCTCCAGAGCCAGAAAGACCTCCTCGTAAAAGGCGCGACGTCAAACGATATCGGCCCGATGTTGACCACACGTCATCTGCTGGCAATCCGTGCAGAGCAGAATTTCTGCAAAAAATTCATCAATTCTTACAATATATCATTTTTGTATAGATCGTTGTTCTACGTAGAGAAGTGGTCCTTGTTTTTTCAGCTGTTCAAAGTTGAGCGGATAAAAACGTCGATGAAAATCTCAATGAGCTCAACGCTGCCGTTTAAAAATCCATTTAGAATAATTCTCCTGCATCTTTATGTTCGGCGGAAAGAAATGTAGAGTCGTTTAATGTTTGTAAAAATGTATATCAAGCATCTTACCCCGTCTGAAACTTGATCGTTTTAACATTTCCATCCTCACCGGCAATTGCTTTTGAGTAAAAGTACGAGTAGTTTGGCATTCTGAATTAATATTATGAAACTTATTCAGATTTTGGAGTCTTGTACTTGTGACTATTGATCACGACTAATCGGCATTGTTAGATGTATACAATAATTAACACCGGTTAAAAACTGTACAATATTTATTCAATCATACGAAACTGAAGCTGCGTGGAGACGGAGACACTATTTCAGGGTGTCTCGTCTTGAACTGCTAGCAAATGGACAGAAGGTATACAATGTCGTATACCTATAGGTTTGACTTTATATATATTTAGCAGAGACGGTGTATGTTGATGAGTTTCGAAGGAACGACGTCGCGACCATGTGAAACGATCGCATTGTACTCTGTCCAATTAGTCTCAGAATTGTACATACATATAAATTTCGAGCACTTCAGAGGTATGCATATCTAATCTCTGCAAATGGGTTTCAGATTGAACAGGGGTATAGTCCGCTACAGTTTTCATGATATAATTGGACCATGGATGAGGTGAGTTAATTTGTGTGAAAATCACGAAAGATTTAATTTGAAAAATCGGAAAATTGAAAAAATCCAACTGTCGCTCCTTTTGTAACTACGTTTTGAGTAAGTTCTACAATAAAGTTGAAGTTATTCTCAATACAGTAAACCATGATTCGAAGTTGAAATTAAGGGCTCTGGAAGACTATTTCTAACATCGCAGATATAAATATTTCTAAACTCTTCAGATACATTCAGATCCCTAATATTTAATGTATCTATATTCAGATGTGATTAGATATTCGTAGATACACTCGGTTAAAAGTCATAGGTAAGTGTGAGTATAAGATCTATCTAGCTATGATCGGATCTATGGGTATTTATGGATATAGGTTGAATATTTTGTTATTACCACAAAATCAATTATTCGTGCATAAAATCGGCGTAATAAAATAGCGCTCAATATATAATTTTAGTGAGATGGATCACTTTCAATTTCATTATTACAAACAGATCTCAAAGGATTATAATGTTGCATAGATAATTATTATAAATTATGGCTCGTCGTAGTCCAATCGTCAGGGGATTCTATATATCCGGGAAAAGTGTTGGAGGGACCCTACTAGCAGAAAGAGGGTCGAAAAAACGTATAGTGGCTTTTTTTTAAAACGAAACATGGGGCATTCCAGTTGACCTCGACACCTCCCAGATCTGACCTCTTCAGATTTTGCGCGAGAGAATTTTCTTGGTTTAGTTCTGGTCGGAATCGGAACCTGGAGGTTTGTTAGAACCTGTTGAACCTCGGTTTGGAGGCTTCAAAGTCACATGGATAAAAATGTAGCCCTGATTCTACATGTCAAGTGGAAAATGAAAGGACAGCAGAAAATTCTGAATCAATTGAATCGCTGGATCGTAGAAGGGCATACTGAATTATTTTTTTGACATAGCGTGCCGAAAGCTCTACTTTCGATGGCTATTGTGCGAGCCGAAAGTAGCAGATTACGGCACTAGTCGCATAATATTTACTTTACCGCACGGCGACAGCCATCAAAAGCAGAACTTTCGGCACGCTACTAGATACGTAAAAAAATAGTACACGCAACTTGTGCGGTAGGTAAATCTTCGACGAGTGTTCAGTTTGGCAACAAATACGAGTGCGAGAGTCCTTCAGCACTAGTTGAGTAATGTACATAGTATTCCACTTCAGAGTGGCCCTTGGTGACTTTTAACCCTTCGACTGCAAACTGAGTCATTCTGACCCCAACATTTTTCTGTAAATTAGAATTTGCGTAAAAACAGCTTCGACTTCAAGCCCGTGTCTTTCGATAGCTAAAATTTATTTTTTCAAAAATCTAACTATGCGGCTTCATAGTCGAGTAAATTTGCTTCAAAAAACATATCAACATTTTTTCTCAAAAATTGTATAGTTTTCGAGGTATTTTGGGCAGAAAATTGCTTGGGGTAAATTTGACCCCATGTGCAGTCTACGGGTCATGGCGAAAGTGTGCAGGCGAAGGGTTAAAACCAAAATTTTAATTG
This sequence comes from Macrophya alboannulata, assembly GCA_949628255.1. Taxonomy (NCBI): domain Eukaryota; kingdom Metazoa; phylum Arthropoda; class Insecta; order Hymenoptera; family Tenthredinidae; genus Macrophya; species Macrophya alboannulata. The sequence continues at coordinate 29,614,818 of OX451207.1, read as the reverse complement.
TTGATTTTCGCAACATACACCCTTATCGGAAATCTGATTGCGCTTTTTTTTTCTTTTGTAAAACGTTGTGGCTATCTTCGATTCCGAAATAAAAGTAAGAAACACGATTCTTTCGAAACGATAAATTTTCATCTCTGTTCACTTCAACTCGCTCTAAATCCTCAAATATTCCGAGTTTTTACTTCAAATTTCGAGCAATTATGCGTCAAACTATTCCTAAGCTGATAAAGTAATTGAAAATTATCGTTTTTGTAATAACAAAAAGTTATTTGATTTTTTCCGAGCAATTAGCCAAAATATCAATTACACAAAGTAGCAATTATCTATAATAGTATACAAGGAAATTGGAACGTGGAGGATATAAAATAATTGTTGATAATATTTATTATTGTTTGTATGTTTCTTCATAAATAAAATTCAGATTGAGTTTAGGATTTACAGAGAAAAAGAATTGAACTTGAATGTGAATAAAAGAGGAAGGGGAGAATAGGGTGGGCCAAATAAACCGAATATTTTTTTTTTTTTTTTTTACAGACCCTTCCAAAAACTCTTCCTTCATGATCCAATAACAAGCCACAAAAGATCTAATAGTGAGCTCTTAATTTTAATATTTGGAGGTCGCTCGTCGCCATTTTCTATTTCACATTTAAATAACATGGAAAATGTTCTTGTAGCACTTTTCGATTTTCATATCTCAAAAACTAATTTACTCAGAAAGATTCTGCATAGCCACTTTTGTTCAAAATCAAACGCTCTACAAAAAAGGTCTCTTAGTCTTTTTCGATAAATCTAGCTGTTTCGAAGTTGGTGATTGGTAATTAATGCTAGTTAGCCATGATCGTTGAATTCATCGAAAAAGACCAAGAGACCTTTTATGTAAAGTGCTATTCCGAACAAAAGTAGCTATGCAGAATCTTTTTATGTAGATTATTACTTGAGATATAAAAATCTAAGTGTCCCACAAGAACACTTCCAATGTTATTTAAATGGGAAATAGAAAATCGCAATGAGCGACCTCTAAATATTAAAATTAAGAGCTCAGATGTTTCGAGGCTTGTTATTTGATCATAAAGAATAGGTTTTCGAAAGGGCCTTTTGGAAAAAAATAATCGGGTTATTTGATCCCTGGAAAGGGGGCCTTTTCCCTGGAAACCGAGCGATTAAAAATATTCAAACGCAATTTATGTAATTACTCAGAAAAAATTAAATGACTTTTTGTTATTACAAAAAGAAAAAAAAAATCAATTACTTCACCAGCTTAAGAAGAGTTTGAGACACAATTACTCCAAATTTGAAGTTAAAACTCGGAATATTTTAGCATTTAGAGCGAGTTGAAGTGAAGAGAGACGAAAATTTTTCGTTTAGGAAAAATAGTGTTTTTTTTTTTCATTATTTCGGAAACAAAAATATAGCTACAACTTCTTGCAAAAGGGAAAAAGCTGCGGGATTAAATTCCCGATAGGGGTTTATATTTCGAAAATTGAAAATTGAAAATTTTTTTTTTCAAGGCTCCAGGAATCATCCCGAAGAGGAAAAATAATTGTTCATGTCCCACTTCGATCCAGCGGTTTAATTGGCTGCCATGTCCATCCAACGTAAGCTTTTTTGATGAATTGAATGTTACCGATTCTACCTATACAGTAGAATTTGCAAACCCAAAATGTCGCAGCATGCAATTTTAATCCGAAGCTAGATAAATGTCTTCATGAATAAAAAAAAAATCACTGATTTCACGGATCAGTATGTCTAAATATAAAATAATCACAATCCCAGCCCTGCAGGAGTCTGTGTTCTACTATTTCGTATCGAAATAAAAAAAAAAGTTTCTGGGACCTGCTCTGCAGGTATAAAGTAAGGCTAGAAAATGTCATGCCTAAATTCTTGTCAGTCCCTTCTCGACCCCAGAACCCGTTTTATCGTCGAAGGCATTCCAACTCGAAAAGTATTAGCCCCTAGAGAATCTTTGTAAGAGAACAATTTTATACAACAGCATTTTCTCTTTATTTGACCTGCATACAGAATACATACAGTAGCTGGTAAACACGATTAGCAGTAACTGATCAGTGGTCAATTTTTGCATTAATTTCAAAATAACTTACGATTTTTTAATGCTCATGATTCAAAAAATTTCGAAGCTCTAGTGGAAGTTCATAGAAATAATTTTAAAGTGAATTTAATTTCCTGAAAAAACATCGCGTATACAGAACAAAACCAGTCAGATAGAGTTTAAATGAAAAATCTAATTCTCTGAGAATTATCGACGCTCTCCTCTGATAGAAATAATATTCCACAAATTTCTACGAATTTTCCTAGAAATTTGAACTCTTCGCTATAGTACCTGTTTCATGGAAGACTTGTGGTGTTTTTCTAGTTTGATCGACAAAAACAACGAATTTTCCTGCATCACCACGAAAGACTACAATTTTTTTATAAACAAAAATATGAAACGTTCAAATTTCCCAAAAAAATTCGTCGCAATTGGTATAAAAGTATAAGAAATTTTCACGAGGGTGATTTTTGAAAATAAACATTTCGTTCGTTATCGTAATTAAGTAATATGAAATTATTACTTGGAACTGTCGTCGGACGTAAATAAGCCTTCGTCGGAAGTCAGTTCCTCTTCTTCTCCAAGACCTACCATGCTTCTGAAGAAGAAAAAAAAAACAACAACAACATTAAATAAGAATAAAAAATTAATACTTACGTACAATAATGTATAGAACAAGTGAAAATAATTACCGATCAGTTTATTACTTGGCAACAAATAAATAGTAGTGATATATATAATTTAAAATAAGATTTCCTACTTACCGTTTCCTGATCAGATATTTTATTCAACTAAAGTATAAGCGAGTTGTCTTATAGTGAGGGATCGAAGACCCTGTTGTATTTTAGTCGACGTTCGGAGTGATACTAAGAACTAAAAAACGCCTGTATTACCGCTTGAAAGTAACGAAATGTATGGGTGACTGTAGGGGCAAAACGGGTTACCGAAGAAAAAAAAACCAAACTATATATACCCTTGGGTAAAAATTTCTACTGATCCTTCACGAATTTTTACGAATGCTTAAGGAGATTTGAACATTTCACAATTATTTAAAAAGAAAAAAAAAATGGTCTATTCTCGTAATTTTTGATAAAAAAAAGAATTCTAAATTTCTTACGGGCTTATCATAAAAATTAGATTTGTAGATCTTCGTAGTAATTGAAAAAAAAAAATTCGTTACTTAATATTATTTCGTCGATCTAATTAGAAAAAAACTGAAATTTTTTATGAAAAACTACGAAAAGTTCTAATTTCTCTAAAAATTAATAGAAGTTCGTTGAATTATTTTCACCAGGGTAGGTATATGGGCCGGGTGTAGTCCACCCTAACTCGACCCCCCGTCCGGACCACATGATCTGCGATTTTTTTTCTACCGGGATACCGGCGCGGTTGTACTATGTGTGAGAACCCTCTACGATTATTTTCAGATTTTTAATTTCAACCGTTTTCGAAATTTTCGATTATGCCACTTTGTCTTTGAATCATTATATCTCGAGACCTATTTGTCCTACTGTTGTACTCTTACACAAAAGATCTTCAGATGACCTTCGTGCAAATAAAATATATTTCATTCTTCATTTTTATGAAATACTTGCGATATGATACGCTTGGACCGGCGCCCTCTTTAATTTTTTTGATAATCTTATTATTTTTATAATCAGCTAAATCAAAAGGAACTATACAAAATGTGAATTATTTCAAGTTCTATTTTGAACAGTTTTTAAGCCAGAAGGTTTTCTAACCCCGTTGATCGAGCTTCTGCAGGCTACCCATACGTTAGAAAAACATACGATTAAATTAGAATATCTTAAAGATTCAGATTGGCCGAGTGGGAGATATTATCTTTGCGGGTCCAGAGGGACCTGGTGACCTCACATTTTATGGCGATCCACGCAGCAAAGAAGACACCTTGAACATGATACGCTTGATGATGATACGTGAAAATGATTATAAACCTTACGCAAAGACTTATAAAAACAAATTCAGATAATGATAGATTCTGACTTTTGAAAATTAGAGTTTTCAATTCTATATGACTGTCTTCGAATACAAGTTTTCAGATTTTCTTTTGCATTTTCACATTTCCGCAGTGCAAAGCAATTGTAGAATTTTTTATACCTATGTGCATGGAAATAGGAGCGATTACCCTTTTCAAAACAAATGTCCTTTTTAACGTCTTCTTCTTCTTCTCCCTGATTTCATTTTGAAAAATTTTCATCTCACCTTTCATTATTATAGTGACAGACGTTTGAATTTTCCTTCAGCGATAAAAGATTAAATATACTGAGTAAGAAAAGCCGATATGATACTATAATTGCCATAAAAAATATTCCATACAATAATATAATATATCGTTAGCTGTATAGAAAAGTCACGTAACTACCAAAAAGTAAAAAAGTTCAGAAAACGCATAACGTATCTCCAGAAAATAATTATTTGATATTATCACTCAAATTTTCAAAACGTGAAAATTTTGGTCGTTACGTGACTTTTTTATTTAGCTAACGATATGCAGTATAATTATATTATGTATTCTAATCTAGAATTGATTTTAAATGAATGAACTATGGCAATTCGGTTTTTATTGGAAACTAGCAACATTATTGGTTGAATAGACCAATGTCGAGTTGAATAGACCAATGTCGGTTGAGTCGACCAATGATGTTGCCAGTTTAGAGAAAAACAGCATTGCCTGACTTCAGGCGCCCACTTTTCCGACAATCGCTCTGTATACCTATGTATAATAGAGATTTGTATTGTTTCTACGATCGAATTAAACGGTTCTTGTAAGATTTTATTTCATCCAACATATACATAGTATGTACTCTTAATTATATCATATTATAGCTACCGTCACAAAATATTCAAATGTAGTATGAACATACAAAATAAACAGCAAAACAGTTTTACATGTAATAATATGTTATATATAGTAATAATAATAATCAATAAATAGCAATTTTATAATATATGAACAGTCAACAGATTTTTGATTTTCAAACAAGAAAGTTCAATAAATTTAAAAAAAAATAAATAAATAAATAAAAACAACACTTACGCGTATAATTATCAATAACTTATATCGTTAAACCTAAGTCTTAAAACCTTTGACACATTTATTTATCTATTCATTTACTTATATATTTGTATTTTCTTATCTTGTTTTTTATTATATTTTTTTCTTTTTTCTTTTTATTTATTTTTTTTTTTCGTTTGGCACGCAAGATCATTTGGCATACGTTCTATCAAATACTGTAGTTTCATCATATAATACCCAATTGTACTATTTTTGTTTTTAGTAAATCAATTCAATATCATCATATTTTCGTCCTCTTGAATACGTCATGAGTATTTCGGTCAGTATAATTAATATACCTATAGGTATGTATAAATATATTAATAATATATATGTATATGTACAAATTACAAATGCAGAGAAAAGAAATCTACCGGTATATATATAATAGGTATATATATTTTACCTATACTTATTGCACGCTTTCAATCGTTTAGGCTTGTATAACTTTTTAGTAATAAGTTTTATATCTCAATTAATGAAGGAGAAAATTGTTCTGAATAATTTATACATTTGTACTTCTAATGGCTCATATTTTAATTGTTTTTTTTTTTTTTTTTTATAATTTATGGTAGATAAGAAAAACGTTTTTCTCGGGGCAAAGTCAGACAAAAAAATCTCCTTTCAAAATTCAATTCAATTCAAAATCTCATTTTTTTTTGTATTTTTGTCTGTTTTAATAGAGTTTGGATCATATTCATATATTCAACGGATTACACCAGAGTTCGATCCTGCATTCACTACAACGTAAATTTTACAATCTCATTTCAGTATCCAGTAGATTATCTTTTCTCGAGCTACAAAAATCTACTTCAACAACTTGTTATACGATAGCAGTGGACTGTTCGAAGATTTTATAACGAGTATTTCACAAATACCATATTATTAATATTATGAATTTATACAGCTCGATGCTTTTTCTGCAGCAGGGATCGCAAAAGTTTTCAATAATTTTAAATAATTGTTCACAATTTTTATTTTATTATTATTATTATTATATATATATTTTTTTTCTTTCTTTTTTTGAAATGATCATTTCTTTAACAATAATTATTATCATTGTAGTGAACAAGAATTCAATAATAAAATATATTATGAATTTAAAGAATTATAGCGTAACCTGCATGGTCGGACGATACCTCTTTTATATATATATATATATATTGTTTATAATGACTGAAATGCTTGTCTCTTATGTGTTTAACACTCGATACGTTTTCTTTGAAATCCATTCACACCTCAAGCATACGTTACTTTTTCTTCAGCCAGTTTTATACCGTGCAGAAAATCTCAAAACTTAAATGCGTAACATACCGTGAGGATCTCTTGAAACTATAAGGCTGAAAAGCATGGGCGCAGAATAATACAAATTTTATGGGGATAGCCAACTCGCCGAAAATCTCCCTAGAGTCACTGCTGGTCTAGCCACCCGAATACCCTAGGGATTTTTTAGTGTGACGAGTTGGCTGTCCCCATAAAATTCGTATTATTCACGTATTATTCTGCGCCCATGCTTCTCGGCCCTATAGTTTCAAGAGATCCTCACGGTATAGGTATAACAATTAAAATATTCATTCCAAACATGGCCCATGTGCAGAACAGTAGCAAAATAAAGAAAATAAAATACTGGACCATTTTCTGTTATAGTGTACATACAATGTTTCCTAACAAATTTTTCTCACAGAAATATGTTTTGTGCAAAGTAGTAGATTTGGATTAAATCATACAAAGCGCAAAGACAGCTTTCTATATTCAATTGCATCCAAAAAAACATCTATTCGGGTATTGGGTGATTGACATTGCTAATCGAATGAAATCATTTGAGAATTCGATCGTTTGTGGGGTACGCAAATGTACCTAAGTGCACATATTATCCTATTGGATTTTTCGGTTCCACTTTTTTATTATATTTATGTTTTTTAAAACTTGGTGAGTTATATTGGTGTTTGTAGCTACTTAATAAACTAGGGAAAAAAAATTCAATCTATTCTGATATTTTGAACCAGAGTCACAGTATTTTGCGAATTCAATAACGATATTCAAAATTCAAGCGTACACCTATGGATCCTGAAAAATTCATCACGGGGTTGATTGTTCCTTTCTAAAATTTTCATTTCGCTTCAGAGGATGATGAAGAATTTTATAAGGAACAAAATTCCGTTCGGAAATTAGACCCAAGTCCATTCTCACACCCGATTTCTGCTAATTTAAATGGAGCGATGATAAATATAGATAATATGAACCACTTTGTTTGATCCTCTATATGATAATTCTTGTATTTATATTATCATATAACAAAATGATTTCTAATTTGTGAAATAAAGTAGCGGATTGGTGGATCATGTCATGATAAATCGAGCAAAAAGTAAAAAAAAAAAAATTGTGATATTTCTTTTTGAACGAAAGACAAGAAACCGAACAAATTTTTTAGATAGATTTTTCATTTTAGGGAAGCAGAACATTAATTAAAAAGAATAATTTTTGAAACCTGGTGGTCCGTATTCACCTATCTTTACCAATTATTCTAATTTCGAGTTGATCAGCAATATTTCCTTCACATTTTTCTCATCCGCATTTGAATAATATAGGTATGAATTGCATTATTTAAAAAGCCCCTATAAATAAGGTATGAATTGCATTATTTAAAAAGCCCCTATAAATAAATAATTTAACAGCTTTAACGGAGGGATGTCAATAAGGCCATTTTTCAGACCACCGGGGATTTCGCTACTATTGTGTAAATTTGCTTTTCTAAGTGGCTCCAATACGATAATAATCTATTTAACTATTAACAAAATAACTGTTGTTCTATACACAAATGTACGTGTATTTAATAAATAGTATAGTTCGATTTAGAATGGGCTTCTTGTTCCATGAGTACATGGAAATATGTTATTCTGAATTTCTTTCAACATATATGAGATATGAGTGTCTTAAAATTATTTTGTTGAATGAAAAATAATATTCTCCATGCTGGTAATAGATATTCATATTAAGTTTAAATCTTGTTTGATTGACGCAATATTCAGTTTATGTTTCAACGGTGGTGGCAATGCCGGTGAATGACCATATTGACATATATTATTCTACATTTCGACGGCTGAGCGGAACAACATCGTCTCTCAGAATTTGGTTCAACAATATCGTATCTCAGAATTTGTTCCAAAAACATCGTATCTCAGAATTTGCTTCAAAAACATCGTATCTCAAAATTTGGTTCAAGAACATCGTATCTCTGTGTATAAGATATAGGAGATACGATGTTGTTGGACCAAATTTTGAGATACGATGTTTTTGGAGCAAATTCTGAGATACGATGTTTTTGGAACAAATTCTGAGATACGATATTGTTGAACCAAATTCTGAGATACGATGTTGTTCCGCTCAGCCGTCGATTTGTATATATAAAAACAGTTTTTAGTGCAGTACGAAGGCTGGCAGGGCTCATTTGTAACACAGTGAAATCTAATCGTCACGATTGAAGTTATCACTCGGGTGTGGTTAATTAAGAAGAGAAGGTCTTATCAATCATTCATTAAAAAAAAAAAAAAAATTTGCGCATTTTTAGGATCACCATATGTTGAATCTCATCGCTGTATTAAAAAAACTATTTGCAGACAATATTAGGGCCACTTGGAACAACAAATTCACACAATATAGTAGCGAAATCCACCATAGCCCAAAAAACGGTCTCATTGACACCCCTCCTTTTTTTAACAATTCATCATCTCATAGTCAGTGTATAATGTTATATAGGTATATATATTAGGGTGTGTCAGTTTGACTTTTTTTTTTTAATTTTCATGGTGATACTTTTGAAGTCACTAGGTCTTATCAAGAAGAAGAATCCCACATAGTGAAATTTTTCTCCGTCAAGCTTAAATGGTTCCGAAACTTTTTTTAGTTTCCCATTTGATTAACTGCACACAAAAAAATCTATTTTCGTGTCAATTCGCATAGTTTTGTAGTTAATCAATATTTTTCAAAAAGATATTGACTTGTAAACAATTTTTGAAATTCTGTATCCGAAAAAAATTAATAAGTTGAAATTATAAAAATCATAAAATGTGATATTTACTCTACAACCAAAAAACTAAAAAAACGTTTCGGAACCACTTAGCCTTGACATACGAAATTTTTCGAGCGGGGAATCTCTTTGTGTTGACGAGAACTATCCGTTAGAAACGTAGCCAGAAATCGTTTTTTTGTAACACGTGCACGGAAAGTGGGTCTTTTTTGTCCTCATTTGGGAGCGGAACATAAGTCTTTTTAAGTCAGCAGTAAATTCGTTATTATTTTGATCCTAGGACAGAAATGCTGGTCAAAAATGAAAATAATTGTCCTCTAGTTCCGAACTTCACCAGGCGGCGACGCTCGAGTCTTTGATTCCACGATCGAAGAGTTCAAACGCGACAATCTTCAGTGCAATATAATATAACCCCGTCGAAAGTTGTAACCGTGGTTGTAACTGACACGTCTACGGTATTAAGCAACAATGAGAGATATGATGGTCAAGTTATTATCAAAAACTCGATAAATCAACAAACATTTTTTCTGGAGGACTTCTAATTTCCATTTTGAATAAAATTGAAAAAAAAGAATTTAAAATTTGGTTATATTCGCCTTCGGGGGGCTTCGCCCCCCCAACCCCCCACCGGGGGCTTCGCCCCCTGGACCCCGACCAGGCTGCGCCCTGGACCCCTTCGCCGTTTTCTGTACACTTGTTACAAAAAGTATCGTATGCAGCGCGGACAGAACGACAGTCATTATTTACGCGGATGAAGTTGGCTGCACTCGACTTCGGCTCGGGTTGCGCCCTCGCCTCCGTCTTGTGCAGCCAACTTCACCCTGGTCAAAAATCACTGTCGTTCCGTCCTTGCAGCATAATGTACTATTTTTTTGTGACACACCCATATATATATAAGGGGTAGTCCGTGCCGTTTCGACCAACCCATGACCCCGACCCCCTCCGATTTTGGAATAAATTTTTTATACGATTTGCCGGTCTTCAAAATGTGGTGTTCTCGAGGGGACACCCGGGGCAGGACTAAGCCAAGGAAAAAAGTCCAAGTCGGACCGAATTGGACTTTTTTCCTTGGCTTAGTCCTGCCCAGGGTGTCCCCTCGAGAACACCACTATAAAATTAATATGGAAAAAATTATCTCATTTCGTAGAATTTTATTGAATTTTTTCAGATTTTTAAAACATGGCGTTTTTTTGTTGACTTTGGAAATTTTAAAAAAAATAACCACACATAATAAGAATCTGAAAAAAATTGACGTTGCATTTTGAAGACCGGCACATCATATAAAAAATTTATTTAAAAATCGGAGGGGGTCGGGGTCATGGGTTGGTCGAAACGGCATGGACTACCCCATATATATATATATATATATATATATATATATATATATATATATCTGTCAAATTTTTTTTGAATTTTTTCAATCAACCCTTTCGGAGCTACGAATTTTTTCATCCTTAAAAAAAGGACCTTTTTTAAAATTCTGAAAAAATTCACAAAAATTCTGTCGATAATATAGAACAACCTCCCACTTTCACAAACGTGGGCAGAATTTTTCTTACATTTTTTTTTTCAATTTTTCTGAAACTTTATTCGAAAAAATGCTTCACCAATGACTTTTATCCTACCAAAAATCTTTCAAATTTACCCCACTCAGATTTTTTGGAGTTCTTGATCTTATATTGTGTTATGTTGGTAAGGAGGTGAGTAGGTGATTTTATGAAAGTCATTTATGAAGCGTCCTATGAAATAAAATTTTTGAAAAATGAAAAAAAAAATATAACAAAAATTCTGCCCACGTTTCTGAAAGTGGGAGGTTGTTTTACATTAGTAACAGAATTTTTGTGAATTTTTTCAGAATTTTAAAAAAGGTCCTTTTTTTAAGGATGAAAAAATTCATAGCTCCGAAAGGGTTGACTGAAAAAATTCAAAAAAAATTTGACAGCTTCTCCAGACATAGAGTAACAACATATGAAATCAAAAATGAAATCAAAAACTTTGAGGTCTGGAGCCGTGTCGTCCTGACGTGGACAGCCCCATATACAGGGTGAGTCACGAGAAACTCCGAGAATGGGAGGAGCCTCATTGCCGAATAAGCCCCCGCCCTTAAACCAATCAAACAAATAACAGGTAATGATAATAGGAACTGTGTAAGCATAACATCTATTGTTGATGCGTACAGTCTTCACAATTGGGCTATCCAACTTTGACACAACATGACAGTCATGTTTGATAACAAATTTAACGATGCTTATCAGCAACCATCGCTGCCAGTTGTATCAGAGCAGTCGACACAGTCAGTACCCTTAACACATTCAGTGTAAAGTTCAAAAGTAAAGTCGATTACTAGCTCATCTTGTTTTCATTATTATCCCTTGCTATGTACCTTGATTCTGATGTTATGCTTACACAGTTCCTATTATCATTACCTGCTATTTGTTTAATTGGTTAAAGGGCGGGGGCTTATGCGGCAATGAGGCTCCTCCCATTCTCGGAGTTTCTCGTGACTCACCCTGTATATATAGTATATATGACTGCAGAATGATCACACAACTTGACACTCTCAAATGACGATATAAAAAATAATTATTAAATAATAGAATAGAATAAAATTCAAACATTTTTATCACGTTGTATTATCTATATAGATTCCTTAGAATCAGATGAAAACCCTGCATTTTTTTAAACATCGTAGCTTGCGCTTGTATGACAAAAGTTATAAAAACCACAAATAACGGTAGATTATACAATTCGTTATTGTTACGATAGTGTAAGACGTAATTAGTTTAAGGTAACAACAAACATGAAACACTATTATTTAAAAGGTTTCCTTCCAAAAACCTTCTAAGAAAAAAAAAAATAAATAACTCATATAGACACTCGCAGCCGTATTATTATATTATATAGTCACAATATCATTTACTCGATATATTCAAGAATCTATTCTACGTCGCTTTGCTGCGCAGTAGCTCTCATAGAAGTTTTTTTTGTATGTATCCGAATAATTTGAGAATTGAAAATTTGTACGCGTAGACGTAAGAAATAGACCTGGTTTTTACCCTTGACCTCTCGGATTGAGCCCGCGATTTTTTGTATGATTGTTCTCACTTTGAAAGGCACTCAGTTTTTTTTCGGATTTTTTCAAATCGATTTGAATTTTCTACAATTTTTAAAAACGACCATATTGATCGACACATTTTAAAAATCTGAAAAAATTCTGAAAAATCGTGTGTCAGATATCAAAATTTTGAAGCTTAAAGCCGGAGTGGGGAGATTTTTCCTTCTTATTGTTTTCAAGCTTTTTCCGAAAAACAAACAATAAAAAAATTAGAAGCGGGAGTTATTTTACTATGGATGGTCGCTGAAACATTTTCATATGTTACACGGGATTCTTGAAAATTTTTCCAGATTTTTCCCAAGAGATTTTTTCGGAAAAATAAAAAAAAAAAAAAATTTGCGGAAAATCTGAAAAAAATTTTAAAAAATCCGGTGTAACATATAAAAATGTTTCAGCGACCATCCGTAGTAAAATAACTCCCGTTTCTAATTTTTTATGGTTTTTTTGTTGGAAAAAGCTTGAAAACGGTAAGAAGGAAAAATCTCCCCACTCCGGCTCTAAGCTTAAAAATTTTGATACCTGACACACGATTTTTCAGAATTTTTTCAGATTTTTAAATTGTGTCGATCAATATGGTCGATTTCAAAAATTGTAGAAAATTCAAATCGATTTGAAAAAATCTAAAAAAAAAACTGAGTGCCTTTCAAAGTGAGAACAATCATACAAAAAATCGCGGGCCCAATCCGAGAGGTCATGGGTAAAAACCAGGTCGAGTTGACGTGGAATGCCCCATATATATATATATATATATATATATATATATATATATATATATATATATATATATATATATATATATATATATATATATATATATATATATATATATATATATATATATATATATATATATATATATATATATATATATATATATATATATATATATATATATATATATATATATATATATATATATATATATATATATATATATATATATATATATATATATATATATATATATATATATATATATATATATATATATATATATATATATATATATATATATATATATATGTATATATATCACAGAAATAATAATAAATTGCTAACTATTTATCTACAGATTGAAATGGAAACTTATAAAACGAAGATACCCAATAAATATAAATTACAACTGACCTGTGTATAAACATTGATAAAAGACTTAATATTTAATGAAAAATTCGTGTTGTATGGACACGGATAATGCATAGATATATCAGCGAGTCTTCGATTAATAAACTCGAATCAACCTTCTATTTGCCAATATCATATCTAATGCAATGTTCTCATTGATACGTGAGCTTATGTTCAGGAAGCCAAAATAATGAGCATATACCTATATGTATAGGTATATCTTGTAGAAATTCGCGCCTCACTGTATTAGAACTAGTACTGTGTATAATATATATATACGTGTACAGCTAATGAAAAATTACAACCATTTGACTAAGCTAATTTAAATAAAATATCAACGACGGCGGTGGAACGTATTTTTCTAACGCTATAATCATTTAGGGTATAAACACCAACTCTTCTATTCCGTTGTCAAAAATTGATAATTAATTAATTATATTGACACATCGTCTCTCCCCATAGTTTGAAAATTATAAACATACATGTGAAAATATGCAGAGTCGTACGTCTGCATAGGAAATCTAACTTGTTAAATTAATATCTTCCGAGGATGTGCGCTGAGAGTAACAATCGTCACAACAAACATTTTCAAAATCCGGCACAGAAGCTGATCTTTTCGGAAGTTCAACGGCTTCAGAGTCAGAGTAGCGTTGTCAGCCGCCGCTAACTAAATCTCAGCAGGAGCATTCCTCTTCTCTTGGTAGTTCGTGTCCCAAAGAGTCCTTGTAAAAAAGAAGACAGATTTTTACAGATCATATTTGAAAGGCAGCGTAACATCCTTAGCAACAAAACAACTCTAGCCAATCTTTGCATGAAATCTGACGCCCATTATGGCATACCTTTCTCAATTCGATGCTACCAGGATTGCTCAGACGAGGAGGCGGTGGTGAAAATGCAATTTTTTCATAGGGAATAGTCCCCCGACAAAGAGCACTGGGATCCAAGCTCAGGGCTGCTTTTAATGCGCTTTTTCTTAGTATGCCATTATTGTTATTCACATTAGCATTTAAAATCATATGATTCGGAGATGACATTCGAGTGTTTGGCGAAGACAAAGAAGTTTCCGGCGGTGGATTTGGCGACGGAATAGCCAAAGAGTCAGAGTTGGTGTCTGTAGTTGTGGTACTTTCACAATTACCATTTTCTCTGTGAGATTTACCATTGGTCACCTTACTCTGACATTTATTGAAGTTATCTTTTCCGGAATTATTTTCTCTTCCCATCACTGTTACTATGTTAGCGTTGCTTTCTAATTCCTTGGATAGCATCTTGTGTCTACAAGTTTCCTGGATCATAAAAAATCCCTCGTAATTGCACACAGTCTGAACAATTACAGAGGCAAGGATCTCAAATCAAATGAAAAGAGAGCTGAAATTTTTATATTCAATTACCTTTTTTCCATAGATATGTATGCTGGACTCGTCGTTAGAATCTGGGTTACAGTTGTTCTGATGCATTTTTGGTTCCAACAGCGCAGTTTCTTGTATTCTGACACTCTCATTTTCGCAATCGTCGCAGTGCTGTAAAGACGCGTAAACTATCCCAGGAGCTGGGCCAATGCGATATGATACTGGCCGGAAATTAGCTCTCGGTTGCATGTAGCCACATCCATCCAACTATGCAGAAATCATGCAAAATCTAAGATTTCTTAAACGACCTCTGAGACCTGCATAGCTTCGTTAGACCTAGCGAACATCAAAATAAACTTGAGTCAATCAAGTTTACTCGATTATGAATTCCGGTCTCTTTAATAAAACATTCAAAACTTTATTATAATAATACATTGTTAGTCATTTTATTTATTTTTCATTCATGATTAGTATTCTGAGGTTCGCATCGGTTCACACATCAGTTAGCTGCAGTTTACAAATAATTGAGCAGTTTCTTTAATATAAAAAAATTTTCCAGTAACTGATGGTTTTTTTTTTTTTTGCTTAACGGTAACATTGCAGAAACAATATTCTTACTCGGAAATAAATATAGGACAAAAATCTAACAGATTATACACATAATCCCAAACAAAAGAAGTATATTCTTATTAAAATAACTATTTGTGAGAAAATTAAAGTTTTGGGCACATTTTCTTATGTCGTACAAACTTTTGGTGAAATTCTTTTAGGCTGTTAATAATGAAAGGAACACTCACACTGCTACGTACGTTGATGCATTCAGTCTCAGGATCTGGTCGCATGATTGTTATTTCCCTCTCGCAGGCAGGGAGGATGTCATAATTAGGCATCGGATGATCAATCACGTCTGGATCCTGGAAAGAAAAGAAGAAAAAGCTGTCTAGAAGACCTTGAAACCTTACCGTGTAAAAGATATGTGGCTAGAAGTTATCACCTGTAAGCAATAGCCTATTCTCTCAACAATCGTTGAGAAACTTGGTCTATCTTCAGGGTGTGGATGCCAGCATTGAGTCATTACTCCGTAAATTGGATCAGGACATCCTGCTGGTCTCTCTAAACGTCCACCGGTCGTTACCATCGACATAACTTCTCGATTCGCACAACCTGTGTACGGCATGTAACCAAAGGACATAATTTCCCAAAGAAGAACACCGAATGCCCTGTGGAAAGTGCACATATGCATATATGTATTACGGATTCATATGTATGAAGAAAATACACATAGAAAAAATTAGATTAAATTACCAGACATCGGTTTTTGTGGTGAATATACCATCGAGGAAACTCTCCGGAGGCATCCATTTTATAGGTAGCATCGCCTTTCCACCTTTTCTGTAGTAGTCACTTCTGTAAATGTCTCTGGCCATACCAAAATCAGCAATTTTCACAATTCGACCAGCCCCTTTGGAAGTCAAGAGACAATTTCTTGCGGCAATATCGCGATGAATGAATCGAGCATCTTCCATATATTTGCATCCATTTGCTACGTCATAAGCACACATGACTAGATCTTGCATTGTCAGCGTTGTAGGACGATCCTTAATGAAATGACAGCAAGACAAAATACCGTTAAGTACAGTTGAACACAGTATTCACAGCTTGTATTAGAATTTATTTATTTTCTTCCTCACCGGCCGTGGTCTCTCTTCGCGTAAGAAATTCTTCAAGTCACCACCAGCTAACAGTTCTAGTACGATATATCTCGGATGATTGTCAAATGAAACGCCGATGAAGTGTACTATATTCGGATGATTAAATTTGCTCATAATCAGAGCTTCCATCATAAAATCAGCCTCGGCTTGTGAAGTTGATAAAGACGGCAAAGTTTTAACGGCGACCGGATGTTCTTCGCTTCTAGTATATTTGTATACCCCTTGAAATACTTCGCCAAAAGCACCTTGTCCCAGAGGTCTAAAGAATGATTATCAATAAATATATGGGGCATTCCATGACATTGCGATTAAAATCTGGCGATGATGTCTAAGATCGGCTCCCCAATTCCTCAGATAAAAGCATTTGTCGAAAAATATATTCAATGATTTTTTAATGTTGAAAAAAAAATCATCATTTTCTAAAATCTGAAAAAATTTAGAGAAATCTAATAAAATATAACGAAATATATATTTTTTTCAAATATATTATAAAGAACTTTTTTCTTCATTTATATGTCGAAAATGCATTCCAATTTTTGAAATATTTTTTTCTACAGTATTTTTCAAATATACCTTTCGCTGTGATGAATTTCCCATATCCTAATATGGCTCAAAAATGTTGCATTTCATTAGATTTCTCTGAATTTTTTCAGATTTTAGAAAATGGTCAGTTCTTTTTTTTTTTTAACTTTGAAAAATCTCAATAAGAAATTTTGAAAAAATCTTTAAAAAATTGGGTATGTATTTTTCGGCAATAGTGCTTTTATCTGATAAAATTGGGGGGCAGATCTTAGATATCATTACCCCGACTTTGATTGGAATGTCATGGAAGGCCGCATATGCATGTATATATTAGACTGGGCCAAAAAAATGGACTATTTTTTTTTATTTTAAGTATATCGAAAATATTGTTTGCGGTGACAAAAAAAAATTATTGTAAAAATTTGAGTCCTTAATATTAATATTAAGAGGTCTATCATCGCAATTTTAGATTTTTTTTTCCTGAGCGGGTTTTTGTCTCAGAACTCCCAAACCATTGAGTTAAACAAAATTGTCTTACAGATTTTTTTTAAAGGAAATTGAATGCTCTACAAAAGAGGTCTAATTGAAATTTTTCGTCAGATGAACCGTTTCCTTACAATCATGCCTTAAAAATTGGTATAGTTTTACAATTTTATCTTTCAACTTTGGAATTCATATAAAAATCAGTACGGGAAAAAAACCGATAAATATTCTTATGGGAAATCAAATGCTTTACAAAAAAAGTCTCCTAACATTTTTGGCTAAATTCACTCCACCAAAACCTATTCAAGGTTAAAGTTGAACTTCACTTCAACTTTAATCTTGAATAACTTTTGATGGAGTGAATTTAGCCAAAAATGTTAAGAGACTTTTTTTGTAAAGCATTTGATTTCCCATAAGAATATTTATCGGTTTTTTCCGGGTACTGATTTTTACATGAATTACAAAATTCCAAAGTTGAAAGACCAAATTGTAAAACTATACCAATTTTTAAGGCATGATTGAAAGGAAAAGGATTATCTGACGCAAAATTTCAATCAAACCTTTTTTGTAATAAAATAAAATTCAAAAATATCTGCAAGTCAATTTTGTTTAACTCAATGATTTGGGAGTTCTGAGACAAAAACCCGATCAGGAAAAAAAAAACTTAAATTGCGATGATAGACCTCTTAATATTAATATTAAGGACTCATTTTTTCACAATAATTTTTCTTTGTCATCTCAAACAATATTTTCTATATACTTAAAAAAAAAAAAAATAGTCAATTTTTTTGGCCCAGTCTAATGTATATCTTTATTCATGAAAAATTTGGAAAGTATAGGAAAAATAAAATAAATCGCTTTATCAAAAAAAACTTACTTTACAAGCGATATATTATCACGTGGTATTTGCGGCAAGTCTTTAAAGCTGTAAAGATTACCAGCAAATTCATAATTTGGATTGAATTCTGTCAATGTTGTTAGCTCAGTTCCATTACCAAACATTACTTGACGACGCCTTAGTAGTGCCTTTCGATGTTGGTATCGATTATCTGTTACAAGATTGGATAATAGTTTAAATATTGACGGAAAGAATTGTGTCATAATTCGAAAACATCATTTTTATGTTTCACATGTTTCAGAGCAGCAATAATCCTGAAATAATCAATTCCACTTACACAATAGAAGACACAGACTAGAAAATGCGAAGAGTAAACCAAGGCTGACGGCAATGAGCAGTATCATAAACGTCTTTTCCGGAACATGACGGTCATCCACTGAAAAAGTGTAAATACAAAAAGGCAGAACTGAATGAACAAACCCTTTTTATCTTCATGACTTTCATATAACGGTGAGGATCCAACGGTATTTGTATTATTAAAAACCTTTGATAACTCACCAACACACGAACGGGTATCATTCCCGAGCAGCCAACCAGGTGGACAAAGACACTTGGTTTTACTGAGATGCTCGTCGATTGCAACGCAACGAAAGTCGCAACCACAACCGCTGATAGCCGGGACGATATAAACCTTCCCAGGGCCTGAATTAACGCCACTGATATATGAAACGTGCAAAAGTTCTGAAGCTGCAAAGGAATACCCTCCTTCTCCGTTCGAAGATTCTTCATGACCCGTATTCCCGCCTGGCAAAAATTTCCAATAATTTATTGTAGAATGGACAAAAGGAAGATTCTACTTCACATGTTCTACTAGACTCGATAAATTGTGTATCACCTATGTAACCACCGCCGCCGCCGCCTCCGCGACAACCTCCGCCACCACCCCCAAAACCTCCGTCACCACGGCCACTATTATTTTGACAAGCTGCGCCGCCTAATCCTCCCAAAACCAGCGCGGTACCAGCTGTAGTTGGACTTGTGCCATTATTGATTGAGCCATTCCACCCAGCTCCAGAGCCTGGAACAAGCAAATTTATCCATTAAACCTCTAAATGATTGTGAAATAACATTTAGGTCCTTATTTGGAAAAGAAAAACGTTGCGAAAGTTGTCGCTGATTGTGAAAAATGGGTGATTTACATACCAGCAGATCCTGTGATGGATAAACCAGATTCGGGCATTCTTCCTTTTGGTGCGATCCCTTGGCCGTGCTGAATACCATCATCGAAAAATTGACCGTGACCAAGACCTCCGCCACCTGCTGCAATCAACAGCGGTCTTTGTTCTCCATTGGGCATCAACTGGAAAAATAACATTTTTGTTAATTTTTTGACTGTGTAATATGATGTTAAATAATTAACATGTTTCGTTTTTGCTGTGATAATGAAAAAGATTTTTGAATGTTGTTGGATATATTCATTATCAAGCCTCGATGTCTGGTCAGATTCTTACAGTGAAAATGTACGTGGCTCCTCCACCCCCTCCGCCGCTATCTTTCACATCAATTTTCTTCACCTGATGAACTGCAGAAGCGAAAGTAGATCCTGACGCAGTACTGGCAAGATCTTCATTCTGGCAACTGTGGGCTTTTACGCCGAGGTTCTGAAACGGTTTTTGTCATAGATTTGAGTTTTCTCGTAATCAGAACTGCGCAGAAAGTTTACAAAAAATATTTCACACTTAGGGACCCCGATAATTTATAACGCTTTTTAAATTACCTTTGGACATGCATTCGTCCCAGGCTGACCTACGATGAAGTATAACTGCTGACCTTTCACCAATTCTATAACAGCTCGCACCGCAGCTCCAAGCGTACTACCCATTTGACCTGAACCTCTGCCTCCTGGAGCTCCCATTCCGATGATCCTGTCAACAAATATGGTAGCATAGTATGAGTATTATCTTGCACAGAACTGAACTGTTATTATTAATTAACGTTGTCAAACTTACGTATAATATCCGCCCCGGGGTACGGTCCATCGTTGAATTCCCCTCATGTAAGAGATTGTTATTTTTTCACCAGGTCGGATAGTGGTCGATGACATTGTTGACGGAAACAATAAATCTAAGTCTGTGCCGTTGTGTTCATCAGCACATTGTTCTGGTGTCGGACCATATCTACCAGTTGCTCCGCAAGTTGTTACTTTAATCACTGAAAAATGTTGGTTTCATTAGTCCAGTTTTTTAAACATGTAAAAAAAAAGCTGAGTACTGCTTAGGCAAACTCTCAATGATCAAATAACATAATAGAAATGATGTGAAACAGAATTACAAATAAGATAAATAAGTCTTCTATGCCGCTAAGCAAAGATTCTTATTAATTATTGTATAGAATTTGAAAAATTGAAGAATTCTCACTTGTTTCATTGGCAAAATCAATATGTTTTTCAGGCTCCTTTTCAGGCGGCACGTAATGCCAGTAATCGAAATTTTTGGCATACTCTGCTGGTACTCCTACGCAAAAAATATTTTTCTGTAATGCAGGATGGGTTTTTTTAATCGATACAGGCAAATATTCTCGAAACTAATCAAGATTACACTGGAAAATACTTCAGACAAAAGTTGTATGGTTCCGAAAGGGACATTTGTTAATTCTATAAAACCCATAGTATTATCAAATGTCCTCGTTGTAACTAAACAACTTTTGTCTGAAGTATTTTCCCGTATCTTGCTTAGTTTCAAAAATATTAGCCTGGATCGAATAAAAAAGACCACCCTGTATGAGATAAAGAAAATGTAGAACTTTTATATCTGAGTGCGCATTTTATAAAAACAGCAAGACTCACCAACTCCAAAGCACTCTCGACTTAGTGAAATATCATCAATGGCTACATCACCCTTCGAACCCATACCTCTGCTTGCTTCAAATCGCAAAAAGTACCTGAAACGAGTATAATTTCAGCGATAATTAATGCATGAGATGTAAAATAAAATGTACCTATGCTTCACTTCTGGAAGAACTACGGCCTGGTTGTTCCACATGTCGCTACGATCTCCAAAAATCCACAAAAGTCTGTCAGACACGTTTTGATGTTGTTTTATTTGCACCAAGTACAGAGCAAGCCCACCACTGTGCGCTCCGTATTGATGATAAAAGAAGCGCACCTGTAAATGACGGGAAAATTACATGGCAAATTAAGAACACGAGTTAGTGACCTGAATACAGTAGTTATGTAAGATCATTGCATGAAGAAAAAAGTGCGAATAATTCTCGAAACTATTTTAAATCTTATATTAACACCATATTTGATGAGTCGATTAATTAACTGATACAGACCTGGCAAGACTTGAAGAATGGACTAGTTTCATCGCTGCTATAAGGAGGCGTTGGATTATACACTGGACTATCAAGCCGAGCTCGATCCCCAAGTAACGAACTTCCCGGCATATTTACGTACACATAAGTTCCTGCGTTGAAGAAAACACAAACATTGACCAATTAGCATTACCCATTAACGCAGATTCAGAATTTCAGCAGTGTCAATCCGGTTAATGATAAAGGCTGAGGATAAAATTGATTATAGAAGAAGGTATTAGAAATTCCAAAGATCAATTCATTCAAATACTTATGAATGCAAATTAGTGGTTACATGGACTAAAATTCGGTAATAATATCTCTTCTAGTTCATCGCGTAAACTTACCTGTTGAGTTACGATAAGTATGATCATAGCTTGGTCCGGTTCTTTCTGCTGGCGTAGGGCCGTGGTGACGAGTCCAATTCAGCGGCACAGAAGGATCGTTGCTCCATCCACACCAGCCATTCTCAAAATTACATCTTGCAGTCTCTGGGACCTTGTCTGTTGAAGATACAAACAAGAAATAGGTAATATGAGGTTAATTTTCTTCACTTATGAGTAGGTGCACAGATTTATGGGACTTGGCGTTACGATTTACGGAGGTTCTTTTTATCTTTGAATAGTGTGATGAGTATTCATAAAACTAACCACACTGCAGCTGCTCGTCTTCACCAAATGCACAGTCTGGTGTTAGGTCGCAAATGCGAGTTTTATTCACACATGAGCCATTGTTGCAACGGAACATATCTTCTGTACAAGTCGCACCGAGCGGCGCTGATTCTGGAATAGGAAAATAGAAAATTATCAACGATTGGATTACTCAGTGTTCTAGATTCATCAATGCATTACTTTCTGCAGGAAAAAAATATAACCACCTGGAAAACAGTCTGAAAGGCGAATATCATCTACAGCGATACTGGAATTAGGGAATGGAGCTGTTATTTCCAGTCCAACTCGATACGGTTGACTGATAACACCCAAGTTAAATCGAGTCTTCTCCCATCTGTGGAGATGATAATACATACTTCGTAATTGTGATCATAGATTTTGATATTTACTTTGAACTAAACGAACGCAATTTTAGAATTCTTTTCTCCAAGGTTTTTATAGCCATCTGTACTCACTTTGCATGATCATTTCCGGAACGCTCGCCAGAAACTACGCTGGTATGGTTGCTGGTTTCTATAACAAGACCTATTAGGCCATTGAGCATTTGTACCTGGTACAACGCGAGCTCGAGGAGACATTGACTTCCTGTTCTTGGTATCAACTTGGACCAAATCTGACCCTCTCCCTGCCCCCTGAGCCATAAAAAGTGCCCTGTAACGAAAGGGATAATGTATATTCGCATTTTGTTACAATTCTTGGGCGAAAAAACTAGTTCAGAAAATTATCATTCAATGTAAAAAGCTTGTTGAGGCCTCAATTCGGGAAATCTATCTACATTAGTAACCAAATAATGAAGTCGGTACCATTTGGCCGCTTGCTGGCATCCGTATCAGGCCCAAAGGGAACAGTCTCTGAAGCAGAGACCTTACGAAAGCCGTTTGTTTTATTCCATGACCAATCGCAGGTATCTTCAAAGTCGCAATGGCCCAAAAAAGGAGGCGGAGCTGGGTTCAGAAGTGTGTGTAGTTTTTCAATACTTGTAGAAATCCTGCGAGCACCTTGAACATGACTCGAGCAGGAAAGGGTAACGAGAAAATAGAAAGAAAATAATATTTTAAGGTGAACAATGCCGATCGGTTTTGTCCTTATATCGCGATGACTTTTTAATTCGTTTATCGAATTGGTTAACGAAATCAATTCCGTCCGTGCTTTGCACATTACTTCTAACTTTTATTATTCAACATATTTTATCATATCCATTTTAAATATCTTCTTCGACGAGCTAATTAGCTGTGTTTTCACTCAGTTCTTACAACGTTTTCCCATTTTATCGGAGTTTTGTAATCAATTATCATCAAACTCTGAACAACATACATATATCATTATCGCATGATTTTTAGTTTAACAAATGATCTATTTTCTTGCGTCGAAACAGTCAAACTCACTCCTCAGTGTGTACCGTCCGTTAAATAAACCTGAAACAAAAACAACCATATCAGTGAACCTGATTGCTGTATAGTTATCAATGACCTGTCTTTCATTCAGTGAAGACCAACTATATAGTGACTACAATTAGTACAACTATTATGTTTTTCATTGTGTGGTTATTATTGTATTTTATTCATGTAGCATTTCAAATTATATTATTTTCATTGTTACATTATATATAATTATCATTACCTGTTATAATTGTTATATTCTATTTCTGATTTTTGTATCTGTACAGGTATATGTATACATTATAGGTATATAACAATCATGAATTTGAACAGTGCTAACTTAAGTGTTTTATTGGCAGGAATACCTTACGATGATCATATAGTTATAGTGAGTGCCAAAATTAGGAATGCTGATAGAGTACATTAATTTGATTGATATTAATGCAATCAAACAGATTGGCAAAGAATAGCGAGAATTGCAAATCATATACCTATATAATATTCGAAATGCCCAAAAATAAGCTTCCCATAGAACACGAAAATATTTCAAAAAATGTTTTAGAAAATAATTGCTCATCATGATGAATCTCAATTGTGAAGATTACGAAAAAATT
This sequence comes from Macrophya alboannulata, assembly GCA_949628255.1. Taxonomy (NCBI): domain Eukaryota; kingdom Metazoa; phylum Arthropoda; class Insecta; order Hymenoptera; family Tenthredinidae; genus Macrophya; species Macrophya alboannulata. Next base: position 29,590,506 of record OX451207.1, on the reverse strand, counting down.
GAAATATCCGTCCATTTCATTTCATTTCAATTTTATTTCGATCCGGAATTTTAAAAAATGGAATTCGCATGCGCTTATCTGCAATCCATTTCCGTTTACCGGGCAATTTTGTCGAATATCGAAGAATAATCCGTAACATCCATCACATGCGAAATGATGGTAATAACGTAGTTCAATACTGAAAACGATTATTAATTTTTTAAGAAATCGAGAAATAAGGATAAATCGGTTATAAATATGGAACATATATTTTTTTCTCTTTATTTTATATGTAGATATATTTCCCCAACTGCGCAATCGTTTGCGATACATTATACAAAGCTAGACGATTCTTCTTGAACCGATGCCAATATATTGACGTGCATGAGAACATACATCCCTCCCGTACATTTCGAATATACCTAATATCTTGATCTTGCGCTATACGCATAACCCGCGCACGGCCGCGCAACAAGACATATTGTTAATTATTATAGAGTGGCGACGATCAGCTATAAGCACATCGTATCGATATAAGTATTATGTATATGTGTGTATATTATATCCATATTTATAATAGTTGTAGCTTTGGTATGAGAAATATTGTTCATATAACAATATATCATATTTATGATAAACGGAAATTTGTAATAAAATATATACTAATTATTAAGCCAATATAATATTTATATTCTCGTAATTCTAATTTGTGTACGTATACATACATATATGTATGTATGAGTACGCGATGATAAAGCGATTACATAATTATATTATATTCGCGTACAGCTCAAAAGTAAAGCATATACTAACCACCACAGCTGCAGGGCTGCTATAAATCAATGGTACGACCCGATCATGTCTCATTATTATTATGTGTGTATGTATATGTATAGGTACTACATGCGTCTAATAGCAACATAATAAGAGATGATATAACGACGTATAGAATGATAAAAGAAACAAAAAAAAAAAACACCCAGATTCCCGTTGGATGATTTCGTATATACATACATATGTATACATGGGTATATGCAGTATATGTATTATAATTGTCATTATTATACGTAATATACTTCATTCACAACATTCAATGTTTAATGACGGTAATGCATGTACGAATTATGTTAGATTTACAGCTGTATCGTATAGTTGTATCCATGCACACTGCAGCAGCGGTATAAGCAGTAACAGCAGTTATAGGTATGTATATGGGGCATTCCATGCCAAATCACCGAGGTTTCGGCCCGACCCCCTTCGATTTCGCTGAAATTTTTTTATTATTTTCTACCCTACCAAAGACATTTTTCTGAATTTTTTCAGATTTTTTTACCCAACCCAAAAAAAGTTACGAATTTTTGGAAAAAACCGCTCTTTTTTTTTTTAAATGCTAGAACTTGTTCAAAAATTGACAGATGTCAGGATCTATGAAATATTTCAATATTTTCAAAAAAAACGTTTTTTTTCGAAGTCCGAAACCTTCGATTCTCAATTTTTTTGTCTCAAAAAAAACTTCAACTAAGATAGTATTTAACCCCCCTATTTAGATTTTGTGCCGACTTTTCTTTCTATTTTTTTTTTTCGATTGAAAAAAAAAAAATTCTAAAATTAGCTTATTTTACATAACTTTGCGTTAAAATTTTTTTGGATTGTTTTTAAAATCTTAGAGATTGAAAAAAATTGTACAAAAACAATCGTTAAGTGTATTTACAGCCAGGATTGAGTTATTTTATTAAAGTATCGTTGTTACAATGTTAAATGTTAAGTTAATGTTACAATGTTAATGTTACAATGTTAATAGTTCAGTCTTTTTCTTCTCCGGAACAATCCACACAACACAGTACAGTTAAGAAACCAAGAAAACCATCGTTAAATCGAGGAAAATAATTATAATATTTAAATTTTTAACATTGTAACAACGATACTTTAATAAAATAACTCAATCCTGGCTGTAAATACACTTAACGATTGTTTTTGTACAATTTTTTTCAATCTCTAAGATTTTAAAAACAATCTAAAAAAATTTTAACGCAAAGTTATGTAAAATAAGCTAATTTTAGAATTTTTTTTTTTTCAATCGAAAAAAAAAAATAGAAAGAAAAGTCGGCACAAAATCTAAATAGGGGGGTTAAATACTATCTTAGTTGAAGTTTTTTTTGAGACAAAAAAATTGAGAATCGAAGGTTTCGGACTTCGAAAAAAAACGTTTTTTTTGAAAATATTGAAATATTTCATAGATCCTGACATCTGTCAATTTTTGAACAAGTTCTAGCATTTAAAAAAAAAAAAGAGCGGTTTTTTCCAAAAATTCGTAACTTTTTTTGGGTTGAGTAAAAAAATCTGAAAAAATTCAGAAAAATGTCTTTGGTAGGGTAGAAAATGATAAAAAATTTTCAGCGAAATCGAAGGGGGTCGGGCCGAAACCTCGGTGATTTGGCATGGAATGCCCCATATACTATATGTATGATAATCTCACCTTTAAGTATAAATGCGTAAAGGTGATCGGGCGAGGATTCCCATAAAACGACGTTATAATATGCACCATCAATTGTTTCGCGGTACCTCCAAATTGAGCGGAGGGTGTAGTACAAGATATATGTATGTACGAAACCTGGATATAAAGAAGAAGTTAAGCGATGATCATATATGTATACTATATACACATATACATATATAGTATACATACGAAAGGACGTCGCCCACCGAAGTATTCACTTATAATAATCGTCGTTGAATTAAATAAACAGTCACAATAGCATCCTTACAACAGCTTTATAACTCACTTCAAATATCCATTTATATACTTTATAAATATATGTAGTTATACTATGGTTACGGGCACAAAAACCACTACTGCACGTTATAGAATTCTGCAGAAAGCGACGGTGGTATAATAAAATACTGAGATAACGAATTAATCGACAGCTCCATAATAATTATCGTTTAAACGTTACACGTAACGTAGAGACGTAATTTAATCGCGGACAGGGGGGTGGGGGGCGGGGGGGTTGAGATCAAACGCGTGTCTGATTTTTCATCAGATTTATTTGTACAGTATAATAATCTAAGTATGGATTATTATTAAACGATCAGTGCAGATGTACATACAGGTATATCTCGGTTCAAATTATTATAGCGCGGTGATGTTTTATTGTTTAATATACACATACAGTATGATATAATGTATGTTTATACGCGTAATATGGGTGTATGCAAGTCCGATAATATTTATTATGCTTATAGCATGATCGGGACAACGCGAGACTAAACGGAGCGATACTCTGAAGCCTGAACTCTCGGGATTTTTCGTCGTATGTTGTACACGTACGAGATATTTGGGGAGCTTCCTAAAAAGCAACGCGATCTGTTATTGGCGAAATTCGAGGACTCCGCCCCTCTAGACTACGGCTAGATACTCGCGGCTGCGCCACTACGTCCGCGATCACTAGGGTAGGGGTTGTCGTCGTGGTCCAGACTCCAGGCTCCAGGGGTGTCCCGAACGCCTCGTAACTTATGTCGCAATTTGCGCACAACTTACAGCCATCGATGATTTGCATTTTCATTATTTTTATTATTTTTCTGTTTTCATTCTCTTTATTTTTTACTCATCAAATTGCTTGAAGCTGTTTTTAAATAATTGCATTATACTGAAATTCGTTGATAGGAAATTCAGTTTTAAAGAATTTTTTCAGCATTTTGTATAAAGATCTTTTGATTATGATTGAAATTCAAAAATATTAAAAATAAATAAAAACATGTCCAAACAGAGAAGATTTCTTGGTACATGGTATACAATATTCGTGTCATAATTCTTTCTGTATACGCAAATATCTATAACATATGTATACGAATCGCGACGCATTTCGAAACAGGCCTTAAGCCAGGCAGATGCAGAAATCCAAGAGGCATTCTAATTATAAAGATCAGAATTCCTCGCTATACGAGTTCTGGAATTCATTTGAAAAAATAAAAAGTAAAAAACAAGATTCCGGTTTCGATTGGCAATTCATAACTATTAGTATATTACAATTTCATTATTAACAAACATATGCATACATATTTATAGAATAGTTTTTGGTTGAAAAATAGAAAAAAAAATAAAACAGAACATAAAATAAAGCAGTAAAATAAAAGAACCAATCGATAGTTGGACCGAAGATTTATTAGAGTCGACTGTTCAAATTCTCAATAAATTTATATCCTATAGTTAAATCTCTTTTTCGACGGTCTGAAATGAAGTTTAGAAAGAGCTAGGTGGAACAACTAGCCCTTACATATTGCATAAATTTCATGGGTTACCAAATTATACATTTCGAATATAACATGCCATTGATAAAACAGCTACGAAGATGTCCACAAAGCCTAAGGTGTCTGAGGATTAATTATACCCCGTCGATAACGTAGCGATTTGACAGATCTACTGTTGATCTTACCGACACTTGACGGTCATTCTATCATTTTGTTTATAAAAACAAAAATAAATAAATACATGAAACCATCCAGTGCAATAATATGCTTTGTAAAACATCCTTATGGATGTTTTAATCAAAGCACACCCTCCTTCTCAACTTTCCGATTTAATATACAATGTTTTGTTTTTAATGCAATTACCTGCAAAGCTCGGTTGGTAACGGATTTTGTTGGTTCCTTCTTTATCGTGTGAGTGTAGATAATAGTAGAGCCTATGCTAGTAGTGCCTAGTAGCGTTTCTAGATCGTTTAGGAACGCATCTGGATATTTCTCGGTGTTGGGTAGGTAGAGACACATGCGACAGATTATACGTGTGAATCGGCCGTAGAGAAAAAGAGAGAAAACAAAAAAATAAAAATAAAAAATAAAAATGAACAAATAATATACATATATGTATAGTTATAAGAAGACAACAAAAGTCATTTCCCAATAACCCAGTGAAAATTTGTTTACGTTAAAAATTGTGGTATATCGTTTTTATGATTGAATAACCGTGACAAACTGATCGTTTAATAAATCGTTATACATAATGCCAAGTAAGAAAAAAAAATACAACGCTCGTTTTCCAGCAGTAAGTATTATATTATTAACAAGAGAAGAGAAAAAAAATTACACCAACACGACATCATCATCATCCCATATTATTTTCCATTACGCAAATCCATAAAATCTACTTCGCATATTCATTAATTCGCAATTCTCGATCCACGATGACTATTAAAATTCATTAATTAACATATTATTTAGAAATAGCTTTACCCTGTACCACTGTCACCTCACAATTTCGTTATTCCCACACACGTATAACATATTTTTTTCTCTTTTCTTGTTTCACAACATAACACAACATAACCTAGAATAATTTAATATCTACAATATTTTTAGGGACGTATCAAGAAAATCATGCAAACTGATGAAGATGTTGGAAAAGTTGCTCAAGCTGTACCAGTCATAATCTATATCCTTTTTTTTCACAATATGATTTCAGTGCTTCAGTTGTTCCTGTAATGCGACCATTCCCTAGGACCTTTTTATTTTTTTTCTTCAATGATCTAATGTAACATCAGTTATTATTTGTCTTCCAAAGGACCCAGCATCTGTTCTTATGTGAAAGCGGTTTCAGTAGACTCACTTCAAACGGGAGTATTTTGCATTTCAAACCATGCTGGTTAAAAGTCTATAGGCGAAACCAACTGAAGTTAAGGGTTTCCAATATATTTAAGTATAAAATTCGCAAATTGCAGCTGGCAAGGGTAGCATGTTTTATACATATTAGGGTGGACCAAATAGACCGAATATTTTTTATTTCAAAAGTTACTCTTAAATACCTGTTCTTTATGATCGATTGACGGGCCTCAAGAAAACTCAGCTCTTACTATTAATATTTAGAAGTCGTTCACCGCTAATTTTTGTTTTCCATTCAATATACATGGGAAATGTTCTTGTGGCACTTTTCGATTTTTATATCTCAAGAACTAATCTACAGTAGAACCTCGATTATCCGAACCTCGATCATCCGAACCCTCAATTATCCGAACGTTGACGCGAAAGATACATTGTTGTACATTAAAAATTGGCGATTTTATAAAGAAAATATAAAAAAACGCATTCGACTTCTTTTAGGTGTTCAAAATACATATAATATATATTTCAACGTTAATATGTATGTCAAATTTTAATATACAGGGTGATTGGTTTTAATCGATCCAGACCGATATTTCCCAAACCAAGAGAGATATGAGACAATGTTTCGGACAAAAGTTGCAGGGTTCAGAGGGGGGAAGAAGTTGGCGGTGTCGGATTTTCCTGCGGAGGCGCTGCTGAGGTCAGGAGAAGGTCAACTTTGTTTTTTTCGAATGGAAACCCATGTTTTTCATAATGTAATTCTGTTCCACTTGAAAAATCAAACGAATTTTGTATGAAACATTTTTTTGTCAGACACCAATATTTTATGATATTCAACTGAACAACTAGAGATTTTTGAACTTTTGAAAACATTTCACCTCTAAACTATCAAGGTCGGAGAAAAATTTCAAGAGACAAAAAGTGCGTAATTTCACGCAAAGATTCTTGGAGAATAATTGCAGATTATTTTTCCAATAAATTTTTATCGCAGCTTCTTGAAATGGGTGAAAAACATCAAAAACTGTCGAAAAAAAATCTGCAATTATTCTCCAAGAATCTTTGCGTGAAATTACGTACTTTTTGTCTCTTACAATTTTTCTCTAAACTTGATAGTTCAGAGTTGAAATGTTCTCAAAAAATCAAAAATCTCTAATTGTTCAGCAGAATATCATAAAAAATTAATGTCTCACAGAAAAATGTTTCGTACAAAAGTTTTTTGATTTTTTAATTAGAACAAAATTACGTAACGAAAAGCATGGGTTTCCGTTTAAAAAAACAAAGTTGACCTTCCCCTGACCTCAGCGGCGCCTCTACTAAAAAATCCGACACCGCCAACTTCTTTCCCCCTCTGAACCCTGCAACTTTTGTGCGAAATATTTTCTCATATCTCTCTTGGTTTGGGAAATATCGGTCTGGATCGATTAAAACCAATCACCCTGTATATGTATGTACTGTTTTTATGTAAAAAGGTGTTGTTTATGATCTCGTCCCAAAAAACCCACTTTTCAATTATCCGAACTTTTGATTTTCCGAACTAGTCTCGGTCCCAATTGGTTCGGATAATTGAGGTTCTACTGTATTTGGAAAAATTATGCGTAGCTACTTTTGATCAAAATTTAACGCTCTACAAAGGAGGTATCTTGGTCTTTTTCGATGAATTTAACTGTTTCCAAGTCATTCATGGTTAATAACCAAGTTATTCGAACTTCATACTCAAATATCTTGGAAACCCTTGCTTCAGGGGGTTCGGCCCATGAGGACTTTTAGTCAGCATGGTTTGAAGGGCAACATATTCCAGTTTCATGGACTGACTGAAACCGCTTTCACAAGGGGCAAATGCGGTGTCCTTTTTAGGCTCTAATATTATAGCAATAAAAAATAAAGCTCACATCGTTATTCTTACTTTCAATATCATCTTCCTATTCAGACCCTTTTTGCTCTCAATATACACGATGATCTGTGTTATAAAATACAGCAAAATATTTAGTCTAGTTTTACTTTAATACAAGGTTAAACTCTGTGAGATATCAGCATAACTATCATAGTTTTGTTTTTTTCTACCGTTAATGTTTCACTTGAATATGATTGTTGTGTTCAGTTATGTACAAATTATGTTCCTTACGTTTAGAGACAATTTGATAAGTAGCTGTGTACACAGTTGGATGTGCTCTCTCACAGGCTATATTTGGTCAGAATAAAACTGTGCGAAATGTAATGATTTTAATTTTAATATGTTAAAAATGTATCCATACGAATGAAAGGCAAAAGGAGAGAGATCTGCTTATCAAGCAACGTTGTTTTATACTCGATACATCTAGGAGCATCCTGATATGCTTTAAGGTCATATAATGCTTTGCTAGATTAACCATTTTTGCATAACAAATTTAAATGTCCGAAAAATCCTGTGAATTCTTACAAAGTTCTATGAAATTTTATCAAATCCTATGGAATCTCATGAAATCCTGTGAAAGTCCAAAAAATCCTGCATGATATCTGCAAAGTCTTATGAAATCTTCTAAAATCCTGTAGAGTCTTATGAAGTTCTATGAAATTGTATCAAATCTCATGAGATCTTATGAAATTCCACGAAATCGCATGAAATCCTATGAATTGTTTTGAAATCCTTGAAGTCATGTGTAATCTCTGAAGTCCGGAAGAAATCCCACAAAATCTCTTGAGGTATTGAAGTCTGTAGTGCAGGATTTTTTGAAATGACTATGATTAATCCCTGGTACAGAACCCAACCAAAAACAACAAAATCTCCATAAATGGCTTGTTAGTTAGATAGTTAAACATTACACCTTGCTACGGTTGCTTTTCTGACATAAGTCCGGTGATCCATTACAGTGAATTGATTCAGTTTCCAACATCGAAAGTTGTAATGAATTGACCAATACATGAGATTTGAGATCTTCAATGTTTGATAAATTCACTCTGAACTTGGAACACTGAAAATATGATCAGTGTGAAAAAAAATCATTGCAAACTTACTATCCGATTCTTTCTTCAATCTCCTTAATTTTCCAAATAGGTGTTTTCTGATTCAGCCTAAGATGCTGGTATTTTGTTTACCTCTATTTCTCATCATTTGTTCCACAAATAAAACCGTCTTTTAGTAACGTATCAGACGGTGTGAACCCTGTGATGTAAATCTATTTTTTGACTTGATTGTTCGATCTATTACGAGTACTGCCTTAACTCCAGCTTTACCTAGAACCTTAGAGCTATTCGTCGAATCGTTGTTAACGAAAACCATGCAAATTACGAGTGCCAAAAACGCAAAAACTCTTAGTCCGTCTCATATGTGAGTATATTTGTCACATATAAATCATACATCTATTGCTATTAACTATTATTATCATAAACTTGTTTTGTTCTCCCCAACTGTATTAAATATCTTGTTATTTCTTATCATAGGAAACAATGTATCCTTTCCGAAAGTCGATTCGATTTTTTAAAAGACTTGGTCAAGGGACTTCCCGACGTTAGCAACCCTGACGACGATGTACCCACTCCGCCACCAACCCCTTCGCCTCAGGTTGTTCACGGGCAAATGACTTCGGTCATCTATCCACCCATAACAAGACCGGATACAACAGGGTATGAATTTATAACGTATAAGTTATTATCTGAATCTTAAGAACATTGTGTGAAGAGTTTTTAAATGTTCAATTTCAGGATGGGTAAGGACACAGGGTCTGTGCCAGCCACCGTTGGAGTGATTCGTCAAAATTCCAGAGAACCCCGAGGGATTGGGTTCTCAAATCCTGCTATGTCAAGCGAACCTACTAGGCTAACTGCGCCGGTAACTAGTTTTAACCCGGGTTTATCTACTCCGTTTAATGTTAGCCAACCAAATTTTTACACGGAGTTGAACCCGATTAATTTGTCAACAAATTCGACGAATGAATCGGTAAACTTAACGACTAAAACTACGTCTAATTATAGCAATACTGCCAACATTGACGAGGATTATGACACGTAGTTTCACCATTTCATTGTCAATTATCATTATCACGCTAAACAGAATCCAGGGTGCAGTGCCAAGGCTTTGTGTATTTTTTCACTAAAATACTTACGCGTGATAGATATTCAATGCCTTTAGCCAATCAAATGATGAATTTAGGTCTCTCCTTACCTAATAGTAACTTAATTTTCGTATTCAGAGTTTTTTCAAAGCGTAAATTAATCGTATTAAGGAATGAAACAATGATATTACTCAAAGGGCGGCGCGCACCTTATTCGTTCAATACCGTGATAATTTTTTACTTGATTTGATGATGATGATTAATTCGTGAGTGATGAATAATGTGACCACTCATTGTCAATTTCAGTTAAATTGTAGGCTATTACATTTTTTTTTTTTTGTTTTCTTTTATACTTTTTGAGACTTGTGGAATCGTAAATAGATATTTAGGGTATGTAATGTTTGATTTATTGAAGAATCGGAGAAAGTGTGTTCGTAAGTATGTAATTGTAAATATCTATATGTTATTTGTTTATATAATTATTTGATACCTGAGTTTCAAACACTTTAATGTAGGTATGTACCATGTCTCTAGCCATAGCCTGCGACCACCACGTCCAGTAGTAGCCTCATTAAATAAACTTATATTTATCTATATATTTGATTTCAGCAATTTGAGTAGCTTAAATCAGATAGATTTCTCGTGCAACGATGAAAAAAAATGTTTCAAATCAAATTATTCTTTCTTTTTTTTTTTTTTTGTTTTTTTACTTGTTTCAAAACTTAACAACTCTTTTCATGTATGTATGTATATCTTACTTACTTATACTATTATATTATATTATATATTATTATTATTATAATTTTTTTTTAGCTACTGATTATTGATATATCAGCAGCCAAACTCTGCACAAGTACAAGACTTAATTCCAGCCTGTGTATTTATATTATAGAATGTAAATAAATTATTGGGCTTAATCTTTCTTAGTAGCAGTTATCGTCTTCAAACAAAAAAATAAAATAAAACAAAAAAACTTAAGTAGAATGCGGCGGTCAGCAGTCGTTGGATATGGAGTATCGATACTAGGTGCGATATATGAAACAATCTTCATATCTGAATTTGAAGATATTATGTACTCTGGTTTATTAAAAATAGGAAAAAAAAGAAAGAAATTTTATTAAAAAACGAGTATACGAGGTGAAGAGAAAACTTTCATTCAACCCTAAGTTGATTTTCTATATCCAACGAATAATTGTCGCATTTGAAAAATTGAGCAATAAGGACGATTTATGTTTTTTTTTTCCTTTTTTTTTTTTCTTTACTTTTCCTTCCTTTTCTATGAATATAGAAATTTGTACCCCTACAATATTTATTCGAAAAAACGATTTAACTGCGTTGGAACGAATTTTAAAAATTGTATGAAAAAATTTTTTATTTATTTTTTTTCGTTTAATACGCCGGGTAACATCCTTTCGCTACCAAAGCGTGTTAATTAGTAATTAGTATGTATCAGCTATTTGTCAGTTAATAAAATAAATGTAATGTTATTGATTAAAAAGAAAAAAAAAAAAAAAAAAAAACGAAAGAATAAAAAAATAAAAATCAATATCTCTTTCCAAACTATTAATTTGATTACCGATACAACGTAAGATTAAACACGTAGTATAGCCTCAGTCTAACGTAATACTTAGAAATTAAATAGATATTCATAGATAAAAAGAATAGGGTGGGAGGGATTTATGGATGGAATGAATAAATCGAGATTAGTACAAACACAAAAAACAAAAATTATGTAAAAATATTTAAAATTATTGCATCGTAGGAAAAAAAAAAAAATAAAAAAATACAATTAAAAAAAAAATGCACGTCTATACATACAAATACATTATCTTAATTATTCTAATGTACAATTTAACAGTTGATAATAAATATTTACAAACTATCATTAAGATTAACTAAATTGATATAATTTTTCATGTCAGAAGGTGCGAGTTACGTTACCGTTACTGTTTCTTGTCTTTTCTTTTAGTTTCTTTTTTTCTTGTTAAAAAAACACATACGGCATTTGACTATTTTTATTTTTTGTTTTTTTTTTTTTCTCTTCATATAGTTTCACTTTTTTATTTATCGATTTTTCATGAAATGATTTCACAACTTCTGTACTTTTTTTTTTCCTAGAACCATTTGTTTTTTCCGTTCACACTCTATCTAGAACATTGTACGAAAATGTAATAACAGTTCTTTTCAATGTAAATTCAATTCAACTTTTAGCACCTTGAATTTTTCTTTTTCTTTCTTGTTTTCTTGTTTTTTTGTTTCCGTTTTCTACAAATTACAGTCTAGCTAATAACTACAGTATAAATAGCGTTCGTTATATTAATAATTAATAATAATATTATATAATTAATAATGTGAATTATATAGCGTTTTTGCTAATCTTTCAGTGTTGAGTTAACGCAGCAGGCAAGTTTTAATACATGCTTCGTGTATTATACATATGTATATTCAATTAAAACCTAGTCGTCAGTGTTAAACCTTAAACTGACGACACATTTTATGAGTATGTACGTAGGGCCTTGACTTTCATCATACAATTTGGCCAGTCAAGATTCTTAAAAAAAAAATAAAAAAAATAAACCCTTTTATAATCGCTGGTTGTGTTTTAATACTATGCTTGAAACACATCTTGTCAGGCTTTTGGTAACGGTTATTTATTAATTTTGAAAAAGAGAGAAAAAAAAAAAGATAATCGAATCTCATTTCTTCGTCAAAACAATTTGAAGTTTAATCAAGCAGCAGCGATTTGAAGATAACCGAAAAAAAGGCCACTGCGACTTTGTGATTAATTAATTGAATAAAAAATAAAAAAAAGAATATTTTAGCTAATAAAGTTATCAAGCCGTAACAAGCATTCATGCCTAATCAGGAATGTTTCTTTAAAAATAAATGTTCAACCTTATTAATCAGGGCAGTCGAGTCTGACGATCAATATATACAAAAAAAAAAAAAAAAAAAAACGGTAGCCAAGAAAAGCGCTTGGTTAAAAAGGTAATATCTAAGAAATTCATTTATATTTATATGGGATCAATAATCCGATCAATTTTCAATGTTCCCTTCGTAAAACGACTCGCATTTCTCAAGAAGACGAAGAACCGGATTAATATTGTAAGGAAAAAGAGCCTTTGAAACAAGCCTGTCTATCGCTAATCTAAGCCGAATTAAAACAGTCATAGTATCGTCCAACTCTCTTCCGCAACACGTTACAAATTCTGACCAATTTCTTCTTATGTATTTAAGAAATCTGAGAAGATACAATAGGAAGCACGTCTCGTTGCTGACCAACAGATCCAAAAGTACGTCGGGATCGTGAGATACTGCGCGAATAAATTGGACAAATGTTAAAGTTGGACTCAGCATGTGTCCAAGATCGTTTTGCGGAGGACCTCTGTAAAATAGGCCGACAGCAACGTCCAAACAACAGACCATACCTTCTATCAGAAAGTCATCTTGATCGTGAAACATTTGAACAACCCATTGTGATAGCGGAGTTTCAGGATGAAAAGGCATTAGCGATTTAACGCATTGATCTAACTGGCGCAATACCTCCCTAATGCTTCTTTCTATAACAGCCATATCGGCGTCGAGATCTTCCGCCTCAGAACCGAGAGAAGAGTCGCTAGAATCGCTCCGCGTTTCCTTAACTGTAACGGCAACGCTTTTCAGAACTAACAGAATAACTTTTTGTAGCAAAGGCCGATCCCCGTCACCCGAACCACCCCCAAATCTACCAGAGCCATGACGGTAAGGCAGGGCGTCTAGAAGCCTCCAGTCTTTGACCGCGCGTACAACGAGATGAGCCAATGAACACGGTTCGTCAGGGAGAACGTCCTGGAGAGCCAAAGTGCTACCGTAGCATAAAACCTCGTTTAAAAGTCCCAAAAGATGCCTCCATATGATACCTGGCACATTGGCGTTAAGAAGTACGACAAGATTGTCAAGCTGAGAGTAAAACAGCTTAGTATCTATGACGGACAAGTTAGCTTTAACCGATATTATAGATTCCCATAAATCTAGGAACATTATTACTGCAGATTCGTGCTGCGGTGTATAAGAGCTTAAAATACTGTCAAACTTTGAGACTAATATATTCCATTTAGACTCCAACGCCTTGACGCACATAGCCTTTACCGGAGTACTGTCCAGGCTTTCGGGGTCAGATATAGTTAAGGTGTTGCAGTTCCTGGGCGAATTTGAACTTTCCGTATCTTCAAGAGGATGAATACTGCTGCAGTCTTTGTGCTCGACAACTCTTTTAACAACGTCCAAAGTGAATAGCATCTGGCTAGGAGAGTGTGTGTTTACAAGAGACTGTGTGAGCCTCTCTAGCCAAGATACTTCAACGTTTTCTTTAGTAACTATGAAGAATGAGGCCAAAGCTCTGCTGGCGGTAAACGATATAAACTTATTTGGTGAACATGATAAATCTATTATTTGGTCTATTATGCCGTGTTCGTTACGCGACAGAGCCTCACACACATCAGCCACTCTGCTGCACATTATACCTCTAGTGTTTTGTTTTATAGCTAGATCAAACAGCAGCTGAAGAGCGCTTATAAATTGCAAAGTCCTGTCCGGCTCCCACTCGGACAATGTCGTCGTACGGTAGCTACCGTCACCGGCTTGAACGGTGCTTCCAGTAAACGGTTTTCTCAGGCTGCTCTCAGGCACGTTACACAAACATTGAGACAACAGACTGGTCTGAAATCTTTCCATCTCAGTTGTTCCAGCTCCAACGTCATCCTCGTCGTCGTTTATATCTACTTTTTGTTTCTTTTTTGCCGGTTCCTCCATTTTGGTACTCGGAGGATGAGCGCGGTTTCTCCTAAGTACCATTAGCGACTTTTATTTATAATTGTTATTTCCTCTTTAATTATCGGTTCGTTTTTTTTTTTCTTTTGTTGGTTTCTTTTTTTTTTATGTATCTAAAAAACACTCCTTAGATCCTCTTCGCACGTCCCTGTTTTACTTTTGTCAAGTTATCTTAATGACAAAGATAAAACTTGATCGAAAATAGGCATGATTAGCCAGTCTTTTATTCAGGGTATTCAACATCGGCTCGGATTTGAGTAGCCGATTAAAAGCTCCCTGCACTTATTAACAGTAGCCAGCTTCGCTACCTGTAATAACAAAAGAAAAACGATACTTGAAATTATTTTATGTTTATTAATTTAAAAGGGTTGATTAGTTTTGTTTTGTTTTTATTTTATTTTTGTTTTTGTTGTTTTTTATAAATAAAAACACGAACTGAAATTACCTTGATTAATTTATTATTTTTATTATTGTTATTCGAACATCTATTCATACAGAAAAGAGATATTTCGATAAAACACTATAAACTTATTATGTCTATCTCTCCTTTTTACTCTCTCTCTCTATCTTATAACCACGAAAATATCCAATTTTACACGCTTATTGACTCGCGGATCTTCTACTATCTCTCTCTTTCTTCCTCTATCTTCTCTTCTCTCTTTCTTTCTTTTTCCTCCGTTCTTTATCCTCTTTGATCGTTACGGTTTATAACGGTTATGATTGTTTCATATTCTAACACAATCCTGAATGTTTATGGAGTATTTTGATGTTAAAGTCAATTGTTTTAACACAGTGTACACTACTTTCGTCGTTCTATATGTATGCATGTATATGTATACGTATATGTATGTATGTAGGGATTGATATAATCGTCGGACGCGCTTCCTAAAGCGAATTAAATTTATCTTCGAAGTCGTTTTTTTTTTTTTTTTGATTTTTTTCCTGTTTTGGCGGGACTTGTTTTAATTGTCGAACAGAATATCAAACGTATTATTACGATATAAACTTTCCTTGTCTATCAAGGATATACAGATACACATAATAGTTATAATATAGGGTGTTATTTACGCCCGAAGAAATACTTTTGACTAGGAAGTTGCGGCCAGGGGCACCCGACAGAAATAAGTTTGCCTTGTTGCCAGATATGTATGTGTGTAAGCTAGATAAAAAATATGTTATTATACATTTATTTAGACATATTTTGGCTATGGATGATGGAAATATATTCGTTCGTTTGGTTAACGAAGCGAATAACCATTCGGGGATTAAATAAACTACACGTTATATTATTAAAAAATCATTTTTATTCTGGCATCATACGGAGCTGCGTAATACAGTAGCTACTCCTCGCGCATTCCACAACTGACTGAACCCGATTTATTAAATTTACGTAAACAACTGTTGAATTATTGTTACCAATGCTTCTTAAATAATTATCAACTAATAGCGGACATATTTTTTGCATTAAAAATTATCCAATTACTTTGTTCTTATATTAATTAACCGATGGTTTGGCAAACGCGCGCTGATCACAGCGCTAACAAAAATTTTCTTTAGGTGTGGCCGTTCGCGCGAAACACTTTGAACATCATCAATTACCCAAAGTTTTTATTCATCGATATTTTATTACGCATTTCATCATTTTCATTCAACATTCGATTAAACATCGTTCTAATAATCAACTGTCGCAATTTTTACTGATACTTGGATCCTTTGATGGGAACTGACGATCACTTCTCCAATGATAAGAAAATAAAAAATAATAATAACTGAATTATTTTTCGGCTATCAATGAGGAAATTTATTTAAAAAAAAAAATATGGTTGCATTGTATGAAAAAAGTTTATTCACGTTCATTCATGTCAACAAATTTAATTGAGAATATACCTTTCTAATTCAGTTTAGGTATATAGTTATCCTGCGAGAAATTTCAGCGATTGTATGTGTGAATCCGCAGATGGCGTTACCGGATTGTTTAAAACCACGTTTAAAACCATAAAAGCCATTTTCGACATTGCGCACAGTGTACGGAGTCAAGTGATGGCGCCACTTGTTAGAAACGTGATTCATAAATTGCCACTCTTTGGCCATACGGAGATTTTAAATAATTTACATATGAATTTCAAATCGGAAAGTTTTACGAACAGGCTTGTGACACGCTTAGAAAAAAAGATCAAAAATTGTTGTGCTATTCACAGACTAGGACAGAATTAGGAATCTATTCCTATAGATTTTTTTATGCATGTGAAATGGATGATTTATCGGAGCAAGTACGACAGAGCTTACTATTTCATAACATGTGTTTCAACTGTCACTTGTTTATCTCATTTCTTTCATTTTTGAATCACATAATTGTACAGATTGATGAAATCGAGGCTCTAGTAGCTATATACGGTAAAGATTGGCAGACCGATGACGAGGAGAACCGAGCATACAGCATCGAAATCGGAAATGGAGAGAGTGTTGTAAAGCTGTACATAAAATTGCCAAAAAATTACCCGTCTACTGTTTCTCCAATTTACGAAATTTCCGCTCCACACCTCAGCCAGTCTCAAAAGAATCTTATCAATGACCTCCTGGAAGAGGTATGCGTGTAGGTTCTTGATCCTCATTAAGTACTTTGCAAGATATTTACAGAAACATGAGATTGATCTAAGTGTTTTGATTATAACAATTTTAACTCTGACTTAATTGTCAAGGTCAAACATCGGACAAAATGTGATATTCCAAATGGTTGAAAGAGTTCGAGAGGCGTTAGAAACCCTCCTCAAAGTTCTTCCTGAATTAGAGATTCGGGAACAGATAGAAACGGAAGATATAAACACTCTCATAGTTAACAATTTACAACTCAACTACGATTCCAAATGTCCTGATATCACTCATGGCGATGTTATTGTCGACAGAAAAAGTTCCTTTCAAGGACATGCTGCTGTAGTTGTTTCTGCAGATCAAGTGAAGTATGATACTTGTTTAACATTTTTTTTCTATCACATTTATTACACACGGTATCAAATTCTTAGACCGATATTTGAAAATGGGTTTTGAAGTTGTGAAAGCTGGTATCAATTTCCGATCAAATTACGTTTCTCTTTGATAATTTATCTATCGTTTGCCATTTCTACCTTTTATCAGTAAATATGGTGAAGAATGCCTCAATTTGCTCAGGGCATTGATGCCTGTTCAAAACGGACATTCCACGAGTCTAAACAATTCCATTAGCCAAAAAAAAAGCTATTTTTATTAAGCATTTGATTTTCCTCTAAGAATTGCTGAAGTTTAAATTATGAGATTGTTAGCAGGGTAACTATACCAATGAATGAACGTTTTGATGATTTTTGCGTGTATCATGAAGCTTTTGAAAGTGCTATCTGAACACCAACAGCTAGCAATTGATTATGAAGTAATTTCTAGTGCCCATTTTTATCTGTTTCAATGTATAAAACAACAAATAGAGTAGTGTTCATTCATTGGCACATTCACCCTGGTCAAGTTAGAAAATTTGAACTCAAGTGGTCTCTCCTGTGTGTCTTTTGTCTGCAATAGGAAGTGAACCTTACTGAAAAAGGTCATCTGATAAATCATAAAACGTTAAAAATGAATACTGCATATAATTTATCATACAATTCAACGTCTGATCTGATTGATTGAATCACCTAATATATCCCAGATACAAATCAACAAATTAAACCACTTTTTATTGCAAAGGAGGGATGTCAATAAGACCGTTTTTTGGGCCACACTGAATTTCGCCACTATATTGTATGAATTTGTTGTTCAAAGTTTCCCCAATAGTATCTTTAAATAGTTTTTTAATACAGCGATAAGATTCAACATGAGGTGATCCTAAACATACCCAAATTCACCTATTTTTCAATGAATGATTAGATTTCACTTTATTACAAATAAGGCTCGGTCTTTGTACTGCGCCAAAAACTGTTTTTATATACATGTGGTATAATATATGTCAATATGGTCATTTACCGACATTGCCACCGGCGTTGAAACATAAGCCGAATATTGCGTCAATCAAGAAAGGTTTCAACTTAATATGAATATCTATTACTAGCATGGAAAATATTAGTTTTCATCAAACTAAATGATTTTAAGATACTTACTTATGTCTCATATATGTTAAAAAAAATTTAAAATAACATTTTTTTCTGTACTGGAACAAAAAGCCCATTTTAAATGGAACTATACTATTTATTGAATACACGTATAACATTTGTGTGTATAACAACAGTTATTTTGTTGATAGTTAACTAGCTTAATACGTATTTGTAAGCTAGGTTTCAATTGGGGCCACTGAGATCAACAAGTTCTTAAAATAGTAGCAAAATCCACCATTGCCCAAAAACAACCTTATTCACACCCCTCCTTTAGGATTTAATATAAATTGACATAAGTATAACTGCATCGAAAGATGGTTCCATATGTTAATTTGTATCATATCTGATGAATCAGACTATGATTTAATATATCAGCTATCACAAGCTAAATTGTATGATAAATTACATATAGAATTCTTTCTTAGAGTTTTGTGGTTTATCAGATGACCTTTTTCAGCAGAAAATCAAGTCGGGGACCTATTAAGTTGGAGTCAGTTTGAATAAACTTTGGTGTACTAGGACTGTGTATATACAAAATCGACTCCATTAGATTCTTGGACACGAATTACAAGCCATTTTGAAAACAGAAGATTGTATCTCCTTGCCGTAGCGCACAATAGCTTGATATTCAACTGGAGATGTTAGCACAAACGGGATTTAGGCAATAAAATTTGAGATTTAGAGATGAGTTCAAATTTTGTCACTTGACCGCTTTGTGCATCAACTACTTCAATTGTTATATCTCTTGTATACAGACAGGTGCTACATACACTATACGAAAACAAGAAGATAAAACAAGCAACGCACAACATGTTTGCGTACAGAATTTTTCGTGACGATGTCAAATGTTTTGCTCAGGATTGTGAGGATGATGGAGAATCACAAGCTGGTGGTAGACTGCTACATTTATTGCAGGTATTGATATACATACCCGCCATTACAAAAATGATAATGTCGAAGTCTGTGATTAAATCTGCTAAAAAGAAACTGCAACGAATTTTTTTGGCAAACTGATTTCTGAAACTATTGCATCATTCTGTATGGATCAAGTTCATCATTTTTTTCGTAAAGCCGATACAATTATTACGTTTCTCTTTTTAAAATCGAATTTTCAGATTATGGGAGTTAAAAACGTTATCGTTGTCGTCACGAGATGGTATGGCGGTGTACACCTTGGATCCGATCGATTTCGCCACATAAATAATGCTGCTAGACAAGTTCTTACCGCTGCCAATTTAATACCGGACAAAACTAAAAAGAAAGTATAACTTACAAAGGCTTAAACACAATTGTAAATACTCTGGTTCCGAATTTATTGAAATTCACTTTGATGCTTGGATCATCATCAATGGAGTCTTGCTCATCAAATTTTTGCAATCAAATTCAATTTCATTTAATTTACAATTGTACTAATACTTTCAAGACAATAGTAAACACAGTCTCAAATGTATGTATGTATATATACCATACTTGTGTATTTTTTTTCTATCAATAAAAACGTCGCTCCATCTCATTCGACAATAATTATGAGACTTGTGTAGTTAATCGTTAGTATTATAGATGCTACATTCCGAAATGCCTCCCATCTTTAAAGGGAACAACCTAGCTAGAATCTCCACTCACAATAGCACCAAGTTATAATTGACTTTCTATTAATTCTAGTTTATTCTTTGAAATCTTTCAGATTTCTTGGAAGTCTGTAGATGCAAAACACTCTGACCACTATGTATTGTATAGATCGCGAAAGACTTGACAAAAACATGCGTGTATCAGTCTAGTTCCGATGTTTCTTTATTGTGTATTTAATAACTACATTGTCTATTTATTTTTTAACAAGTTTCAAACACAGCTTGACATTTTTTAAGATAATCTTTAACCATGTACAACAATTCAGTACAAAATTCGAGTTACTGTGGTCCTTATACTCTGAACGATGTTACTTCAAACAAACAAGTAATGTTCTTACGAATTTCTATCTGCATAATCTCCATAAGCAACCATAACGTAGGATCAATCAATTCGATTCTCACTAGTTCTGCGATTATTATCTAAACTTATTCCATTAGTTCATTGAAACTTAGCAAACATGGAATGAATTTACAGTTTGCACGGGACTATGCTTATGCAATCAACACACACACGGAGGATTTTAATTATCCAAAAGAGATTCATCAGACTCCGCCACTAGAAATGCTGCTCTCATTCGCCGAAAAGGAATTTAAAAAATTATTTTCTAAACCACCAACACACGCTGTCTATGCGCCAGCTCATGTTAATTTGTGTGGTGAGAGCACAGATTTTAACGACGGAAAGGTTCTCTCCATGGTAAAAATTAGAAAAAATACATTTCTCGATATGAAATAACATTTTAAACAACTAAGAGCCGCTTGTTGATTATTTATTAAGCATTTACTGTCTCAACAACAGGCTACACAACTTGTAACTGTAATAGTTGGTACTCGTAGAGTTAGAAGAAGGCGATGCAAGGTGAAAACATTGTCTAGAGAAATCAGCGAAGATAACTATGGCGAGTTTTCTATGAGTGGCACAGCTCTTGATACTAGCGATAGACTCACGTGGGTGAATTACATAAAGGCTGTTGTACACAGTTTCAGTGTTCCCAGAGGTACCTTTCAGAGTATCACAAGCCCATGAAATGCATTCAATCTTTGTCAACTTCTGTTTTCACCAAGCATTTTCTTCACAGATCGTATTCCTGGATTCAAAGCAGTGATAATATCTAGTATACCAATTAAAAATGGTCTAGGAAGCAGCTCAGCTTTGACCGTTGCCACGCACATGTTTCTAGAAGCGATAACCAACGTCTATACGCTCAACAATTTGGAGAAGTCAATCGCTTGTCAGCAAGCGGAGAAGACTCTCATGCAAGTTCGTTGCAGTATTAGCGAAACCTTGCTTTCTCTGGTGGGAATCGAAGGCCAAGTAATGGAGTTCGATCACCGAACACTGCAGGTCCAAGGGCACGATTGGAACGCATGGGACATTGATCTAATTCTAATAAACTCTACTCAGGATACGATCGAAACTTTAGTTTATCAAAAGTATCTGAACCAGTGCAGGGAAGTTTCGTTTGCGTTGAATCTAACCAGTCTAAGAGACGCTACTATCCCCAAACTGTTGATGGTCAAACCACTTTTTTCATCAAAGCTAATCAAAAGGGCTCATCACATTATCAGCGAAACCAACAGAGTGACCAGAGCAGTTAAGCTGATTGAGCGATGCCATTGGAAACAACTAGGTTTTTCTCTTAGCGCTCCATTTTGGGATAAAACACCTTAGATATCCGCTTACAGTTGTATAGATTTGATTCCTTTTTGATCCAACTGTTGGAAGTGAATTTGCCAGAAAAAAATAAAAACTACATTGACATTAGTTCAACGTATGATGATATCTTAATAATCTCAATAATTTCAGGAAAAGTGATGTGGGAGAGTCACTGTTCAATGAGAGATAACTTTGGATCGTCAGGAGTTCAAGTCGAATATATTATGAGAGCGATACAAAACACCGATGGGGTGTATGGAGCTAAAATCATTGGCCGAGGCTACGGCGGCTTTGTCCTTGCTATGGTGAGTTTTTTTTTGGTAAAAAAAGCTGCAGAGGCAAAGATCGGAATAATGTCCATTGTTCCTGAAGGTACATAGGCGGGGCATAAAAGAGATGGTGAAAGCTTTGAGCCATGTTGCTGAGTGCCAAGAGTATCAAGTGATCAGCCCCTCAACTGGTGCAGGAATTTTATACGCGGATAGAAACGACCGGTCTTTACAGATTGGGGATACAGTAGATAGACATGGGAATAAAGCTAACAGACATCATCTAATATTCGGAGAATATGAAAGTTACGAAATGCATCATGGTGCTATTTACGGTGTCAGCCACGACAAGTCTTTCACACCTTTGAAAGCGATATCCATGAAAACTCTGTAAACTTTTTGTGTAAAAGTTGCAGATGAGGGATGAAAAATGTAAAAAAAAAAAAAAATTGAAAAGTAATTATCTATGAATACATAAGTTTATTTGTTTTCGATACAATATGTATAATAACAATATATTTGACTAGATAGAAAATAAAAAGGCGTGTAAAAAAGGACAGTTAAACAGCAACAACATGATACTTTAAAGATCTATATAGCGTTCCTATAAACCACCAGCATTGTAGTCTA
Source organism: Macrophya alboannulata (assembly GCA_949628255.1). Classification (NCBI taxonomy): domain Eukaryota; kingdom Metazoa; phylum Arthropoda; class Insecta; order Hymenoptera; family Tenthredinidae; genus Macrophya; species Macrophya alboannulata. The sequence goes on along the minus strand of OX451207.1, from coordinate 29,567,802 downwards.
GCATATAACAATAACAATCAAAGCAATGAGATTATAATATTGTTGAAACAAAAAATTAAATGAAAAATTAATAACTAATTTTGATAAACAATTAGAAATAAACCATTACTTCACATATGAAAGTAATTTTTCTAGATTTAACTAAGCCTAATATATTGTTCCGAATATAAGTCGACCTCTTGATCTCAGACTACATTTCAGGATTTTTTTTTCTTATAATCTAGATCGAATACAAGTCGAAGTTTATGATAAAATTGTTATCACGAGAGTATATTTACACAAGTATTAATTTATAAATTGCGTTCTTTGAATACAGGATTCAGAAATTTACCTTACCGACTGAAAAAAAAAACATTTTCATCAATCCGATCGTAAAATTCGAATCTTACGAGAAAATGTTCGTTGACAAATCAAGCTAAATGGAGACACGAATTTCATGGGAATAATTTTTTTTATTGAAGTTTAAATTATTATATTTTTCAGAATTTTAAAAAAGGTCCTTGTATTAATTAAAAATCAAATCGAAGATGGTGAGATCCGGAGCCGTGTTGAGTTGAGGCGGATAGCCTCATGAGTATGTATACCAATAAGTGAAATCAGTAAAAATTTACAATCAGTAAATCAAAAAATAATTCGAAATAGTTAAATTTCTCGAGAAAAAAAAAATCCCGAATATAAGACAACCCCGCGTATAAGTCGAGGATCAGCACCAAAAGAGCCGCGACTTATATTCGGAACAATACGGTACATACTTTAGGTAGTACATACTTTAAGTACTGATCGTTGAATACTTTCCGAATCCCTTTTTTTTTTATATCAACTAAAACCGATGCTCTACACACTCGGTTACTTATCAATCAGTTCAATTATTTCCCCCAGTTTCATTTATAGCGACGAAAAATATATTCACCAGAGTTAATTTATCGTAAAAAGCGGGAAGTCGGTTTTTAAAAACTAAAATTCGGTATACTTATAAAGTAGAAAATAAAGGCTGTTACAGTTTGTTCAATACAATAACGCAAAGCGTTTTCCTAAAGTTCAGTAAAAACCTAAGAAATAATATCTATAATTATTTACAAAAAATATCATTCGGCGAGACACAAGAGATACTGCAATTTCGATAATTCACTGGTTAATCAAAGTCCCAATTTTAATGATTACTAGACCAAAACCCAATCCTCGTCATCTTTGTTCGCCGGGGTGACAAATTCCTTCGATAGTGCTGAAAACCCGGAAAAAATTAATCAATCAAAAATTCTAGAGTTTCAGATCTGTTTACTCCGAAAAAAAAAATCAAATAAATATGAAAATCAATATTTACAAACCATTGAATTGAGTTTCCAAGTCGTAATTCCCCTCCTTTTTTAAAGACGATCCAGAGCTCGCCGCTACTTCTTCTCTTGCTTGCGCTTTAAAGTTTTGATCATACGTCGAGAAAGATTCAGGTCTATTAACAATTTCTCTTTGTAATATTTTCTCCGTACAGGATCTGAGCTCTTGTAATTTCTCTAATTCCATTCTATAGCTTTCGTCCTCGTCTTCGATTGACTCAGTTTCCGCATTTTCGTTGTGTTCCGTTATCAGGCCATTCAAAGATTCATATGAATAATCGGTAGAATCCGCCTCGACTTGTATACCGTTTGACTTTACTGTGTTTAACGCAGGCTGTACTGGTTCTTTAATGTTCAATCTGCTTTCTAAAGGGCTCGTTTTTTCGATCAGTATTACTCCTTTGCCACTTAGAAAACTTTCAGCCTCTGTTTCTAGCATCAAGCTAACATCTGGACTTAGTGGAAAGGGAGATTTCTGTGTTGTCTCTGTTTGATTGTTATTTAACATCTGGATTTTGTAGAGGTATGTAGACTCCGAGAAAGAGTCAGAGTTGTCAGAAATCCCGTTTTCATTTCTATCGAGGCAATTTCGTAGGGATTTTTTATTCGTTTTTACCGGTTTGTAGACAATATCCTCAAATTCTTGCTCTCCTATTTTTTGAAATATTCGCCAACGCTCGTCTTGAGTTTTTTTCAAAAAACTTTCTTTGCCTTGCTCAGATTCCACACAATTTCTTTGCCCGTCAGTATCCTCAGTTTTTAAATACGTCTCAACATTTAATGGCATAATATCCGGCACTTCTATCGCTTCTTCGCCTTTTATTACCGTCGTAGTATCTGTTCCGATCGTAACTGTCGGCATAATACTGTAAATGAAATAAAAATATCACTCATCTTTGATCGAAAAGATTTAATCCCGAGGTCTAACGCCATACACAAATTTCTTCCAATACGATAGAAGGTAAACAATTATTGTACCTTATAGACTGTATCAGATTGCTCGGGTTCATCTTGAGGAGAGGAATTGCAGGGACGATAGAACTTTCCTTAAGTTTTGAAGTCAGTTCCATAATTCCTGCAGCAATAGGCTTGCTGATTTCTGCGAGTGACGGTAACGGATCAGTTGTCGTTTCCATACCTGGAACCGTAAAGTTACTTACAACATTGATTCGCAATTCTCTACTTCACATATTGCATTGTATGTAATGACTACATGAAACTCTGCGTGTTTTGATATGCTTAAAAAAAAAAGACGATATAGATCAATTAATATAATATATTTGAAAGAATGAGTCAAAAGACTAGTATGCAAATAACTGTTCAATGTGGTAAAAAAAAAGAACCGCACAGTTTTGGATTAAATTGATTTTTGCTGTGTGTTTGTGTAAAATATGGAATTTCTCTTCTTTGAAGATATCCTGGTTAAAGGGATAATAATTAATAAGATTGTATAAAAATTTCGTTAAAATATCTTTAATCAATTTTTGCATACAGTATTAAGCAGTTTCTTGTTGTATAAACAAAAGTTATCTCATTCAATTGATGTACACTGTTTGGATATTAAAAGATTCCCGACAAGATCCCAGTTCAATGTTTGCTGTTCAAATAAAGCTTGTATCTCTGCAAATTTTTTTTCTCTCATTTCCGATCTGGCGTCGTCTATTTCAATCTGATTTTGTTCAGCCATTAATAGATGTTTAACAATCGAAACCGGTTCCATTTCCATTTCAGATATACTTTGACTTATGAATAAGGGGTCCTTAGTCTCTTCGGTATCGTCTTTTGCGCCGTCATCAACTGATCGATGATCTAATACGTTTAAATAGTGCCGTCCAGATTTCATAAAGTTTGATAGTCTGGTCAAATGCTTTGCATTAATAGTTTTAACAATCTTTTTTCCACGTGTTTCATTGCTATCGAAGTTTTTCAAAGCTTTGCAAAGGTAAAGCCACTTCAACCGAGCCTTTTCCGTTGCATTATCACCAAAATCAAGACTCTTTTGACTACAATGCCATACGACGTCATTCCATATGTGTTTTCTAGACGATTTTGACCTTTCTAACAACATCTGGATGTCTGGGGACGTCATTACGTCGATAAAAATTTCGGTAGGATCGTGTTTCGGTATATCTGACCTAACATGCTCTGAAACAGATCACATCTGCTTGTTGATACGCAATTATTAAGGTCGGAAAAATGATATTGGTATTATCAGGCATTTCAGAATTGCTAATATTTGTGATTAATTTTATTGTAGTTAGAGAATTCGAGATGTAATTCAAATCTGAAATTGTATACTTACAATGTACAAGTTTCCATTGGCACTAATTTTTTATTTTATTTTTAAACCTTTTTCAATATCTGAATAATTAACATTTCCAACTACATGCGGCAGTAAATACTATAGAATAAATTATCTAATCTATTAACGCCACGTTCATTTTGTTCAAGCGATTGCATACAATGAATATTAAAACACAGTCACATTGAACAACAACAGGCATTACATAAAACAGGCATTATATGAAACGATGCTCACCAGATAGAAGAGTCTCTGTTTCTGGATGATAGGCGACGCGAATGATGTTTCTATCCCCTTCCAATATGAACATTTCGTCTTTGTTACAAGCGACGCTTGTTACTCTTCTAAGATCTGTGATTGCAGAAGTTATTCCAACGTTGGTAGGGTTTATTACATAAACAATGTCTTCGCTGTATGTAACCAATAGATCATCAGCAAATGGTGATATTATACCAAGCGTTGGCTCTCCGCGACTTTTTTTACCAGTCTCAGACACAGGATTCAACAACTCAACCTCGGTGTAGCCAGTCTGGAGAGCATCCTTTGAAATAATGATAACTAATAAACCAGAAATTTCTCACAAGAAATGTTCACGGGCTTACGTATACATCTTGAAATTCATTTGTTGGACATTTTTCTGTATTTTCGGCTTTTCTGGTATTGTGTACAGTATTACATGAAAACTCATGTGTCTACAGGGTTTAGGTTCGAGATATTTATTCAGTATACGTTTCCGCAAAGTCTGAACTACGGGTGTTAAAATTGGTAAATACATTTTTGTGATAAATGCAAGAATAAGATCGCTAAACATGATAATTATGGAGAATAGAGTAAATATTTGAAAAATAATAATTTCCATGAACGTAAAGCAATTCTCCTGGTTCAGACGGTAAGTATATCTTTCTAAAATATCCATGTAAAGTTTGATTTCTTTCGGATGATCAGTACCAGAGTAATTTGGTACAAATCAAATCAATAATTATGAGTTTACCTATGAAAGCTCTGGAAGCTCACAGTTGAATTATTACAAGATTAGATAGTCGAATAATGAAAGAAAAACGTAATTCAAACCCAAATTGACCGAGCTGTTCATCATTAGATAATCCATTCCCAAACATATTTGTAAAAATTTGATTTCAAGACGTGTGTAAGCCCTTAAGACAAATAAATAAATTCGTAACTGTAATTCTTACAAGTACCTTGAATATCAGCGTTTTTATAACAGTACCGAGTTTGTCGGCTTGCCAAAGCCTGACACCAGGCCTACTGCAGTAAATTACCGGTTCGTGAACCGGACTTTGACGAGGGCCAAAAGTTGCTCCTAATTTTCCCAGTCTGAAATATAAATTTGTAAATGAAATGAATTTTTGTTTCATTCTACTGCAGATGATAGATTAGTATCTACTGCAGTCAAGGATTATTGTGATACCTTTTGAATTTATTAATGTACTAACACTTTACGCTCCTTCTGGCCGACCTGAGATACTTTGTCATTCTGATTTCTGTTTACTAAAATTGTACGAAATACTGTTGAAACAAGAAGCAGACCTTGCTGGTAGCTGAGTTGGACTACGGGATATTTTTCATTGAGTAATTCCGAAGATTTTGATAAATGCTGAAAGAAAACCGGAAAATCCGTACGTTTTTACTCTCGAAATTAATGAAATTAGATGAATGAAAAATATTTTAAACAGAAGAAAGCATTTACCATGTAAAAGTCAATTTCTGTTAATACTACGAGGCCGTCCCGGTCGCCGCTGAACAACTTCATTCCATTTTTAGACCATTCAACCGTAGTTACAGCTTTTTTGTGAAGACCTCCAATGTTGTATCGTTCAACCTGATATTAAAATTATCAAATAGAAACAATAATCGTCAATATAAAATGCAGGTCCTAACAGACTTGTAGATAAATAACGTACGAAGATTATTAGAGATAGGAAACTATACCCACTTGCTTCTTTTGCTTCGGCTTAAGACTGTCAGGTAAAGAATCAGGAGGATTTTTCGGTATTTGAAATACTGTGACTATGCCTTGATCATTGCCAGCTGCTACCATGTAATCCACGGTTGATATTACCCTAACGCAAGTAATTGTCGCGTTTGTATTCTGAAAAAGAGACGCAAATCGGAATAAATGGATAAATACTCTGTGAATAATCGGGGTTTAAATTTGAGAGGAATAGAAAGTGTGTCAAGAGGCCATTTTTTGGGCCACCGTAGATTTCGTTACTATATTGTGTGAATTTGTTGTTCCAAAAAACGGCCTTACCGACACCCCTCCTTTTAAGGTGAAATCAATCTTTATGCATGATTTATCTTGAAATATGATTATCCTAAGGTTTTCATACAAGAATTTGTACGACATGGCTAAAAAAATTTTATATACTTCGCAACGCAGTCTCTGAAGGTCTCCTTTTTCCCTGCCATACCAATAAACCAAACCATGGTTAGTACCGACAGCAATAAATTCCGTGACGACATCTATGCACGTGAAATTAACATCCTGAGTAAAAAGACCGTTTTGAGACTTGAGTGGAATTTGTTGAAGCAGTTTTGTCAATGGCGCCCATTCTCTGAGCAGTCCGCCGTCCTCACACATAGGAGTGGTCATTGCAATACACGTATTCAGAGGGAGAATCAATTCTGAAAAACAAAAAAGAAACATGAAGGAACGAACAAGTCAGAAAATTGCTTTAGGACACTTTGCACAATCTTGCGTCATTTTACACGACTTTGAGTGAGTTTAACCGATATTTGAAGACATTGAAAGTCGTTTAGCGGTGAAACTTCACATGCCTTTGCGTGTTTTCAAATAACTAAATCACTTCAAGTGACTAAGTGTGTTGAATTGTTTAACTGGCTTCACATGACTTCGAGGCACTTGATAATGACTTTACATGACTCTACATGTATTTAAGTCAACTTACATAAACTTTAGAAAACAACTGAGAAACGTGAAGAAATGAACAATTCAGAAATCGCCTTTAAGTGACTTTAAGCAACACGTGCCCACATTGAAGGTTACTTGGTGACAAAACTATACGTGACTTCAAGCGCTTTTAAATGACCAAGTGACTCGAATAATATAAATGTCTTCACCAGACTTCAAGGCACTTGCTGATTTACGTGATTCTACGCAATTTAAAATCAGTTTATGTGACCCAATGTTATTTCATATGCAAGAATCAAGTTATGAACAATAATGAGGAAAAAACATTTGATAAGCGTTATCTACATCTACCAGCAGAGTCGTAATGAATGAAGAACCACAAAAATTGCATTGGTGCGGTTTCATTAACCAAATATCTTATCCATTCAATTTTTATTAACTGTGCAAAATAATTGTTGCTATTATAGCACGATGAATATTATATCTACCTATATATGAATAAAAAACAAATACGAGATCCAGATGCAGAATTTACTTATAATATTCATTGATTTTATTTTTTGTTATTATCGAAGTATAAATAGTAGCAGATATTGTATAATGTACACAAATATGCATGTAAAAATAATTTGTAACACAAATATTTTACCTCAGTTTGGTAGATACATATTCATATGAAATTTATTTTACTCCGTTTTAAAGAAGTACGACATAGTATTCGTCCCCCTTTTTTATCAAATATGAATTTCAATTCAAAAAAATTGTTTTTTTTTTTTGCTATGCGTCAGAAAAACGTCAAAATCTGTTGTAAATATCCATTCAGATGTTCAATAGTCCTCTGTGCATCCAACCAAGCATACATCAAGCTTTTCACTTCTTGTTGAGACGTAATGTTGCAATTGACTGTACGCATTATCATACATACGTATACACATGCATGCAAAATTGAATACACAGGCACGAGGTTGATTACATCGGTCGCTTTTCAGTTGAAGATAGATATCAACAATAAGTAATGTCATTGGTTTATGCCGTTAGATCTGACCAATCATATTGCGCCATTTTAAAAGCTTTGGCCGCCTTTTCATTTGAGATGGCAGAGAGAGGTTTCATACATATTCGATGACGTCAGAAGCGAGGAAATGTTCGCCGACAAATTAAGCCTAAATGGGGACGCTAATTTCACGGGAATATTCTCGTTGAAGTTTGAATGAAACTGCAGAGCGTGTGTTTAGCAATTTTCAACTCAGATAACTGGTAATGTTTGTTACGAATAAATGAAAATCACATAACTTCTGTCGTCTGCTATGGAAAATATTCATCACCGCGGCGTTAAAACCGGCTCTTTGAATTTTCACCGATTCTACGATGTGAGAACGCCTTTTGCTTGACAATTCAGTTTATAAATGGTACTTGCCTCGAGCAACCCTGCTCAAGAGGACATAACCAGATAAGGAAGAAGAAGAAGAAGAAGAAGAACGCCTTTTGCTCAAGATAGGAAACACTCGCCCTGAAAAAATACACACTCGTCTCGGGAAAACTTATTTCAATCATCTATGTTCCATAAATAAGGCTTAATTTTTCGACGAAATTCGTCGTAATTGACCTCGACATATTATGTATGCTATCAGAAACTTGTAAACCACTGACGACAACTCAGTTCCGTTGGTTCTGACCAATCATATCACTTTGTTTCAGATTTTGCCGATCACAACGTTGATAACAATCAAATGGAAAGCGACGGGTTCTTCAGATTGAATGAATCTCCAAGAGAAATGCTTTTCGATTGGCTGGTATGTACATACATACATGTGAAAAGTGAGGTGAGACGAAATAATCGGCTTGTGCTACGTCTCACTTGCGTCTATTGTAAACTGGACTCAGGGCAGCGACGCGGTATTTGATGAAAGCTTGAATGAACCATACGACTTGAAAGTTCATACAAAAATATTTGAAATCAATATTATTGTTCTAATAACAAAATGGTATTCATGTTCAATGAAAAATATGAATCTAAACAAGAGATTACATTAAACGCACGATGATACATGTGCGATTGTATTTTATATTCACGTAATGATGAAATAAAACGGCAATATATTTGAGCAGCCATTCATTTGTCTCGAAGCTTGAACAGACTATGCATTTTAGTACTTTAATACACAAACCGTCGCCGAAATATCTCGATATAAATAACCTATACACCATCGGAAGTTTGATTGAATAAATATCCAAATAAAACTTCGGTATTCCGAAGTATTCTAGACACTGTTTGAAAAAATAAAATTTTAATTCCGTTATAAACAAAATCATCGAACAAAGTGAAGTGACATTTGAGAAAAGAAGTTACAAAAGCTGGTCGATAGAAGGCAATGCAATACTCTCTATTCAGTTTCGCGCTGTCAAAGTTTGTAGGTTAATTTTCGCAGTCAGTTTAAAATGTCGAGAATACCAACTGGTTTGTACCAAATGGTAGTAGTTGCTGCTGAATATCGCAGCTGTTGACGTTACGCATTTTTAAATGTATACATTATTTCATATCAAATAAGTCGTACACAAATATTAAAGACGAAAGTAAGAGAAATAAGATAGAAGAAAAAGTAGGAGAAAAATTTCAAGGAAATAATTATTGTTGTACGAGTTACACAAAGAATTCAATTTACTAAAAAAAAAAAAAAAACTAATAGTCTGTCATTCATAAAGAAATAAAATATATAAATAAATAGAAATACAAATATAAATCAAATAAAACAACGTTCATACACCGCGATATGTACGGGAGATTGCGCTAAACTATTCTTCCCCCGTTTTATTTTTTCTACGGAGGTAAAACAACTTTAAATTTATATAATATACACAAAACGTCGATCATTGGTTTATTTGTACAGTAGAAATTTTAAAAATAACCTTTTTTTTACATTCTCATTTTTCATGCAAACACAACCATCGTGCCTAGTGTCGTTAATCTTGTGTCCTGAATTAATCTAACCTTAAAAAAAGGAAAGTTCAATTTTGCAGCATAATTAATTAGTCATTTTTTTTTTTTTTTTTTCAAATTATTCGTTTCTCAGTTTTTAACTCCATTTATCCCTCTAAAATTGTTAGACGTAATTAAGCTTTCTACTTAATTTTTTTTTCTTTTTTCATATATACACAAACACGTTTCTTGCATTTCCTATTTCATAAAAAATACATCTTATCAATCTCTGTCCTCTATTTGATAGAAGAAAGAGTTTATCCTAGTCAAATATCTCTAATGTATGCTTTATGTTTTATCCGGAAGTAAAAGCACTCATACATGTATGTATTATACATACTTGATAAGTATAATTTTGACGAGTATAAAGCCAATTGACCGCACATTATTCTGTCTATTTACTTGTTGATATGACGAAAAAAAAGTTGAGTGAATAATGATACCAAAGAATATGGGTGCAACTTCGTAGAAATTCAACTTGTCAAGTATATACGAGCATTCCCATGACAAAACCAAAGCCCAAAATAAGTCGATGCTCAGAATCTTCTTACCGATTTTTTTTCCAATGACTATGACTCAAAACAAACAGAGAGTCATTCGGGTCAAGTGTGCGCACTTTGCAATTTGAAGGGTCGTCAGGTTTAACAGATAAAAGTTACAAAAATGAAATCATACTAGTCAGATAGGACATTTATTTCAACTGATGATTGAATCATGAAACTTGACAGAAAACCTTCGCATCTGAAAGAAAACAAGTATTAATTAAGAAAATTCGGAATGCGCTCACTTGACCGGTATTGCAGGTAACCGTGCGCACCCCTGTGGGGTAAGTAGACGCACGCTGGAAATGTGAGCGCATTTTTTTTTTTACTATGAATATAAATGCTCTGACAAGTGAAATTCAAATAAAATAATCGAATGATCTCAACAAAACTTAAAAATCTTTGCAACAGCCAATTATTATTTGGAAAAACTTGAAGAATTACACATAAAGCTATGGAATATATGGATCTACAGGTAATCAGAGATCAACGAAATTTTCAGATCGACTTATTAATAAATCACATAGCATCGATCTAATAGGAACAACTGAAACTAAAATTAACTGATAGGAACTTTATGAAAAATTGTCCTGGTAGCGTGCGCGTGCGCACACTTACCCCAGTGACACAAATTGCATATGAATGTTCGTAACTTAGCAGCCACCGAATATATCCTCAAAGTTTAGACCGGGCATTAAGCTTGAATAAATTGCTGACATGAATAAAATTATCTTACGTCGATTTCATTTCGGACTTCGGCCTTACACTATTTGCCGTCACAGAAAAATCTATTTTGGGACTGTAGGATTTCGTTTTTTTGATAAAAAATATAAACGCCGCGTAGCGCGTCACTTTCACTGGTCGAAACTAATTCCCCACTCAGGAATGTCCGACTTGCTTGAGCAAACTGCCAACCCCCGTCACCCCGTTCGGAGATAAGACGGGTGCGCACACTTACCCACTGCGCACGGTTACCCCAAATGACTCTATTCAGAGCAATATCGCTGCGAATGGAAAAAAAAATAATAATTGAGGGAGTTATGATTTTTTTTAAATATTGACTTTTTCATTGATGAGCGAACATTCTTTTACATTAGCATCAATAGCTCAGATGCCTCCAGGAATATCAAATTCACATTTTGCACCCTGAAAGAACATGAAGTTCTGTTTTTTAATAATTCATAACTCGGAAATCTCAATTTTTTTAAATCTTAACGATTCAGGAAAATTCATCGATTTCACGAGGAACATTAAGGGCAAAACGAAGTCACTTCTTCGTAGTAGTTCGCTTCTCCTGCCTCATTGAATTTGAACAATACACGATTCATTAGTGTAATTGCTGGTAATTGTGCAATTACCTTTAAAATAACTGAAAGAAAAAAAAGATTTTTTTGCACCCAAATGATCCGTATGAAATTGACGAATTTTCGTGATGAGTTGAGATTCAAAAAATGAGGTATCTGAGTGATTAATTATTGTAAAAAACAAAAACACTCTTTGTCACATAAAACTGGTAAAACAGCAGCAAATTGAGTCTAAAATGTCTCATTTTAAAGGTTTTTTCATGTTCCGTCAGTGTGTAAAATGTGAATCTTATAGCACTAAAGGCGGCTAAGTTACAAGTAAAAATTTTCAAAAAATCATGAATCTCTCAGTTATTACCATTATTTTATTTTTTTTGCAATGATATTGCTCTAAAGAAGTTTGTTTTGAGTCACATTTTTTGCAAAAAAATCAATGAGAAGATCCTGAGCATCGATTATTTTAGGCTTCGGTTTTGACATGAAAGTACTCATGGCTATATTCATAGATTTTGTCAGCACCACTGTATTCGAATAAGAATAAGCTGCTTTGCTAATTGTTATTTTAATTGTTAGTTATAGAGAGAATTTTTGTTCAGTTTCTATATGATAAATCGTATTTGTATATTAGGTCATTGGTAAGAAAACTCTCTTGTTGTAATGAGAATTACGATTGTTATGTATGAACATTTAGTTCTAAATAGTTTTTTTTTTTTGTTATTTTCTTTTCAAATCATTGAAAAGAAAACAAACTTTGTTTCCAAGATAGTGGACACAGTTCATTATTGGGCAAACATTTTGGAACCAAATTATGCTGCGCATGATTCGTGAAATCAGTCTAAAAGCTATGCTGCAATAAAATTTCAAACCACTATCCCTCCCACGCTTGATTTCCAATTTCTGTTATGTTTGATCAAATAGCTTCCCGAGAAATGTTCGAAAACACATGTTTTTCTCCTGTCTTATGAAATCCTTAGAATTATATTTAACTGAAATTCCTTCAAGGGCTTACTGCGTTCAAATTAAAATTTATACTTCGGTAATTTTTTCTATTTATTTTCTTGTTTAATTGCATTGAATGCATAATACATTCCCAAAAAAAGGTATAAAGAATTGATATAAACGTGTATGGTAATGTAATCCCTTGAAATTGAAGAACTGATGAGTTTCCCACTTTCTTGAGACACTGAATTGATTTCCTGTATTTGTATATGGCATAGGGTACATGTCTGTAACAACAAAGACAGTTATTTGGTAAAATTGTTGAGTATTAAGATTGTGAATTAGGGTATTCAAAATACACATGATTTTGAGATAGCTAACTGTTATTCCATAGCGTCGTCCTTTTAAAGAACGAAATAATTCTCGCTGAGGCTGTAGCCGGTGCGATAATTTTTAGCGCCACCTCATAGGTAGATGATGAAATTGGTGGTCAACGGCCATTTTCGACTATTTTTATGTTCAAGTATTCGACTGCTTACCAAGATACTCGTTACTTTTTCCAACCGAATAGGTTTCTTGAAACCGAAGATCAGTGGGATAATATTTAGTACTGCCTTATCAATGTTGAAATTTTTAAAAGCTCTCAATGCCATTTCTCAAGAATTCAGATGAATGGCTATGCATCAAGCAGCTTCTTATTTTATACGTAAAAATACTTTTTGCAAACTCCGAGCTATGTGAGATAATTCTTTATACTGTAACCTATCGATCCCAACTATCTTAAATTTAAAAGTTCGAAGATGCAGTATTAAAAATTATCTCATAAAGCTCGGATTTTGCAGGAAACATTTTTACATAAAAAGAAAGAGAGTGCTCAACGAGCAACGGCATATACGGATTTTCAAGAACTTCAAAAGTAGCTAAAGAATTTTCAATAAGTAGCTAAAAATGGCTGCTTAACACCAATTCCGTAATGAATGGGGCAGTATTAAAAAAAAACCGCATAAGCTACAGCTTCCAAGAGAATTATTTTTTTTGTAAACAAGATCGACGCTATGGATGAGCAACTAGTTATCTAAAAATCGTGTTTTCTTTTTAACCACCCCATTGTACACTAGGCCGGTCCAAAAAAACGACTATTTTTTTCGTTTCAAAAGTTATATCAAAAACATTCTTGGTAGTGATGAAAAAAAAATCCTCTCAAAATATGAGCTCTACCTATTATTAATATTTAGAGGTGCATCATCAAGATATCTGTTTCCCATTTAAATCACATGGAAGAACTTTTGTGTGCTTTTTCTTAATTCTATAACTCGCCAAGGGATTAATACATAGAAATAAAAAACATTAAGAGATAGAAAAGATAAAAGTTGAAAAACGCGAAATTTACCATAAAATTCAATTTCGATAACCAATAACAATTTTGAACGAGTGGGTTGATCACATAACGATTACAGATTTTCTTTGTAGAGCATTCAATTCCCTACAGAAATATGTCTCGTTAATTTCTGTATATCAATCCGTTGGCGAGTTATAACATTCAGAAGAAGCAAACAATAGTTTTCCCATGTTATTTGAATGGGAAATAGAAGATCGTGATGATACACCTCTAAATATTAATATTAAGAGCTCGTATTCTCAGAGGATTTTTTTTTGATTTCCACCAATTGCAACAATGTTTTCGATATAACTTTTGAATCGAAAATAATAGTCGCATGTTTTTTGCCCAGTTTATTGTATATGTATGTATCCATGTGTTAGTCTGTATTGTGAATTGGGATAGCCTGTGTAATCGTTGACTAGAATTTGTATCTGCTTGCTAGGTGAGCTGGAAGTTAGGGTAGCGCGACTTGGCATAGAAGTATCTTTCTATGATGTTTCCGTCAGGTCTTGGCTGCAATCTCTCATTCCCAAGCTGTCTGGGCTATCCTCGAGACAGCGAAGAACTAATTCCAAAGATGGCACGCGAGCCGATAATTCTAAACGTTTATGATATGGTGAGTGGCGGCGGTTGTTTCAGCAAACAAAACTCATAATCTGAAACATATGCTGTGTTTTAATGATAACAAAAAGGAAGAAAATAATGCAGAATTACCCTCAAACAATCATTTACTTTAATTTTCAGTATTGGATCAACGAATACACGACCCCAATTGGCTTGGGAGTGTTTCATTCTGGTGTCGAAATATACGGCACAGGTAATACGATGAATATGATTTTTTGCTTCATTAGCTTTGATTCTTACTGAAATTTGTTCATCTAGATATTTTTGATGTGTAGGTGTATGTATTTGGTTTTCATGTGATGATATTTTTCGGTATTCAATCACTATTATTCTCGTTCTGATGTTGGGATATCGATATTTTTTCCCAAGATTTGAACGCAAATTTGTTTAATTTGTACCTCAACTCACCAAGTAGTCAGAAACACGCTGAAATTGAATAGTCTGTGGTGGCAGTTAATATTAGTCCATTTTCATCAAGTATCATTAAGTTCAAGTCTTAAATTTCGTGCTATTTGATATTTTAATGGACTATCAGCTGCCTCAAACATTGCTTAATGACTGTATAGTATATTATTATCAAGTATCGTCAAATTTTAGTCATAAACTTGATCTATTCAATATTTAAATTCGACAATACTTGACAAAGTTTGTTTTCCAGTGAAAAAACCATTGAATGTATCGAAGTCTTTGACTTGAAACTGGTCAGGCATATATTAAAGAAGCTTTTCACGGACGCTTTCTTAAGTCCACACAATCTAGGCCCAATTCTTTCAAGAAAAAATCTGAGATACTGCAGCCAATTGACATTTAGCCATTTGATTTTTAAATCCTGAAGTATTCTCTAAAATTTAAGGAATCGTTTATTGCAATGTATTATTTATTAACTATAACTCGAAGTCTGATCATGTATCTTACTGCACTTGGCTTTTGGCACCTCCCAGCAGCCGTAGAATCGAAAACCATCTACAGGGTGCTCCATTTTAATTTTCCCGGGCCAATATCTCGAGACCTAAGTAAGATAGTGAAAAATGTTTCAGCCAAAAGTTGTATGGTTCCCAGGGGGCATTTAATAATGCTATGGGTTTTGAATTTGTATAGGGTTTTATGGGATTTTTATGAGGTAACTTTTGTTTTTTAAATGGGAACCCCTATTTTTCAGGCAAGATTCATAAGCTACAGAAAAAAATACATTCCTTTTTTGAGGAACTTTTTGTTCTGAATGTTCTATTTCTCATTTTTTTGTGGTTGAAAGATTTTTTTTTTTACAATAAATAAAACTTTTTCATTAAAAATGATGAGGTCAAAGAAAAAAATATCAAGAGTAAAAAGTTCTTTATTTTTATTGATCAATCATGGCAAGTCATTTTTAGAATTCATTAATCACTTTCGGAATGTTGTTACATTATTAGCTTTGTTACATTATAATCAACTTCATTATTTCATGATGAGAAATTGAACTTTTAGAAAAAACAAAATTTCCTACAAAAATAATGTATTTTTTTGTGTATATTTCAAGCTTTTACTTAAAAATAGGGGTTCCCAATTAAAAAACAAAAGTTACCTCATAAAAATCCCATGAAACCCTATGAAGATTCAAAACCCATAGCATAATCGAATGTCCCCATCGGAATCATACAACTTTTTTCTGAAACATTTTTCACTATCTTGCTTAGCTCTCGGGATATTGGTCTGGGGAAGTTTAAATAGGCCACTCTGTATACTTTCAATTTTCAAACAGTTTCATACGGGATTTTCTGTTTGAAAATGTGTATAAGTTGAATTTCTTATTGAAACCTCACACGCATACTTATTTAATACATAGAATGGGCGTACGGCGGACACACACTGCCTATATCTGGTATATTCGACATCAGACCAAGAGCGGCAGAGGAACTAGGCGAACAATTTAGATTTAGGTAAGAACAAGGTTTTGGATAGCTAAAGAATAACTAAATATTTTTATTAGAATCAGGATGATAGGGCAGGCGACTTATTCTTTCAATTAATTCAACCACGCAGACAATCTGTACAAATTGGATACACGGACTTCACAGAAGAAGACGTATCTAGGATCATCGCTGAACTGGGAAAAGATTTTCGTGGAGATCGTTATCATCTTATGAATAAAAACTGCAATCACTTCAGCAGTCAATTAACACAGGTGAATAAATTTACGCAATTTAAGTTGAACCGGCTCACAATTTTACCGCATTTACTTATAAATCGAAGGATTGATCACTTTCTCTCTTGAATATTCCGTGAGACTAATGACGTTTCATCAAAATTTGATAAAATTCTTCAAGATTTTCGCCTATTTTATTGTTGAAAATTATTGGCCAGTTTCAAACAAGAGCCAGACAGGATATAGTTTAAAAATTTCAGATCCTCTGCGGCCTGGAGATTCCTGGTTGGGTAAATCGGCTAGCATATTTTAGTTCCTGCGTACCATTTCTCCAGCGTTGTTTGCCTAAGGAATGGTTGACGCCAGTAGCGCTTCAGCATTCGCTGAGTCACGTCAGCCACCACGAGAGTACTCCACCTTCTGATACTTCGTTGTAACATTTAGCTAACGACGTTGACAGCGACGCGAATGTATTAAAGTGTCGTAGAAGTCAGACGTTTTAATAAGTAAAGTGCCGACTGAAAAAAATAAAAAAATAAATAGATAAATAAAATAATGATAAAATATGAACGAAGCAAAAAAAAATAAAAATAGAAAAATAAAAAATAATAAAATAAAACAATATAAATGAATAAGTAAATAAATAAAATTACACCAATGTTTTCCAAAGTCTCTGGTAATAGTAAGTTGGTCGATTATTGGGATTAAAAAATTATCGTCAAGTTCAATCGATGATGATTTTTTTTTTAATTCGATATAAAAATCTAAATGAAATTAAATTAAATGAAATGGTAAGAGAAAGAGAACAAAAAACCAACCAACCAAACAAACAAACAAAAAAAAACTTGATATTTACAATCTGAAGATGTATGTATGTAACCATGTTTTTTACAAATATTTCTAAACGACATAAGCTAAGCCTCTATTATCCAGATGACGATGAAATTTGGTGACTGACTGATGTTTGTTGTTCAAAAGAAAAAAAAAGAAAAGTAAAGAAAAAATAAAGAAAATAAACGAAAGAAAGAAAAGAAAATTAAAAAAAAAAAAGGATACAAAAATCTTTTAAACAATCTATAATATCATCAAACAGGTCTCCGAGCCACGTCGAATGCATGAAATGAAAATACGTTAGTTATATTATACATATACTATCTTCACATCTCAGACTTAGTAAAATCGTTGTCGAGGATATTTAGTAACGATATTGGTGAAAAATGATCAGATTTTCACTCAAATTACATTATGAAATTGATAATGAGTAGATAATTTGTATAAAAAAAAAACCATTTACTTCTTTGTTTTCTTTTTTTATTTTTATTTATTTATTTATTTTCTTTTAACGGAAAGGAACAGACTAGTCATTTTAAATTTTTGTTTTTTTTTATCAAAATTACGGAAAAAATAATAGTCTTTTGAAAATTTATAAAATATTTTTTACTTTTTAGTTTATAATTTCGCTGTACGAACAAAATGTTTTAAGTTTTTTTTTTTGTAATTATTACTATTATTATTTCAGTTAGTCGCCGATTTTGCTTGGATTGGCAGCTAGAATACACTAACAACAGAGAATGGCTAGATTATAACTAGTTAACATTATTGCTGTTTAATGCATTGTATTGTGCCTCGTCATAAAATTAGTAAACAAAAAAAAAAAAATTTGGATATTGAATGTATAAATAAATTCCTATACATATATACTATTACATAATACATATACATTATATCAATAATAAGATGGTGAAAGATTTTTATTTGTTATTTTTTTATTTTTTGTTTTGTTTTAGACTAACTAAGTGATCAACTTTCATATTTTTAAGCCTTTATTTTACAATCGTGAATTCATTATTATATATAATTATTAAGAAATTTGAAATAACCATCGCAGGTAGTTTATCATATTATTATAAGTAGCTAATTATATTATGCGCTCATTTTTTTTATTTTTTTTCTCTCAACTTATCCACATTTTTTACAAGTTTGGCTTAATTGTTATACAAAAAAAAAGAAAATTAGTTAGTGGTATCATTTTATTGTATCATTATTATTTTTTTGTTTTTCGAGAAACCTTAGTTTCTATTCCTTCGTAAAGAATCTAGACGCAATTATGTATCTCGAATTAATTTCCATTCGAAGTTAGTCAATTCTCAATATTCCCATAATACAGCTCAATATTATATTATTTGTTTTTCTTTTCATTTCATCTGTCATTGTCTTTAGCAGTAACGATCATATACTGTGTGGTTCTAAACGATAGTTTACAGGGTGTCCGGTCATCATGGAAATTCTGGAATCATGGAATTTGATACCCTCTGGAAACAACCTGGAAATCTCAGGGAATTCATGATGTACCTATCTAGAATTTCCTCGAAGTTGACCCTAAATTTTTCAAAAAAATTTAGTGGAATTTTAAAATGTCTCTGCACAAGCGGATGCTTCTGGTTTTGGGAGACTATTTTTTTTTAATTTTGCAATCCTTGCAATTTCTTGATCCATTAAAGTTACTCGAAAGATGTTTACTGCGTAGTTCATTTTCAAAATTATTGGTTGAAAATTTTTTTTTTGTTTTCATTTCCTGAAAACTTAAAAGTTTACGATGATATTTACATTGAATCAATTCTTTTCTAGTAATTTTTTGAAAAATTTTCGCACTCCAACTTCACCCGGGACAGTAACAATTTTGTGGCTGGAAAACCTGAAGTTCTCAGGAAATTGGGAATTGTCAAATAACTGGACACCCTGTTCCAGTATTATTATATAATTACCATAGATAGACTGTTAACATATACAAGAATAATCATCAAACTTCGAGACTAATATTTCTGCACAAATTATATAAAAAAAAAAGAAAATTTAATAAATGAAAAAAAAAAATAAGGGCAAAAACGAGAATAAGATTAATTTATTGTTCAAGCATGTAAATACTGTTCATTCTCTCATTCAGTGATACATTTATTTAAATTTTACAAGCCTTATAAAGTGAGAAGCAAAAAATTTACTCGCATTAATCATAAGTTTATACAAAAAAAAAAAGAATTAATCATTTCTAACTTAGATAACGATTATTTGACAATAATTCCTTTTTTTTTTTTTTAATGTTCGCTGCATGCGATATAATGATTTACATACAATATTATTTTCATTTTAGTTTTACCATGTTGCACAATTATTATTGATTTGAGTGACTATAGATATAAAGATGATTTAACTAAAACGATATCTGATATATGTTTTGTGTTTTAAACAAAACTACTGTGTTAGTTTCGATATTATAGTACCCTACTGGATCATCGATAATGTTAATCCGGTGAATTGGTATACCTTATATTTTGGGAATAGAATAATAATAATAATAATAATAATAATAATAATAATAATAATAATAATAATAATAATAAAAATAATAATAATAATAATAATAATAATAAAAATAATAATAATAATAATAATAATAATAATAATGATAATAATAAAGCTCTGGTGTATGATGTATAGCCTAAGTATAATGGAATATTATTACAATCCCGTCGCCGCATTTGTATAAATAATATACAAAATAGGATTAAATTATGAAGTATATAAATATAAATAACAGTTTTCAACATTCGTTTGATGGGGTAAATTAGTTTTTTTTCTCTTGTATACAGCCAGGTATAAGATGATCGAAAAATATCTATAGGGATAATTACATGTATTATACATTAATCATTGCATTTATTAGTTCATAACACTAGATAATGATAGTAATAATAATCATGCGTTGTCATTCAAATCATTGTTTCTGAATGGAATTGATGTTCGAACAACAAGGATCCAGTTATTCCTAAATTCTAATTTGTCCCACTGAATGAATTTTTCCATAATTTAACGTCAAGTTTATTGTTAATAATATATACGAAATTAAAGACCATTTGAAACATTGACTTAGGTGACTAGAGTAATGTTACGTCCATTGATTGATATATAGGTATATACAATATACTCATTCCTAAGGATTCTTAGGATAATTGATTAATAACTTGTAAATTGGGTAGAAAGGGATATCGGCGGACGAAGTTATCGGGATTCATCCCTTGCCCTGTTCGAAACGGTGATGAGAATAAAAATAAAATTGAACAAAAGATAAACTGATTGGATATGATGTTATAGGGAAAGGATAAAACGGTTCGAATTTTAAATATACATTTATTGGATAATTTTTGAATTTATTCATCGAAGTTTTAGAGGAAACTATTATCCTGCAGTCTATCCTTTCTTTTCATAATCTTGAAATAAAAACTTCCCTAAGCTTTCCTGATTATTGTTCTACCTTATAGTATAACGTATTAAAAATCTTCGAATTTGTATAGAGAAGAAAATTAAAAAATAAGTAATAAGTACAATTCTTTCTTCTGATAGAATAAACGTTCTATGAAATGTTGTATGAAGGGTCTAGATAAAAGAATGCATGAATTTATATAGGTATAATAAAATGCGAATAGTGATTGAGAAAGACAGAGAGAGAAAGAGAGAGTGAAGAGTAAAAATTTGAATTAAGCAATCTAATGTATCAAAACTAAACGAAAGTTAAACTTGTGTTAATTAAGGGAGTTGGCCTACTGCCGATCATGAGATAATTAGAAGAGTAATTTCCGCGGATTTACAATTCAGAATTAAGGGGGCATTGAAGACGCTCATTGCCTGGGAAACGCGGAGAGCCAAGACTCGTACATCACTCGATTAATCGGAATGAAATTTTTAGGATCGATGTATCTGTGCAGAAAGTGGAGAAATTCTTTACTTTTTCAAAATTTTAGGTTTTTTTAACTTCCCGTTTCTCTGATATCAAAGAAAAGAGGAAGTTATTGTATTCACCCCGAAAATGAAAAGTTGAGTTTTCACTAGATCTCGACGTTTTGAAGTCTAGAGAATCATCTCCGATCATTTTCAGATGGACGCTGTGTGTGTATCTATGTATGTATGTATGTGATCAATTTTTTTGTCCGACGATATCTCGAGAACGAGTGGTCAGATTTTCATCAACTTGGTCTCAATCGACGCGCCTCTTCGAAACTTAGAACTGATTAGATTTTGGTTTCGATCGGTTTAGTGCGGTTTTCGAATTATTTAAACAACAAAATTCTGAAAAATAAAATAAAAATCATGATGTCTTGAGAATGGATGAATGGATTCGAATGAAAACTGATACCTCAAGGTTGTTTGGGGCGCTGATCACGAATCTGAAGTCAGATCTGCAAAATTTATGATGGCGAATTTTTTAAGTTCAAATTAGTGTGAGAACGGGAAGTTGAAGGGCTGGCACATGGGCAGCCTAAAGCCGCTTGTTTTTTTTTAATTTCGAGTTTATTTTATTTTAATTTTTTTTTAATTTTGAGAAAGTAAAAAAATGCTCCTTTTTCTGCAAAGATAATACATCGATCCCCAAAATTTCATTCCGACTGGTCGAGTGATGTAGGAGTTTTGGCTTCGCGCGTTTTCCAGGCGATGAACAGTCTTCCGCAGAGTGAAAAATGACCATTTTCGGAATTTTTTTTCTGGGAAATTGTTGGAATTATCGGATCGGGGTCTGTTGTAGCTAAGAACATACGTTTTGAAGAAGATTCACCGATTTTTCTTTATTCAAAAAATTCGTTGAATGGCAGAGATATGGCGTCGCGAAGAGGCCGCCTTTGGAAAATCCTCTGAAACGGTACTTGGTGTACCTTCACCAAGGATCGATTGTTATATAAAAATCAAGTGGATTATTATAAATAGGTACTAATATGTATGTACGTCGTGTTGTGGCCGATTTTGAAAATATTGACTTTCGGCAAAATGTAGCGATCGGGACAAATACACTGCATATTTTGATCTAGTAATATCGGTATTTTCAAAATCCGCTACGAAATGATGAAGATATTAGTATTCATTCCAGTAATTCGGAAGATTTTTCAAGGGTTGCTTCTCCACGACACCGTAGCAACGCCATTTACCGAATTTTTTGAATCAATAAAAATTGTAAAAGTTCGTTGAAATGTATGTTTTTACTACAACAGGCCCCGATCCGAAAACTCCGATACTTGCCCCGGAGAAAAATCCTTGAATTACCTTTTTTTGACCCTGCTAGGTGTGCCATATGCCCCCTTAATAATTCGCATATTAATGAATGCATAAATATAAGTACATACATATAGATATCATAAACAATATATTTGATAGAGGTATAAAAATATTTTCAAATATGAAGCTCTCTTTAACTTGCATACCTAATAGACTAGAAAAAATCGGTCATATAAGATGAATGCGAGTAGTGATTTTGAATATACCTAGGTATATATATATATATATATATATATATATATATATATATATATATATATATATATATATATATATATATATATATATATATATATATATATATATATATATATATATATATATATATATATATATATATATATATATATATATATATATATATATATATATATATATATATATATATATATATTGTAACGTGCCGCGGTATTGGCGGGTTAAAGAATTAGCCAATGCCGACGTCCGCGTGAGTTCTTTGTCTAATAATTGCTTTTAGTTAGTGATTTTGAATATTAGTGATTTTGGGACTCCTCTTTTAAGAATGTTTGTTGGTGGGGAAATAATGGGTCTGCCATTCAAAGCCACCTAGCGTGTTGTGAGTTTTATTAGCTGCTATACGGACACGGGAAAAACCAATGCCGTCTCTAGACTACGGACCCGGGGTAAACTTCCCAAGGCCGCCTTCCCTCCACAGAGCCGGGCGAACCAAGCCTGTCGTGCCTGTTATCCCTATCTTTTTGAATCGCTACCTCAGATCCGGGAATGCGATGATTCCAAGACTGTCTGCCAGATTCGGGATTGCAGCTTGGCCCTCGGACACGGGTAAACCAATGCCGTCCGCACTATGCAATGCGCTCCTTAATCTGTTCCCTAATAATTGGCTTGTTGGCAGTTAATTAGGTCAGACGAAATCTCAAATGAACAGAATCTGGGTTAATCTTAGATTATCTGATTTAATAATACGAATTTACCAGAAAGTTACAAAATAAAGAAAATAAATCAAGTGTTGACAGTGATCCTTAAATCTATTCTTATTCTGTGTTGGCCTTTAAACCTTTGTGTTATTGAGTATTAGCTATCTTAGCGTTTTCTGTTCAGTATGTTCGAGCGACACAATACTATTTGATATCTTTGAAATAAGTTTAAAGCGCTTTGCTTTTAAATTATATGCTTTTTCTTTTCTATGATCAAATTGCTATAATTTGTCTAGTCTTTGATTCTATCTCGTTACTATTCCATTGCGTTTCTAATTAAATGTGACTCTATATCTTCTGACTCGAATAAATGAATTTATGTAGGTACTGACTCTGACGCTTCAATACCTTTAGACAAGTGAAGTTATGTTAGATAAATTAGACAGCAAGTGAGTCGATCAGGTGCTTTACCGTGAATCGCTCCAAGAGAAATTAATTTGTGAGTCGATCAGGTGCTATACCGTGAATCGCTCCAAGAGAAATTAATTTGTGAGTCGATCAGGTGCTATACCGTGAATCGCTGCCGCTGCTGGCTGACGATTCCTTATATTGCGTTTATCCCCTCCATTTTCGCGTCTAACGTAGCTAGGGGATTAGCTTAATCCCTCGACCTATTGTCGTGTGATTGAGCTTGAATTTTTTTTGTATTAACCAGCCAGCCTGAACCGTTACATTGCCCCCTTCCATCAATCGAAACTTCAGGTCATCTGATTTTTTCTTCGGATGCAGTAAGTCTTCGTGTTGATGGACCTTGATGTCGGTTGTCCTTAGGCTTGGATGGTGTTCGTTACCACTTTTTTCTTTTAAATCAGAGCTGTTTTTCTTTTTATAATTTCTTCAGTCCGAGCGGATCAGTCGGATCCCAGTGTTTTACGTAATCCGGTGTTGGTGGTGGTTCAAACGGTCTCAATGTGATCCTTGGTATAGTCGCCTTGTTCGAACCAGGTCTGCGGAGTGCCGCAGGTAAGTCCGGCCTATTTTTATTTATTGACCTTTTTACCCGATTTCTATAGGTCTCCCTTTCTTTCCTTGTTCTTTCAGGTAGCTCAATTCTTTTCAGTACCCATGGTAAGGTTAAATCCACGTTTTTGATTTCACCGACTTCCTTGACGTTTTTTAACCATGGCACCTCTACTTTCTTTTTCAGCATCACATCTTTGATGATAATAGGAAACCGCCATCGCCTCTTCATCTCGTCGAGTTCAGCCAACTCAGCTTCCCTCAACTCTTCGACTTCCTCGTTGGTGAAGTATTTTGATGGATCAGTCACTTTTCGTTTGATTGGCTCCATCTGCATCAACACTTCCAACTTCGGCGTTAAAGAATCCCATCCTGATCTGTATCGCCCAAAACCACGGATGAATCTTCCAGATGCGTACTTCACTTTTCCCTTGTCATCTTCGGCTGTTTGCACCCCTTTATCCTGAACACTGATATAGCCGTACATCTTTGCGAGTCAGAATGTCAACTGATTAGGCATCCAGCTAATTACCTTGACGAGGCCGACCCGTTCCACGAACTTTGTTTTGGTGAGTCTTCTTCTGTTTCTTTTTCCCTACCTAGCATAACTGGCCGATTTCTGTTTACAAGCTAATTATCCTAGTCTTTGGTTTAAATTGCCAACGTTTACCTCTAACTTATATATTACGTTACATAGTGCTTAAACATATTAACATGGAACCTTCCTCGCTCTCTTTGAGTTTCGGGGTTTACCAACACATAAGTTGCATCGGCTATTTTCCTTTCGATTTTATAAGGCCCTTCATATAAAGTAAAGAACTTAGCCATCTTTTTATTGACAGTGTCAGAGACATTTAATGCTCTAACCAATACTAAATCGCCTATTTTGAACTCTGTCATCTTATGCGTTTCGTTAAATCTTTTAGCCCTAGCACTACCTTTTTTCTTAATATTACTTTTAGCTAAAACTAACTTATAGTCATGCGCGACTCGAAATTGATTATGAATAACCCATTGATCCCAAAATCTTTTCGGTCTTTCATTTAGTTGCAATTCACAAGGAGTAAACTGGGTTGTTTCATGATAAACCTCGTTCATGCATGTTTCTATGATTTTTATCCATTTGATCCAGGCAGTGTGTTTATCCGACAAAAATGTTCTAAAGAACCTACCAATTTCACGGTTTACTCTTTCTACAATGTTACCCTGTGGGTGTCTTATTGACGAAAATATCGGAGTTACATTCTCTTCCTGTAATTTGGTTAACCATCTGACGGATGTAAACTGTGTGCCATGATCAAACTGTATCTTTTTAGGTTTTCCGAATTCCGGAATGTACTTCTCAAACACGCAACGGATGGTGGATTTCGCATCAGCAACTTTCAAAGGATATAACTGTACGTATTTGCTAAATGTATCGATTACCACTAGCAACCATTTGTAGTTACCTTGACTTGCCGGTAACGGTCCAAAAAATCTATCGATATCAAATCCCCCACACCATTAGGTACGATGTTTTGCATGCTTGCGTAACTATAGCGATTCGGCACCTTACATCGCTGGCACCGGTCGCAGCGGGCTACCTCCTTTCTTACCAATTTACCAAACTTCGGGTAGTAAAAGTTCTCATGCAGCATTTTATAACATTTATGAGCTCCTACGTGCCCGTACACTTCGTGACATTCATTTATTATGGGTCTAACGAGTTTTTCCGGTAAGAAAGCTCGTAGTTTGCCCCCTATTTCCCGTTGGTATAAAATGTCATCGACAACGGAGAAATGTGCGTTATTCTTTGTTATTCCCCTCTTGACCAAATCTGCGATTCGTAAATCTTCTTTTTGCAGCTTGGCAAGTGACCGGAGTCCCTGCACCAATTCTTCGCTGACTATTTTAGCTAATTCAGCTATCACGTTTTCATGACTTTCTGTTGGTTTTTCATCACCAGCATCATGAGGATATCTACTGAGTAAATCCGCTACTATATTATCACTACCTTTAACATATTCGATCTGGAAATCGTACGTTTGCAAATACAACACCCACCGAGCAAGTCGCGAACTTGTCAACCTACATGATAACACAAAGGTCAACGCTTTATGGTCAGTTCGTATTATGAGTTCTGCACCGACTATAAATGTCCTAAATTTTTCTAAAGAATAGACAATAGCCAATAACTCTTTTTCCGTTGTGAAATAATTTATTTCAGCTCCTTTTAATGTTCTACTTGCAAACCCTATTATCCTATGTTCTAAATTATCCTTGTCAATTTGATAGAGAACTCCACCAATCGCGTAACTACTCGCATCGCACTGCAGGTAATACTTCTTTTTCGGATCCGGGTGGTGGATAATCATCGTTTTACAAAACATTTCTTTTACTTTTTTAAATTGCTCGTCGGTTTCGTCCGTCCAAGACCATTTTACATCTTTCCTAAGTAGTTTTAACAGCGGGTATGTCAGATTAGAATAGCTATTTGAAAATTTACTATAGTAGTTCGTTAGGCCGAGAAAGCCTTTTAACTGTTTCGGGTTCCTAGGAGTTGGGAAATTTTTTATTGATTCTATCTTTTCCGGTTGCGGTTGAATACCATCCCGCGTGATTTTGTGTCCTAAAAAGTCAATTTCTTGTCTAAAGAATCTAGACTTTTGGAAATTAATCGTCATATTATGTTTTTGAAAGGTTTCAAAAAGTTTTTCTAAATGTTTGATGTGATTATTTACTGAATCCGATGAACAAAGAATATCATCTACAAAATTGATAGTGAATTCATCCACACTTTGTAAAACTATATCTAATGCTCTTATGAGGCTTGCTAAGCTGGTACTTAGACCATAAGGAGTGACTTTAAACTGGTAGGTTTTTCCGCCATACATAAACGCGGTGTACTTTCTGGAATCTACATGCAGTGGTACTTGCCAAAAACTCGCCGTCAAGTCGATGCTAGACATGAATTTTGAATTATTGAATTTTTGAAAAAGCACCTCAGTAGACTGAGCACAATCTCGATCCGGAACTATCAACTTATTGATAAAACGAGCATCGAGGACTAACCTTATGTCTCCTGATTTTTTAGCAACAACCACGATTGGGTTGATATATTCACTGTACGATCTTTCTATAATCCCATATTTTAACATTCTTTCGATTTCTTTATCGACCTTCTCTCTATGCATTATCGGTATCGGGTACGACCTTCGTACGAATGGTCGACCTTCGTAGATTTTAATCTTATGTTCGTAAACCGTGACTTTTCCCGGAATTTTGTTGAAAATAGCTCGATATTTCGTTAATAATTCTATAAACGTCTGTCGATGCTCGTTTTCCAACGATTGACATTCCGCGAGTTTGTCAATGATCTCATCATCGGTTACTTCGTAATTCTCATCATCGCTTTCGACCCTTTTACTTAGCATTTCGTTTGTATCTAGTGTCGCGATTTCGAGGTTATTATTTTTTGAATCTACTATTGTCTGTTTTTCTAACCCGATAGTGTTTTCTTTGTTTTTAGTTTGGATCTTCAAAGTGTTTGACTGCAAATCGATATCCGCTTTCCATCTACCAAGAGTATCTATCCCTATAATGACAGGATGACGAAGTGTAGGAACTACTAGAAACGGAATCTGATCAGTGAACTCTCCTACTTTGATTTTCACAAACATTTGTAATTTTACTTTGACTGGTTTTCCACCGGTAACGCCAACTATTTGGTAATTTACCACTGGTAACTTATCGCAGTTTTCAAATATATCTATTTGTTGTTTGTACCATTCCTCAGATAAACAAGTTATTTGACTACCGGTATCTAACAACGCTGTAATGCTTTGGCTTTCTAAATAAACTTTTATACTTGGACATTGTATATTTTTTGTTTCACTTACTACTTTTTCTTTTATTAGGTAATCTGTGGGGTTTTCAAACGGATTTGATTTTTGAATTTCCTGCTCAATTTCTGCCGCGTTTAATTCAAATGTGCGCTGTGCCGTATTTTCATGCGGCACGCCTAACACAGCGCAGTCGGGTTTTCCGAATTAGGCTCACCCGTTTCTGCTTTATCGGTCTCACAAATCTCTTCGGTGATCGCGTTTATTTGTTTAGTAGTTGTCCAATTTGTACGTCTGTTTAATTCTTGAGAATTAGCCTTTATTCTACTCTCATGGGAATCGTTCCCATTGTTTTCATCTCGCGACATGCTCGGTTTAGTATTGCCAGTGTGTTGACTCGGACTACTACGCCAAGAGTTTTGTTTTTGTTTTTCGTCGGCGTATCGTGTGTGATTTACAAACCGATTTGGATTATGTGTTGTGTGCGAGTGTTTTGGTGCATTCGACCTGCCCCCTGATTGCATTTGGTCAAGAAAAGTCAACAAATTGTCTATGTCTCGGATGCATCTACTTTTCGCAGCCTCTACTACCGATTCATCGAAGTGACGGATCAGATTACTGATAATCTCCGCTTCTGGTAACGTTGGATTTAGCCCGCATGCACCCGCAAATTTTCTACTGGCATATTCAGACCATCCTACCTTAGTGTCAGGTAGGTAATATCCAAACTCTAAATCCCGACGTACATCTCGTTGCGTTTCCTCGCCCCAGTACCTCGATAAAAATCGTTTTTTAAATTCTTCCCATGAATGAATTACCTCGCGTCGCGCTATCCACCAATCCTTTGCGTCGTTTGTTAAGCTTTGACCTATCAACCTCAGTCCAATGTCATCACCTACATTTAGAAAACTGAAATATTCTTCTAATTCCCTAATAAAATTGACTGGTTTTTCCCAAGCCTTTCCTGAGTATGTCGGTAATTTTAATTGTTTTGTTATTAAACTAGTGTTGTCAAACACAGCAGTTTGACCACCTCTTTGTTGTCGTATTCTTCTTATGTCAGACTCTAAACCTATTTTCAGACTATCATGTTTATGATTTAACTCGGTAAACATATCCTGACTTGCTTTCTGGTTTTCAACAATTTTACTTTTTAAAACCTCGTAGGTTCCTACTTGTTCGCTACGTAAAATATTTTCGCATGTCTCGATTTTATTTTTACAGTCTGAAACTTCGTAATTTAATTTGTCTGATACAATTTTTAAATCCGTACCGATTTTGTTTATTTTTGCCTGACTTGTTTCGTTATTTTCTTCTAGCTTTTTATTTATTTTAGACTCAAACTTTGTTTGTGCTTCTATGCTATCTGCCTGCGATCTTAACATGGTTTGTTCCATTTGCTCGAACTTATTATCCATTTTTCTTTCTAGACGTTCAATGGATTCAATTAATCTGGAAATTGGATCTGGATTATCCGTATGGCTACTGTTTGGATTCATCGTGGTTGATTGCAAGGAAGTAACAAAGCTTGTATCCGAAAAACCTGAATCTAATTCACGATGACTTAAATTGACGACACTGGAACTTTTGGTTTTGTTTACTCTACGAGATTCCTCATCTGACATTTCGTCTGACCGTAAACAAACAACAATCCCAAACCTGGCATACAAGTCTTTGTCAGTCTATTTATAATCTAGAATTTGACTTTATTTTTCCGAAGCTATTGAATTAACGAATTTACTGAATTTACTGAATTTAAAGATTTTAATGATTTTAATGAACCTTTTTATTTCCAAAAAAAATTCCTTTTTTGAGGAGCCCCACGTTGGGCGCCAATTGTAACGTGCCGCGGTATTGGCGGGTTAAAGAATTAGCCAATGCCGACGTCCGCGTGAGTTCTTTGTCTAATAATTGCTTTTAGTTAGTGATTTTGAATATTAGTGATTTTGGGACTCCTCTTTTAAGAATGTTTGTTGGTGGGGAAATAATGGGTCTGCCATTCAAAGCCACCTAGCGTGTTGTGAGTTTTATTAGCTGCTATACGGACACGGGAAAAACCAATGCCGTCTCTAGACTACGGACCCGGGGTAAACTTCCCAAGGCCGCCTTCCCTCCACAGAGCCGGGCGAACCAAGCCTGTCGTGCCTGTTATCCCTATCTTTTTGAATCGCTACCTCAGATCCGGGAATGCGATGATTCCAAGACTGTCTGCCAGATTCGGGATTGCAGCTTGGCCCTCGGACACGGGTAAACCAATGCCGTCCGCACTATGCAATGCGCTCCTTAATCTGTTCCCTAATAATTGGCTTGTTGGCAGTTAATTAGGTCAGACGAAATCTCAAATGAACAGAATCTGGGTTAATCTTAGATTATCTGATTTAATAATACGAATTTACCAGAAAGTTACAAAATAAAGAAAATAAATCAAGTGTTGACAGTGATCCTTAAATCTATTCTTATTCTGTGTTGGCCTTTAAACCTTTGTGTTATTGAGTATTAGCTATCTTAGCGTTTTCTGTTCAGTATGTTCGAGCGACACAATACTATTTGATATCTTTGAAATAAGTTTAAAGCGCTTTGCTTTTAAATTATATGCTTTTTCTTTTCTATGATCAAATTGCTATAATTTGTCTAGTCTTTGATTCTATCTCGTTACTATTCCATTGCGTTTCTAATTAAATGTGACTCTATATCTTCTGACTCGAATAAATGAATTTATGTAGGTACTGACTCTGACGCTTCAATACCTTTAGACAAGTGAAGTTATGTTAGATAAATTAGACAGCAAGTGAGTCGATCAGGTGCTTTACCGTGAATCGCTCCAAGAGAAATTAATTTGTGAGTCGATCAGGTGCTATACCGTGAATCGCTCCAAGAGAAATTAATTTGTGAGTCGATCAGGTGCTATACCGTGAATCGCTGCCGCTGCTGGCTGACGATTCCTTATATTGCGTTTATCCCCTCCATTTTCGCGTCTAACGTAGCTAGGGGATTAGCTTAATCCCTCGACCTATTGTCGTGTGATTGAGCTTGAATTTTTTTTGTATTAACCAGCCAGCCTGAACCGTTACATTATATATATATATATATATATATATATATATATATATATATATATATATATATATATATATATATATATATATATATATATATATATATATATATATATATATATATATATATATACAGGGTTAGTCAGTTCAAACTCCGAGAATGGGAGGAGCTTGGTTGATGAATTAGGCCCTACCCCTCAGCCAATCCGGCGAATATTTGGTATTTACGTCGAGGAGTCATGTTGTTATCGACGTACGAATTCAAGTCTACGTACTGGTAAACAGTGGGAATAAGTAATAAATTCACGATATAACAAGTAATAATACTGACCAGCTTATTCAATACTATAAACTGTGATATACTCTATGAGTAAACATGACTCTCACATGCTAAGACAAACCTCATTGTTTACATTTCGTGATGTCGACTTTCTTTGTTGTCATATCTTCATTATTGTTTCTTATTAACAGCGGTTACCTATGTGTAGACTTCGAATCTCACAATCAATTTGATATCAACACTCATGACTCCTCGACGTAAATACCAAATATTCGCCGGATTGGCTAAGGGGTAGGGCCTAATTCATCAACCAAGCTCCTCCCATTCTCGGAGTTTGAACTGACTAACCCTGTGTATATATATATATATATATATATATATATATATATATATATATATATATATATATATATATATATATATATATATATATATATATATATATATATAGAGGTATACTAGGGTGTTAAAAAAAAAAAATCTGAGTGTTTCCAAAATTTTTATTTTTGGAAACAGACTCAGAAGTTTAATTTAGCTATAAAAAGACGCCTGTTAAAATATGAGCTCTTAATATCAACAATAAGAGGTTCCGCGTCGCACTTTTCTATTTTCCATAAGAATAACATGGAAACAAAAGTTTTGTGGCATATGGAATTTTAGTATTCACCAACGACCTGTCCTACAGGAAATCTAATGACATATGTTTGTAGAGAATTAAATGCTCTATAAAAAAGGTCTTCAGTCATAATTTCATAAAACCAACCGTGTCAAAGTTACATGATATTTGACAGTCTTTTGACAGTCATCAGTATGTATGTATGTACCTTTGAAACGGTTAGTTTTATTGAATTATGACTACAGACCTTTTTTGTAAAGCATTCAATTCCATACAAAAATATGTCATTAGATTTCCTGTACGACGCGTCGTCCGTGAGTAATAAAACTTCAAATGCTACAAAACTTCCGTTCCCATGTTATTCTTATGGAAAATAGAAAAGTGCAATGCGGAACCTCTTAATAAGCTCATTTTTGACAGGCGTCTTTTTATAGCTAAATGAAACTTTAGAGCCTGTTTCCAAATGATTTTTTTTTTGTTTTTGAACACCCTACATACATATACATGCCTATATATATACAGGGTGAGTTTTCTCTGGATCGAACGAGGGAGGAGCGTATCATCGCAAACGCTCCACCCATTTCTATTCATACTTTTTATCGTGTAATCGAGAAACCCACTTTTATTTTCAAGTCTAGGACAAGTATGTTTCTATTTGGGACAGTAACAACATAGTGAGGCTTCTTGATATGATGATAATGAGTATGAATAGAAAGGGGCTGAACGTTCACGGTGATAAGCTCCTCCCTCGTTCGATACCAGAGAAAACTCACCCTGTATACAGAGTGAGTTTTAATGTACCAGACCGCTTAACATTTTTATTTAAACTTTTAGAAAGAAAGTCTTCAGACAAACGTTGTATGCCTTCCGAGGGGGACATTATTGATAATGCTATGGGGTTTTGAATTTTTATAGGGTTTTATGGGATTTTTACGAGGTAAATTTTGTTTCTCAAATGGGAACTTCTATTTTATAGACTAGATTCATAATCTACACAAACATTACTTCTGTAGAACTTTATTTTCTGAAAGTTCAATTTCTCATCATGAGATGATGTTAATTATATGATGTTACAAAGTTAATAATGTCATAACATTCTTAAAGTGATTAATGAATTTTGAAAATGACTTGCCATGATTAATCAAAAAAATAAAAAACTTTTCACTCTTGACATTTTTTTCCTTGATCTCATATTTTAGTGAAAGTTTTCTTTTATTGTAAAAACAAAAAATCTTTCAACCAAAAAAAAGATAAGAAATTGAACTTTTAGAAGAAAAAAAAGTTTCTTACAAAAGTAGTGTATTTTTTTCTGTAGATTATGAGTCTGTACTGATAAATACGGGTTCTTGTTTGAAAAACAAAATTTACTTCATAAAAACCCCATAAAATCCCATAAAAAGTCAAAATCCATAGCATTATCAAATACCTCCCTCGGAACCATACAACTTTTGACTGAAGCTTTTCGTTTCTCAGAGTTGAAACAAAAAAATTAGGCGGCCTGTAAAATTTTTTAACACAAGTCTCAAAGAAAATTGATCGATATAGGTATATAAAAAAATTAACAAGCCATCATAATTAAAAAATATTATCTCCCTACTAATTTTAGGTCCCTAATTATTAGCGTAACCCGTAACGCCGAGAAGAGTATATTATTATACAAGTTAGAGCTTCCCTATTCCCTAATTCCGATCATTATCAGTTTCAGTATATCTATCTATATTAATAATTCAATCCTGTATTGATATTTATTTTTTATTTGTTAAATATAATTGATACTGATCAACCTATTTCATATAGCCAATTTACATTGACTATTGATCCTAATCTTATATTGTATTATAGAATATTAAAGTTTGTTAAATTAATGAAAATTTTTCCTAAATCATTATTATCACCTCTGATTTTTATTCGTCTGTTTGGTTTATCAGACGGGTTTCTGAACATCTGTCTGCAACTGTCTGTTTTTAAATAAAACTGGCTGATTTCAGATAGTTCCAACCTTCGCCGATTCGCCAGTTAAACCGCATAGACAAACTTCTTATAGAACATCGCTGGAATTATCTTTCTTCACAGTTTTCAACGAATCAGAGAAACGTCTATTAGCTCGATGAATGGAACCGCTAAAGCTTCTCAAAATCGAGAGAATGCGGCACAGGTAATTTTGTTTTGGAGAAATTAAAGAAAAATTAACGGGATAAGAAGTTGATGGTGATAATTGGTCAGCGTTAAACAACACGAATAATTGTTATAATCAATTTAATACCATATAGAAACGGCTAGCTCCTTGGTAATGTACAAGAAAATACATTGCTTGGCTAATAATTAATAATAAGTAATAATAATAACTATTATTATTATTATGAATTATTTATAGTTTTTTTTTTTATTTTTATTTTAATAAATACTTTTTTTTTTAAACAATGCACAAGTGTTATATAAATATGATATAATAATTAATAGCGACTAAACTACAATGTATTTATTTATATATATACAGGGTAAGTTTTCGCCAGGGTCTGATCTGGTAGGATCTTCAACGTGCTGAAGCTTCGCTCTTCCCAGATCAGACCCTGGAGAAAACTCACCCTGTATATAAATCCTAAGAAAAATTTAAATAATAATATATTGTTTTTTTTTTTAGGTGTATTTATTATTATTATTATTCATGTTAGACGGTTATAAATCAATGCAATCGTCAGCTTATAATATTATATGTTTTTGTTCGAATCATGTTCATTAATCTCATATAGAAAACTTATTTAATTAAATTAATTATAAAGACATGGTTTTGAATACACACACTGCAATAACTATAACGTCTTATTTTATTTTTATTTTTTATTTATTTATGTACTTTTTTATTTTTATTGTTTTGATCATCTGATGAAGGTTAGAATGTTTGAAATACAAAAGAACAAATTCATTCGAAATGTTGATCAAATATATTATTAATTACTAAAGATAGTAACCTCTCTGTTACTTGTTACGGCATACTCAAAATAAGAAGATAAGAAGAGGTCTAAAATCAATCGAAGTCAAGCAAATCTGTGATAATGTATTATATGTATAATTGGACGAGTTAAAGAAATGAAATGAATAAATGCTTCGCCATTATTTCCCGATTCATAAAATGATATGTATACAATAGGGTGGTTCTTATTTTGGGTATTTTCGAAATTTAATACGCGCACCCCCAAGAATCTTGCCAAATATATTTTAAAAAATGCCTGTGAAGTTTGAGCCCTCCATGATAATATTAACACGTGCCTCCAAGAGCCTAAAGTTTTAAATGCAAAATACATGTATTTTCGTGCATCGATTGTATGAAAATTGTTATCTCACGAGATAATTAATCAAAAATTGTGAAACTTGGCTTAGTCGTTGCCAACAACAAGAGGTACAGAAACGTATTTTTATTATTTTTTTTTTTTTTTATAGTAAATTTCCGACTTGTCGCGAGAAAGAGAGAAAGTAAAAAATTTCATGTTCTAACTTCGGAAATGTATTGGGGAATAAAATATAATAAAAATACCTCTTTGTACATACCTCTTGTTGACCTCCGTGAAGTTAGCCCCCCCACCTCGAGTTTTTCAACTTTTTTTTATATTGGAAACGTTTGGTGGTCGTTTGGTGGTATTTGGTAGTCCACTTTCAAGGTTTGGTAGCGAATAGTTTTTTCGAAATCTCAAAAACAAAATCCGAGCGTGAAGTTGGCCCCCCCACATTGATTTTTTTTATGTTTCATAATTGGAATCGTTTGGTGGTCGTTTGGTGGTGTTTGGTAGTCCACTTTCAAGGTTTGGTAGCGAATAGTTCCTTCAAAATATCGAAAATAGAATTCGGGCCTGAAGTTAGCCCTCTACATTCCTTTTGTTTAATTTTTATCATCGGACTCGTTTGGTAATAGGTTTTAAGGAATGATTTTTTTATCTACTAACTTTTTTTTAGGATCTGAAATACGCATTCATTTATTAGGTTATTTTTATCGTTGTCATCTAAGGACAGACACCGTTAAACCTTTGACAGGCAACATTCCGTTTTTGTAAGTTACTAGATAATCTAATCAAACACCGCTTCCTACAAATTTTAGATTATGGTTGTATGTGTATTGAAAAAAAATGTCAATCTTCTGAGATGAAAGTGTATGCGCAGGAGACCTTTCACATATTTTCTATGTATATCCACAACCGTAAGCTTCCCTGTGCATACACTTACATCGCAGAAAATTGAAACTCTTTTTTAAAACATGTAGGGAAAGGTGGGGCAAAGCCGGCCTATGGGGCAAAACCGACCACCAAAAAAAAAAAAAAATATTAGAAAATAGCATTTTCGTGTCAACGCTGGTCACACAAGACGGTATGCAAAGTCGTTTCGCTGAAATCGAAAAAAATGGGAGCCTGCATCTTTGATTAAAAAAAAAAAAAATTTTATCAAAAAAATTTTCTCATTGTTTATAATCGTTTTTTTTTTATATTTCCATTATTTCAAAAATTAGGAAATTTTTGTTTCTTTAAAAATCATTATTGATGGCTCTTGATAGAATAACGAGAAAAATTTTTTTCATTAATAAATTAAATGTTTATCAAGTTAACAATTTGTTTTGAACAATATCTGAATGTCATTATATTTTTTCTCTAAGAGTAGTAAAAAATACGAAAACAACCATATGCAACCGATGATAAAAATTAAACAAAAGGAATGTAGAGGGCCAACTTCAGGCCCGAATTTTGTTTTCGATATTTTGAAAAAACTATTCGCTACCAAACCTTGCAAGTGGACTACCAAACACCACCAAACGACCACCAAACGATTTCAATAACGAAAAATAAAAAAAAATCAATGTGGGGGGGGCCAACTTCACGCTCGGATTTTGTTTTCGAGATTTCGAAAAAACTATTCGCTACCAAACCTTGAAAGTGGACTACCAAATACCACCAAACGACCACCAAACGTTTCCAATAAAAAAAAGTTGAAAAACTCTAGGTGGGGGGGCTAACTTCACGGAGGTCTCTTGTTGTTGGCAACAATTGAGCCAGGTTTCACAATTTTTGAGCAATTAGCTTGTTAGATAACAATTTTCATACAATCGATGCACAAAAATACATGTATTTTGCATTTAAAACTTTGGGCTTTTGGAGGCACGTGTTAATAGTATTATTAAGGGCTCAAACTTTACAGGCATTTTTAAAAATATATTTGGAAAGATTCTTGGGGGCGCGCGAATTAAATTTCGAAAATACCCAAAATAAGAACCATCCTAGTATACAATGTTATTATCGAAGAACGATTTTAGATCTCCGGAATCTAAGGG
The DNA here is from genome assembly GCA_949628255.1 of Macrophya alboannulata. NCBI lineage: Eukaryota > Metazoa > Arthropoda > Insecta > Hymenoptera > Tenthredinidae > Macrophya > Macrophya alboannulata. Next base: position 29,530,288 of record OX451207.1, on the reverse strand, counting down.
GTGAAGGTAGCTTATTCCTTCGTTGTCACACTTTCGAAAAGCTACGCGTTTGTCACGTTAGGTCAAATTAACCCAACTGATTTTCAAATGGTTGCCGCGTGAAAACTATCCGTCCGATTGGGACCAAAAAATTGAGGAACATACGTTGAACATTGTCAAACATGTAGCAACAGTTGTTATATAAGAAAACAAATGATAACATCTCCGAAAAAAATCCCCATCGTAGGGCAAGTAACGATAAATATGTGATTCAAAAGTTGAGCAATGAGTCAATTTGACAAAGGGTGACAAAGAAGGGTTAAAGTGCCACAGAGCTTGTGCATTCCTATATGTATGCGCTATAAAAATAGCTAATAAAATATTTGATGACGTCAGAAACGAGAAAATGTTCGGCGACAAATTAAGCCTAAATAGGGATGCTAATTTCACAGAAATAATTTTTTTATCGAAGTTTAAATTAACCTTTAGAGCGTGTGTTTAGCAATTTTACAACTTATAGCTTTTTTAGCTGGTTACACTGGTGTGCACTGAGTGCTACACTCGTGCAGGGAATCACAGAACAATAATTGAATGTATGTACACTGGTGTAGTGCTGCCTAGTGTACCAAATGTGCACTCAGTGTACACCAGTGTAACCAGCTGAAAAAGCTATCACCAGTAATATTGATTACGAATAAATGAAATTCAAATCACTTATGTCGACTGCTATATGGAAAATATCCATCGTCGCTAGAACCGGCTTTTTGTATTTTTACCAATTCTACGATATGAAAAAGTCTTTCACTCAAGATAGGAACCACTCACTTTGTAGAAATACACACTCGTTTCGAGAAAACCTATTTCAATCGTCTACGTTCCGTAAATGAGGCTCAATTTGTCGACGAAATTCGTCGTATTTGACCTCTGGATGTGACATAAAATCTATCGAAAACTTGTAAACAGACGGCAGTTCCGTCGCACCTTAAACAGGGGTTTCTTTTATTATTATTTTATTTCTTATTTTTTAATGGAAAAAGCAAACAAAATAAAATCCATTGATAAATAATACAGCGACGTAGATAAGTCATTGTATTTCCTAAGTCGACCTAACAATCTCTTTGTATAGAATCGTTAATAATTCTATAATATATTTATTGACATTATCTCCGTGTTGTTAATATTATTATAAATATGTATTTATGCGGCAATCGTATAATAATAATAATAATAATAATAATAATACTAATTATAATAATGTGTTCGCTGTTAAAACGTTACATTTCTCAATTATCAACGGCCTTACATCTATCTATATACCTATTATCGTATATTAAATATATAAGAGTGTTAAATCTAATATAATTTAGTTATATATTTATTTATAATTTATTATATATTTATCTACTATGATAACGTTATTATTATACCATATTCATTAATCTGAACGTTGTATAGGGGAATATAATAGTAAGCAAACTTTATCCCATGCTCACAATCGTATCTCATTATAGTTACTTCAGGGCTCCCTAAGTTTATTCTATTTCATTATGACGTGAGGTTTTAAACGTAAACTTAGTGCTCAAACTTTATTTCATTTTTTTTTTATATTTATACGATCATCATTAAATTCTACGTGATACCTAAAATGATATATATATATATATATATATATATATATATATATATATATATATATATATATATATATATATATATATATATATATATATATATATATATATATATATATATATATATATATATATATATATATATAAATACTTATTGTATAGGAGCTTATATACATGTGAAAAAGAAGAAAAAAAAATTCTCTCTAATATAAAACCCCTATACTTTACGGAAGATAATTTTATGGTATACATAAGTTACCTATGGGTGTTATTCTAGGTAACAGGAGTGTGCATATATTCATTGATATTTCAATTCGGTTCTATTTAATTCCGCTCAAATAGTAAACTTGATAAGAGTATATATCAGTTCTTTCATCTCTTTTATTAGCAAAAATATACAAATCATGTTTCTATTAATTATATCGTATATAATTGTTTTGTATTAATTGCAACGATTGTAAAAATCCGCATAGTATTTTTGTATATTTTTTTGCTTTTCACTATACCCAGAGTTTGAATGTTCATATATCCACAACCGCAGTGTAATTTCGAATTGAAATATTGCACACCCCTTATTGAATTTATAATTTATAATTTATAATTTTTCTATTCTAAAATCTTGTTGTTTTTTGAATAGATAATAATACCTTAATAGTGACTCTTATCAAATCGTGTTATACAATGTATATAATGTATATGTATATAAAATTGAATCTATTGATTTAGTTTGTGTTTTTTCATAGATTCGCATACACATTTCCATTATTATGCATTCTAAGAATCAGTATGCTAATTAATAATTATTAATGACTAACGATCGATAGTCGTTTAATGAATGTGAATACCATTGATCAATTCGTATTTTATAAAAAGGACAAACAAACAGTAAATAGTGTCGTGAATGGATTAAAAGTCAAAGAAGAAAAGCGTTAGAAAAGAAGTACAAAAAAAAAATTATAAAACAAGGAATTAACACACACACAAGCAAGATCGTTGCAAACATTTGAAAAAAACAAGAAACCAAATGCCATATACCTTGGAAGTTGAAATGAGGAGATATTAAATGAGGTGAAAAATAAAATAAATAAAAAATAATTGAATTTGGATAAAATCTATGGATGATTTTGATTTGTTTTGCGTTTCTTTTTAATACAAATAATATAAATACATCCCCGACATTTCGGATCAGATGATTTTGGCAAAGATAATAATAATTTGAAACTAGCAACCGATTCAATATCTTTATTTTTTTTTTTTTTTTCCCATCAACATTGGCTACCGTCTCATCCTGACCAAAAATCTTTGGTATCCAGCACCAAGGGGTTGAAAAAAATATTTATTGATCATAAGCAATGAACTACTATCGATGCAAATAAAACTGTAAAAAAAAAAATAATTTTACAGTATTTGTCGTCATTTTAAATTTCATTTCATTTATTGGAACAATAAATATTCGTAGCGTTCCTTATATAGCATTCCTCCCTGATACTCTTAGGTGATAAGTATTGTTCAATGTTACGGAATCAATGTTTTTTTTTTTTTTTTTCACTTTTTTTTTCTTTAACTCTCTACGAAAAGCGACCTTACTTAATTATTATCATCTCGCATTTCTTAGTGATAATTAGAAATACCCTAATATATTCACACGTGAAATAATATATTCAAATGATGTATGTATGTATTTATGTATTTACCTAACTAGCATATAGGTGAATCATACTGATATTTTTATTTATTTATTTATTCGTATATTTCTCGATAATGAACTTTTCTATCAATCTGCTTAACAATGATTTAAGTAGTAATTATACTGTTTTTTTTTAAGATGAAAAAAAAAAAATTTAATGGATTTTTTTTCTTTTTTTAACATTTAAATATTAAATTTTAGAAGCAGTTCCAATCACTGAGTCGTATCAAGTATTATTGCTAAATAATTTGACTGAGATTCTTCGTTAATAAAGATTATAATTCTATTCATTTATGTAATATATCTTTGAGTTTGAAGTGTATACCTATACTTAAATGTATATAGAGAACTGGTAAACAATTATTTAGACGCCGCCTATATTTAAACAAATTACTATTACCGGGTGTGCTGGAAAAACTTTCAAATGAAACTTTAAACACTATAAATTATTATTATCGTTAGCAAAATATTGAACGATTATTCTTCGGGTAAACATTTTCAAACATATAAGGCATAAAAAGAGATAGATAGATACTTTTTAGAGAGAGAAAGAGAAAGAGAGAGAGAGAGAAAGTGAGATATTATATATATACATATGTGTATATACAATGATTTATAGTCACAAAAAAAACGAAAATTATTATTATTATTATTATTATTATTATTTTATTATTATTTTTTTCTTTTATTAGTTTTTATTCATTTATTTTTGTATTTGTACAAGCTCTGCAGCCAAAAATGTTGTCATGGTGTTTTTGAATACTACTAATAATAAGTTAAAAAGTTTAGATTATTTGAACAAATTTTATGCACTTCCGTTTGGATACTGACAAATATCATCGTTTTTAATTTGCCAACATTTTATATGATGTGTATATCAAGTAGAGTTCGTTTATAATGCAAGATATATGCGACGAGATGATACATCCGAAGTTTTTTTTTTTTGTTTTCAACTTTTATTATCCCCAGAACGGGAAAATTGTTAATTTTTATTCTTTTTTTAATCTATCTCAGAGGTAATTTTGTGAGAGTAGAATTTGTGAAATTCTTAGTGTCAAAAAAGCGAATGATGATTATGTTTAAAAAAGAAACGAAAAAAAAATTTAATTTGTGCAAGAAATAAAAATAAGATAAAAATAATATATTAATTATGTTGAATAATAAATTATATTATTCTTGGTAGTACGAGATTTGACGATGATCAAATTCTTGATAACTATAATATTAAACCGACATGGTTAATCCCTCATCCGTCGATCAAATAAATTGATTTAATTTAATAAATAATATATTTAAATAATATATTCACTGTTAATTATAAAGATAATTACAATAATTGTAATTAAAAATTCAAAGAACAGTCAACATATTTCAGCGAACTAATACTTTCAAGTGTTTTTGTTGTTGTTTTTTACCTAATGAAGATATAGCGAACTTTGAATTGATTATCGAAAACATTCTATGTTGAATGTTAAACTTTTAGACGAACTGCATTGCATAATAGTGGAAAAAACAAAAACTGACAAATAAATTATATTAAAAAATTGTAATCACAGTATATATATATATATCACGAGAAACTCCGAGAATGGTAGGAGATTGATCGATGAATTAGGCCCTGCAGCTCAATAGCCCGTGCTCGTAATTTTAATTTTCTAACAGTATACTTTGGCTTATGAAATCTACTACAACTTTTGTTTCTTGTTAATTTCTGTGAGATGATTTTTCATCGAGCTGCAGGGCTTAATTCATCGGCCAAGCTCCTCCCATTCTCGAAGTTTCTCGTGATTCACTCTGTATATTTTTTTTTTTTTTTTTGTTCTCGCTCGACACTAAACAAATATTGTTACTAGACAAGAGCAGTAATAATTTGTTCACGTGAACATTGGATAGATAATAAAAGTAACTAAATTATAATTCATGCTTCCGTTTACTTTTTTTCATTAGCTAATAAAATCAACTTATCTATAGCTTTGTGTTTTATCACGACCACTACTCTCGTTAAGTTAAACATCTAGTCTTATAAATTCATCGCTATTAAATCTACCTTTAATTTTTCCATATCGTTCCATTACCATTCCATTTTGTAATATATCACTGGGTTACTACTAAAGGCGATACTTATCCTTATCTATCGCTCTTCAATTTACCTTTCTCTCTCTCACTCTTTTCATTGACCAATAGATAATACACAAGTTTATAAATATATGTATCAGCATGCGTAGCGTTTGTAGTTAGTTAATTAGTTAAATAATTAATCAATTAATTAGTTAATCTATTACCAAACTGTTTTATATGATTTAATCTATTTAATTAATTGACTGCCCTTAATAATACTATGTTTTTTTTTTGTTCTCGTTTTTTTCTTTATCTTTCACATTAATAATAATAATGATAATGATAATAATAATAATAATAATAATGATAATAATAATAATAATAATAATAATAGACAGATTAATTTACGCCGGTCAAATAGTTGTTCTTTTAACGAAAAAATTTAGTGGCTCCAGAATTTAGTACGACAGATTTTCAATGAATACCTATAATATAGAATTTCAATGATCAAAAAAATTGACGATAGAAATAGTTTAAATAGTATTGCTAAACGGGGTAATGGATCCCCCTTAGATATATTTTAAACATACAAAACAAACATACATGGTCACGACTAACAATGGAGGGTTCAGGGTAAACGTTATCATCAAGTTATTTTGGGTAAACTAAAAAGGCGATTATTCGTATAGATGTATTACCTAGGAATCGTATGACGAGGATCCGTGGTCGTGGGCAGGGCTAGGTGGTGTCGACGGATTTGAACTATTGTTAGACGCTATTGAATGTCGAGGACTTCCGCCGGACGTGTGCTCCTGAAAAAAAAAAAAAAAAAATTATGTGGCTCAGGATTCGAAAATCCTTAGAAGCAGAGTCCTTTTGATTATCTAATCTTAAGTCGTGCTTATCAATAAATAATTATTCACTTAAGGGGCCTTTCTAGTATAATTTTTTTTTTTTTTAAATCAAAATCACCAAACAACTCGCTCTTTAAATATTGACGAGGCTATTCACTCGTAACAATGATAATCATTTTTCTCGTTTAAGTCTAAGACACGCAAAGGAGCTCATAAAATATAAAGAAATCATTACCTTATCATGTAACGACGCGATACTGCCAAGAGACAACGGCGTATGCGATCTTAAATGCAGTGATTCGGAATCAACTTGGTCTACTGGAGTCCGTGGCAATGACGGAGGAGTGGCAGTGGGTCTTGGAGGGGCTGGACCTCTCCGAGAAGATGTTGAACCTGATTAAAATAAGTAGATGGATGTTGCTGTTCAGTGACAACAAACAGCTATAAAGATTCTAACATGTTTCAGGCCGGAGTAAATGATCAAACAGATGCAGTTGTTTGATGGGAAGACTTTTTTTTTTTTAATCTACATACAAAAAATTTTACCATTATGTGGTGAATATCCAGAATTTCTTGTCATGTGTGAACTTAGACGTCGCGTATCGGATGGAGGATGTCTCGGCGGTAGAGGCGCTGATTTGTTTGGTGCTGATATAGCAGAGCCGTATAACTATAGACAAAAAAACGTTCAAAAAATTTATTTGAAAATTTATTTGAAATTTCAGTATAGTAAAGAAAAAAAGCAAGAGATAAATTTCGTTGTATTAAAAGCTAATAATAATTACCCGTTGTTGACTGCCATGAAGATGCGTTCCGGATGGAGGTCCGGTGTACTGTTGTTGATCGGCTGTTTCTAGAGTCGTTGGTAAATCTAATAATCGTTGTATCTGTGACACAAAATTAAGCACTAATTTGTAGTAGATGAACAGAGGCAGACACTTTGTGAATATTACAAGATCCAACTAAAAAAAAATTCGAGAAATGAGACACGCGTCGATGAATTTTTCCCATTTAGAGCAATTTTTTTTTTTAAACAGATTTATCATCATATTCGAATTGTTTTTATATTATAATCGGTACCTCTTAGAAATAAAATTTACCAAAGGTGTTTTTTATGTGAAAAAGTCTGATCTTTATGAATGTGGTATCCGCGTTGTGATAGATCTTCAAGAAATGCGAAACAAAAGTGAGTTTTTATGGGGAAAAAAAAATTACTTTTTTCTCTCCATTTTATCAGAAAGTTCAAAATTTTTCCTCCACTAATCTGAGATTGTCAGAAACGTACAAAGTGAGTTTACTTTATCTCGAGACATCGAAATATCTTGAGAACTATTTTGAGGCATTGAAAATAAAATAATATACGAAAAATTGATGGAACGAGGGAGGAGTTCATCTGGGCCATATGAAATTTCAATGGATCAAGCATATCAGGGTAAACTTTTTTTTTTAAATGGAAATCTATATTCTTTATGGCGTGATTTTCTTCTACTTGAAAAATAAAACGGCTTTCGTATGAAAATTTTTTTGGTCAGGCACCAATTTTTTTAATCACATTCAGCTGAATGACTAGAGATTTTTCAACTTTTAACAAAATTTCACCTCTGAAATTATCAAGTTAGGAGAAAAATTGCAAGAGACAGAAATTACGTAATTTCATGTGAAGAATCTTGAAGAATATTCTTTCATAACTCTTTTTTTAACAATTTAAAATTTTTTTTTCCTCACGCAATTAAATAAACTGCAATAAAAAAGTTATAGGAAAAAATTCTGCAATTATTTTCCGAAATTCTTTCCATAAAATTACGCAATTTTTGTCGTTTACAATTTTTCTCCAAACTTGATAGTTTAGAGGTGAAATATTGTTAAAAGTTTAAAAATTTCCAGTTGTTTAGCTGAATATGATAAAAAAAAATTGGTCTCACAAAAAAAATTTTTCTTACTAAAATCGTTCGATTTTTCATGTAGAACAAAATCAGGTAATGAAAAATGTAGGTTTCTATTCAAAAAGAAACAAAGTTGTCCTTGATACCCTCGAGGTGCCTTGATCCATTGAAACTTCATGTGACCCAGATAAAGTTCTCCTTCGTTCCATCAATTTTTCGTATATTATTATTATTTTTTTTTCAATGCCTCGAACATTTCGATGTCTGAAGATAAAAAAAAACCTCACCCTGTATGCAATGATATAAATTATCTCAGTGCACCCTTAGAAGGTAAAAATTACAGTCCAATCAGAAGAACCCGGCAATAATCTTATGAGAATTGGGTTTCGGTCAAAGTTCCCAAGATTTTTATATGTTGTAGTCAGAAGCCACTCGAACAAAAGTCTCAATTGGCGCAACCCTCAAAAATCAAGTCTTGACCGTCTAAGAAATTGCGTAAGTACTGAAAATCCAATAGAATGCATTATGGATATTTTCGAAGTTATGATTTGATGTTTTTTTTTTAAAAGTTACTCTCAAAAACCTGTTCTTCTTATGATCGAATGACGAGTGTCAAAAAAACTGAGCTCAAAATAATAATATTTTGAGCTCACTCATCGCTATTTTTTGTGTTCTGTTTGAGATACATGGGAAATGTTCTTGTGGCACTTTTCGATTTTTATGTCTCAAGAATTATTCCACTTGGAAATATTCTGCATAACTCTTTTTGTTCTAGAAAAAAGGTCTCTTGGTCTTTTTCGATGAAGCTAACTGTTTTCAAGTTATTCATGGTTACAGCTATGGTTAAAGTTATGAATAACTTGGAAACAGTTGAATTCATCGAAAAAGACCAAGAGACCTTTTTTGAACAGAAGTAGCTATGTATAATCTTTCCAAGTAGATTAGCTTTTGAGAAATAAAAATCGAAAAATGCCACAAGAACATTTCCCACGGAATTTAAATGGCAAATAAAAAATAGTGAAAAAGGCTCGTCTTTCGATCATAAAAAATAAGTTTTTGAGAGTATCTTCCGAGAAAAAAAAATCAAATCATAACTCCAAAAGTATCCATCATACATTATATTGGATTTTCAGTACTTTCGCAATCTCACAGACGGTCAAGACTTGATATGCGAGGGTTGCGCCCATTGCGACTGTTTTCCGGGAGGCTTCCAACTACACATATCAAAATTTTGGGAATTTCAATCGAAATCCAACTCCCATAAGATTATTGCGGGGTATTTCAGTCTCGAATCGTCGACTTATAGAGAAATTACTGAGTTGTTTCATCCTATGCTCAAGAAACATAAGAGATCTTTGATCGTTTATCAATTTTTTTTTACCGTGATGTAAGGTTGTTCAATTCTTGGTTCCCTATCTCACCTGTATGCCATTGCCTGGTCCCATGTGACTAATATGATTAAAGTTAGTTGGAGCAGATATCATTTTAGATCGTCTATCGGTAGGGCGAGCCGCTCTGTTGCCCTCGCGTAAAGAGAATCTTCTTCTCGGTCTGGTCATTTGTCTACCACTAGCATCTACCGTTGCTAGATTTAACAATTCCCCTGTAAACAATAATTTGTATTGTTTAAATCTTACTCAATTTACAAACAATTATATCGATATATTTATTCTGTGAGAATTTTGTCGCAAAAGACTCACTTTGATGTAAATTACTCAAATAGATAACGTGCGGCATATCATTTATTGTACAAGAACTCAAAGATCCGGAAGAGTTCAAAGGACGAGCTCTTTTAACGTTTAAAGTCTGCAGCCAGTCGCCGGTTGTACAGTCGAATGCATCAACGTGGGTTTCGCTGTAGACTAGAAGATAGCCTTCGCAGTAGCCTGTGAAACGTTTAGAATTGATTAGAAAGTTTCTTGATTTAGTTAAATTTCTTTCTTAAAAAGTATCTCGGGTATGAGTACTCCCACGTCAAAACCGAGGACCAGAAAAGTCGATGCTCAGGATCTTCTTACCAATTTTTTTTCCCAAAAACTATGACTCAAAACAAATTGAGGGTTCCGAGTTATTAATTATTTAAAAAAAAACACTCTTTGTTGCATAAAACCGCTGAAACAGCAGCAAATTCAGTCAGATGTCTCATTTTGAAGGTTTTTTCCCCGTTCTTCTAGCATGCAAAATTTGAATTTTATAGCTCCAAAGGCAGCTGAGTTATTGATGATAATGTAAAAAAAAATATTCACTCACGATGAAAAAGTAAAAATTTTCACAAAATCATAACTTCCTCAATTATTTTATTTCTGCAACGAAATTGCACTAAAACTGTTTGTTTTGAGTCATAGTTTTCGGAAAAATATCGGTGATCAGATTCTGAGCATCGACTTTTTTGGGCTTCGGTTTTTACGTGGAGATGTTTGTAAAAACCAACGCGTTTTTGTACTCACTAACTGCGATCGGCACAGCGGGATACATGATCTCTCGATCTCTGCTCTTCCTGCCTTGACTATCAACGTAAACAGCTAACGTGTGAAAAACTAGCAAAAACTCGCCGCGGGGAAGCTCTATACAACGCAAAGCATCCACTGCGCTGTAAGTAAGAAAACCTAGGAGGGTGTTCTCTGGATGGACTAGCGCTGAAACAATAGATCCGTTCATGATAGATTATACGATAAATCATGTGAATTGTTAAAACTTGTTCAAAAATTTTCTTACAAATTGGAGAATGATCGCCGAGAATGCTGTAGATCGAAAAACCGGATGGATATCCGACGCATAGTCTACCTTCAGTGAGGACTTGCAGTGTTTGAGCATGACAGGGTAGCATAACTTCGCGTATTCGCTTATGCCGTGTTTTCGTACGAGTTATTTCGTATATTATAACTTGGGAAGAGTTCTGAAATGATTAGTAAAACCGTTAGTAAAAAGAATCACATTATACACAAAATTGAAGACCGTATTAAACTCATTTTTACACACCTGTCTCTTAATCGCGACGCATAAGCAATAAGTCAACGGATTACGACGCATTATTCCTGTCGTTAAAGTAATGCAACCCTTTGTCTCAGCCACTTTAATCCATTCAACTTCGTCCCCATCCAATGCTCGCACAGGTACAAGTCTTACGTGACGCTGTTTTCCGCTTAATACAACGATCAGTTGTTCTTCGGTTACATATTCTAACAGGTATATCTTCTTTCCTTCTCCAACTCGCGCAATTTCTAGTAAAATAATATCGACGGTGTTTAAAATTCGAAGAAAGACATCAGAAGCCAAGTTTCTGGGAAGAAAGATCTTCTTTACTCACCACTACGATCTAAATCTAAACAAAATAGGCCCTCCTCAGTGCCAATGACTAGACGGTCAGGGTCAATTATTGTACCTGACATAACGTTCTTGATTAGTGCCAGAGTGTTATCTAGCAGCTCCTTTACTCGGAATATCTGAAATTTCGGATGAAATTGTTGTTTAGATAATTGACAGAAATGGAGGGGTCGATAAGTCATCAGTTTTGGTTTACACCAGATTTGAGAACTTCAGGATTGGCAAAAGTTTCAAAAATATTTCAAATGACTTTGATTGATTTAGAAGATTCAGAATATCTTGAAATATTGAAACTTGTTACTAATGTTTTCAAATAATTTCCAATGATCCAAAGATTGTTGATTATTTAAAAAGTTTTCAAAATAATTTCCAATACCTAATTTCAACAATTATTCAAAATATTCTTTTAGATTTCACGATTTTTTAACGATTTCAAATCGTTCCAAAGATTTCCGATAATTTCAAACTATTTCAGAATATTTCACGTTACTTGGAAGATTTTCAATGATTTCATACAATTCATGTGATTTAAAATCTCTTCGAATTTTCTCGTAGATTCAGAAGATTTAAAATGATTTCTAATTATTTATAGCATTTTCAAATGAATTCTGGTATGTAATTCCAATGATTTCACACGATTCAAATTTTTTCAAATATTTTCAGGAGATTTTAAAAGCTTCTAAATAATTTCTAATGACTGCAAACATTTCAAAAGATTTCAAATGATTTTGTATAATCAAAAATGATTCTGAGGCATTTCAAAGATTTAAATGATTTTCAAAAAATCTAATATGATTTCGCATAATTTCAAAAGATTTCAAATAATTTCAGATGAGTTTCCGGTGATTTCAAAAGATTTCCAATAATTTTAAAGTTTCGAAGATTTCACATGATTTCGAAAAATTCCAAATATTTTACACAACTTCTCATGACTTCAAGTCAGATTGTACACCAAATTTTAAGAGTGTTTTACGACTGGGTAAAAATGATGAAAGAAGCAAACTGGTACATTTTTCAAAAGCCCGATACCCTCAATCTGATCAAAAAATGGAATATTCTAATGGAAAGATCATCTTAAAAGTAACTGCTTTATAAAAAATATATGAAGGTTTCTTTTATGTAGGCTTGCGTTTTAATTCGAGGAATAATATTAATAGTTTTATTCACAAAGAAAATGTTCCTAAAAGGGTTCTTAAGACAATAAAACTGGAAATACTCCTTAATATTGACAAATGAAGAACAAAATCATCTTCAGCGATGAAAAAGTAGCGTTTTAAATTGACAAAACAGTTCATAACATACCGTGGTGTTTGGAAGATTGTTGCGCTTCAAAATACGATGAAGTTCACTTAATGCCACAACCCATTTAGTCTTTTCACTCTCCGTATCAGCCAGCATCAATGTGATGTTCCTTAGGCCTGGCGGTTCCATCAAAGACGTTGTTATCTGGACGAAAAGAAAAGTCAGAGCTAAACGTGGTTCCTTTGCTATCAATAAACTGGGAAAATAGTATCTTACGAAAGTGTATACTCACTCTAAATATACATGGAATGTCTTTTTTAGTTGCATGTATCACATCAGAATCGCGCACCGAACTTACGCTGAATTCCTCGTCTCTCATGTCCAAAACTTGGGAGACGTATACAGAAGGCAAAGCATTGCGATCCGGTGATATATCATAAAGAAATAATTTAAAGTCACAAACAACAACGAACTGTCTAACCCATCCCTTCTTCACGCCGCCCATCTTTGGCACTTTTACATATCCCTCATACGCCGTTCCAATTCCTCTGGTCGGGTCGATACCCAGTGGTCGTTTGGCTGTAATACATCGATGCGTTTAATTAAAAGCTCTTATTTTAACCCCCCGCCCCCCCCAATTTTATCGCATACTTTATGATATCTTTCACGTCAAAAATGAAGCCCAAAAGAATTGATGCTCAGGTTTTTCTCAACGATTTTTTTCCATGAACTATGGCTCAAAACAAACATTTCCAGACAAATAACATTGCAAAAAAATTAATAACAGGGGAGGAGGTTACGATTTTTTGACAATTTCTACTTGTTCATTGATGAGTGAACATTTTTTTTTTTACGTTATCATCAATAATTCAGCCACCTTTGGAGCTATAAATTCCAAGTTCTGCACGCTGAAAGAACGTGAAAAAACCTTCTTAGGAGACATCTCCGACTCAATTTGCTGCTGTTTTATCGGTTTCATGCGAGTGTTTTTTTTTTAATAATTTATAACTCATAAACCTAAATTTTAAAAAATCTCAAATTTTCACGAAAATTCATCGATCACATGAGAAACATTTAGGTGCAAAAAGTCACTTTTTTTTATTCTTTTTTTACTGATCTCCAATGTAATTGTGCAATTAACAACAATCACCCTGTTGAATCGTGCATTGTTCAAGTTCAACGAGGCAGAACAAGCGAACTATTACGAAGGAATGACTTTTTCTTGCACCTAAATGTTCCTCGTGAATTTTTTTGAAAAGTTGAGATTTTCAAAAATCGAGGTTTTCGAGTTATAAATTATTTAAAAACAAAACACTCTTTGTCGCGCAAAACCGGGCAAACAGCAGCAAATTGAGTCTAAGACGTACCATTTTAAAGGTTTTTTCATTTTCTTCCAGGGTGCGAAATTTGAATCTTATAGCTTCAAATGCGGCTGAGTGATTGATAATAATGGAAAAAGATGTTCACTCATAAAAGAAAAAGTAAAAAGATTTCAAAGAATCCTAACTCCCCCAATTATTTTATTCTTTGCAGCGATATTGGTCTAAAAATGTTAACTTCGAGTCGTAGTTTTTGAAAAAAAACAATCGGTAGTAAAATCCGGAGCATCGATTTTTTTTGGTTTCGGTTTTGAGGTGTAATTACTATTGTCTACTTACTCTGATCAGGAGGCACAGGGCAGATGGAGGGAACTTTGTCGCAGCAAGACATGTGGCAAGCGAACCCACAAACTTCGCACACGACGCCTTGCCTGGTCAGACCAACCATCAGCGATGTACAATGGTTGCATTTCGTTGGGGCGGAAAAAGTGCGGACTAAAAATTGGTGGGATTTTGGCTTTGGTTGTAAGCTAAGCTGCCCGTGGGATATGGACGATTTATTCAATAACTCGTGAGATAATGGAGAGGTGGGATCCTGCAATAACACAAATTCTCTTTAATAATATCCTCATTGAATTACCTTGATTAATAAAAAAAACTTACAATGCTCTGTTCGGATAAATTGCTCTTGCTGCTCGTGATACTAGGCGCACGGTTGTCCTCTATATCACCTTCGACACTATCTACACTGCCGTGGCGTGTGCTGCCCGCTGTTTCCTTCAGGAAGTGTTCAAGGTACGACATTTGTGATGTGGGACGTTCTAGGACTGAAATATACAGTAATAAATGAATAAATGAAAATTATACCCAGGATTATATCGGTCGCTGTATAGGTATGTGAGTTTAACCATTTGTTTCAAATAATCAAAATGCGTTATACAAACATTTATCAATGCATAAAACTGGACTCAAATGAAGATCTATTGCACATGGATCAGACAACTGTTTTGAACATTTTTTTTCAACCAACATAACAAAAAGTTTTCAACAACTATCAATATTCAGCTCCTCGAATTTAATTTCAGAGGTAGATTAAAAATATGCGAGATGCTAAATTAATGAGGTATAAAGAGATGAGATCAAATATTCTTAATATCTAAGAACAGATATCATTTTCAGATATTGATAACTGAAATGATTATTATTATAATTGAGATTGAAAATATATAAAAATTTGTCGATACTTTTCTCTGTAAGAAATTTATTGCTAATACTTTAATTATTTATACAATAATGAAAAACAAAAAAAAATTATCCATCCGATTAAACAATTACGAAGTGAAATAGAAGCAGGTTGAATTTTCTTTAAGGACATAATCTTGCACAGAAAAGTACTGATTTTTTTTTGTTTTTTTTGCGCTTTAGATTCATAAAGCGTTAACACACACGAGCTTGTTATTGTCAGTCTCAAAGTTTTAGAATCAAGATATCCAAAAATTGTATTCAATAAACTGTTTTTCAATACCAAGTTTACTTAGAGAAAGGGTAAAAATTAGATATGAAAACCATTATGCTTTGATAGACGGAGAAGTTAAGCATCATGTAACAAGCGATAACATTAACTTAACGTCTGAAAAATGAAGAAGAATAAAAATTAAAAAATAGGAATAAAAATAGTGAATAAAAATCATTTCATTAAGTAACTAGTTGTGTATAACTTTAAACAAAATGCAGCCTCCACCTAAATATATCACAGTCATTTTATATGTGTATGTATATTTATATTTATATGCATGTATATATGGGGCTGTCCACGTCAAAACGACACGGCTCCGGACCTCAAAGTTTTCGATTTGATTTTTGATTTCATATGTTATCATTCTATGTCTGGAGAAACTGTCAAATTTTTTTCGAATTTTTTAAGTCAACCCTTTCGGAGCTATGAATTTTTTCATTCTGGAAAAAAGGACCTTTTTTAAAATTCTGAAAAAATTCACCAAAATTCTGTCGATAATATAGAACAAACTCCCACTTCCAGAAACGTGGGCAGAATTTTTCTTACATTTTTTTTTTTCAATTTTTCTAAAACTTTATTCGAAAAAATGCTTCACCAATGACTTTTATCCTACCAAAAATCTTTCAAACCTACCCCACTTAGATTTTTTGGAGTTCTTGACCTTATATTGTGTTATCTTGGTAAGGAAGTGAGTGGGTGATTTTATGAAAGTCATTTATGAAGCATCTTATAAAATCAAATTTTGGAAAAATGAAAAAAAAAAAAAATATAACAAAAATTCTGCCCACGTTTCTGAAAGTGGGAGGTTGTTCTACATTAGCAACAGAATTTTTGTGAATTTTTTCAGAATTTTAAAAAAGGTCCTTTTTGTAAGAATGAAAAAATTCATAGCTCCGAAAGGGTTGACTGAAAAAATTCAAAAAAATTTGACAGCTTTTTCAGACATAGAATGATAACATATGAAATCAAGAATCAAATCGAAAACTTTGAGGTCCGGAGCCATATCGTTTTGACGTGGACAGCCCCATATATATGGGGCATTCCATGACATACGGAGCAAAATCAGTGTGATGATGTCTAAGATCTGCTCCCCAATTTCTCAGATAAAAGCACATGTTGAACAATACACACCCAATTTTTTTTAGATTTTTTCAAACCTTCGTATCTGAGATATGATTTTCCAAAGTTGAAAAAAACAAATCGCCATTTTCTAAAATCTGAAAACATTCAGAGAAATTTAATAAAATATAACTAAATTTTTAAGCCATACTAGGAGATAGAGATTTCATCACATCGAAAGATATATTTGAAAACCACTTGAAAAAATTTTTCCAAAAATTGGAATGCATTTTTGACATAAGAATGAAGACAAAAGGTCCTTATATAACATATTCGAAAACAGTATATTTGAAAAATTACAGGAAAGCGAATAAAGTATGATTAGGTATTAATATAATAATCGCTCTTCTAATACCTGCGGTTGATCGTACTACAATGTATTTACCACCATGTATTTTTAAAATATACTTTTTTCGAATATATTATAAGGAACTTTTTTCTTCATTTATATGTCAAAAATTGATTTCAATTTTTGCAATATTTTTTTTCAGTGTTTTTCAAATATACCTTTCGCTGTGATGAAATCTCCATCTCCTCCTATTTCTGAAAAATTTTGTTACATTTTATTAGATTCCTCTGAATTTCGTCAGATTTTAGAAAATGGTGATTTTTTGTGTCAACTTTGAAAAATCACATCTCGGATACGAAGGTTTGAAAATCATCGTAAAAAAAAAAAAATGGGATATGTATTTTTCGACAAGTGCTTTTATCTGAGAAATTGGGGAGCAGATCTTAGACATCATCGTGCTGATTTTGATCTGTGATGTCGTGCAATGCTCCATATGTATATGGTAACGATAATAAAAATAAAAAAACAGCTTGCGAGAGACATATCTGACAAATTTCCCATCAAACTTCCAAACTTCATATCTTATAACAATTAATCGAAACGACACGAGACAGGACAACCACCCCACAGATAGGATTAACGATGGTTAGATTAAACGCTTGCACCTCGTCAATTTTGGTGCAAAATTATTCATTTTAATAAACTCAAAACAAACTCTTCAATTTTTCAAACAATGCAACGGCTGTTAATTTCATCACGGACTAAACTCCAGCTGAAGTGTAACTTTGAATTCCTAATATCTCTTATCATTCGGATACTTTGCGGTTGCAAAGTCATTTCCTTCCTTTCATCAATTATTAAAATATTTATTGAATTAATCACCAGAGTGAAAATACTGCTCATATTTTTGAATCAAGAAACTGTTTTTAAAAAAAAATAAGAAAATGAATGTTCAACGGGGTTCGGATACCTTAAACAGGGGTATTTTTGAAGGGCGTGCCAATTTTATTGCACAATTTCACTGATCTTTTGAAGCTTAATCAAGCAAAAGTTAGAAGTTGTGAATCATGGGGTTTCAGGGTTAGATACAGTGAAAGTAAAAGCACCTAATGCAACCATTTGAATAATCCGCTGCTTCGATTTCAGATACTAAGGTCTCTCATTGTTCAGAAAACAAATCTCTGTCCATTGAACAGATACCTCTTTGATACAGCAAACGTGACTTTAGTCATGAATTTTTACTCCCAATTTTTCAAATTTACAAACGTTTTCTAAGTTTTTAGAACAAAAATCGACGCATTTGCTTTCTGAAGATTTAGAGACCGTAATTTCTGAAATGGAAACAGCGGTTCATCCAAATCTCCACATTGAGTGTTTTTACCTCGACTGCATCTAACTCCGAGACTCGATGGCTCACAACTCTTGAATTTAACTTGATCATGGTTGAAAATATAATCAAACTTCTGTAATAAAACTGGTTGATTAAAAAAAAATTTGGACAAATGCCAGTATTTCGAAAATACCCACATTTATTGTGTATAAACTTAGTTTGTTGGCTTTTTCTGATTAGGAATGTTTAGTTACTCGTCAAAGTTACACGATAACCAAAGACTTAGTACCGTGGTTATATTAATAGCGATTTCAAATATTTCAGCCAATAACGAATGTAGTACTGCGATGTAGTTTGTTGCCACATAGTTTACCAGACGAAGATAAGACGGTATCCGCGTAACGATTGACGATTGAGTACGAGGCACGAGGAAATCTAGTTAATAAGCAGGACGTAGTGATGTGAGGAGCACTTTGGGCTGGCAGGGGCGACGTCAACTTGTGTACGATGATGCGCTGGGGTTTTGTTGTAACGAAGATAGATGATGATTTGCTTGACGATTTTGTAGGTATGAAGGAGGCTGTCACAAATACAGTTTGATGATGAGTAACACGAGGCCCCATACACAGCTGGTTACGCCAATAAACAGAGGCACTTTGTTGTCTAGAAATGAAAATTGCATTGCGTACCGGATAATGGGTTATTACGCTCAACATATATCCCAGCAGCGACAAAAAAAAATTTACAATATTTCTGCCTTATACAATGATATCGCATTCTATCTAGCGAGTACAATTTTCATTCAATTATTTTTATTCAATCCGATGAAACCCTAACTCATTCTATTCTTCAGTCACAGTTTAGTTTACGTCGTTGTAAAATATAAAAAAAATAATAATTTGTTTACTAAAACTGTACAAATCATCACCAGACTTTAGATTACACTTCGTGCAAACCTCAAGGAAGAACTGCCGCCGAAATAGACAAAAGAATTTAGCGTCTTTCATTTACTACAACTGAAAATAATTGATTTTTTTTTTTTTCGAATCACTGGTTTGCTACGAAGAAATATTCTATTAGCTTAGGTTTTTAGACCCGATTATTAGTATTTTGAGATATAATTGAAAATCATTGGAGATTTTACAGCCTTTGCTTTACATAGATTCATCCCATCGGAGAAAAAGCGGTTGTCATAGTGTACCGGTCGCATCGTTCATCAAAACTTCTTCACATTTAGAGCAAGTATTCTACAGAGGGGCCCAGTTCAATTTCCCTAGTCTAATATCTCAAGAACTGAGCAAGATAGTGAAAAATGTTTTAGACAAAAGTTGTATGGTTCCGAGGGGGACATTTGATATTGAAATGGGTTTTCAATTTTCATAGGGTTTGGGTGTCATGAGGTAACTTTGGTTTTTGAATAGAAACCCCTTATTTTTTAGTGCAAGCTTGTAATCTACACAAAAAAATACATTACTTTTGTAGGAAACGTTTTTTCTCCAAAACTTCAATTTCTCATCGTGAAATAATGAAGTTAATTATAACGTTACAAAGCTAATAACGTAATAACGTTACTTAAAGTGATTAATGAATTTTAAAAATGACTTGCCATGCCTAATCAATAAAAATGAGAAACTTTTTACCCTAATATTTCTTTTCTTTGACCTTATATTTTTAATAGAAATATTTCTTTTATTGTAAACAAAAAAATCTTTCAACCACACAAAAGATAAGAAATTGAACTTTTAGAAAAATAAGTTTCCTACAAAAGTAATGTATTTTTCTTGTGCAGATTACGAATCTCCGCTAAAAAATTGGTCTTCCGATTTAAAAAACAAAAGTTACCTCATAAAAACCCATACAACCCTATAAAAATTCAAAATCCATAAGATTAGCAAATGTCCCCCCTGGAACCGTACAACTTTTGTCCGAAACATTTTTCACTATTTTTCTCAGTTCTCGAGACATTGGCCTGGGGAAAAAAATGGGCCACCCTGTATATTGGCATAATTTCGGGGCAAAGCAATGATATTCCATGAATCTAATTTTTCGATACGAAATTGTTCGATCTGAAGCCATATTTCGTTGTACAAATGTTGAGATAAAAAAGTCCATTAGATGCCTGTAACAATAAAAGACCGACCCTAATTATATATATTATTAGTTCGCTTCGAAATGCCATTATTTCAGTATATTCTCTCCAAATTTCAAAAAGTTTCTATGAACGATGCAACCTGTATCCAACGACAACCACTTTTTCTTCAGTAGACTCAATCTGTACAAGACCGAGTTCATGAAATCTTAAATAATTTCTAATGATATTTGAAAGTACGTGTGATCAGCTGTGAAAAAACTGAGTCGATAGAGGGTTTCTTCAAAGCGTACCAGTGAATTGAAAATAATTATTTCCATGGTGCATCTCCTCAACTTAAACTATCCTTAATCGATTTGGATTAGCAGATTGCAACAGAGATGTTAAACACGTTTTAATCTACCTTCACAGTCCACTAAATAGTATTATTCGAATATAAATGTTATGAATGTCACGATGCATAATTGATAGAAGTTTTTGTATGAAAGTAGGTGTACTGTTGTAGAAAAACTTCAACTCAAGTCCGTATGAGATTCGAAGATTCTGCTAACTGAACTATAATCTAATCTGTATAGGTATAATCTTTTTCTGATCTATCGTAATCTTCAATGTCAACATTAAATGACTCTGTGTGAATACTCTGTGAATACTCTGTGATTCTATCACTACTTGAACTGAATTATTGCCACTGCATACGTAGGAGGATGGTTGGTAAAACAGCAACGTACGAATTTCAATGATTCCACCCCTTGATTTGATAGGAAATAGGAAACCAAAAATTTTTGGCTAAATTTGAAACCTCCGTCTCAATTAAAAGGAGTGCCTGTAGAGACAAACATTTTCTTGTCTAAATGACATTGGATTTGTCCACTTTTGTGTTGATAATTTCTTACAGCGTCTGATGAATGGTTGAAAAATCGCACGTATACACAAATCTTTTGTTGATCGATATAAGTGCATGAGAAAAAAAGAGGAGCCCCATAAACTTCGTCCCAAAACTACAAATTGCCACCTAGCCGAAACACAATATCAAACACCTTGATTGAAAAAAAAAAAAAAAAATCATGTACAAATTATTACTCTATTGGCTTTAAACACTTTATTTTCAGGTGAATTCAAAATTACAAATCTTTCACTTTCATTGAACATAATTTTTTTTTTTCATTGATAATGCCACGCTTAGAGACGTGAAGTGAACATAAGAGGTCCATAATTCATTTTCCTGTATGTAAGTAGACATAAAGAAGATTTGTGCAGTTTCAGGAGTTTTTAACCAGTTATGAAGCTTGGTTTGTGTACTAACAATTAATTTCGATAAATATTATTCCAAACAATCGAAAAGACTAAGAACAAAGTCATTGAAGTCAATGGAGTAATAGTTTGTACACGATTCTTTTTCGTTTTCATCAAGTTTTTCGATTTTGTGTTTCAAGTACGCGACAATTTATGCTTTTGGGACGAAATTTGGGGGTATCCTATTTTTTTTAACTTCCCGCTATGAAAATTTTCAATTTTCATAAAAGAAGGGAAGTTACTGGTTTCGGTCCGATTTTCGAAAATCGAGTTTTCACCAGATCTCGACGTTGTAGGTTTCTAGGAAGCTATTCCGACCATTTTCGGATGGACGTCCGTGTGTGTGTGTGTGTGTGACAAATTTTTGTCGTACGATATCTTCAGAACGAATTGACCGATTGGGATAGTTCTTGTAGCGATCGAAAGGGTTTATCGAGACTTAGATCTGATTAGATTTTGGAGTTGATCGGTCGAGTAGTTCCAAAGTTATTCGAAAAATTAAAATTTTCGAAAATAATTTTTTCAGGTTTTCAGCGCATAACTCCTAAAATGTTCGTGCGATTAGTCTCAAAACTTAATCAGATTTAAGTCTTGGATAGCCCTCTTGATTGCAGCAAGATTCATCAAAATCGAACGACAAGTTCAAAAGATATTGCACGACAAAAATTTCTTTTTTTGTCGTACGATACCTTTGGAACGAGTTAACCGATTTGAATGATTCTTGCGGCGATCGAAAAGGTATACCAGGACTTAAATCTAATTGAGACTGAACGATATCTTCTGACATTAAATAAAACTCCCTAAAACCTGGAAATGTTGACATTTGACAAAAACTCGATTTTTAAAAATCAGACGGAAAAAAATTTGTATATGGAAAACTAACTATACTTATAACCTTCTTTAATGGATTATAAACACAATATTATCAATTTATTGTAACGTATTTAACACATGGCGGGAAGTTTTAGGGTTGGCCGACAGGTCAACCGGTTTCCTGATTTTTTTCTCATGCATTCATATCGATATACAAAATATTTGTGTAGACATGCGATTTTTTAACCATTCATCAGACGCTGTAAGAAATTGTCGACGGAAAAGTGGACGAATCCAATGTTATTTAAATAAGAAATTGTTTAATTGTCTCTACCAGCACCCCTTCTAATTGAGATAAAGGCTTCAAGTTTAGCTAAAAATTTTTGATTTTTCATTTGCTATCAAATCAGGGGGTGAAATCATTGAAATTCCTAGATCGCTGTTTTAACGACCACCCTAATACACAAGCTGCCAAAGAAAAAGCAGTCGATTTTAAAACATGGCTCAAATCTGACCAAGAGGAGTAAAAATTTTGGGATCTTACTATCCGATTTTAAACGATTGATATTGAAGAGAGATTTCTTCGATCTCCAGAGGCCAAAGTTTCATAAAGTTTGCTAAATAATTACTATTCGCGTTTAAAAACTGGCCAGGCTCTTGTTCACTAATTGTGTAAAACAATTTCGTAGTTTTAAAATCTTGACTAGCTATAGCTAACGACGTTCGGAATTATACGAGTACATTGATAAGTTCAGCATTCATCCGAAGCTATATCATTGAATTAGGACTTGAAAAAAAAGCAGACCATCATGTCTTAGAAGCTTGAAATTATTATTATTTTAAAGGCGCATGTATGTGAGTAGTGTGAGATTGTTCGCACTACACAAAACGTTTCATATCTTTTATTTATTTATTTTTTTTTTTGTTTCTAATAGTGTGATTGTGTGATTGGTGGATGGTTATATATTAACGCAAAACAAGAAATTTCAGAATTAATTATTTAAATATCGCACGTACACTGATTCATGTCCACTGTGGCTGTCAGTTGTTTTATTCCATTGGACTGCTCTTGGTTCATTAACATGTTGAATTTGTGTCAAATTGAAAATGCACCGGATGCTCGAAATGACATAAAGCCGCCAGCATATCTCGAGGGGAAACTCATAGGGACTCTTAACCATTAGCGTTTCAACGCTATGGCAACGATTTAAAAACTTGGTTGCAATTCTAAACATTTGAGTCCATCGTTCTCCCTGATGAATGAATGCCTCTTAAATGTACATACCTGAGCCTATAACCAACGCAATTCATTATATTATGTACCACTTATTCATATACATTTAAGGTACTGGTCTTCAGGGAGTTTTACCCCTTAAGAATAACATCCTTCAAGCAACTGGTACGCTTTGAAGAAATATCACATTTAGTTTTTTTTTTTTTTTTTTTTTAAACCAGATTTCTCGGATTTTGCTTCACATAGATTGAGTCTAACGAGGAAAAAGCGATCTTCGTAAGACAGAGGGAGACATTGTTCAACAAAACTCTATGAACATTTTTGATGGAATATTCGAAAATTTTGTAATTTCGAGGACTGAACAATAATACAGGGTGATTGGTTTTAATCGATCCAGACCGATGTTTCCCAAACCAAGAGAGATATGAGAAAATATTTCGGACAAAAATTGCAGGGTTCAGAGGGGGAAAGAAGTTGGCGGTGTCGGATTTTCCTGCGGAGGCGCTGCTGAGGTCAGAAGAAGGTCAACTTTGTTTTTTTCAAATGGGAACCCATGTTTTTCATAATGTAATTCTGTTCCACTTGAAAAATCAAACGAATTTTGTATGAAACATTTTTTTGTCAGACACCAATATTTTATGATATTCAGCTGAACAACTAGAGATTTTTGAACTTTTGAAAACATTTCACCTCTAAACCATCAAGTTTAGAGAAAACTACGCACTTTTTGTCTCTCGAAATTTTTCTCCGACCTTGATAGTTTAGAGGTGAAATGTTTTCAAAAGTTCAAAAATCTCTAGTTGTTCAGCTGAATATCATAAAATTGGTGTCTGACAAAAAAATGTTTCATACAAAATTCGTTTGATTTTTCAAGTGGAACAGAATTACATTATGAAAAACATGGGTTTCCATTTGAAAAAAACAAAGTTGACCTTCTCCTGACCTCAGCAGTGCCTCCGCAGGAAAATCCGACACCGCCAACTTCTTTCCCCCTCTGAACCCTGCAACTTTTGTCCGAAATATTTTCTCATATCTCTCTTGGTTTGGGAAATATCCGTCTGGATCGATTAAAACCAATCACTCTGTATACAGGGATAAGTTCAGTCTTTTAATGTTGTGAGCACATAACACCCTATTTTTATCAACGTTTACAATGAAAAAAAAAAAAAAAACTAAAATGCAAAATCTTTGTTGTCTAAAAATTAAATTCATTGAATATTATTTGATTGCCCCGAAATTACATAACTGTAGAATATTCCGTACAAATTTGAAGGAGTTTGCATGAACCATGTGACCTGTAGCCTATGAAACCCAGTTTTTAATGTAAGACAAAGCTCTTGAAATGTGAAATAATTTTAAATTAGGTCTAAAGAATAGTTATTGAATAAAATATTTCTTCATAGCGTACGAATGATTTTAAAAAAAAAGATTATTTTCGACATGTATATATCCCCTTAAGACGTTCATTCTCTCACTTGCGGCAAATAAATAGTAAGAAATAAACTCATTGTTATTTCTTAGAATCTTCTACTTTCTAAATAAGGATATAAATTATAGATAACATCGACGTAGATCATTGCATATATATATTAGAGTGTAAAATAAATAATAAATTATTGCTGAATA
This sequence comes from Macrophya alboannulata, assembly GCA_949628255.1. NCBI lineage: Eukaryota > Metazoa > Arthropoda > Insecta > Hymenoptera > Tenthredinidae > Macrophya > Macrophya alboannulata. The sequence continues at coordinate 29,505,002 of OX451207.1, read as the reverse complement.
TTTCGTTTAAACACATATCGAAAGAAAAATTATTGAATGTAAAAAAAAAAAAAAAAAACTTATATTATCACAATTCCATAAGTTTATGGAAAATTTATCAGTCAATCTCTGTTTGGCAATTAAAAATCATACAATAAACTAATGATAATACTTTGATTTCTTAATTGTATATAAAATTATGTTACAGACGGTAATCTTGCGTCGTGTGTTTTATAAATGAATTTTAAAATAGTAATTAATTACTTAGGTGGAAACCTACCAATGAAGTCCACCATTATTATAATTATTAATAATATAGAGAAATGCAATTTCATGAAAATTATCTACCTAATACCATGAACACTAATTCTATCTTTGTTAATTTGAATTTTAAGCACCCCAGATCATGGGGAAAGAATATCGCCACGTTTTAAGATCTTCGCGCTATTGTTAGTTTCGTAAAAATGCTTCAACAATAGACTATTGCAAATTTTAGGGTCAGAAGCGAAGATTTTGTTGAATTTTATCCCAACGTTTGAATACTCTTTTCCTTTTCCTACTGAATAATAAGCAAATAAGATTGAAGTGTTCGGTTCTAATTTCGAAAAGCCCGCTCCATAGATTGAAACGTTTTAGGGCAGCGTAAAGGGCGTGCAAAGTTGCCGCTTGAATAACGACTAAGGGTAGAAATTTATTTAAAAAACAATTCCGTTGAAGATTCGAGGCCGTTTCATCTGTCGTAGATTCGATTGAAGTGTACTTACAACCATCGCCAGTATCCAGACGCCCTTGGAGCTCCTTTATCTGCATTTCTTTTCTCTTAGCCTCGTGAGACATCGCGTCCAATCTCTGCCTGAAGTCCCTCAGTTCTCTGCAAAAAAAAAAAAAAAAAAAGATCGAATAATTAGAACCAATGACTCCCCCCTTAAGTCACACTACTCAACGAAGACTTACTTTTGCGCAGCGATCAGGTCTGAGCGTGTTTTGGTAAGTTCTTCGGAGATGGCTTGCTTGGCTTGAATTTCACTCTGCAAAGAGCTCTGGAGGTTCAATAATTCCATTTTATCAAGCTTCTGGGATCTACGATTTCTCCAGTTCTTATCAGTCATTGTAGAACCACCGACAACTCCCACAACTCCGCCGGAGTGTTTTAGGAATTCAAGTTCTTCAGTCATTTTCGTCGCTAAGGCCTACAGTTTGAATAAAATAAAAGAAAAGTATTGTTGATGTTTCAATGTATGTGTTCTCCTTTGTATATTACTCCTATATATTCATTTTTGGTCATTTTCTTTTTATTTCGTGTTTGTTAATGTGTTCTTTCTGAAAAATTTTCGTCTAAATAAACTTTTTTTTTGCACTGTGTACAGGATTCGACGAAAAACTATTGCATCCACAGGGTTCAGATTCGATGTACTTGTTCAGTACACATTTCAGCATAATGTGAACTACGGATAATACAATCGGTAGCGAAAATTTTGCGATAAATGGAAGTAAATGGACTTTGAAAACAAGATGAATATGGAAAGTGAAATAAATTCCGAGGAAATAAATACATCCCGTGAATGTAATGCAATTTTCGTAGTTTCGAAGAGCTATTCACTAAGCAAATCATTTGTACATCTCATATGAAATGAAGAATGATATTAATGAAATCGTTTGAGTTTGGTATTCTGAAATTAGATGAAATCTTTGAAGTCAATTTCAAGGTCATAATTTTTGCGTTCTCAAGGTCGTCAATGGTTCTTTAAATGGAAGTCTATATTTTTTTTTATTACGTAATTTTGTTCTACTCGAAAAACAAACGACTTTCGTATGAAACATTTTTTTCATGAAACACCAATTTTTTATCATATTCAGCTAAGTGACTGGAGCTTTTTGAACATTCAAGAATATTTCACGTATCAAGTTTAGAGAAAAATTGCAAAAAGCAAAAATTCATGGTTACAGTTAAAGTTAAAGTTGTGAATAACTTGGAAACAGTTAGATTCATTTAAAAAAAAAAAACCAAGAGACCTTTTTTGTAGAGCGTTAAATTTCAAACAAAAGTAGCTATGAAGAATCTTTCCAACTAGATTAGTTCATGAGATATAAGAACCGAAAGGTGCAACAAGAACATTTCTCACGTATTTTAAATTGAAATTAACAAATAGCGATGAGCGACCTCTAAATATTAATATTAAGAGCCAAGTTTTTTTAAGGCTCGTTATTCGATCAAAAAGAACAAGTTTTTGAGAGTGCCTTTTGAAAAAAAAAAAAATAGTCGGTTCATTTGGCCCACCCTAATATTCATGTAAGGCTTGGTTTGTTTCCGCGGTGTATATTACCTGTAAATATCCCCTGGCATCTTTTTCGTCGGAAACCCATTGAATTATTTCATTAATCTGAGCTTCCCACTGTGCAATGGCTTCCTTCTTGTTCCTCAACTCTTCATATTCTTCTTCTAGTTGTCTTCGCTCTCCTTGAATCCTGCCCACGCTATCAGTAACAGCCTCAAGGTCGAGTATCAGCTTCTTGTTCTCTTCGACTAGCATCTTTTTCTCTCTTTCATACCTCCGGCTTAATTCATTTATCGTCTCCTCGCTATCCGTAAGATTCTCTAATCTAGCAGCGTCTAATTTTTCCCTAGCGGATTGCACCTCCCGCTCAAGTATCTCTCTCCTATTTTCAGCCTCGTGTAACTGTTCTTGCAAGCTTCTAATCTCCAACGTAAATCTACTCTGTTGTTGATTCAAATTCTCATTGTACTGTACTTCGAGTTTTTCAACCTCAGCCTTCAGCCTATGAATCTCTTGAGTCGCCAAGGCCTGATTAGCGCTGCTATCATTGCCCACAGATCGTTGTCGAATCTTTTCAGTTTCTTCTTGCATCTGTTTACAATACTCTTCGCTTCTTTCTCTCAACTTTCTCTCTTTACTGGTCTCGGCCATAGCTTCCTCCACCCTATTCTCCAACTCCCTTCTGAGTTTCTCAGCTTTTCTAATGTCGTGTCTAAGGCTGTCCACTTTTTGCATCACGACTTCCAATTCTTCTTCCTTATCTCTAACCTGTCTAGATAATTTCTGTTTCTGTTGCCTCAGCTCGGATAGTTTGTCCGTAACCTCGGTGTACTCGGTCATAGCAAGTTTTCGCTGCGTAAGAGCATCTTTCAGCTCTTTATCTTGCAGTTTAAGCTTCTCTTGAGCATCAAGCTTGTCTTTTACAGCCTCTTCCTTCTCCATTCTAAGACTGCGCACCAATTTTTCAAGCTCTCTAATCTTTATCGACTCACCGTTATCCAAGGCACACAATTCCCGGGGTATTTCCATCGATTTTAACTGCGTTTCAAGCTCTAAAGTAAAAGAAATAAGTTGTAAGGTCACATTGAAGTGGTAAAAAGCAAGAAATAAACCTAATTAATCGATTCTCACCGCCGTTTCTTTTAGTCAGAGTATTGATTTCGTCCTGCAGTTTTCTCGTCGCATTATTAGAGTCCGGAGATGTTGTAGGAGAAAAATGACCGACGCCAACTTGGTTTCTTAAATCGGCGACAGTGAGCGTTAGCTGGGCATTTTCCTCCTCTAACATCTTCATGCTTTTATCCTTCTGACATATCGCGGGAAGAGAACCAAGGTCTGATATCCGGCTAAATTGATAAAAAGTAAATTATTCACGTTATTTAGCAAAGACGTAAACCACGAGCATAGACAACAAAATCATTACTGGTCATTACCTTCCTTGTGTGAAGCTAAATCCTACGAAAGGTAAGTGTAGAGCAGCAAAAGCAGAGTTAGCTGCAGGGGGAACCGCGTCTGAACTTCTAACATCCGTGTCGTCAACATCGAAGTTAGAGGTATCTGTTGGAGAGGATACTTCGGGGATATAAGGGGCCGTGTTGTCCCTCAGAATTTCCCAGTTTACGCCTTCGAACCATGGGTGTTTCTGTTCCGCAGAGGTAAATAATATGTAGAAAAGGAAGCTCAGGTGAAGATTTAAGGGCTTACATGCACCTTGACATCAAATTTTGGGAATGGATTATGAAATAATTAAGGAATATTCTAAACAGGTATATCTACCGTATGAACTACAGAAAATTGCTTTAGTTTAATGGGAAGTATTCGTTGTTTTAAATATTTACTTAATTTTTCATGATTATCATGCTTATTAATCTTACTTATGCATTTACTAGAATAGATTCTTGACCAATTTCAATATCTGTAGTTCACACCGTGCGGAAACGTGTACTGAATAAGCATATTGAATCTAAACTCTGTGGTTGCAATAGTTTTCATGTAATGCTGTTAACATTAAAAACGTGCCCAAAGACAGAATTTCACGGCTTATGTTATTTGATAATGATGATCGCGTGTGTGTACCTTGAAATCGTCGATGCCATTCTGCCCCAATCTAAACTCAGAACTGCAAATTAATTTTCTCATAAGATCCTTAGCCTCCTCTGATACTTCGTACGCATCTTCTATCGGAAAGTCGAAACAGTTCTGAAAGATATTAAAATAAACGTTAGATTCTGTGTATGAGTTATTTCGCGAATTCCAGGGGTGGTTTTGTGCGTTAAACCTATCGATTATTTTTCTTTCTATCATCAATCGTAAATAGTCGAATATTTTGTAGATACAAAACCACACCTGGAATTCGTGATATACCTCACATGCGAATGTAAGATGCGTTTTTTGAGAAGGACAGTAATCAATCATAAATGATAATATTTCTTACCTTGTGATTCATAATCTTGCCATAAGTTTCGACCAGAGATTCTGCGTAAAAAGGAGTTTCGCCATAGAGCATTTCGTACATACATACTCCGAGAGACCACCAATCGCATTCAGGCCCGTACCTTCCTTGTCCATCTTCCATAGCCTGTGATTAAAAAATTGAAAAAAATTAAGGTAATAAAAATTGTCTCAAAGTTTTAATATTAAGCTGTTAAAATTACCCTCAAAATTTCAGGCGAAATATAATCCGGAGTACCGACTGCGACGTTACTCTGAACCGTTCCATCCTCAAATAGTCTTAAGCAGGAACCAAAATCGGCTAATCTTATGTGGCCATTCGCATCCAGTAATACATTGTCAGGTTTTATATCTCGATGAACGTAGCGCAAATCGTGAATTGAACCGATGGCTAACACCATTTCTGCTATGTAAAACCTTGCCATATCTTCGGGAAGACGATCCTCAAATTTACTTAACAGTGTCAGCAGGTCTCCTCCGCAATAATAGTCCATTACAAGGTACTGTGTAAAGACAGAGACAGAGAGAGATAAATGTTTGTTGAAATAAATTTTTTTGTATCAACGATAAGAGTATATTTGATATCGATGTAATCTCACCAGATTATTGTCGTCTTGAAATGCATAATGGAGGTTCGTTATCCACCTACGATCTCCGTAAACCAATACATCCCGTTCTTCTCTGAAGCAGGCAGTTTCCGCCCTTTTCAACATCTCCCATTTGTTCAATATTTTCATAGCAAATACTTTGTCAGAGCCTCGCATTCTGACAACGCAAACTTCCCCGAAAGCACCTCGGCCGATAACTTTGACTATTTCAAAATCTTCTCTAGCTAATTGGAGGCTTTTTATACACGAGGCGACTGGCTTTACTAGAAATTTTGATTAAATACAAAATTGAGGTGATTTTTTTGTTTAACTGAAAAATTTCAATACTGTGTAGTTTAAAGCAGATTAAGGTATCAGAATTCTTGTCGAGATTCGAAAAAACTTAAAGTTTCAAGTTCAAAACTTACCAAATTCAATGAAATCTGATACTGTTTTTTCTCTGCGCAATGAGGAGTTACAACACTCGTCATAAAGCACGAGTAGAACATCGATCAGAGTTTCAATAGAAAAGGTGTGACCGGCACGTCCTCCCTGCACCGGACCACCGACAAACAGTGCCTCCAGTTGACGCAGTCTTCCACCCACCCCTAAACAAGATATTTAAGTTTATTGTTCATTTATTAATTCAGCAATGCATAAATTTCACGTCTTCTTTTCATTCTTCAGCCATAAGTTGCACATGCGGCGTTTTTCATTGTTTTTTAATTGTTTTTTTAATCGTTAATCGTTACGAATTGACTTTAATATGCAGAAAACGTCTTTGTCACAGTTCTGCTTTGGAATCTAGATTTTATTGAATGCAATGAATATTTTTGTAAGAAAGATAATTGGAAAGTTCAATAATCAAGTCAAACTATTGAATGTTTGAAATTTTCAAACTCTGTTTCGATATATGTTAGCATATCTTTGAAATAGACTGAAATACTCAATGTCTTGACTCTGTAAAACCATTCTTAACAATTCAACTATTTTCAGGACTCTAGAAGTGAGAAACTAATAGATAATAGTTGAGATTTTCTCCAATGGAGAATGCACACTGAGTTTTGTCCTCGATATGCTGATACGAATACTAATTGCGTAGTTTTATGGTAAGAAGGTGTCTGCAGACTCCCGCTTTCCAAATTCCATATGTATTTCACTACTGCCAGTTTAGATTTCATCAAAATTTAATACATTCAAGTGTTTAATTAATGATGAATAGTTCCTATTGTCAAACGCACAGATTTGTCTTCCATGTATCAAATATATTCACATGTATTATCTCACAAAGTGAAACTTGATAGTAGAATTTTTTGTCTTGAGTCTGTCTTGTACTGAATTTCAATACTGCACTTTTATTGAAAGTGTTAAGCTATGTAAAGGAGCTACTAGTTACATAAAATAACAAATCAGATGCATCCATGTTAAAATAATAAATACTGTGATTAAATTTGAAGATGTTTTTAAAGGATTTTAAACACTCTTTGATGGTTTGAAGTTGATTCTATGACTCCCAGGGCTTTCAGATATCCTGATAAATCATATTTACATATAAAATAACGATTGTCGACTATATTACCATTGATAGCAAGACCTTTTGGCATCATTTCAGAGGGAGGAAGATTGTAGTGATGCTGTGGCAGTTCCGACATGGCCGCTCTTTGCTGCGACAATTCCTTACCACGTTCGTTGGACGCTACTTCCGTCATTGCTGAAGCCAGTGATTAACTCTGTGCTGCACCACCGCATTACTGAAGTAGAGGCGCACTGAAACAAGGACATAAAACAATTCAGAATTAAAAAGGGGTGTAACTTAACAGAGAACAAGTCTATAAAGATCAATTTCAACATAAATATAGTATCGCTATCTCTCTACTTTCTCGCTGAAATCTCTCAAAGATCAAAAAATGTTAATCAGAAGCTACGAATTACAATTTTGTCCAAGAGTCTAACTCCTCATCATGACGGCTGGTTTATTTTTGAAAATAAAAACGATTTTTATGGGTTCATCTTGCTTTGGTGATTTCAACAGTTGATATATTGAACTAACAGTTCGATTTTAAGAACTTATAGACCTGTATCAATGTAAAACTAAAGAACTAACACATCGATCAAGCGATTAACACCCAACAGACATAATAACAAACATTGAATAGATTGAAACGGTTCTAATATCACAGGGCTGGTAGCGGCAGAGGCCTTCAAAAAAAGTGAGAAAAGTGAGTTTTTCACTCGAAAAAAGTGACTAAAAAGTGACTACTCAGAAATACTTCCAATACATTCATTATAATGAAGTACAGTTGCTACTGTATTGAGCAACGTATATAGTAAAATCCTTTACCAACCTACAATGGTTTCTGTGCTGTTATGCTGTCAATCGACAGGAGGTTTCAGGTGATTCATAAGTAATACTGTTTTTTGTTGAATTTATAACAAAAATTTAGTGTTTTTTCAAGGCATCATGAATATGTGACTATTAAATTTTTTAAAATAAACAGTTAACAACCAATTTTCTAAATGACCCTGAAGATATCTGCATAACTGCAAAAATGAACTTTGCCAATCTGCAGCGTTCAAACTATTTTTTTCTTCCTTTTTCAATTCTCTGAAAACGGATTTTTTCAATATTTTTTTTAGACCTAATACAGAGCTCATTTTCACCACTTTAGGTCTTTAGCACGCTACCAGGCCTTACGTATTGATTCGAGAGATGACATTATTGGAACTTTTTTTTCCCTTTTCAATTATCTAAAAACGGATTTTTACCATTTTTGACGAAATTATGAAACCCGGAGATAAAATTGAGAAAAAAATTTGTAATCATGGTTGTGACGAAAAAAGTGATAAAAGTGACCATTTGGTCGAAAAAAGTGACAAAAAGTGACTTTTGGGAAAAAGGTGAGAAATAGTGAGAAATAGTGAGAAAAGTGACCAGTTACCAGCCCTGTAATATCTGTCTAAAAAAAATTTGACAATATTGAAGTAGTGGCGAAGACATCTGTTCATAGAATGTTAATAATGATGCGATGTGAAAGAAGAAATAGTTAACAAAACAAGTTAATGAAACTGAATGTAACCTTTGCAAACAAAAAAAAATATATGAACAATGATGAGTATAATATTATCAAGCATTGATTATATTCTCTTACAAAAATTGATCAGAATAAAATTAAAGGTTAGAGAAATTGACGTTAATGTTTAAAAGATTGAAATGTTTCAAAGGATATACATAAATATAAGCATTGCACAGGCAAAAAAAAAACACAACACCGTGTATCAAGTATTAAAACCCAATGACTAATGAGGAAAACGAAAAAATGGGATCAATAATCTGCCGAAAAATCGTGTGATATACACGCGGTTATAAAACATACAATGCCTACTACTCACGTACGTATGTATGTGTGATACGTTGTGTGTGTGTTCGGTAAATGATATGTGCCCGCATGTGTGTGGGTGTGTTTAAATAAAAAGTAACATTGGAAATCAGCTGTAAGGATGGCGTTGTATCAGTACAAACATACATAAGTATAACGAGTTACGTAACATATGATAGAAACGAACTGGGGTAGAGAAAAAAAAATAACAAGACTGTAACAAAGTGAGAAACAAATATACATAGAAAAAAAAGATGAAAATAATGAGAAACAGCGATGGAAACAACCCTAAGATAAAATAAAAAAGATCGACTGTTTTCTTACGCGTTTGGTTTAGTTTAGTTTAGTATCTCGTTTGAGTTTAGGGTTAGTTCGTCGAGTATAACAAGGAACCGGACTATACTGAATCTGATCGAATCTATAAATATGAATGTAAATATAAATACGAACGTATTGAGTAGAATCAATGGGGTAGGGCAGGTCCGTAATTTTTGCTTACTACACACATGTAGGTAGTGTATCTATGTATGTATGTAGTTATACACACATGTTATTTATGCACTCGGTAATATCGGGCCATGTATAATAATAATAATAATGATAATAATAATAATAATAATGAGATAATAATAATAATAATAATAATAATAATGTATAGTAAAATAAATAGAGAAAAAGGAGAGAGTGTATTGAAATAGGTAAAGAAAACCAGGAAAGAATGTCACGTTACTTAAATAATATCGAGATGTTGCATAGATAGAACACAACATACATCGAGCGATTTTTTATTTATTTGTTTATTTATTTTTGCTTATTTCCTACTGTTTCACGCGAATGCAATACGACTGTGAATATATCTTGTACACATTATGATCTACGTCGTACAATACACACACCCGTGAGCTATAGTATGCATACTATACTGTAAAACAAAAAAAAAATAAAACTTATTAATGTTGCGGAAAACAAATGAATCGACTCGAAATCGTGTCACTTCATGATTAGGTATCATTATTATTATCATTATTATTATTATTATATTTTTTCTTATTGTACTTTTTTCTTTTTTTTTTATACCTCTTATCATCCGTGTTCTAATATCGCGTTTCCGTGTGTCGATATAATCGCGACGTATGACGCAAATAGAAAAAAAATAAATTAATAAATGAATAAAAATAAGAAACTAAAACGATGTATTATGTATGTTACGTTTGGTAGTATATGCATTTTGTTCTATCCCACAGCTGCGAAATGATTTCTTTAATTAACAAAATTCGCAACTAGGTATGTGCTGAAAATCTTTGTCGGTCGTATTCGATACAAGCAGTTCGGTTTTCGTCTGCCGCCCCCCTCCCCGATGAAATTTTCTCATTCGGTAGATAGTTTTCTATGCTATATTCTTATGTATACATTTATTCACCTGCCGCGAGGCAGCAGCAGCTCCCTTTTTTTTGGTTCTTGCTTTTTCTATTGCTTTCCTTTATTATTAATTGTTGGATTATCTGTTTTTTTTTATCACGCATAGGTGTACACATGAAAAAAATTTCTTTATTTGTCAATTATTATCACAATACATTTTCTTTCCTATCCGTCACTTCACCACCTCCACTATTTCCCACTTCGTCACTTCACTCTTCCTCTCTCTCTCTCTCTCTCTCTCTCTCTCTCTTTCTTTCTCTCTATCTATGTATTGTATTTCATGTAATGTTAAGTTCGTTCGTACAATACGAACTACAATTCTCGAGTGTAGGTCTATCTGTCTCTCTTTAAACTCCCCTATATTTCAGTCAGTCAGCTTTTACCCCCTGGCTAGGCTACCCGTATTTAATGTCCCCCTTATTCCCGTGCGTTCCCGCACACCCGTCGTCCACCGTCGTCCACACTGCTTCCCTCTTCTCGATTTTACCTCTGATTTTGTACGCGGATGTGTGTGTGTATTTTTTTTCTGTTTTTTTTCGTCTTTCTTACCCATAGAGTAAAATATCGCAGCTCTCTCTCACAGTTATAGGTAGTAGTATGGAGTCTAGATGTAGGAGACCGAACTGAGTACTCCCCTCCCCTGAAAATGTCCCTGTTTGGCGCACGTGTCCTATATATATATATATATACATCGAGTCTAACCTAGCCTATCATTCGCCGCGCCTCTGGTGGCGTTAGGATGAAACTATTGTAGCGATGTTAGCTTGGATAACGAAACGACGGAATTATGATTTCGCATCGCTTATTTGAACGCAATAGTTCCTGAACATGTATGCAACATCCTCATATGCAATAAATCATAATTTTTATTGCCGTTAGAAGAATTTAGACGTAAATATTAATCATAGGATTGTAGGCGCCATTTATTTCAAATAGTTTGTCACATTGGTCTTTCTTTAATTCCTTAATTTAGTTATTAAATGAAATTTTGATGAGATTGTGTTACGAATGTTAAACAGAACTATCTACCTTGCCTTTCATTATTTGTCTATTATAACAATTGTAACGTGTATCTTGATTGTTTATGTAGTCGTTAGCTTAGTACGAGTAAAACTAGAATTAAAACAACTTTTTGTAAGAATATAAGAATGAATGATTATATAATGTATATCTACATACCTATACATATACATAATGCGTCAATAAAATGAGTTTTGGCAAATGGAAGGATTTATTTATAATCAGCACCTTTCCTCATCATATTAAGTAAATGCGTTCTGAAAATTACAGAAGCATTATATCGATGGTTGAGTGGCATAACTGAATATTTCGAGTTTTCTTGAAAAACCGACCATTCTGGGGGTTTTGTCTGATAGCAAAACTCGGGATAGCCGGTTCTTTAAGAAAACTACGATACAACCGCTTTTTCAATCGAATTTCGAAATAACCGGTTTTTCCGTGCAGCCGTCGATTCTATTAAGATAAATATTTTCCGAAACGTATATTATTGCAAGATAATCTATAGAATTTAGGGTGGTCCTTATTTTGGGTATTTTTGAATCTTGACCGTTTTCACACCTGAAACGGCTCCAAATATATAAAAAAAAAACCTGTAAAGTTTCAGCTCTCTATCTGAATTGAAACCCGTGCCCATTGGCGTTTTTTTTTTTTTTTTGTGCAGAGGGGGGTGGGGGACGGTAACTTTGCCCAGATTTGGTTTGCGCTGTTTTATCGCTGTTTCTTTTTCTACCATGCTTCAAAACAACGATGTAGTAATCGTTTCAAAACACTCAAAATATTTGAAATTCCTCTAGATCTATTTTAAATCGATACAACCAAAACTAGAATAACAAATTTATGTTACATACCTACATCATACATATTTGATCAAATTTCGATTGTGAGTAATTATTTTTTTCTAATTGTTAGCATTATCATGGGGTGATTTTTTCGAAGAATCTCGAAACCTAGAATCGAAGAAACCTCTTTAAATATTCAACTAGCAAAATTGTAAAAAAAAAAAACGAAAGAAAAAACAGGCTCACTGGCACGGGATCCCATTGCGATAGAGAGCTGAAACTTTACACAGCTTTTTTTCTTGTTATGATTCAATAATATCCAAAATAAGGAGCACTCTACTGTAAATCTATATACAACATGGGGAAAACCGCGTGAACTTTTCATTTTCTGACTCTCATCATTGAGGGCCGATGTTTTCACTTTTTTATGTTCTTCTAGATCGAAAAGAAAAATCTACGTATTCCTTTATTTTGCCGTTTTATGATCCCTTTCGATTCTGCGGCTACTTGAAATTATGCTTTTTTTTTTACTTGAGCAACAAAAGTCTTTTATGAAATTAATTCATTTTTCAATGGACTTTTGAAGAAAAAAAAATGATTTCAGAATGTCAAGATTCATACTTTTGTCTCAGAAATTCAAAGATGTAGACAAAATTGTAAAAAAGAAAAATTTTTTATAAAACGAGGCGGTGAAGATGACCAGATTTTTTTTTTCAGTCATATAAGTTTTATTATTTCATGTCACAAATTTTATTTATAATAATATATATATGTATGTATACTAGACCTGTCCTTAAGAAGGGTAAAATCGAATTTCGATGGTCTCACCCCTCAAATTGGTTCGTAATAATTCAAAAAAAATGTTGAATATTTATTTATTTTTTCCCTCCATATTTACCCACCCCTAGAAAGCCTTACTTTTTCTCATAAGAAAAGCATTGATTTTTCGAGGTTTTTAATCAAAAATGCGTACTGGGTCTAAAAAAAGTCGTAAAAAAATGTCTACAAAAGCAAAATGAAGGGAAATTTGTCCCCTTTAAAACGCGGCTTGAAAAATTTGGCTACCTCTATTTTTGACTCCGCTATCTAACTTTTAGTGCGGCCAGAAATTTCGACTGGTGAATCCAAACTTTTGAGCGGTCAAGTAACTCAATGGGATTGGTCTTAAAAGAAAAAGAAAATTCTTTGTTGAAAATAAGAAATAGAAATTGAAAACTTTCGATAACCTCATCTTCTTTCTTAGGATTTGGGAAACCACTGAAAAAAGATTTCAAAAATGTCGAAAAACGTCATTTGGAGAGCTAGATATCGAAATAATTGAATCGGAGTAGCCGTAAAAAATAGAAAATTCTTTGTGCAAACTATTTGGTGATTGAGGAACATAGGAAAAAATTCCCTGATTCGAAAAAAGTTACTATTATGGTAAATTTATGAATCACTTTGACCCCGGAGAGGTACGAATGGATTTTTTTGAATCCATAACATTTCGCAAGCATTCAATTATCCTAAAAAAAAGTCCTATAATCCAAATTTATCTTACGAGAAAAAATAGAATATTTCAAAATAATTACAATAATTAAATTTAAATGACGTTTTCCGACATTTTTAAAACATTTTTTCAGCAGTTTCCCAAATACTAAGGAGGAAGATGAAGTGATCGAAATTTTTGAATTTCTATTTGTTATCTTCAATGAAGAATTTGACCAATCGCATTGAGTTCCCTAACCGCTCAAAAGTTTGGATTCACAGTCGAAATTTCTCGCCGCACTAAAGGTAAGATAGCGGAGTCAAAAATAGAGGTAGCCAAATTTTTCAAGCCGCGTTTTAAAGGGGACAAATTTCACTTCATTTTGCTTTTGTAGAAATTTTTGTACGACTTTTTTTAGACCCGGTACGCATTTTTGATTAAAAACCTCAAAAAATCAATGCTTCTCTTATGAGAAAAAGTAAGGCTTTCTAGGGGTGGGTAAATATGGAGGGAAAAAATAAATAAAAATTCAAGATTTTTTTTGAATTATTTCGAACCAATTTGAGGGGTGAGACCATGGAAATTCGATTTTACCCTTCTTAAGGACAGGTCTAATGTATACCTATAACACGAACAATAATACTTGCGTAATATGAAACTGATCGTTGCAAGCTACAAGCTGCACCTTCCTACTTAGATTTTAAATTATTGCCGATAAACTGATTGTGAGAGTATACATTTAGGTATATTCCAGAAAATTGGCAATGGGCAAGACTAATGATTATTCGTTGCAAATCTATAAATGAATTCTTTGTCATTCGAATTCATGAGTAAAGAAAACGGTAAACAGTGTGGCCTAGTTTAATTTCCCCGGCCAATATCTCGAGAACTAAGCAAGATAGTGAAAAATGTTTCAGACAAAAGTTGTATCATTTCGAGGGGGAGATTTGATAATGCTATGGGTTTTGAATTTTTAAAGGGTTTTATGGGATTTTTGAGGTAACTTTTGTTTTTTTGAATAGGAACCTACATTTTTTAGTGCAGATTCATAATCTACACAAAAAAAATACATTACTTCCGTGAGAAACTTTTTTTTTTCCAAAAGTTCAATTTCTCATCATGAAATAATGAAGTTAATTATAACCTTACGCAGTTAATAATGAAATAACATCTCTTGGAAGTGGTTAACGAATTTTAAAAATGACTTGCCACGATTAATCAATAAAAATAAAAAATTGATACTTTTTCATCAATAGATATTTTTCTCTTTGACCTCATATTTTCAGTCGAAATGTTTTTTTTTTTTAATGCAAAAAAAAAATCTTTCAAGCAACAAAAAGATAAGAAATTACACTTTTAAAAAAAAGTTTTCTACAAAAGTAATGTATTTTTTCACGTAGACCATTGATTTGCACTAAAAAATAGGGGTACCCATTCAAAAAACAAGTTACCTCATAAAAACCCCGTCAAACCCTATGAAAATTCAAAACCCATAGCATTGTCCCTCTCGGAACCATACAACTTTTATCTGAAACCTTTCTCACTATCTTGCTTAGTTCTCGAAATATTGTCCGGGAAAATTAAAATGGGCCACCTTGTATATCGGTCAATTTTCGAAATTAAATTTTATTAAAAATTTTCGTTATGTTTATAGCCTATTTCAATTCATATAGTATATCTACATCGAATTTACTAAATACTTAGTATTTAATTTTGGAATAATCATAAATTCTGTTAAAATATCCTTAAATCTAAGCAAGATATGAGTTAGATAATCAAACGCAGGATTCCTCCGACTTAGAATTACAATGAGGGAAAAAACAAACATTCGTGTTTCAAATAAGAGATAATTCAAATCCACAAACTCAAATTGATAAACATGTGTTCAAAATTGAAATATAGTATTTGGTAATAAAATAACAACCCTCGACGTTTCTTTTACTGATCTTACAACTTGAGCAGAACTTCACAGAATGCTTTGTTGTTGAAAATTTCAATTAGAAACTTTCGAATTTGATCTAGAACACTTATTGCCTTTTCGGAAGTATGTATGTGCATTAGGGTGGTCCTTAACAGGGATGTTTTCGAAATTTTATGCTCCCAGGGGTTCAAACCCTTCCAAATTAATAGGAAACAATTCCTCAAAATTTGAGCTCTTAATATTTACTCTAAGATAGTCCGCTTTCCAACTGAAGTTTCTTATGGAAATAACATGTAAAAAACTTCTTCTGTTCTTTAAAATTCTATAACTTGGGGACAAATAAACTTACAATAATAAGATATGAATATTTTTGTAGAGAATTTAATGCTCTACAAGAAAGGTCTCTTGTGATTTTTCGCTAAGTCTACTGGTATAAAAGTTGATAATATTGATAATTATATATAAATCAAACTTTGAACTCGAATAACTTTTACACCAGTAGACTTAGCAAAAAATCACAAGAAACCTTTTTTGTAGAGCGTTAAATACTCTACAAAAATATTTGTCTTATTATTGTAAGTTTATTTGTCCCTAAGTTATGGAACTTTAAAGAACAAAAGAAGTTTTCTACATGTTATTTCCATAAGAAACTTCAGTTGGAAAGCGGTCTATCTTAGAGTAAATATTAAGAGCTCAAATTTTGAGGGAATTTTTTTTTATTAATTTGGAAACGTTTGAGTCCCTGGGAGCATAAAATTTCGAAAACATCCCTGTTAAGGACCACCCTAATGTACATACGTACACACAATACTCTCGCTAAAAGCTGGAGACTGCGTTTGTTATAAACGTATGTACTTAACTTTCGTGCCTATGTTACACATGGATTATCTTCTTCTTTTTCTTCTTAAGAACGAAAAGAAATAAGAAAACGAAAAAAAGAAAGAAAGAAAAAATACACAAGTTTACTATCAACCCAATTCCAACCACGTTGTAGTTTCATAAAGACATTTTACGTCCTTCGATAGATATGTCTACAGCTCTCCTCGGTTTTTTCAGCCTTTTACCATCGATGTAATTTTTCATATGTCGTTCGAAACGATTCATTTGTTTTTTCGAAGTCTGGAAGAGAAAGCGACGAACCATTAGAGTCGAAAATTTCCGAGGACAATTTCCATGCAATTATTAATCAAACTAAACTTACTCGGCTAATGTCTACGTCCGATTTCCAATCAGGACGTACAACGTAATCTTTGTTAGATGGTATAGGTACTCGTGCTCTGCCAATCCAACCTTTATCACCAGGCCTCAAAGGTCTAAACAACGAGTATAGTTTTTAATTAAAATTGAACCAGTTCATGAACAAAGTTTTTTCAATTACGATCTAATTGACATCGATATAATACAGCGGAATATCTTACTTAGCATCTCCTTTCAAGGCTTTGTTAATATCTTGTGATTTCTGCGATGATTCGCCGTCGTCATTTTTCCGCCTTTTTTGAGGCGTTTGTTCCATATCTCTCTGCAGTCGCTCTTCTCTAGACATTGCTTTAAAGTCTGCTGATAGATTGAAAATCGGACGTGCCCATTCGTTGATTAATTTACCGGCACGCTCTTTGTTCTCCTTAGTTTCTCTCGGATGTTTGTACAGATACATTACGGCCTTTCCAATACCCGAATGCTTCAACGACGATTGATCTATCCTTGGGAACTGAAGAAGCAAAAATTCATCAGAATAGATAATTACGATTATGGAAAGTAGTATTATCACAACATATTGATTACACTCAAGAAATCTTGGTTTCATACACCTTGAAATTCATTTTCGGGCTTTTTTGACTCAATACATTCTCTACTTACTTTTCTGGTACAGTGTACGGGATTACATGAAAATTATCGTCCCTACAGGGTTCAGGTTGGACATACTTACTCAGTACACATTTGCGCACAGTGTGAACTACAGATATTGAAAACGGTAGAGAAACTTTGGTGATAAAAGCAGAAATGAGAATGGTAAAGTAGATAATTGTGAAAAATAAAGAAAATCTTTGAAGTACAAACACTTCTCATGAATGTAATGTAATTTCCGTAGTTCACACGGCAGACATACCCTTCTATAATATTTATGTAAGATGTGATCTCTTTCGGATGATCGGTGCCAGAGTAATCCTGTACAAATAATTTGATTATGGCCTCGCCTATGAAAGCTGTAAAAGCTCACTAGTTCAATTATTTCATCATCCATTCCTGAATATTGTAACAAAAATTTCATTCCAAGGTGTATGTAAGCCGTTAAATCTGCGCTCACCTCCCACAATAGTTTGAGTATGCTTTCCCTGATCCTCAAAGAAGGTAGAGAACGATCAGGCATAGGAGCTAGCCAATCGGTAAGAATGTTGAGTACATTATGTTCGAGAAAGGCTAATTGTAAATCGTGTTTTTTCAATTGGGACAAGACTTTCGGCAGCATAGCAATCTTGTTTGTAGCTGGTTTACTCTGCTGATTGAATCTCCTATCCTCTTCGGAGGCACCTCTCATGTCTGTTAACAACTGGGCAATGATGTCGTCATTGTCGTTAATAATAGTAATGTCTTTTCTCTTTCGACGTCGAGTCTGTTCTTCTTTTTTTCTCGCAAGCATACGATCGAAATCCGACATACTGTCGTCTCTGTGAATGATAAATCCCATCGTCAGTATCTAAATTCGTAGTTGATCTATCGATTATACCATTAAACACTAAGTTTCAACTCTCGTTGTGAACTGTCTCCAAACTCCATTAGTGATAATACTTACATGTATCTGCCAGGGCTGACAATAAGCAGCAAAAAATTAAAAAAATGATTACTTCGATTACTAAAAGCCTGAGGTTCTTACACCCAAACATTGGTGAAATACGAGGTACAAGGAAAACACAAAACAACCAAAAAAATATGACTCTAGGATCTCAGAATTCCTGCATACTTTGAGCATTGATGTTCAAAGACAAATCCACCATATCATAGATTATTACGGGAAATCCTTGAGCTTTCTTATGGAATCGTAGAAAGAATTTTAAAGTTTTCAGAATATGGAATCAGCGATTTTTTTTATGAAAACAAAAACTCATTTTTATGGCATTTCTTGAAGACATATCCCAGCGCTGATACCATTAATTTGGTTAATGATGGTTATTAACCATGACTAACTTGGAAACAGTTAGATTCATCGAAAAAGACCAATAGACCTTTTCTGTAGAGAATTAAATTTTAAACAAAAGTAGCGATGCAGAATCTTTCAAAGTAGATAAGTTCTTGAGATATAAAGATTGCACAGTGCCACTAAAACATTTTCCATGTATTTTAAATGGAAACTAAGAAATAGCGATAAGAACCTCTGAATATTAATATTAGGAGTCGAGTTTTTTTGAGGCTCGTTATTTGATCATAAAGAACAAGTTTTTGAGAGTAACTTTTGAATAAAAAAAATAGTCGGTTCATTTGGCCCACTCTACGACACCATATTCAAAAAGATCAGACTTTTTTCACATAAAAACTATCTCGGGTCATTCATTTTTCAAAAAAGTACCGATATGATAAAAATTCTGATACAACATTATATCTGCTAATAATTGCTGTACATCGCGAAATTCATTAACATTTTCTCATAAACGATAAGGCCTAGAGAAATCCAAGGCTTGGACTTACCATCTTATCCCCATGCGTATCAAAAATAATAAAAATTACAGCCAATATGACCCGTGATTGATGGAGTTGCCCTTAAATATTAAACAATATGGATAAACTATTGACTACTCACTCTCCGCCACCAGGGCGTATTCCATCATCTGAATCTTCATTCTCAGGGTCCTGTGTAGCAGGAGTATCTTCTTCATTTGGTTTTTCCTCCGTGCCTTCTTGGCCTTCGTTTCCCTCAGTTTCTCCTTCCTCATCTGAGCCCTTGGTCTTTTTTTTGGCTGGTCCGTCTTCGTCCTCATTTTCCGAATCAGATATCTGATGTTTTGTTCTCTTCTTGGTCTTGACCTCACCGTCTTCTCCTTCAGAGTCAGATACCAATTTGTTCCGACCCCTGGCAACACCTTCAGAGTCTCTGCTCCTGCTCCTGCTCCTGCTCCTGCTCCTTGACTTTCTCGATTTAGACACCGACCGGGATCTAGATCTTGATCCGGCTCTTGAACCGGACCCTGATCTTGATCTGGAACGAGATTTCCTCGATCCCGAACGAGACCTTGATCTCGACACTGACTTCCTTGATCTCGATCCGGACCTGGATCGTGACCTCGACTTTCTGGAGCCCGACCTTGACCTTGATCGCGATTTTACTGATCCTGATCCGGACCTAGATCTGGATCCTGATCTGGACCTAGACCCGGATCCCGATCGAGACCTTGATCTCGATCTTGACCTTGATCCAGACCTGACTTTTGCCGATCCGCTTCCTGATCTTGAGCGAGAACCCCTCCGAGAACGAGACCTGGATCTACGAGACTTTGGCGTGTTTGATCTGGACCTTGATCTGGAGCCTGACTTTCTCGATCTGGACCGTGATCTGGAGCCTGACTTTCTTGATCCCGATCGTGATCTAGACCGGGATCCTTTTCGCGATCCAGGCGGTGAGTGAGAAGCTTTTCTGGAGCCAGAACCAGACCTTGATCTCGAACGAGACGCTGCCTTTCTGTCCGGAGATGGAGATCTCGATCTAGAGCGTTTGCCCTTTGTCAAACTGGCTGGGGATCCTTTTCTCAAGCCGGCAGGGGACAGTGAGGCTTTTCGGGAACCAGAAATGGATCTGGATCTTGAACGCGAAGTTTTCCTAACTCTGGAGGGTGATTTGGATCTGGATCTGGAACGTGAACCTTTTCTTGACCCAGAGACAGAGCCCTTTCTTGAACCAGAAGGGCTGGCGGATTTTCGGGAGCCAGATTTTGATCTAGAACGCGATTTCCTCGCTGTGATGGGGGAACTCTTTCTAGAATTTGATCGGGAACGAGAACCTTTCCTGGAATTCAACTGCGACATAGATCTTGATCTTGATCTGGATCTGGATCTTGAGGGTCTTTTAGCATCTCTTGATATTGATCTGGACCTTGATCTGCTCCTAGAACCTTTGCTGGATCTTGACCGTGAACGAGATCTAGAAGCTGCTTTGGGCGAGCGAATCTTTGGAGATGCAGATTTAGATCTGGATCTTGATCTTGATTTTGCTGAAGTTATCGGCGAGCCTTTGCGGGAACCAGACGGTGACCTGGATCCTTTTCTCGAGCCAGAAGGAGATCTTGATGCTTTTCTAGAGCCGGAAGGAGATCTTGATGCTTTTCTGGAACCGGAAGGAGATCTTGATGCTTTTCTAGAGCCGGACGGAGATCTTGATGCTTTCCTGGACCCTGAAGGGGATCGTGAATCCCTCCGTGAACCAACAGGGGATCTTGAGCCTTTTCTTGAACCAGATGGGGATCTAGAACCTTTTCTCGAACCAGTTGGCGACTTATTAACAACAGCTGCAGCTTCTGCTGATACACTTCTCGACCGAGAACGAGATGCACTTTTTCTTGAACCGGATCTTGATCTGGATCGAGATACTCTGTTAAAATCTGTTTTCGGGGATGACGGTGATATTGAACCATCTCGGGATGGACTTGGCGATCTAGAGCGAGAATGAGATTTCTTTGAGCTCGCGATTGATCGAGATGGTAGAGGAGATGCTGATTGAGAACGTGCTGGTGAGACTAGGTTAGACCTGAAACCGTATATTAGATACTATAATAAAGCCAGGTCGTCATCATAGTGAAAAGCTTAGTTACAAAAGCGAAATTATGACCAAAATCAGTTTCAATGTCTTCATTTAGCATCATTGATGACTACAAATCCGAATTTTCAGAGTGGAACTAAACGTATTTGTGTAATAGAAGAATAGCGGATAACTTGAGTTGTTATTTCTTACAAGTACTTGATTAAGATACAGAACTTGAAAAACATAGCATTTGAAAAAAACTGATAAAACTGTGTAGAATTGATTACACAAGCAAATACTCCATCCAAATGAAAAATACATTGAAATAAAAATAGCAGAAGAATTTCAATTTCTTGGGAATAATCGTATGTATTCACAAAATGAGAATGATATTTAAATTTGGGAAAAAGATGGAGTTTGTGTACTTTTCAACAATGTAAATAATAAAACACCGAGAATATAAAAAAAAATATGAATCTAAAACCAAATTCAAAGCATATTTACAGCTGAAGATTAGCACTTTTTTCAGGATTTTGTGCATACATACATCAGCGAATCGAGTTGAACTTCTGATTAATTCCAGTATGCATTAGAATTAACGATGAAGATATTCAAGTTTTGTTTCTTAAATGTGCGAATTTTTCGACACAGTAGAAATCCTGAGATAATAAATTTAGCAATAGACTTTGCAACACGAATTTCCGGTTTCCGAAAGAGCTCTGAATAAAATAATGTTTTTTGCGATCAGAGCTTCACGATCTTAGTTATTGCCATCAAAATGTCGTAAGGGATTTCTTTCTAATAGTGAGTCTAGATTTCGATGAAAATGACAATTCCAACTTTATCTTCTCTAAAAAATAGATTAAGATTCATCATTGGAATAGAGTACCATAAATAAACTTTGAGAAGGTCTGTAACTTGAATTGTCCTTTGCTTTCATTCACATATCATTAATATGTAGAGTGGATCGAAATTCCGGTTTTTAGAAATTTCATGTCCATGAGTTCGCAAAAGATGCTAAAGCCAGCAAAAATTAAGCTTCTATGAGCTGCTCACTATCGGACTTAATCTTCAGTTTCCGTCTTTCACTTTCATTCGAAATTATTCAAGAAAGAATAAATAAGATTTTAGAAAAAAAAAAAAAAATTATTCCAATAAAAACCGACTTTCTCATATTTTCTAGTGACATTTCTAGCTCTCCAGGTTTTTCAAATTGCATAACAACCATGGTCCCACTCTGACATATGTATACACTATAAGTGTTTTGGATATATTGCAAATTATGAAACAGTGAACGCAAACAAGTAAAGAGAAGAGTAGACGTACCTTTCAGGAGAGCTCTTTCTGCTACCAGATTTCGACCTGGATCTACTTCTGGCCGATCTAGCTGGGCTAACAGATTTATGAGATCTTCGAGACTGCGGCGACCCAGATCTAGATCTGTTACCCGAAGGTGAACGAGATCTTGACGGAGACCTGGACCTGGATGCCCGTGAATGTGATCGAGATCTGTCTGCTTCATCTTCAGAGCCACTTTTATTACCTTCTATATATCAAAAATAATATTTATCAACGTTTGGATGTGGCTATTAGACTGAATGTAGCCACATTAGGGTGGTCGTTAAAACAGCGATGTAAGGATTGCAATGATTACACCCCCTATATTTGACGGGAAATAAAAAATGAATAATTTTGAGCCAAACTTGAAGGGGTGCCTAAATAGACAAACATTTTCTTAGGTCAATAACATTGGATTTGTCCACTTTTCCACTGATAATTTTTTACAGCATCCGCTGAATGGTTGAAAACTCGCACATCCACACAAGTCTTTTGTATATCGATATAAGTGCATGAGAAAAAAACAAGTGACCCCTGAACTTAGTCGCAAAACCATAAATTGTCAACTACTTGAAACACAAAATCGAAAAACTTGATCAAAACAAAAAAGAATCATGTACAAACTATCACTCCATTGACTTTGATCACTTTGTTCCCAATTTTGTCGATTGTTTGGAATAATACACATGGAAATTCATTGTTAGTAGACAAACCGAGCCACATTAATGATTAAAGATTCCTAAAACTGCACGAATATCCTATATATCGACTTACATACTGGAAAATAAATTATGGACTTCTAATGTTCACTTCATATCTATAAGCGTGCTATTATCAATGAAAAGAAATTTTGTTCAATGAAAGTAAAAGATTCGTAATTTTGAATTTACCTGAAAATAAAGTCATTGAAACCAACGGAGCAATAATTTGTACGTGATTCTTTTTTTATTTTTTAATCAAGATTTTCGATTTTGTGTTCTGGCTAAGTGGCAATTTATAGTTTTGGGACAAAGTTTAGGGGTATCCACATTTTTTCTCATGCACATATCGATATACAAGAGATTTGTGTAGATGTGCCATTTTTCAATCAGTCATCAGACGCTGTAAGAAATTATCAATGGAAAAGTGGACAAATCTAATGTTATTGAAATGAGAAAATGTTTGTATCTACAGTCACCCCTTCTAATTAAGATAAAGCCTTGGTGTTTGGCTGAAAATTTTTAATTTTTTTATTCCTATCAAATCAGCGAGTGGAATCATTGAAATTCGTATATCGCTATTTTTATGACCAATATAAGCCACATATAAGTATAATTTGAAATTTGGATCGGGAACATTAAACACGTTATTTTCTTTTCGTTTTTCCATTTCTTTAGCACCATGAATTGAAGTGAAAAGCCCTAGCATCATTTTCAATTGTGATAAAGTAATGTAGAGTGTGTCAAGCTTCTAACTTATGTACGTATGTGTATGGTGTACAGGCAACAGATAAGTTAGGAAAGAATATTTACTCTTAAAATACTATCAATGATCTTTTGCATATGTTTGATATAGACAAAAGTGAAAGTAAGAAAGGAATATAAGAGCAAAGAAACAGCTACGAAGGTGTTCAATTTTATTATATGGCTAACAATTTGAGGTTAGGAAAACATTCTCTCGCTAATAGAGGCATAATATAGTCACGATTCGGTGTGTTTCTTCTTTTCAGAAACACGTTATAGGGTAGATAAACGTATAGGCATCGAGTCGAAGATGATAATAAAAAAAGAGCTATTAAATTCGTGTGACGAAGAGCAGCAGGTGGACACCGACTGTAGAAGTCGATGTGTAAAGTTTATAAAATGATTTTTCAAATTCAAACTTACCTTCGAAGTCCATAAGTAGGCTTTTATAACCGATAAGCAATCGTTATTATTTTTATTCGTATAATTTATTTCTACAAGATTCGCACAATTATTATCTCCGTTTGTTATTTATTAGGGGGTTTCCGAAAGTCAAACATTCGACTTCACTCAACGAAAAATATCCATGTATGCGTTTATTAGTAGACCCATTTCAAAGATAAGCAGAGAGATTTGACGCAAGGTATATTTTTGTCGACCGAATCATGTGGCGCTGTATATTTTCGTACGACATCAACTGGAACTACTGTGATGCAGAGGCTCGGGGGCAAAGGAGCGTGATAAGTGCTAGTTTTTTTTTAATTACGTCAATTTTCAGACACAGTGCGACAAAAAACTATGTCATTGGTTGGATCGAGAAGAATTGCGAATAATAAAGCCTTGTCTCGCGCTGTGTTTGAAAATTAAGGCAATTGAAACGCTCGCAGTATGCACATCGTGTTTGATTGAAAACCAGCCTTTAAGTCGCATGCTCTTTCATGCGTATGGACAAGACTCGATTTCCCGCGGGGAATCCCCCCTTCGTGCTGTTTGAATGTCTTTCCGTTGGATCTCGATCGAAGCGAACATAGAACGCTGAGTCGTTGACCGTTACAGATTACGTATAATTTTTTCTACTAATTATTTGACGCGTAAATTCAAGCTTCCAGACAGCCTGATACTGAAAATAAAATTAAAAAACAACGCCGTAGTTATTCTCCGACTTTTTTTTTCTCTCCAATGAACGTAGATATTGCTTTGATTAAATAGGCTTGGTTATAAATTACAACCGTAAAAAAATTATCAGCGTCCCACGATGCACATAAAGCAGGTAAATCGCGTTAATTCATAAAAAAAAAAATTCTTGTATCGCTGTTTTACGTAAATAATGAACAATTAGTTTATTCGTTCATTCATTGCTTCATTCGGTTTTTATCAAGGTTGTCATACAAGGCTTCAAGTCCTTTAAAGAACATACAGTACTCGAGCCATTCGATCCGCGACACAATGTTATCGGTAAGTCTGACGAAGGTAAAACTTGTAAAACAGTTTACAGATGATAGATTTGCAGTCTTTACAACTTTGTCTGTTTTCCCTGCAGTCGGCAGAAATGGCTCTGGTAAAAGCAACTTCTTTGACGCTGTACAGTTTGTGCTTAGCGACGAATACTCGCGTCTCAGACCCGACCAGCTACAAAATCTTCTACACGAAGGAACAGGCCCCAGAGTTATTTCCGCACATGTTGAAATCATCTTTGATAATACCGATGGGAGACTTCCAGTAAGAAATAGATATATGCATATCAGATTAGATAGTGTCGATGCTAATTTTGACAAGGGTCATGATCATCCAGGAAGGCCTTACTCTGAGACTAGTCTCATGAAATAATGATGTTACAAGGTTGCTGATTTTTTTTCAAGTATCATTTCCATCGAAAGGTTAGGCCCTCAAAAACTCAACATTTTTGGGTTTTGTCTTTGACGTTTCAAAAAATGTGATTTTTGACAAAATGAAGATATTAGAAGTCCCATCTGATTGATTGATCGGACTAGTCTTCGGAACGTGCAACAAAATTGGCAGTTCTTTATAATGAAAATTGTGGGAGGAGATACGTTTTGAGGTGATGAGAATCTGAAGAAGCCAATCTTCGACGTGATTTACTATCACAAATTATAATTGAATGTTTCAGGCGAATATGTATTATAATATTACATTATATATCTTATATATGTTAGGAATAAACATATATACAGGGTGTCCCATTTTAAAAGACCCATTATGACATCTCGCAAACTAGAGACGCTATTGAAAAATATTTCAGAAAAAAGTTGTATGGTTCCGAGGGGGATATTTAATGATGCCATGGGCTTCGAATTTTTATAGGGTTTTGTCGGGTTTTTATGATATAACTTCGGTTTTTTAAATGGAAACCCCTATTTTTCAGTACAGATTCATAATCTGCAAAAAAAATACATTACTTTTGTAGGAATCTTTTTTTTTTCTGAAAGTTCAATTTCACTTGAAACCTTGAAGTTAATTACAACATTACAAAGCTAAAAATGTAATAACATTCTTGAAGTGATTATTGAATTTTAAAAATGACCTGCCATGATTAATCAACAAAAATACAAAACTTTTCACTCTTGATATTTTATTATTATTGATGGAAACGTTTTTGTTTTATTGAATCTTTTAACCAAAATAAAGATAAGAAATTGAACTTCTGGAGAAAAAAAAGTTTCCTACAGAAGTAATGTAATTTTTGTGTGGAGATTATGGATCTGTACTGAAAAATAGGGGTTCCCATTTAAAAAATAAAAGTTACCTCGTGAGAACCCCATGAAAATCCGAAACCCATAGCATTATCAAATGTACCCCTTGGAACCATACAACTTTTGTCTGAAACATTTTTCAATAGCATCTCTAGTTTTCAAGATATCATAATGGGTCTTATAGAATGGGACACCCTGTATATGGATAGGGTAGGGGCGAGCAAATCCGGGACGCCGAGAATTCATGGACTTTTGGGAACTCAAATAAGCTGGATCTTATTTTGTTTCACTTCTATTTGAAATGAACTAAGTAAAACAAATTTTCAGTTGACATGAAACAAAATTTTTTTTTTCGGGCAAAATTGGGTATCTCCCCTAAAAAGTGAAAAAACTCAAGTTACTCCAAAGTATTCAAAAGAATTGTAAAAAGAATAGATCTTGAATTGAAATGCAATCTTAAAAAAAAAAAATTCTTGGAAAATTTAAAAAAAAAAAGACAAATTAAAAGAAAAAATTTGGATTCCTCAAATTGTGAAAAAATGATAATTAGAGTAATAAATGACAGTTTGGAACTATTTAAAAAAAAAAAAAATTTTACCACTTTTCGGTGTACCTCGTTTCACCCCCCGATCCCCGTTTTGCACGCCTTTTGGACTTCTAATATCTTCATTTTGTCAAAAATCGCATTTTTTATAAAGGGGGAGACAAATTCCAAAAATGTTGCGTTTGTGCGAGGTTAATCTTTGATGTTGAAATTAAACCTTGGATGTGCAACAGTTTTGATATAATTCTGCACAAAGTGTCCAAAAAGTTCCTTAAAAAAATTCCCAAATAGTGAATTTCATGGTTTATGTCATCCTCTAAAAATTATGATCAACATACCTAATCAATGCTAGTTTCACTTACTTTATGATTGTGTGTTAAAATCTCTATTCAGTGTGTCTGATAAAATATAGTTAATCCTCAGTAAAAATCTATCTAAACTTCAAACTCTACTATATTGAATATCGACTGAAAAACAAATTGAGACTCTGTATTAAGCTTGAACACTTTTCGTATAGTACACAAAAAAAAAATGAGTAGATAACTCAAAAATGATTTTATGATGGAATTGATAATATAATAGTAACTCTAAATATAAATTTACACAAAATTCAGAAATAACGTAGAAGGGTGGCATAAGCTCCTTTATCCATTAATCGAATGAGCCTGGAAAGGGTGCAAAAGGCTGCAATTTATAAAAAGGGAAATTGACCTGCTTATGTCTCGACAAATTGAATAATAATCGATTTTCAGAAACACGAAGACACATTCTTTCATCAATCTAGACTTTGAGATTCACGAGGTGCAGCTGAAGATCTCTCGTAATTCTAAATAAACGAAAAAATCCTCCATTTTCTGCTCCGCTATAAATTCTAAAGTTCTAAAAGTAATCTGAAGCAATGCTAAGGATACAATTTTCATGTATGAAAAAAAAATTTCTAATCCATGGTCTTTCAATCCATGATTGTTCAAATAACGCCAAAAATATCGCCAAGTCAACATTTTTTACCATTTGCACATTCGGAAAATCGAAAATTCGCTCTTTATTATATAATTAACTACCATCTCCAGCACGTAACTCTATTTCGATGCCTGAATATTTTTCCATGCACCATAAAGACCCACATATCTATAACATTCACTAAGGTGCCATAATCATGTTGACAAATATAATAAATTCCTTATTTCCATCACAGATAGAAAAAGACGAAGTGTGTGTAAGAAGATTATTTGGCTCAAAAAAGGACCAGTATTTTCTGAACAAGAAAATAGTCACTCGACAGGACATTATGAATTTATTAGAATCTGCCGGCTTCTCAAAATCGAATCCTTACTACATTGTCAAACAAGGAAAGGTGATAATATTTTCTACGAATAAATTCCTCAAAAGAAAAAACCTCGATCAACCTATAACATATTTTCCTAGCCCAGAATCACAGAAGTTCATATAGCATTTCAAAAATTTCAACTCTAGCTGATCATTGCCTATGAGATTTTACTGATTTCTGCAATTTTCAACCTAAAAGCGATTCAACATTACGTTTCACAGATCAACCAAATGACTATGGCTCCAGATTCTCAGAGATTGAAATTACTGCGCGAAGTAGCTGGTACCAGAGTCTACGACGATAAATGCAGAGAGTCTAAAAATGTTCTGAAAGACACTCGAGGAAAGCTTGAGAAAATCCACGAGTTGTTGATGACCATTGGTGAGGGCTTGCAATGACGTCTAATAGTTTAGTCTTCGAACCATGTTTGACCCATTTGTTTCCACTTCTAAATAACTGCTAAATTCTTTCTGTATTCTGGTCAAAGATGAGCGCCTGCAGATTCTGGAAGAGGAAAAAGAAGAGCTAAAAGAATACCAAAATATTGACAACAAACGCAGATGCTTGGAGTTCACAATCTATGAACGAGAGTTGCACGAAAATAAAGGGAAGCTACATGGCTTCGAGGAATACCGCTCAAACATGAAACCCAGGCACGACGACCTTATCAACAAAGCAAAAGCCGCCCAAGAAGATGTCCGTGCTGCTATCAAATCTCTCAAAGAAGCTAAAAAGGCAGTTAACGCCGCCAAAGAGGAACACGATTTACTCAGGTAGAACGGAACTTGCTTATTGAATCTTTCAACAACGTTTTGTTTCTTGGTTTTGATTTTTTATATTATTCTACTCATATTCTCTGCACTTTTTTTTTTCTTCCTATAAAGTTGCTTTTTATTCTTTAGATCGTCAATGTTACGACTGTCTTTTTTCGAAGATATATTCGCTCGGAAATTATTAAACCAAATAATTCTCAGATCAGAATTAGTAATTTTAGTTATTGTTTGCTGAATTGCATGTGCGATTAGTACGGAGCAACAAGAATTGCTGAAAGAACTGACAAAGCTCACATTGACGGTGAATGATTTACGGGAAGAAGTCTCGGGAGATAAGGATAGTAGAAAAAGAGCTGAACATGATTTGAGCAAATTGAGAACTAACATTGCTAAACAGGAGGAAAGGCTTACAGGAATCAAACTTCAAGTAATTAGTATATTGAACACACAATTAGGAATATTGATTACACCGATAATTCAGCTTCTTACTAATCAATCCACCTCTTTTTTATTATTTTTTCACATAATCACATTCTTTTATCGATTCAAATTATCTTTCTTAATCTATTCGATCTTCGTGCCTTACTAATTTCTCTGCATTCCCGGACTTCCCCTCTCTAGTACACGGAACTTAAAAGCAAAGAAGAGAAATACACCCGGGAACTGGTCTTAAAGGAGCAAAAGCGTAAAGAACGCTACGCTAAACTAGGTAGAGTTTCTCAATTCACAAACAGGGTAGGTAGAACTGAGAGCGATATTCAATTAAATATCGCGTTCCTGAAACCTGCGTGAGACTTCTTATCCTGTTTTCAATGGATTCTCTTTGTATGAATAACTTTTAGGACTATTTTTAGCTACGTTTGTTGAATGTTGATCCCGATATTGAATTTTCTTCACACTTAAACATAAAATCTAACGTCGATTTTCCATCAGTTTGAAAGAGACAATTGGATTAGAGAAGAGTTGGAGCTGTTGGAAAGACAGATAATAGAGAAGAGCGAACATAAGGCAAAGATAAGCGAAGATTTAGGAAAAGATGACGCGAGAACGGTATCTCTGAATATGAGAATCAATGCTTGTTATCACGATATGGGACTGCAAACCGCTTCCATAAAGGATCGCAATAAACAGTACGAGGCAATGACCAAAGCTAAAGACGAGTGCCAAGCGGCACGCAAAGAACAGTAAGTGTTGAAACTTTGCTCTGTTCAATTTACTTGAATAATTCGTAATTCTAATACTCGGTATTGCTGTGACGCAGATATCGTAAGGAAAGCATTCTGCAGGGTGAGATTGATGAATTAAAAGAAGACTTAAGGAAAGTAGATCAAAGTTTGCGGTCTATGGTAGGGAACTCTACTCTAAATGGGAGGGATAGTGTTAGTAAGGTGATCGATACATTCAGGTGAATATCAACTTCAATTTATAGAAACCATATAGGATTGATCTGGTACATTTTGTTCATATAAAACTATAATTCAGAGAGCGAGAAGTCACGGCAAGCCAAGTTAGCAGCTACCACGGATTGCTGATTAATAATTTTAACTGCGACAAAAACATCTACACAGCAGTAGAAGTCACCGCGGGTAGCCGACTCTTCAATCACTTGATAGAAACCGACTGGTTTAGCACAAAGATACTGAAAGAAATGAATAGCCAGCATCTACCTGGCGAGGCGTCGTTCATGCCCCTCAATCGCATCAACGTCAGAGTCACGGAGTATCCGCGAAGTGACGATGTCATACCCATGATATCGAAGATTAACTACGACCCGATGTTTGACAAAGTTTTTCGGTGAGGCCAAGCATCAATTGAGAGACATAAAATGCCCATCTTCAAAATGCTGTAACTCGACGAAAAATAGTGGGAGAAAAATCATTTCAATGAGCATTTTGAAGGTTGAAATTTCATCATTAAAATGGGTTTCTAATATTATTTTTCTAAAGTCATTTTTTACCTCGCGATGTCGGTTCGAGCGCAGATAGTTACGTGACGCAGAGGAAACCAACGTTTTTCAAAATTTTCTATGGAGCATTAAATAAATCGCAGAGAATTTTCGAGATAGCCATCTTGTAGCCTTAAATCTCCTCTTTAAAGTGATTTTGTTTTAAACTTTTTTACGCGATTTTTTACACGTACCCACGGGGTTCATGGTGCCTGTACGCATGACTTGACTCAAAGTTGATTAACTCCGTAGAAAAACAATCGCGCAAAAAATTTGAAAAAAACCACTTTGGCTATCTCGAAAATTTTCTGAGATTTTTCCAACGCTCCAGAAATAACTTTGAAAAACTTGGTTTTACTCTGCAGTTCGCCACTCTGCACTCAAGCTTGCGCCACGAGGTCAGAAATGACCTTAGAAGAAATTGAAGAAAAAATACCATCTCAGAGATGAAATTCCAACTTTCAAGATGCTTTTTGA
This sequence comes from Macrophya alboannulata, assembly GCA_949628255.1. Lineage (NCBI taxonomy): Eukaryota > Metazoa > Arthropoda > Insecta > Hymenoptera > Tenthredinidae > Macrophya > Macrophya alboannulata. Next base: position 29,473,443 of record OX451207.1, on the reverse strand, counting down.
AATGATTTTTTTCCACTTTTTTCATCGAGTTACAGCATTTTTAAGATGGGCATTTTTCTGCCGAGTAGCGAGTGTGCCGTTCATTCTCTCCTCAAGATGAAGATCTAGACCACTAGACTTCACAGTTTATGAGTTTATTAACAAATTTTTCTGTAAGAAATGGTCAAAATTACTGCCAAATCGAAATTTTTACCCCGGATCGTTTACTTATAGCAGTTTGAGTTGCTTACAGATTTAAATGCCTGCAAAGCTCAGGTTGTATTTTGTTTCTCTATAAGAAAATGTTATAAAGAAGAAAACTATTCATATTCCTAGATTCATTTTTGGGAGAACTTTAATCTGCCGTAACATGGAAGTTGCATTAGATATGGCGCGTCATACAGGACTAGACTGTGTTACTATAGAAGGTGATCAAGTATCTTCGAGAGGCCCTTTGACCGGTGGATATTATAACTCTGCGCGATCTAAAATGGATTCGCAGAAAACCAGATCGGAACTGATTGCGCAGATCAGTGCCTTAGAAGAAGAGATGAAAACTTTGAAGGAAGATATTCTAAAGACAGATCAAAGCATCGTCTTGAATGTCACCCGAATGCAAAAAGCAGAGGGCAAAATTAGCAAGGCAAAGTGCGTTTTCTCAATCAGAATATCGGCTAGTCAAGCCTTCAGAGTGTTTCTCTCATTTTCGTCTATAATTCTTTTGATTTGCGTTATTTGCGAATAAAAAAAAAATTGAGATGAGTTTTAAAAAAGTAAAATTGATGCAGTTTGTTTCGATTGATCCCTCAGTAATTAGTCCCGTTTTATTTCAGCGATATTTTGGAACAAATGAAGGCAGAAATTCGACTAGCTAAAACGGAACTTGCCATGATCGAGAGGTATCAAACTTCGAAAAAGCAGAGCTTGGCTCAGTGTGTTTCAAGTCTTGAACAAATGACCGTGACGAAGGAAGGATTGGAAAGCGAGCTGAGTCAGGAGCTTACGTCTGAATTATCAGTCGAAGATCAACAACAGGTGAGAGATAAACAGTTCTTTTTTTATTCTTTCTTTTTCTCTATAAATTCATAATCAATTTAATCTATACTCTATGTGATTGTCATTCTTTTCAGGTCGATGTTCTCAACGAGGACATAAGACGTATGACGCAAGAGAATAAGGAAGCATTTGGACAGAGGATAAAACTTGAGGCTGAAAAAAACCAGCTCGAAAATTTATTAACTAATAACTTGGTGAGACGTAGAGACGAGCTTGCTCAAGCACTGCAAGACATATCTGTAGAGGATCGGGAGCACAAATTAGAATCTTCCAAAGCCAGGATTAAGGAACTCAAAAATCGTCTTAACAAAGTCGACGCGGACCTTAAGGCTCAAACTGAAAAGATTTTCGACGCAATTAAGAAGGTGAGATCTTGATTATATTTTGTAATATCAGTTTTAGTCCCTTTTGGGATAATTAATAGCAAAAAAAAAAATCTAGTTTTTTCTGATATTCAAGGAGTTAGAGGAAACCTAGGAACAAATTCTCATTCCTGAGATAAGAATATTTTAAGAATTTTAGGACTTAGAATTTGAGAATCCATGTACAAAAATCGGTTTTTTATTTGCAACGAAAAGATTTTTCTCACTTAAAAATTAATTTTCTATTCCCACGGACTAGCAAGAGTTTTCGAATTTGTAAGATTATCAGATGGGAGTTAAAATAGTTGAGCATGGGAGATCTGCATGAATATTTTACAATTTCAATTTTACGAGCCGTTGATATTTCTGCACTCATAGCAAAAAGCAGCGTTTTCGGAAATGGAGAGATTGAAAGGAGCGGAGAAGCGAGAACAGGATAATATCGAGGCGAATGCAAAGGAACTAGAAAAACTTGCTGGCAAACAAAACATAATACAGAAAAATATAAACGAGTTGACCCGAAAGATAGCCGATCTAGAAGCGCTACCTAGTAATGAGACACTTACACGGTTGACTCAGCATTCGACTCAGCAGCTTTTAAAGGATATCGAAAGGACCAACAGGCAGCTAAAAAAATACAGGTTGATATTTTGAATCACTGTTTTCAATCATTGTTATGAAATGGGCACATCTTTGTAGGTTTTTTTTTTTTTTTCTAATAGTTATTTGTGTATTACTTAATTACAGAGATGAGCTATCCGTTTTTTTAGATTATAATTTTTTGTTTTAATTCACAGGGACGTGAACAAGAGAGCTTTGGAACAATTCCTGTCTTTCAGCGACCAAAAAAAGAACTTGACTCAACGAAAGGAACAAATGGATTCAGAAGCTGAAAAAATCAACGAACTTATGCTCGTTTTAGAACAGCGAAAATACGAGACTATACAATTCACTTTCAAACAAGTAGGTGCTATAACAAATATAAAAAATCTTAAATTGCTGTAATCGGGGTCTGAAACAACTGGCCTCAAAACACAAGAAAAAAAATCTTACGATTATTATTCTATGTATGTACGTGCTTCGAAGTCAGCGTCTTTATTAATATATCTGAACATTTCCGGAAAGTAAAATTTTATAGTACTGTGTGCACGATTACATGAGAACTATTGCAACTACAGGGTTCAGGTTCGATATGCTTATTTAGTACCCATGTCCACACGGTGTGTACTACGGATATTGAAATCCGTAAAGAATCTTCTGTGATGGACACATTAACGAGATAGGGAAATACGATAATTATAAAAAATAAAGTAAATCTTGAGAAAATGAATACTCCCCATGAATGTAATGGAATTTCGGTAGTTCACACTGTAAACATACTGGTCTAGAATATCAATGCAAAACTTGGTTTGTTTCGGACGATCGGTGCCAGAGTAATCCCGTGCAAATCAATTAATTATGGGTTCGCTTTATGAAATCTGTCAAAACTCCACTAGTTGATTTATTTCAATAGATCGGAGAAGCATTTGATTGAAAAACATAATTTCTAATATATCATAAATTCTAAATTCATCGCAGCCTTAATCATTTCATAATCCATTCCCGAATACAGGTCTAAAAATTTCACCTTAAGGTGTACCTATGTATGTTACATGAATCTATACAGTTGATATAAATTCATAAAAAAAATTCATCTTTGTTACACAGGTGAGCAAGTTCTTCAGCGAAGTCTTTGAAAAACTGGTACCATCTGGACACGCGCATCTCGTGATGCTAATGAACAATGAGGAGGATGGAGTCGCGGAAGATCCATCACCCGAAACTATAGATTCCGAGAGATTTTCTGGTATCGGTAAGTTGCGCAGTACATTTTTATCAAAACATTATGAACTTGGAATTGAAAACAGAAATCTTATTGTTGATGGTAGCTTACTTTGTCACAATAGCTGACTTATGATAAATAGTTCTTCCTTATTAATCTTCTAATGCACGAATATCCATCTACTTGCGATTAAAGGAATTCGAGTTTCGTTTACGGGACGAAAATCAGAGATACGAGAGATGAATCAGCTCTCTGGGGGACAGAAGTCCCTCGTAGCCTTGACCCTGATTTTTGCCATTCAAAAATGTGATCCTGCCCCGTTTTACCTTTTTGACGAGATAGACCAAGCCTTGGATACAGAACACAGAACAGCGGTCGCTGATATGATCCATGAACTTAGTTCAGACGCTCAGTTCATCACTACAACATTCAGGTAAGTGTAAATGGCAAAGACAATCTACCGCAGCTGAAAGTTTTGAAAAGATATATTGAAATTTTGATCTTCTTACTGTATATTTATCAAATTATTTCCCTATCGTTGATTTTAAAAGATTGCAAAGCAATGAAAAAAGAATCAAAATTGTGTTTCGTTTTTGATACGAATCTTATCTGTTTTTTTTATTTTTTAATTTATGTATTCTTGCTCTATCAGAAATTTATTATCAGAAATCATTGAAAAGGTATATTGCGAAAATCTACGCCCTAATCCTGTTGTAAAATATTTTTTTTAATTTTCGTGTTGCAATTTTTTATATATTATATAATTATGTTGTTTACTTTTTTTAGATGTTATTTATCCCTGAAATACTAACAACTGAGAATCAAAAACCGAAATTCGCTTTATCTAAAAAAGAGCCAATTAATTTTTTTTTTTTAAATATTTTGTTTCGTTTACAGACCTGAGTTACTCGCCCACGCTAATAAGTTTTACGGTGTTAAATACCGTAACAAAGTATCGCACGTGGAATGCGTTACGCGTGAAGAAGCCGCTGATTTTGTAGAAGATGACACGTCCCAGGATTAAATTATATAATATGCAGATTTTATATAATATATTTATTTAAATATGAGATATTATTAAGATAACGTTAACAGAATCCTTGTGATTTGTTTTTATTCTATTTTTTATTTTTTCCCATTATATTCAACGTCGAGTACCTGGAATTTCACGTACAATATAATATTATTTTATTACTTGACTGCCGTTACAATCGGCTGAGGTCAAACAGTTCCTAATATTTTTATTATATTTATATTGTACTTCTAATTATCTGTGTTTTTTTTTCTATTCGTCATAGTTATATGAAATAAAGCTCAAGTAGACATATCACGTTGTTATTAAAGTTATTAAATTTTAACAAGCAGGTAAATCGGCTGACCACGAATTTATCCATCTAAATAACATGGCATTCTTGGCATTGAACAATCAATTTTTTATTTTGGCTAAAGTATTAGTTCAAAAAATTTGTAACCCTGTAGCCTCTATCCTTATGATGGTAACTGTCCCCCAGAATTTTTATAGATTTTTAGCGAATATAATTTTGGAATTGCAACTTAATGGTAAATAAGTTTTTGTTTTTGTCTTGATTTGTTTTTGGAAAATGAAAAATAGCGATAAATGACCTCTAAATAATAATATTAAGAGCTGAGTTTTCTTGAGGCTTGCTTTTGAGATTACCTTTTGAAGAAAAAATAAATAACTAGTCGGTTTATTTCGCCCACCCTAATATGTATGGGGTAGTCTCCCTCATCCGGGACACTTTTCTGCGCATAGGTCACCGATTTTGGTGCCACGCGAGATTTTGACTCTTAACCGATCCCTAACAAGAAATCTAGAGCCATTCGCCTTGGTATCAACTGGTTTACAAGTTATTCGATGTTTAAAATATAAAAAAATCTGTTTTCGAACGCACCGGACGATCTTTAGGCGTACGTAACTTTGGTTTGTGCAGTCATACAGATGCTTTCCACTAGTGATTCGGAATCGCAAAACTTCCACCTTTCACGCTGTGAACTCAAAAATTTTTGAAAAAAATTTTTTGTAAACGATTTTTTTTTTTAATTTTTGTCTTTCAGTTTTCGAAGCGTAGGTGATAATTTTTTTTGATGAAAATTTACTGAAGGTAGTCCTTTGAATACCAAAGAATCCCGGAAATTTGTGGGATGGTGTTCGGCCTTGTTTTTTTTTTTAATAATTCGACAGTGAATTTTAATTATTGGAGTAGCGCGCTAGAGTATTTGTTCAACCAATAGGGCATAATTTTTAGTATCAGGATTTCACGGAACTTGACGTATTCTGGAAACTTGCCATCAGAGAATCACAAAATGTTATCTTCAAATCAATCCCAATTAATTGTTAGCATTGTTGCAGACTGGCGACTTTTGCAAAAAGTTGTAGCTCTGAAAAGGGCTGCTTTTGTTTGGTCCTGATCCGGTATCCGGAAAAATGCGTCGCGGTTCTCATTGTTTTTTTTTGTAGGCTTTTTGTGTAGAAAGTCTTTGATGAAGAGTGCGTCTTGAAAATCATTTCGTTGACTTCACTGACTGTCGCCAGTCTGCAACAATGCTAACAATTAATTGGGATTGATTTGAAAATAACATTTTGTGATTCTCTGATGGCAATTTTTCAGAATACGTCAAGTTCCGTGAAATCCTGATCCTAAAAATTATGCCCTATTGGTTGAACAAATACTCCAGCGCGCTACTCCAATAATTGAAATTCACTGTCGAATTATTATAAAAAAACAAGGCCGAACACCCTCCCACAAATTTCAGGGATTCTTTAGTATTCAAAGGACGACCGTCAGTAGAATTTTTATCAAAAAAAATTATCACCTACATTTCGAAAACTGAAAGACAAAAATTTTGTGAAAAAATCGTTGACAAAAAATTTTTTTCAAAAATTTCTTAGTTCACAGCGTGAAAGGTGGAAGTTTTGCGATTCCGAATCACTAGTGGAAAGCATCTGTATGACTGCTCAAACCAAAGTTACGTACGCCTATAGATCGTCTGGTGCGTTCGAAAACAGATTTTTTCATATTTTAAACATCGAATAACTTTTGAACCAGTTGATACCAAGGCGAATGGCTCTAGATTTCTTGTTAGGGATCGGTTAAGAGTCAAAATCTCGCGTGGCACTAAAATCGGTGACCTATGCGCAGAAAAGTGTCCCGGATGAGGGAGACTACCCCGTATACATTATATTCGTGGTGGAAACATGATGCCCTTACCAGCTGCAATTTTCGAACTTTACACTCAAATATCTTGGAAACTCTCAACTCCAGAGGCCTTGGCCCATGGAGCTTTTAATCAGCATGGTTTAAAGTGCAACATACTCCAGTTTCATGGAATTTGACTGAAACCGCTATTACATTAGGACAGATGCTGGGTCCAATTTGAAATTGAAGCAAAATGAAGTTGAAATACTTTGAACATTTTACATAAATTTATATGTATCTCATGGCATTGTATATTATAAATTATCCATAAGACTTATCTTGACTCACTGGAGAAGATTCTGGATCTTGGATTATACAATTCCAATAAACCTCATCGATGTACAATCAGAAGATTGCTAAACGATACTCAACATTTTCTGCATCGAACACACGTCTCTTCGTTACGATGTACTGAGATACAATTATATTCTTGCTGAAAAGAGGCCAACTTCCCGAGCAACCTCACTAATCTCATGTTACTCCTTTTTAACAGGCATCTCCACGGCGTAGTGATACAGAGAAAGTGGTTTCCTTGCATCCGATGTGAATATATATAAGAATAATATGCTGGGGATTTAATGAATTATCTTCATAAAAAGGATCCAAAGAACACTCATTTGCAAAAGATCGATAACTACGCAATGAATAACACAATCATTGATAAAGCTATTTCTCTAAATAAAAAAACGAAATGATGGGAAACGTATGCATCTAGTCTGTTGGTCAATTGGTCAGAATTAACTTAACTCAGCATATGTAACAACCGTGCTGGCTGATAAGCAGTCGAAGTGAACTGAGCAGTTGACTTTTTGGTGAACAAGTTTTGAAGACCTGTCACTGACTTAGATATGTTGGTTTTACAAAACAAGACGCAACAGCATTGTTAGACGAGTCCAACTAGATCAGTCCAATATATGTATATGAATATACAGCGATGGATTTGTTCCAAGCAGCTGCAAAACTTGCCGTGAAAAAGTTTCCTATCAAAATCAAAGCATGTGCGATTCAATCAGGCATTGAATTAGAATAAGAAAATCAAACTAAAAATAAAAAGGAAATAAAAATCTGGCAAATTTGTAGAATAAGTTTTTATTAAACGGTATATTTTTACTTACAAATGTATACATTACATTATTATTATTATTTCAAATAGAATAAATAAATTTATTTATCATACATTGCCAGCAATAATTATTTATTATTATAATATATTAAATATATATATTGTATTTATAATGATGTTAAATGATAATAGTGACAACAAAAATACCTGTCCTGTGTAGAATTTTGGCAGAAATTTTTGCATTTGATTATCATAATATGCAGGGAAATCGGTTTCAGACGTGATCTACATTTTAATAAACTATTCATATAAATAGATTATGTAATACTAAATAATCCGCAATATTTTAGTTACTTGATGAATAATTAATATGACAATACATAGCTGTATCAATTTGTATTATTATTATTATTATTATTATTATTATTATTTGTTTTTTTACTCACTTTCAAAATTTGATTCTAACTACATATAATATTCGAATTTTCTTACGTCAAATGAAATGTTTTATGTCTGTCTTTGACATAATATTATATTTACTCTCTGAACTAGATACAATATTATTATCTTTCAAATACACAAACAATAAAAAGAAAAAATTTGTAGAAAAACTCGAACGATGCGAATTGCTCTAAAATTCTTACTATTCAGAGCAGACATAATATACTCATCTCAACGGATATCGTAATGCTTATATTTAACGTTATTTAGGTACTAAGCTGAACTATAGACAGAATTCGATTTGTCTTGTATAATCTAATTATACTATACATAACCGCGATATGACCTAGGCAAAGTATAACGTGTTCTAGATATTCAGAGTTCTTAATATTATAGAATTTTCTGATCGCTCTATTACCGTATAATTGATTTAAAATTAATTAGAAATTCAATTACATAGTACCTAAAACTCGTAGATACATATTGAAAATGCTTTGAAGGAATCTACATATCTATTTTTATTTGGTTTTTAAACAGTGACCCGCATTTTATTGACACCTATTCTCACACCTTGATTTATAACCAGAGATATATTTATTTATAATATCGTAAGTTTCGTTTTCTTTCTACGGGTAAATAGGTAGATCGATGAAGATTCACTATTCTTTATAGCCTTATACAGCGATGCTTTTTTTTTATAGATGATATCAAAAATATGGATAGTAATTCTAGTCGTAGATCAGGATATCTAATAGTTTCAAAATTACGTTGATAAAGATTATCGATTAGCTTGCTGTTACAATATTTGATTATGCATTCTGTTCATGGTTCGTTCCAATTTTATTTTGTTATTTTATTTATTTATTCATTTTTTTCAACTGTTTTATGGTTTTCGTCAGCCGTTTATTCCAGATTCAGAAGCATTATTTGAATATTAATGCAACGCTTATACAACTTAATTTGCATATGAATTAACAAAGATATCTTCATTCGATAAATTTTATTGTACTCCCACGAACGAACCTTTTACAACTCATCGTCAGTCGGCAAAGATTCTCAACCCTTTAAAACTGGCTTCTCGAAATAACAAACAATGCTTAATTTTTTCTCCTAAATTTTTGACTTCCGACGTTTTTTTTTTTTTACGTAGTTTATTTGTGTATTATTCTAGTTACTGAAACCTTTTCTGAAAACATGGGAAGTTTGGCATTTATCTTACTCTTTGTTTTATTTATTTTTTTTTATCTAACTAGTGTATCTTATAAAAATTTGTTATTTATATACTTAGCGTCGTAGCTTCTGGGTTCATCGTATCAGTTTGGTTATCGACTTGCTAAATATTACTATACTTCCTCATTTACTTTATCAACAGTTTCTGCGTCTCATCTACCTTCTGTTTTTCCTCGTCATCCTCGTCTTCTTCATCTTCATATTCTTCTACTTCGTATTCTTCTTCTACCTCATCTTCGTCTTTTTCTTCCTCTACCTCCTCTACTTCTTTCTCTTCCTCTTCCTCTTCAGTTTCAACTTCTTCCTCTTCCTCTTCCTCTTCCTCTTCCTCTTCCTCTTGCTCTTCAATTTCAACTTCTTCCTCTTCCTCTTCCTCTTCTTCCTCTTCTACTTCTTCCTCCTTCCCATTTTCATCAACATCATTGGCTTCAACCTTATCATATTTAATCCCATCGTTCTTATCGTCTTCTTTCTCAGTCTCATAAGCCGAAGCGTTGACTCCGTTAACTTTAACACTATCGTTGTTCTCGGAGTTCTGCAAACGTTAGATGCGTTAGTTATTAATCTTAGACAGAATTGTAATAACATCTCGGACTTACACACACGAATTCAGAAACATAAAACTATATATTATACATCTACCGGAAGGAACTGTATACGATGATTAGTACCAAAAGACTAGAATTAATGATAAATCTAAATGAAATTGTCTACACCTTCAGGTAATGAAAAACGATTTTTCTCCAACTACCAATCAAATAATGTCGGTAATAGAGCGGAAGTAAACGCCTCATGAACAAACACATGGTGGGAATAACTCAGAAAACGGGCGGAGCGGTCAACGATACATAAGAGATAAATTTCCGGATTTCAAAATTCTTCATATTACTAGATTTTGAGCAAATAACGATTATGCAATTTTTTTTCCGCCTTCAACCGCTCAGCCATTGAAACGATGCAGGGGGTTTATCCAAAGATTAAAATGAGATAAAGAATCACCAAATAAAACAAGGCTCCGCAGAATCATTCGAGTCGTGTTGGTAATTCTAATATTTTCTTACAGATGGTATCTGGTCGAGACTGATGAGAGAAAGAGTCATTTTGCCAGAGAGAACTACCGGCGCTTCTACGTCCGTATCAGATTGTTCGGCTTGTGTCTCAGAGTCTGTTACAAGCAGCTCACATTGCGACGGCAGCGATCCTTCAAGATATATTGGTTTCGGAGGTGTCTTCTCTCGTTCGACGGGGCTTGAACGGCGATAAAAAGATGTTAATGCGGACCTTCGATTTAAAACAAAGAAAGAGGCTTCAATTGTTCAAACTTTATACTACCTCTGAGCTGACAAAACGACCGGAGTACTTGGTCGGCTCCACTTCTGCCCCCCTTCGCAACTAGTAGTCATTTCCATTCCCACAACTTTTACCGTCGGCGAAGAATCGTCGAGATCTTTCTCCTGTTCAGTTTCAATTTCTTTGTATGTAGTAACTTCCTGTAATTTCAAATAGGAACGATGAACTTGAATGGACCGTTGATTGGCAACTCATTTTTAGAAACGCGTTAATATTTCATCTAAATAAAATTTTGGGAGCAATTTATTGAGTAATTCATAAGAGTAATTGCATAAGAGTTTCATTCGCAGAACTTAATTACACAATGTTACAGGCAGACAAATTTACCCGGTCGCACACCCTTTGTCCAATTTTTTAAGCGTTATATGAATTGGAATAAATTGTGAGTCTATCTAATGAATCTAAATAATCTCTTTTAGAAAGATCTATCGAATTTTATAAGAGATAAGAGATCGGTTTTAGTTGATATAAATTGTCACACACGACAATGTATACTTATGTTATTCAAGAATGAAGAGAAGAAACAGAATTAATTATTAGGCAGCGTGTTAAATAACGGTTCAAAAATGAAAACGTAATTATTACTCAAAATTGCTCGAGAGTTATACGCCTTTTTATTCATACTTTGATCAAAACCAGTATGTACTGCTGTTATGAAAAGAACAAACAACTGAAGGAGTAGATGTAAAGACAATTCAAGGTGAATGCAAACTGGTTACAGATGTTAGAAACGTATTGGACGCAAGGAATATACCTTAAAAATGGAACCGGCCCCTGCCAGACCATTGGATTTTGGAGCCGCATCTACTACTTAAAACATAAAAGTATATACTAAAATCTTTAGCGATTTCAATTGATCTACATACTGAAAAATTGCGTCTAGAATCATATGAACATCGTCTAATGCCGCATGATTTTTGTGAAAAAAAAAAAAAAATTTATAAAAAATGAATTAATTTCTACCGATATTGGCGTTGCTAAAACAGCAAATTGTTCGGAAAAATGTATACCTAATTGGGAAAGGTATAAGCTCAAGACACATTCAGATCACAGCAGCGTGCATTTTTCTAAAATCTATAAAACTGAATATCTGAACTGTTTCAAAAACTCATTCGTAAACCTTGGCCTCTCGCTGTGGGCTTGGACTATGCGTTACAGAACGCGACAAATTGCCCATCTGAGCAACAATTCGTTCCATCGCAGCTTCTGTCTCGACCAGCCGTTGCCTGAGCTGATCTATCTCTATGTCTCCTGCTGCTTCTAGTGTCCCAGCATGCGTAACATTAGTAAATTGATTCATACTACATTCTTACTTACAGATTAATCAGTTTCTCATATTTTATTCATGATAAACATTATTTACGCACTAAATTATTAATACAGGGTGATCCATTTAACGTGTCCACCCCAAATATCTCCGTTGCTTTTACAGTAATGAGACAAATTTCAGGAGATAATTTACTTGATTTCGAACGGCTGATACAGTCGTTAAAACTTCGTCTCTGTCAAGGTCATAGTTTTGCCGTTCTCAAAGTCATCGATGCTTTTTTGAATGGAAACCTGTATGTTTTCATCACGTAATTTCATTCTACTTGAAAAATCAAACGACTTTCGTATGAAACATTTTTTTGGAAAACACAAATTTTTTATGATATTCAACTAAATGACTAGAGAGTTCCAAACTTTTAAGAAGATTTTACCTCAAGACTATCAAGTTTGGAGAAAAATTGCACGAGACGAATATTGCGTAATTTCATGCAAAGAATCTCGAAGAATATTCTTTTAGAATTTTTTTTTTACATTTTTGATTATTATACACAATTAAAGAAACTGCAATAAAAAGTTATAGGAAAAAATACCGCACCTAATTTCAAGAATTCTTTTCATAAAATGACGCACTCTTTGTCTCTCGCAACTTTTCTCTGAACCTAATAGTGTAGAGGTCAAATGGTCATAAATGTTCAAAAATCTCTAGTTATTTAGCTGAATATCATAAGAAATTGGTGTCCCACAGCAAAATGTTTCATGGGGAAGTCGTTTGATTTTTCAAGTGGAATAAAATTACGTAACAAAAAATGTTGGTTTTAATTGAAATGAAAAACATTGATGACCTTGAAAATGCCAAAACTATGACCTTGACAGAAATGAAGTTTTTAACACTGTATCAGCCCTTCGATATCAAGTAAATTATCTCCTAAAATTTTTCTGGTTACTGTAAAAGCAACGGAGATATTTGGGGTGGTCACGTTAAATGGACCACCCTGGAGAAATCTAGAGCTTAAACTCAGAACTTGTTATGCTTGAAGCTACAATCAAAAAAGAGTCATGTAATATCTAATCATAAACCATACAGGGTGTCACAGAAAACATGCCGAGGCTCTCGCATAGTAAATCTTGATCATAAATGGGATCGAAATTTCCTTAGCCGTTTTTTCCTGAGATGCATAGATTTTCCGTTATAATTATTTTAATTTCAGCCAATCACGCGCCGCCTATGATCGGGGAGTATGTCGGTGTGCCTCCCGCTCGCTTGTGTGCACTCGAAATACAACCGCGCGGGAGGCACACTGACATATGGCCCGGTCATAGGCCGTGCGTCATTGGCTACAATTGAAATAATTATAACGGAAAATCTATGCATCTCAGGAAAAAACGGCTAAGGAAATTTCGATCCCATTTATGATCAAGATTTACCATGCGAGAGCCTCGGCATGTTTTCTGTGACACCCTGTATAGTGCTTCTGAGACTGAAAATCTGTATCCAGTTAGCTATTCTTTAGCCAACCAACGGTTTGTGGATAAAAAAAATTTTGTAAAAACATAGATTTTGCGTCTTATCTTCCATTGTTCCTGATAAAAGTTTCCCGATTAAGATTCAACCATTTCATACTCATAAAATTTGACATCAGTTAGTTTACGAGAGACAACTACACTCGGGATATAATACAGTTGTGATAATATATGAGAGAAAATTTCTTTGAAACAAAAACCGCTTCATTGTTTAGAAAGAACTTCAAATCTGGTACTTACGGTCCTTCAATTCCTCCAACGTTGGTGCAGGTCTGGGAGGTGAAGGAGATCTTTCTTTCTTCTGACGATACAAGGTCCCTGTTACCGCGCTCGTTAAAGTTTCCGGACTGAAGACCATTTTTCTAAATTCACTCTCGGTGGCCGTCCCTGGATACTCGTTCGTTACATCACTATCAGCGTTTTTTCGCAATACCTGTGAGGCATTGAAATGCAGTATGAATTACCCATACACAATACAAAAGTATTGTATGTACATTAGGGTGTGTCACAAAAAAAAACGATTTCTGGCTACGTTTCTAACGGATAGTTCTCGTCAACACAAAGAGATTCCCCGCTTGAAAAATTTCGTACGTCAAGGCTAAGTGGTTCCGAAACTTTTTTTTAGTTTTTTGGTTGTAGAGTAAATATCACATTTTGTTAATTTTATAATTTTAATTTATTAATTTATTTCGGATACAGAATTTCAAAAATTGTTTACAAGTCTATGTCTTCTTGAAAAATATTGATTAACCACAAAACTATGTGAATTGACACGAAAATAGATTTTTTTGTGTGTTAATCAAATAGGAAACTAAAAAAAGTTTCGGAACCACTTAAGCTTGACGGAGAAAAATTTCACTATGTGGGATTCTTCTTGATAAGATCTAGTGACTTGAAAAGTTGCACTATGAAAATTGAAGAAAAAAAGTCAAACTGACACACCCTAATGTACATACGTAAATAGTACAAAATACCCATGCTGATAAAGTTCGCTTCTTACTAGATTAAACTTCTTATTTCCAGATACTAATCTCCAAAATAAGATCTTTGCACAAATTAACGCGGAATATCTACCTTGACGATAGTATAGAGGAAGAACAAAACAATCCCCAGGGTGTAAAGAGGCATAATAATTCCCATCGTTCCATTTCCCTTTGGAGGCGGTACAACGTGGCCAGCACCGCCCATTGGTGGTCTCATTTTAGGTACGGAGACATGATCTGGTCTGTCTTTCACCTTTGGCACAATGTGGGATGATGGAATAGCTCTTCCTCTTTCTCTCAATGCTGGATGGAGCCCACCAGCGTGAGGTGGTGTTCTGCGTTCTTGCCTAATAGTGCCTAAGAGTAAACATTTTCATTATCTAAATGAGCGAAAACTTCATTTCACACATTTCCAGAGGACATTTGCATGGTTTTATGAAGTTTTTCAAGCGGGAAAAATGAAATGTTCAACCCAAACCGTACAATAGCGGCGGTTTTTCTCGTTTTTTTCTGTCATATTTGTTGATTGCATAGAGTTGTATAGCGTAATGAAGTTGATATGTTGAAATGAACATTTTTTTAACTGAAAGCTGTGAGGTTCATAAGAATATAAGCATGAAACAGTATTGCGTTTTGATTAATTTCGCCACATCGCTTCTAGTAACGCTAAAATTTTTAACGTTTCAAGGTGCTTGTACAGTCACCCCCCTTAATGGGCTAATTTCAGTACATATAGAGACATGACACAATATATATTACGAAGTATGACGAAGATCTAAATGCCGTAACCCAGACGTTATGGATGTCTCCTTGGCTCTGTGCCAGACATAAAATGTACAACACACGCCTGCATTCCATATATACCCGATGACCCGGTCTCAATTGGGATGGCAGATGCCTTAAGCCTTTTAAAGTTGGCCAACAGCTTCTGATTAGCAGTGACGAAGAATTAAATTTTTAGAAATTGGTTCAACTTCAAAATTAGTCTACACTTTTGTTAAAAACAAATTAGTTAGCTTTTCAAAAGATGGTGTGCACAAAACAGCGGATTCGACTGGACAGAATAACAAAAAGAGATGATATATCATGTTACTGTAATTATTATCAAGTCAAAGCAAGAGAAATTTTAGGAAATGGATTTGATAGTGATAGTTCCATAGGTATTCCCTCGACAAGAACAGTTCCATAAAAGTATAAAAGACTGAATATGCTTTGGAAAAATGATTTACTCTTTGATCTCAAGAAAATATATTTCCGCATTAAAAAAATCAAACAACACATGTAGAGAGCTCTCAAACTCCTAGTTTGTTATGATTACATTAAATACGAAAGAGGAAATGAGTATTTCGTACACGGTGTGCAATTTTTTTTAGAGTAGATATATTATAATCAAGAAATAATATCAATTCAAAAATTATGGAAGAAAACATAAGTTTTGTTTGATCTTGATCTTAAATTGCGACTTTGTGTTGAAAGAGCATTTGATTGACTCGGCCTTGAAGAAGGAGCTTTGAATAATTGAATAGAAATTCTAAGACATAGGCTTCATAGTAAACTCTATAATAAGCATTCCCTCAAGAAGACCATCTCCATAAAAGTATGAAGAACTGCATATATGCAGGTCTGAGAAAAATGGTTTATTCTTTTATCATAGGACAAGATATTTTCACATTAAACTTAAGAACCCTCGAACACCTGGCCTGTTATGATTACGTTGAAAACCATCCATCAAATCTGTATTTCGTACACGATGTGCAATTTTTCATGGAGTAGCTATCGACAAGAAATGTTACCAATTCGAAGCTATGAAAAAAAAGTACGAGTACGTTTTTTTATCTTGATCTTACATCGCGAAATTGTTTACAAAAAAAAAAAAAAACTGTTTGATTAACTTGTCCTTGAAGAAGGAGCATTGAATAGTTGGCTGACCTGAGTTTAAAGACAGAGCTAACACAAAGTTTTAGTCGAGTTAGTGAAAAACAAAAACGTAACAGCAGGATGTTTGAAAACGATTTTTATGATAAACATATTAGCTTGTGAATGTTGGTTGTATATTTCGGTCAGAGTATATTTCGTGTCTTACTATGTGGCATGAGGATGTGATATCTTATAAGGTGCGGTGTTCCCAGCTGCGATAGAGGTACTCCAAAATTCATTTTAAGGCAAAGTGAGCTGTTGAAAGATCTAATCTCTTCCAAAACCTGCTTGTAAGATTTTCCAATTCTTTCTCTTTCTGCCAAGAAGGAAGACAAGTCTATACCGCATCTTGCCAGTACTTCTTCCCTGCACAAACTCGCGCTTTGAGGTGTGAGTTTACCCGTTCTCAAAGCGTCTCGAACTCTAGGATCAACCTGATGATGTCTTACGATGTTTTCGCACATTTCTTGCATTATGTCCACCGCGTTTACGTCACTCTCAAATATAACGTCGCAGCACGCTGTGCAAAATTTTACAATCACAGTGGAAAAAAATTTGAGAAAAATAACATATACCAAAAATGAAAATAAAAAAATATCTATTCGTTGTTCTATTTTTTCATTCTTATAAATTCAATAAAATACGTATAGAGATTATTCTGCTTCCCTGTTAAACATAATGACTACGTGTATACAGTTCTTTTCGTATCATTTGTCAGTATTCAAACTTTCATCCGTCTATCTCTATTTTTGAAACTATGATTTCATTTAAAAATAGACATCTGGGATTTTTTGTTTTATCACGTTAAAATGTTTACCGTATTGTATAAATACATTCTATACATATTTGAATACGATATACGTGAATACAGCTAGGTATTTTTTCCGGCTAATTTACACACTGGACATAACTGACACAATACTGGACATAACATAATGTGTTGAAAAAAAAATATATCATAAATCTCTCATAGACGAGAATTCCGATAAGTTATCGGCAAAATATTCAAAATAAATTAATAAATAAAAACAAATTCTCCCAAAAAGAAGGAAATTCAAAAAAATTAAAGAGCAAATTGAGTACGTAATATTTGAAAAATGGAACTTACTAGAGCCATCGGAAGGTGCGGGCTGCGATATAACAGAAGCGGTGAGCATAGGGTAGAATATCTTCGGCCAAAGAACAGCGAAACATCCCGCAACAATAGCGAGAATAAATATCGTTTTTCTAGGGCCAAATTCTGCAGTTTCAGCCATTTTCAGGTCTTATTTGTGTATATTATTTAAGTTTCGGATTCGGTTAAATATTCGTTCGTAGAATTTGACAAGCAATTATTTTATATTATTTATTTCATGTATATATGTATATATTTATACTAAAAATAATATTCGATTCAACTTGTTGATGAAGGACGATCTCTTACGCTCTCGACTTAAATCAACTTCACTTGTTCATTCGTCGATTAAAACTCAAAGACGAGCAGATCACAACCAACGGCGCGGAGCACACTGTCGTCTGCTATTTTCGGCAGCGCAGGATCGTACCTAGTCAAAATGTACCTACGCTCTTTATGATACCCTTCAAAATATGATTTTAATGAAAGAGAGCAGAAAAAAAACATCAACACCGAGTCGTATTTAAAAGTATCAAAAAGTAGAATATAACAAATGAGAAAAAAATTTACCAAAAAAGAACATTAATAAGGGATTAATTATGTAGTTTATGTTGTAAAAGATTCTATTCCAATTAGGTAAAATTTTAGCCCGTTATTCAAGGCAGATATTTCACAGATGAGACCAACGACACGGTAAAAATAGAACCCTGGCAATGTCAACTAGATATTAAGCTCGTAGTAAGTTGAAAGGCATCTATGTGGGCATACGCGTATTGTATGTACAGGTATTGCAAAATGCTTGAGGGGCTTTCCTAGGGTAACAGATGTAATAAATCGATTTTTTTTAGATACTGCAAATCTTGCGAACATTTCAAGCCCTGTTTGATGGAAAAAAATTCCCAGAGCTGACGATGCTCTACATACTTCAAACTTTAAAGCAGTTTATCTCAAAACGACATTTTTCATATTGGTGAGCATGATATCTTAATAACCAATGATCCGATTTACTTGAATCAAGTATTCACAGGTAGAGAAGATATCCCTCTATCGTTCGGCCTATACTCAAATCGATATTCAATAAATTGCGATTTCTATATATATATATATTTAAAACAAAAAATGTGTGAAAAATTGTTTTTTTTTTTTGTACATGCAGTCATTCAGCCATTTTTTTTTCCCAAGTCGAACGATAGACGCATTTATACTCGATCAAGAATCTCTATAACTGTTTTGATTCGGGTGACCAGGACCAGCGAATTGTTTGGATATGATTTGAAAAAAATTATGAATATTCACAAAACATGCGTGAATATAACCAGTAAATTTGAAATCGACATGTCTCATAGTTTTTCCTACTAAAATTCCCAAAAATCGCCCATTTTTTAGACTGTCACACTAGAAAGGCCCTTCAATTAACACAGGTGTGGAACAGAAAGAATAAATATAATATGTATGTATATTATGGGTGTGTAACACAGGTTTTATTTTGCTCTTTGCCACGGAGCAGTAATACAATTGCAGCCTT
Organism: Macrophya alboannulata; assembly: GCA_949628255.1. NCBI lineage: Eukaryota > Metazoa > Arthropoda > Insecta > Hymenoptera > Tenthredinidae > Macrophya > Macrophya alboannulata. The sequence continues at coordinate 29,454,593 of OX451207.1, read as the reverse complement.
ACAAATAACGATGATAATTTACATTATTAAATAGCGCATAGGAATTAGGGAGGGGATTGTTCCTTTGCAAGCATATAAACTATGAGAGAGTGTATCTGCGATCTTAGAACATTTATTCCGGTCCGCCTCTCTGCAAGAATAATATAAACACACAAATTTTGTTAACAGGTAAATTAAAATGTAAGAAAATGGACAAAGCAATGAAAACAAAAAAAAAAAAAAAATGCTTCAACTCACGTTGATGTAGTCGATTTCTTTGATATCCAAAGGACGCCTCTGGTATCTCGGAGGCAATTGAAAATCTTCAATTATCGGTCTGGCTACAACCCCGGGCCCCGATGCTACCCTAGCAGATTTTTGTGACGCCGATACTGAGTCAGCTGACTGACTGGAAGCAACTGCGCCGCCTACAGCTACCAAAAAATGGAGAATTAAAATTAGTGGAATTTTAGGCTAGCTTTAGATTTGGGTAGAGATATCGTCAGGATTTTAGCGGATTTGTATAAATTACCTCTCTCGATACCACCTTTACGGAATCTTATCATAGGGATGTGCGCTTGTACTACCTGTAATTAGAGTTAATGGTTTCTTTCAAGGCTGAAATCATGTCTCGTAAAATAATCTTAAAGATGATATTGAGATGTCTTGCGTAAAGCAAATAATTTGTACTATTTTTTATTTAAAATTTAGATTAGCAGTTCACGTACTCTCCAGGTTTTACTTGCCATCATTATGGTCTATGATACTTTGGTTTTATTTAATATCAAATTAAGAATTTAACCTCCGTTTTAATACCAGATATGTTTTCTGTGTCGACTAGATCTTAACCTAGATGGCGCAACCGGCAGTCGACACCAGTTCTTTCTACCCAGGTCCTTTGCACCTCTCGATTTAAATATATCTTTTAAATATTGATGTTCATTTATTCCCAATGAATAAAGATTTTAATTTCAATTTATTGAGTATTTACTAGGTGCAACGGTTTTGAAATCATACAAGTTATAAAACGATTATGATATTGTCAGGATTTATTTAACAGAATCTTTCAACAAACAGCTGTTGCAACTTTTGAGTATAAATTAATAATAATTTATAACGATAAAGTAAGTTGTAATGCATGCCTAATTCTCAAATACTCTATACCTTACGTTAGTACGTTATTTTTGCCTTAACTCTTAAGCCTATAACTATTATAATTTATTATTTTTTCGAAGTTTCCTAAGATGAATTAGAATTAGTGAGAAAAAAAAACCAAGAACAGTAATTCGGTATGGCAACGTTTCTAATTTATCAATATAAACAATACAACAGATTGTATTTCTAGCTAGATTTTATCTTCAATAGCTTGTCAGATAATTTACTCATTTCTAATAACTACTGATGACCTGAAACTTGAAAAAAAAAAAAAAATTTCAATTAGTTTGAAAATCTGATATACAGTAATCTCGATTTAGTTATTATCTTAAAGAATATCCTGAAAACTAGGTAAAGAATAACAGGAAGTGGTGCTAAAGGATAAGACGTAATAAATAGAGCTGATTGAATTACGTTATAATACACACTCAATAAATAAAGATTTTAATTTCGATTCATTGATACTAGTAGATGTAACGTTTCAAAATCCTAAGCAAGCTGTAAGAAGATTTTGATCTTCCCAGAATTTATTTAAGAGAATTCTTCAACAAACTGCTTTGATTATGAATTTATAAAAATTTATAACGATGAATTTGGTTAAAATATATACAGCGAATTTTCATACTCTACAATTTAAGTTTCTTTTTTATCCCTGACTCTAAAGACTAACTATTCATTTATTATTTCATTCAAAGTTTTAAAATATTAATTAATTTGAATTAGTTTTAAGAAAAATCACGAATACTAATTTGATATGAGGAATTTTCTAATTTAACAATATTACAACATGTTGTATTTTAACCTAGATTTTATTTTTAAGAATTTCACTTAGATAATTCATTTATTTCTGATAACTTGAAACCTGAAATATTGATCTTTCAAATATAGTTCAAAAATCTAATACACAGTAATTTCTACTCAGATATTAATCCTAATATCCTGAAAAAAAAGTGCAAAGAATGAAAGGAAGTAGTGATAAAGGGGATAAGACACGTAATAAATAGATGATTGAATTATGTTATAATACACAGCTTGTTTTTATTATTATTATCATAACTCTATAAAAAGAACTTATATGGAAAATAATATTTGGTATTCTAACACATTAATATTAGGAATGATAAATAAGAATAGCACGGGCGTTGTTTTTGTGGACTTATGATGCATACACATTATGATACATGATTTAATGAAATGGCGATATCGCATAAAACGCGATAATTTTCAAAAAACAGTCTCCAATCACTAAACGACAACTCAAGTTATTAATATGAGTTAGACAGAGAAAAAAAAATAAACCAGTTCAGTTTCATTTTCTAGTTTAATCGACCTCTTCCATGCGCGATGCATCTTCGTTATCACCTTCGACTGGCGTAACTTCAGCCACTGGTGCTTCCTCTTCAGGAATAGGTTCCTCCTCATCAATTCCCAGACCCAATTTAATCATGCGATAAATTCTAGCCGCATGGACTTGTGGTTCGTCTAAGCTGAAGCCAGAAGACAGGAGAGAAGTTTCGAACAGTAAAACAACCAGGTCTTTGACTGCTTTATCATTTTTATCAGCTTCTGCCTTTTGGCGGAGAGTTTCAATCACCGAATGGTCAGGATTTATCTCAAGGTGTTTCTTAGCAGCCATGTATCCCATGGTTGAAGTATCGCGGAGAGCTTGAGCCTTCATTATCCTTTCCATATTGGCGGTCCATCCGTACTGCGAGGTGACAATGCAGCATGGAGAATCTACAAGGCGGTTAGACACGACGACCTTTTCTACTTTAGTGTCCAGAATGTTCTTCATGATCTTGCAGAGATTTTCAAACTTGGCTTTGTCGTCCTCGCGCTTCTTCTTCTCTGCCTCGTCTTCGGGTAGCTCCAAGCCCTCTTTGGTAACAGAGACCAGCTGTTTACCGTCATATTCTTTCATCTGTTGTACGACGTATTCATCGATCGGTTCAGTCATGTAGATTACTTCAAAACCGCGCTTCTTTACACGTTCAACAAACGAGCTGTTGGCAACCTGCTCCTTGCTTTCACCAGTGATGTAGTAGATGTGTTTCTGGTTGGCCTTCATTCGCCCGACGTAGTCCTTCAGGGAACAAACTTCGTCTCCCGAAGCTGAGGTGTGATAACGGAGAAGATCTGCTAGTTTAGTGCGGTTTGTGCTGTCCTCGTGAATTCCAAGTTTAATATTCTTGCTGAACTGCTCGTAGAATTTCTTGAATGACTCCTTGTCCTCTGTTAGCTCTTCGAAAAGCTCTAAGCATTTCTTTACAAGGTTCTTCCTGATTACTTTAAGGATTTTATTCTGCTGAAGCATCTCCCTGGATATGTTAAGCGGCAGATCTTCGCTGTCTACAACTCCCTTCATGAAGTTAAGGTACTCTGGTATAAGTTCTTCGCAGTTATCCATGATGAAAACTCGCCTTACGTAGAGCTTGATGTTGTTCTTCCTCTTCTTGTTTTCAAAGAGATCAAAAGGCATGCGTCTAGGTACGAATAGAAGAGCTCTAAACTCAAGCTGTCCTTCAACAGAGAAGTGTTTAACGGCGAGATGGTCCTCCCAATCGTTGGTCAATGATTTATAAAACTCTCCGTACTCCTCCTGGCTGATGTCATCCGCATTACGAGTCCAAATGGGTTTAGTTTTGTTCAGCTCTTCATCCTCTGTGTATTTCTCTACGATAGTTTTCGTCTTCTTTGCTGGTTTTTCCTTCTTATCTTCGTCTCCGTCTTCGCCGACGTCTTCAATCTTTGGCTTTCCATCTTCCTCCTCCTTCTTCTCTTCTGGTTCAGCTTCAGCCTCGTCGTCGCTGAGCTCCTTCTCCCTCTCCTTTTCGACGAGAAGCTTAATCGGATAGCCAATGAACTGAGAGTGCTTCTTAACAATCTCCTTTATCTTACTTTCCTCCAAAAATTCAGTCTGATCTTCTTTGATGTGGAGAACGATCTTTGTTCCACGTCCCAAAGGTTCCCCAGGGTCTGATCTCACAGTGAAAGAACCTCCGGCACTGGATTCCCAAAGGTACTGTTCGTCGTCGTTGTGCTTCGATACAACTGTTACTTTGTCAGCTACGAGGTAAGCCGAATAGAAACCAACACCGAACTGACCAATCATAGATATATCAGCGCCAGCCTGAAGAGCTTCCATGAAAGCTTTTGTTCCAGACTTAGCGATGGTACCCAAGTTGTTTACCAAATCAGCCTTTGTCATACCAATACCAGTGTCAATCAGCGTGAGAGTGCCGTCGTTCTTGTTAGGAATTATTTTTATGTGAAGATCCTTTCCAGAGTCAAGACGAGACGGGTCTGTCAAAGACTCGTAACGAATTTTGTCCAAAGCATCGCTGGAGTTTGATATCAATTCTCTGAGGAAGATTTCTTTGTTTGAATAAAAGGTGTTGATGATCAATGACATCAACTGAGCTATCTCAGCCTGGAAAGCAAAAGTCTCCACCTCTGCCCCTGCGGTCTCCATTTGTTCAGGCATCTGAAAATAATTTTTTTTATTTGTCAGTGCGATGATATTGATTCGAGAATGTTAGTTGGAAAAAAATAATACCCAAAATATGGGATTTTGTCAATCAAAACGGAGAAAAAAAAAACCGATCTAAGTGAATTAATTGTATAGTTTGTTGAATAAAATTAGATGAATTATCGATTTAAAAACGTGGGTCACGAAGACCAACCAAACGATGCGTGGAACAAAGCAAAATAGGCATATATTAAATAAAAAAAAAAAAAAAAAACCCGCACTTCATTGAGAAGCCAGAATCGGTTTAGGGTCGTGATTAAATGATATTTTATGACTCGCAATGGTCTTGAATGAAGCTAAATGGTATTTCAGGATATAATATTGAATTATTACTTACGATTTCTTGTTCTTAGTATTTGAAAAAACAACGGTTAATGATTAAACGCTTTATTTTAGGTGCTTGCAGCACGACCTTAGAACACTCGCGGTGATTTAAGCAATGACTCGCGCACGCCGCCTGCTTCGTTTATATAGGAACGCGGTTAGTGAAATATTCTGGAAGGTTCTGGATCTTTCTTGACACTATGAACGCCTCACGTCCGGTCAAAGTGACTACGATTGTGGTTTGTTATTATGAAATAAATAACGGTTAGTTAATTAACCGAGTGGGATCGAAGTTTCTAAAAAACAGAATATAACGGACGATTATATTGTTCAATGAATTTAGTTTTACGTCTAGATAAATTCGGCCGCAGTTCGTCATACGACAATATTGTACTTCCGGTATTTGTTCGGAGAGAACGTTCCCGAACTCGGAAGCCGGTAGAATTTTCTATAGCCTATTATAGAAATGTACATAGATGTATTGTTCACAAATTATTTGGCGTTAATTTAAGCCAAATAAACTTTCAACTCAGTTTTAAATGCCATAAAATTATCGCTGTATCTAATTAATGCGAGGAAATGAAGATCGATTTACGGTACGCATACATGCGCGTTGGTTACGCGCAATCTGCTTGGATACATATACGTATTATAGGTAAAACAGTATTGGTGTAGATCGATGCTGTCCAACACCTTGAAAATGAAATACTGCAGCAATCTTTAAAGTAGATTGGTTGTGTATAAATAAGATAAATTCAATTGATGAATTGCATAACTGACCGCTGCAATGATGCTTCGAAATTATTTTATAGACGAGGAATTTTACGGGTAATGTTATTCGATATTTATAGGGTTTGTAAATCGAATACATACGTCGGATGACTATCGGGATTTGGTCATCTAAATATATGTATATGTATAGGTATAGCCTAAGCGATATGCATACAAAAGTGTCAAATTACCAGTCATGAGCTGTGCCGAAAAAAAAATTTCTAGCTCATTCATTGATCGACTCCGTTATTTTTATTGCATTACTATTTTAGCTTAGATGTTCTTTGAGAAAGTACTACTTCAAAAATAAAGAATTCTGCATAATGCTCTTGGTCGGTAAACAGCTTTAATACTTTGCTCTTATCATTCGAGTCTCAGAGACGTGGCGGCCTCTAGCGGCGAAACGATTCAACTCAGTATCGAACGTTTCGCGATTTGAAATCACAGTTCCTAGGCTCAAACTCCGGTTTGTATTAATTCCTCGAGTCAAGTTTGATTAATCATTTTCACAGATCGAACGCAAAAGACCTTGGCAAGGTCAAGGAATTAAACCTCGCTCAATCTACCGGTTATTATGTATTTGTATAGAACGGTCGAAGATAGGTATTATACTACATTCACTATTCACTATAGTCTCGTTTATTCAGCGATTAAAAAATTTACCGAAAATTCCTTTCGGCTACTGCAAAATTGTATTCACGATTTACGAGTACTGGTAGATGATGACAGTGTACATCTAATGTATTGGAACATTCTTTATCGCTTTTCAACTTCTGGATTGCCCCATTATAGTCCCGCATTTTAAATCTGAAAGGCAAAAAAAAAAAAAAAAAAAAGGTTAAAGAGAACAATTTTAAGCGTCGATTGAAAATGAATACTACTATAAAAATGATTCCAGCATTATTTTTGAGTTTCGAAAATTCATATGACGATTAAATTCCTTTCAAAAAATTTGCTAGCCTTAAGATATTTTCTTACGAATAGGTATAAAATAATTAATATCCTTTCATTCAAAGAGCATAATTTTTTGAAATATGTGTGTACAGTGACTAATCACGGCATATGATTAACGAACGAACTCGACTATACAATATCTATATAATTTAGGAATATTTCGATAATACTTTGATGTGGGCCCTTAACTCTTACGAGGAGGAATTCAATTTTTAGATATATATATATATAGATTCTCGCTAGAAGTTCATCCGCATTTATGTTATATACGACAACGGTGATGGAAAAGATTCGAATTCTAATGACTGCAGGATCAGTTACTTGTATTCAATGATTTCTAATTTGTTGCAACCTTTATTGCGTATAATAGAGATCACTATTATAAATTATATGCACCTGCAACTATACAATGACTACTTTTATACGCATACGGATATGCTGAATCTTATACTATATGCTATACTACGGTATAATGTAGGTGCAAAAGTACGATTCCGAGAAATGCTGAACGAGCATATTATTCTGTGTACACACACGTACGTACGACTTTTTTTTCTCTATGTATTAAGATTCCCTGAAACGTATGACGAAACTTGTTACGTGGGAAAACACAATTTAATAGCGATGAGCTTATCGTCTTGAATCAATGACTCTGTTTTTTGTAAATAATTACATCATTGTGCGTAATTATGTTCCACAATAAGCTTCAGATTGCTTAATATAAGTTATTCGAAGTTTTTTTTTCAATTTTTTTTTTCTGATAGTTAGATTTAGTCAGTAAATTGACCATGACAGACAGTTAATTATGGTAATGTTGAATTCTGGACAGATAAATAAGATGCTGAAAATTAAACTTTATATATATATACTTACATACCTGAGACAGGAAACGATCGAACTGGCACAAGTCTATTCGAACTTGACAATTGCAGGAGACAGGAATTTGGATCAAGGTGGATATATACACAATATGCTTATACTTGCATAATAAAGAATAGGAATCGACTTCAAGCATTACACAATGGTTTATTATTTGATTTAAAGACAATACAATAAATTTGTGTGTGTTAAGAATCCTCTGGGCGCTTAGAGAATAAAATAAACGGTTTCCTTTCCCTGTCAGTTTCTTATTTTGTGCACAAATTAAATGAACAAATATTCAAAGAATGCATAATGCAGCATGATGATATGGCGAGGATCTTAACTCCGGTAACCTAGCTTTATGAAGTCGAATGAAACTCATACAGCTAGATAACCAAAGAAAATGTCCGAGCCAAAATCTCCAAAAACTCTTCATTCTATAGTTTTTGAAGGTAACGATTAGGTTTGTCTTCCGTAGATATACGACGGCAAATAAAATATCCTCACGTTACTATTTGGTTTTGCCTTAGAATACCAACGAGGTCTGACGCACATTGCTTCTATGCTGCTAAACCTCTTTTCGTTTACATTTCAATACAACTGTTAAAGCTGAGAAAATTCTTCTATACCATGACTAATTCACCCAATAGATACAGGTATCTTTCACATATCTGTGTACAAGCATCGGTTCATCAACCTAGCGATCTTTCAAACTTTGATTTACAATATAAGAACTCAACTAATCTGATTATGAACTTCTTTTAGAGTTGTTTTTTTTTTTTTTTTTGTATTTTCTATTAAGTTTTATAATTGCTTAGTCAGGATCAAGAAACATCCTTTTCGCAGAGTTTTTTTTCACCAGAAATTGATTTCTTGATTCCTTCTCGAAGTGTACACGCTCGACTACATACATATTCATGTAATCTTCAAAAACGGATGGTTGCTCTCAATCTGAAACATAAAACAAACCGTCAGATTCGGATCTTATTTTCGGTAGATTTGAATCAACGTGCGAAACTTGCGAGTGCCTTAAAAGTGAACCAGCCATTGACATTTCGGAGTGAAAGTAGCTCAAACCTCTTGTTATATATGTATAATAATAACAATAATGATTGTAGCTAGAAGCTACAAGGCGTTAGGACTATGTTGCTGGCATTAGGATTACCTTGTTCCCGATTGCATCGAAGCAAAGTCGGGTTTATCGATGACATTTAAATTTCTTCTAATTTGAAAACAGCAATAACAATAGCTCCAACAAAAAGTGTTTTCCAATGTTTTTTTTTTTTTTTGTTTTCGTCGAAACTAACTACAAACAATTTCCTACGCAAGAAACATACGAGAAAAGGAGAATCATTTTTTTCAGTCTTGTCTACAATTATTTTGATTATGGACAAAAGTGGTTCGACAGTTTTTATTTTGCTTTTTTTTTTATTTTTCATTTTTTTTGCTCGATACAGTCGATCCAAAAATTAACCTGGCATCATTTATGCTTACTCATTATCGATAATTATTTTAAACGACGATGATGCGAACGTTACAGGAAATCTGGATAATGATTTCAACTCATAGTGAACGTCTGCTAATTGACAATTAAATAAACTATAATATAGCTAAATGGATTATGGGATAATTTGAGGCGGTGATTGAATGGTTATTTTCGGAAATGATTCGTGAAACAGGCAAACAGCAATGACGAGTGGCCGCTCTTTTAATCATTATGGGCGTGAGTAAATGCTATAACTATTACAGATGGTTTCATCGTCAGAGTTCGGAGCCTTAAATGCCCGAAGGGGCCAAAGGCTTTAGACTTAAGTTACTCCGACGCAGACAGCTCTTTCGCAACGGCGTCCATTTCCATTTGGAGAAAGTTACGATCTTGCACAGTATGTAGGTAACGTACTTGTATATAGACACGTGTATAGGTACCCGGATTCGATTTATTTTTAAGCAGCTTAACTTCCTCTTTATTCTCCCTTGAATTACCATATTTTCGCACCGTATCTTATTCTCGTTAATCATACAAATTTTAGTTATTATTTCCTTTACAATTCCTCGTCGATCACTTCAAGAAAACGCGAGCTCCGATCTTTGGAGATAACTACCGGGAGTCTTTATCAGCTGCGCGTATGAAAATATTATACTCAGAAAATTGCGAACACTGTAGTGCGTGCATTACATCGAAACTGATAAGTAGAGTTTGCCTATGGTTCTGGCGGGAAAATAATTCGGTTAAAGATTCAAACTGCAAGATTTCGGTCTAACGATAAATTATTCGCGCGTTAATTTCATGGCGGGAATAATTCCGCATCGAGTTATCGAGCGTCGGCAACTCCGCGATCTCTTATACAATTAGGCTTTTGCTCCCTCGGGATTTGTTCTATCTCTAAGTATATCTCAACCGCGGTTTCATAATGCGATAATTTTTAGCGACAGATATTCGGGGGCCTTCAGTATCCGGTGTAACGAGCGTAAAGAAGGCCCTTGAACTCGACGTGACTAACTCAAGAACACGGATGCCGGCTCTGCTTTACCAGCGGCGCTGAAGTCCGCTTAGCGAGTTCGTTTTTTTTTTCTCTCTTTTTTATTTCTTCTTGTATTTCAAATAAAACTCCGTTTCAGCGCCTCGTTGAATAACAATTACCTTGATTTACTATTCGACGAAAGTTTCTCCTCACATTGTTCAAGAAACGGACGAAAGAAAACGTTCTTCATTAAAATAATCGCTCGACTCAACACCGCTGCAGATATATCTGACTCAACATATTTGTTCCGTTAGATTCGCGATCAATTCGACTTGTTATTCCACAGTTTGAACTTACGCGACAAATTTAAACGTTCTTACCGCTGGATGAAGTTGCAGTTTCATTTGTGATCATTTCATTTCTCAGCTTACAGCTTACCACCGATATCGAATACAAATTACGTAATCTCTCGCGTCCAAATATAGCTTCTGATATTTCAAATTCCGACAGAAAAAAAGGAAAAAAATACGCGCATTTAGAGGAAACCAGTTTCAAATTATGAAGCGTCGACTAATCCCATCCATATTCCGTATACATAAGTATACCATACCGTTAATATATCCATCGAATATACATAGATTCGTAAATCTCTATTTTTTAGCCTATTTGCCGTAAATGGCAAATGGCAAATGGCAAAATGCTCGAATATAGTATATGCACATATAAGTGCTTCTGCGAAACGGCATAAATGTGTAAGTTATATAGAGACTTACAATTAGCGGATGAGCCGTAGAGATTAACGGTTTTCATACGGCAAGGCTGTGGCTATGCTGCGAATGTGCTTCTTATGTTAAATACGTTACATACGTGTTTCAAATTTTTATACAACACTGACTGAAAATAACGATCGATTGATTACATAGTCTGTATATGTATCCTGTACTCGCCCAAGGATTTATTTTCATTAGTTTTCTATTCTCGATCGTAAGTTGTATTATACGCTCTACCCGAATCTTACCCGATATTATATTAATTTTTTTTTTTTTTTTATACCATCATCCTCCTCTTTCATCCGTTCAAAAATTTCGCTGTCGATGCAGCTACACAATACTTTCTCATACCCGGTAAGTATATACATATATTCATATAATATTATATGACTATAATTATAAGTGTTGAAAACGCGCTGTTCTACACGCGCACGTACATACACACGCATACACGTCTTCCGCGTGCCAATGAACTGATTGTCTACGCGTATAATAACTTTGTACTGATACAAAATGTAATTTGTTCTCATTATAGACTACATACTTATTAATGGACTACTATACATGTATGTATGTTACATACGTACGTTTCTTTTCTTTTTTTCTTTCTCTCTGTATCTTAGTTCTGCATTAGCCGGCACAATCGGTGCAAATTACATACTGGTATACTCGATATAGGTACACCTTTATGCAGCGGCTGGGATTGCGACGATCGTGATACATATCTGTATGAACTTTATTACTATACGACAGTGAGGAAACTATACCCTACCTTACCGATGATTTTTTTTTTTTTACCGACCAACGTAAAACCATCCCGGATATCAAGATACTCTGCGATACAATTAAGACACGAGGATCAGAAAGAACGACGAGGAGGAAGGAAAAAGAGAGAGAGAAAAAGAGAGGGGGAGAGAGATAAGGATAGAGAGGGCGCAAAAAAGAGAGAGCGAGATACAGGGAACGACGGAAAGAGATTTACATACGTATACGCGTGTATAAAGTACTAAAGAATAAGGAAATAGAACGGATGAAGTGAGCCGAAGTTTTCAAACCGAAAAAAAAGAAGAAAGAAAAAAAGAAGAAAACCGGGGAACAGGGAAGAGGTGAGAGCTACAAAATATAAGCACACCTGGAACAGTCCACGACGAGTTCACTCCCGCACTCACTGAGGCACTGGCCCCGCGCCGTACCTCTTGGGCCACACACACCTTTCGTGTTTCCCCTCCGTACGATCCCCTGGTTATATCTACCTCACGATTGGTCCGTTCAAATCCTTGCCACGTGACGTCACCGATTCGAACGTACTTACCGTCTTTTATTCTCCCCCTTATATCCTCCGGGCCTTTTTTCCCCTACCCAAACGTGTAGTCCATGCTCCTACTCCTTACTATAGAGGTAGATCATTGTAAGAAAGAGAGAGATGAAGAGGGAGAAACTGAACCAGTCGCGTTACTTACCTGCCCACACTACTCTCTACACACAACTTGTACCTCTGTACGATATACATACGTATATATACGTATACTGTACATATGTAGTATGTATATACGTGTATTACGTGGTTAAGAGTACAGCGCAGGGGTACAGAGAGAAGAGAGAGAGAGAGAGAGAGACCTGTAGTCCGCTACCTGGATCCTAAGCTTATAGTCTTATACCAACTACCTGGTAGACTTGGGAGTTGAGTCTAACGTAAGCTGGGTCTACAGCACAGGCATGCATGAGACGATGCGATGCAGGAGGAGGCTGAGTGGCGGCGGGGTCCTCGGCAGGTAAAGAGACGCGAGCCCCATGAGTAGGGTGAAAAAATTGAGGAAAAAAGAAAAAAGGAGAAAAGAAGAGAAAAGAAAAGAAAAGAAAATCGAAAACCGGCCACGAGATCAAGGGGCGAGAGAGAAAGAGAAACGTTGAACCTGAGGTTCCACGCGGGAAAAGGAAAGAACACATTCCAACCGCTGTAGAGTCGCCCCATAGCTGCCGTAACCATTCCCATGCCTTTAGAGCAAATCTCTCTCCCCTTTCCCTCCCGCTACTTTGCCGACGCGTTATACCTTCGCCCGGCTCTTCTTCTTCTTCTACTTCTGCTTCTTCTACTTCTGCTTCTTCTTCTTCTGCTTCTTCGTCTTATTCTCTTACAACAAACCCAGTGCAGCAGTCAGGTATAACAGCCGTATACGCATCTCACATATGCAGGGGACGCGTTTAACCACTGGCGTAACTCGAGGATAGACGATCACCACCGGCTTCATGTCGTCTTAGAATAAATTCAAAATAGTGACTCTTTCGAAGAGCGAGAAGATTTCGATTACTTCGATTTGGTGCCTAAAGCTTCTTATACACGTGATTCTTTCCATATTTGAATATACGCGTATATGCAATGAAAATATATTCTAAAATCCTTAGACAGTCCTACCTCCCCCCGCCACTCACTTCCCCTTACACATTTCACCTGAAATGCTACGAATTTATTAATTACCCTACCTTCCCCGAAGCTCGTAATTCCGGCAGGTTGTTGATTCATGCGTTACAATGGTATTTACACGGAAACGGCTGCAGGCGTTGCAAAGGATATGCTTATATTCGCTCCAACTTTTGAGTATATTACACACATATCCTGATATTTAGGCAGCGTAATAAATCCTTGCTTATTATAACTTTACTACGCGCATACTTACGCCATTGCCCATAACATATTATACATAGGTATATAGGTACACCTCATTTCTACGAGGTTGTATGTAATATATATATTGTACTACATACATATATATGTATACGTATAGATTCGGATGTCGACGTATTGTACGTACCTAGCCCGTTTCAGCAGATGGCTAAATACCTCTAGAGCAATATTATAGTTATATAGGTATTGTATTTACACTGCATCTTTGCCACACTATCTATATGTACATTTATATACATACAATATACGTGATTCGAGTTCTCCTCTGCCGATTGTTTAAATCTATATGTATACCTATATTACACCTATACGTACGAACGTTATTTCGCTATGGATTTCCGCGACAAACTATTACACCTGCACGTGTTAAGAAGACAAGTTCAAACCGTATGTCTATGGCTGACGTTCGAAATTGTTGTTGGATTATAGTTTCGAAAAAAAACTGTGCTTTTCTTATGTGAAACAACGTATACATACATTTCACATCGCTGTGTATGCGCAGTGGGTACAGCTGTCTGACAAAATTTAAGATTTAAATTTAATTTTAATTTTTTTTTTTCTTATTTTTTGTTTTTGTTTTTTTTACATGTTCTTCAACGGTATAATAAATTTAAACTGATTTGCGTTCGTCGGACGAGTTAGGAATTCAAATTTAAAAGCAAAAAATAGAAAAAAAATAGTATAAAAATTTAGATAAAAATCGAAAACTACAACACAGAAACGTATATGAGTTCAACAGACTAGATGTTGCACCGATTGATGATAATAATCATTCTTTTAGTTCGGAAAAATCTTTCCACAAACATATCTGTACAATTATATACAATATAACAGTTTATAATAAATTGAACCAAGACCATTAGCTTCCTTCGAATCTCGGGGTCCAACAAGGCTTTGTCGTGCTATATAGTCTGGGTTTAAGCTCAACGAACTATACGCTTCCATGCAAACTCGTGGCCATAGAAATTTATTATATAAGTTGACTCTATAACTATAATATGACCTTCGTTTGACTACAAATAAAAAAAAACGCACTCGCCGATTGCGGGGGAACTTAAAATTTATTGTTACTCAGTTAACATTATACATATACATACAATTTATTACAGATATGTGTCATTCTTATTCTATCGATTTTTTAAGCACACTTCTTTTTTTTTGACTCGTCAAACATTCTTAACGACCGAATAAAATTTTGAACAATAACTTTGGTCCATTTATCTTATTGTTAGTTGATCGAGATGATGCGAACCGGATGTTCGAACGCGGAGTGCCTTTTAAGACCAGCTCAGAAACCGAAATGGGGAGAAGGAGAGAGAAAGAGACTGGCGAATAATGTAGTAGATATGTATACAATATGGGAAGTCCAACGTTCTGTATGTAGGTTGGATAGTAGCTGACACAACGACTTTAGCATGAATAAAGTCTTAACCAAAGGTCTATATAATTTATTTCAATATTATAAATCTTCATTTTCATTCTTATCGTCCGTTTTCCTGTTTACCAACCACTGCGGTTCAGGAAGACCTTCATGTGGTTAGGAAGATGCACTTCACGGAGAAATGCAGGCTGGTAGTTCCGGGCTGACGCCCTTGGACTTCCGGCGGATGTGCGGCGTCCTTGCGCTTTAACGCTTCGCACATTTCCGCTCTCGATTCCTTTGGGTATGTGCTGCGACGTGTGGCGGATTGGAGAACTACTTGTGATACATTAATAATTGATATATGGATATTTGCAATTATATATGCACATATATTCGGATATACTGCAGCAGCTGCAGCTACGGGACAGTTCATTTGATGGGTTTCTCTTTTAACCAAAGGTTATGCTGCAGGTAGGTATATAGGTACTACGAGAGCGGATCGGTACAGAAAAACACTTTCGAGAGGATAATCGATCGGTCTTGCCGTTCGTTAGGCTGTAGGTTTTATATGCCTCCGGTTCCATTCTATCCACGCAATAAAGAAGAAACTAACTGATTAAACGTCATTTTTTGTCTCAATTGCCTCACGCTTGTCGCAGGAACTCTGCAAGTATTTTATCACTAATTTATTCATTCAGCTATGATTATTGGTATAGAACAGTTTCTTATACTCGTTACTAACTCCGCGGATCCATATTTTACACCAAAAATTCGTCGAGGACATATCCATCGGAATTATCATGCCTATAAATATCTGACTACAAAAATAGAATAAAATAAAATAAAAACCGGGGCAAAATAATTAAACTACATACGAGATAATTTCATTCGAATTTTGAACAAAAATCTGAATGTGAAATCTAACAGATAATTGGTATAACTTTGGGACATAATAAAAGAAATTTAATTGCTATACAAAAGATTGTCACTTATTATATACGACTGCTTCTTCTTCTTGCTGTACAATTATTCGAGAGAATATAAGTTAGATACTGCATAATCGTGGTATAAGAATGTAGTTATAGTCTTAACTTATTCCCGGACTGGCGTACGAGTATTTCAACCCCTGGGGGTTTTGTGCCGGATCCTTAGAGCCTCTTTCTTTCTTCTTCTTTTTTTTCACTCTCTCTCTCTCTCTTTCTCTCTCGTTCTCCCACTCACCGTGAGCACCCGCCGGACAGGTTACAGTAATTTTACCGGGTCCTGCAGCTTGCTGCAGCACGAGAATCGCTTCGACCGTTCGGGACGCGAGGGTAAAGCGACTCCTTGACTCTTGGAAAAGGATCGTATCGAACGAACCAAATCTCCCGCGACTCTTCGCTTTATAATCTCATATTCGATGGTATAACCTAAAAATAAACTTTCGTTGCCTATATTTTGGCTCTGATTTCTTATGTTTCACCCGTTTTTATCGCTGGATGGATTCCAGATTAGAAAATACGTGACGCGGTCATCAACTTAGTCACGTTTGATCAGATTATTCAGCTTTAAAATATCTGCGCGGCTATTAGTTTAACCTATGACCAAAAAAGTCTCAAGATTGTGTTCTACGATATATTTGAATTCAGAATGACCGCAGCTAACGTCAAATCAAAGAAATAATAGTCCCCCGATTCAAATCGAACCCATTTCTGCGCGATTAGATATAATTTTATTTCAAACTCTGCAAAGTTTGTACTTTTTTTTGTATTTACTTCTGTATTCAGTAACTTATATATTCTTGGCATGAATATATATGTAGATAGTGAATATACGGTTGTATATTATGTTTAGTAACGCAGAGTGGGCGTCCGAGAATGAAAACGACAGTAAAAATTTCTACGAAATGGTTTCAAGCAGTTAGCAAGGATCGAGTATAGATATCGGTTCGCACCTGCCCGACCAGGTCAAAAGGAACGCGGGGAGACCTCCGAACCCCCCGAAACTAAGTTTATATAGGTGGTGCCTCGCCCTTTTTGGCCTCCGCATCGGCCCCACCCGACGCCATCGCCCGCTTAGCCTCGCCCGAATTTTCCCGCCGGTTTTAACCTCCGTGTAGGTAGATACTGAGAGGTGCAGCAGATTATATAGGTATACTTGAGTATATCGAGTGTGTAAGGAACAAAAGGATTTAATTCAATTCGATACGGATACATACGAACCTATATATGGAATTTCGGTTATTATGAATTCAAGACATGTATTTATGTAATAGACACGTTCCCTAAATAATATACAATGTAAAAAGAAAAAAAAACGTATGGAAAAAGATTGTCAGCGTTTAAACAAACTTAAAACATTATTTACCAATATTTTTTTTTTTTCTTGTTCAAATATATTTCCTACATTGAACAACTTCTGTAAGTAGAAAAACATGTCTTTCACGCTTCGATTAACGGTGTTCAGTCAAACTCCATAAATTTAACAACTTGCAAAGTTTTCGAGATCCCATTTCCAGTCTGGTAAGCGAAATTTCGCATTGGATCGAGAAAATGTAACAGAAAATATTGTTTTCGCTTAGTTTTGCTGAGAAATTTCAATCTTTATCATCTCCATTCGATGGTCCGGTGAAAAATGCATCAATTTTCATGTTGGAAAATTAAACTGTTAAAAAATTACTAATTACTGTATTTTTTTAACAATAAATATCCTCTTGAAATTTGCTAATAAAAAACTGACCAAAAAACATGGCTTACTGTTTATTTTGTCCAGAACTATGTGGATACAAAAAATATAGAACAGATATCGACGGTCACGACCTCGCTGAACTAAGCCACAATGCCCGAAGCCGAAATGTCCAATGTGTATAATCCGCATTGAATTTGAAAGGTTTTAAAAACGGTTGATGAGTGGAGAGTGCAGTATTTCGAATTTTCCTAACCCCCAGGTCACACGATGGGGAAAAAGTCGTTGGGCTGTACTTCGGCGAGGTTAACGCCTCGATCTTTTCATTGTCCGAGGCCTTCAGCCGGGCCGAAAGTCAGGTAGAATCTCGGGAGACCGTTTTGGTACTCGCATTCCTTCGAACACAAGCCTCTCCTGCGTCTCCTGCGTGTCGTTAGCCCTGCACCTTATAGTTAATGAACCCCCCCAGGAACACGGGGGATAGTAGAAAACCGAGAATCACCGCTGCAAGCTGCAGCAACCAGAAAGGGGCTTGGGAGGATTATATTATGTCCTCCGTCACTTTTCGTGTACAGAATATATAAGTTGTTGAAATTTTGTTAGAAATTTCCAGCACAAGGCCCAAAGTTCAAAATTTTCACAGCTGATCATAAAAAAAATCTAAAATACTTAAATGTATGTCAATTTTTCTGAAAAAAAAACTCAGGCTGCTATACGGTTTAAAAAGTCCGAAGTTTTCGGAAAAAAATGATCAAAATTCGGCGAAATTTGGGTCTGGAATACCCCGAATTTTGGCTTTAGACGTTTTCCCAAAAATTTCCAAAAGCGAAAACTTCATTCGGCGTATTTTTCAATCATTGTCACTGATTTTAATCTGGATACTTAGCTAATCGCTGAAGTCTTATTATGAAGGTAAATTTCTGTGACTGTAGTCTACGTTCAATGTTACAAAAGAATCGAAAACGGATTCCTTGAATCAAGAATCTTCCTATAATTGATGGTTAAAAGTTGAGGGAGTTATCGGTAATCGATATTAAAACAAATGTTATCGAATCGTCTTGTTACACTACAACCTCAATTTTGTCGCCGTACAAATAGTTTCGAATGTTTTTCAAACGTTTTTCAAAATGAGAGAACTCTAAATTACCGATTTATTTCGATGGTAGAGGAAAATTGAATTAGTGAATATTAATCATTATGATTAATTTCATATTTCACTGACCAAATAAATGAGCAACGCTTTATTTATCTGCAAAATATTTGCATGTTTTTGATCGGAAATTTCCCGCTCTTTCGCGTTATAATATCAATTTTTTCGTCAACTAAATGCGGAGAGCGTAAAACGTATTTTCCAAACAGCGTGCGCAAAATGCCCACTTTCCGCTGTGTACAAAATCGAGGTTTTCACACCTTCTTTGGAAAAATAATAAGTGCGCATATAGGTGATCTCGCACTCGTTGATATGCAACAAACCACTCGTGCGAGAATCACCTGCTTTGCGCACTTGTTTCGTAATGTACTATTAAACCACATTTTTGGCGATTTCCCAAATACGCTCACACCGATTTTCATTAAAATTTGTATTAGGTGTGATGTATCGTGTCCCTTTGGATTCGGTTGCAAACGTACGCTGTATAGCGTCCCGTGAAAAAAGTGACCATTTTTCAAAAAACGAATTGCCGGAAAATCGGTTATACGCTTTCCGCATCAAGTTGATGTGAAAATTGATGCTTGCACATAGAAGAGGGGAGAATTTCGTAGATCGAAAACATGCAAAAATTTCTCATATAAATAAAAAATCGTTCACATATTTATTTGAAAAAAAAATATCGCGCCAAATTGGGGTGGCCGGTTTCTGAGGTAGATGGACCTGCACACATTTATATATATACCTATATACCTTCGGCTCGATATGCGCTTGTGTAATATTCCACGTAGCGAGATTTCTTGAGCTGTCTGCGGCTGGGCGTTGTTTTATTTTTGGGTGAGCTCAGAACCGTGTTAATCGTTAGCCTGGTCGTTATGTAACGGTGTGTACCGAAGGCAATATGTGACAAAGATCTCCAGGCGGTGGCGAAATCTATACGTTGTAAAATATACACACATACCATGTAGTATATGATGTATACAGTATATAGGTGTACATATACGTATGTACCTACATAGTATAGGTATACAATATCCTCACCAAAAATTGACCAAACATATCACCCGTCATCCCTAGGTATATAATATGCGGTCAAAGGACCCTTATAGTGTGAAAAAATGTTTTGTTTCAATATATGCCACTAAATATATAAATTTAAAAAATTTCATATTCTTATTATAACGAATTACAAACAGTATAAAATACATTCGGGTGTATTGTAATGTGTTGTCTGATTTTTTGGGGCCGGGTTTAAGTATACCGAATTTTAGAAGTTCCGAACGGTCAAAATTACGAATTCATTCAAGACGATCTTGAATTCGTCAGAAACGTTGAGGTTCGAAATATCAAAGTTCGGAAAGATCGTAATGCAGATGGCTAAAAATTCGGAAGTCCAAAACTCCGATACCTAGTCCAAGATTCCGAAAACTCAATTGAGGAGCATCGATGCTCCATCCATGAATTTCAAGTTTCGGATTTTTGGCCTTCCGGATCTTTAGCTTTTGAAATTTTGAATCGTTTCGGCGATTTTTGATTCGAAGTTTTTTTTCAATCGACCATGCAGACTTTCGAAGAATTACAACTATCTTTCTACGAACTGTGAACCGGCGATATAATAAAACTAACAATTTTGATCGTTGGAATTATCTTTTAAGATCCGAAACTTAAACCCGTCCCCAGTTTTTTGCAATAGATTTTTAATAAACTTGTTTTTTTTTTTTTTTTTTTTTTTTTTAATATAGTTTCATATTTTTTTCAGTTCAATTAACGTAAAAATTCACGGTCATATACGAGGTAAATTAAGAGCAAATGTCCCGGATGGTAGGTTTACGTTGCGGTAACTTAGAAAAATTTCACTCGATGTATATACATACATATACTATACATATACACAATATATCTTACCGTTTTATAAATTAAAAGAATAAACGTAACAAGGTCAGCTGCCAAGAGAGCGGTTGTGCTCTGCACACGATCTGTATAGTATAGTATATACATAACGATGTATATACATATGTATATAGCTCAGATACTAAGAGATACATCTCAACGGATAAAAATGGTCTTTGAAATAAATTATTTTTTAATTTATATGATACTAGAGTCTTTTTCTACAAATATAACAACAACAGTATGATACTGCTATGAACGTGATGGTATAATATTTAATCAATTTTTTCATGACAGGATGCAGTAGCTCTTAAACTTTTAACATTGTAAGGATACCTACGCTTACATACATCGATCGACAGATTGCCGCATTTATTATTTATCGATCAATTTTACCGTGGGCTTAAATGAACGTCATATATACGTATATACGCATCCTTTCTTATACCGCGGAGAGAAAATGATCGGGATTAAAATAAGCTACATTGCGGGTGCAGGAAACTCAGCATTGAAGTCTCCGTAGGCGTATAGATGGGTAACCAGAACTTCGTAACTAACAGAGATAGTAGCAAAGATTTGAATGACACTAGAATTAAGAGAAAAAAAAACCAGATCGACTTAATACCGCGCGAACGCGATTAGGGTTTAAAACGAATCTTTGAATAAATTTAAAAACTTTGCCGCGAGTTCTCACGGTTTAAAAAGCCTAAAAACTGCAGAACTGGAATTAAAAAGTATTAAACAAATGAGAAAAACCAAAAAAACACCTCGAAATTATTTGCATAAAAATCGGCTGAATCGTTGCCAAACGTTTGACGCTTTTCTATTCTTTTTTCTTGAGGAAAAAAAGGGAAAAAAGGCAAAGTTTGTATTAAAAGTTTCGCCGTTAGTTCGAATCCGTCGCTACTTTCGATTTGGCCGAAGAATAATGACTCCAGACAGAGCTCGCGTGACGTCATTACACGTACGGAGCGCGCCTACGCGATTTTATTATACACCGTGAGTTCTGGGGAACCTGGTGAGTTTATTTCAAAGTCTCGGTACACGATAGTGTGCAATAATTATTTTTTTCAGGATTGTATATCTCTACGCGAGAGTATTCCGGTCTCTGTGCAAGTACCACGCGTGTATATACACGGAGGCATCGATATATGAGCCAGAGCCGCAGAGAGACTGCGGCCACACAGGCGTCAGAGTATATCCCGAATTATTTTCGAGCCCGTGCCGCATGTATGCAGGATTTTTCGGATAGGTATACCTCCCTACTGTTATACTGTAGCCTGTTGCAGCCTCGGTGCAGTATTATACCTATACCGTATGTAATAATAATATAGAACTGGTAACAATATGGCGCCGACGACACGGCGTCGTACAAACGAAACGCTGAAAGAGTGAAAGACCATAAGCCCGCGCACGGCGCAAGTACCGGTTATGCAGATCACAGAGTCTGGCTGGACCAGAGCTCGGCTCTTCGCCATCTTGGAGATGGACTTTATCACCTTATACATACACATGCTCATGTACTCGTATGTATTTGTGCATATGATAGGTACGAGTATGCGATCGTGTGTACCGCACATATATGTACATTTAGTTACATATATATGCAGAGATTTTAAGCCACCAGCGCGACCGTGAAGCGTTTCAGATTATAACCACCATTTTAGTTTTACAGGTATTACGGGATTACACTTTGTTTTATTTACTGTTTTAACACTGTCTAATTGCAGCACGCTTTGCATGTAATTCAGCCTGCAGCTGTTTTAATATAATGGCCGATTTCTACATATCATATATACCTATACGCATATAAGAGAAAAATTTCGATCTACTACGGTTCCTCAAATCGTTAATATTATATATATATAATACTTTTTTAACCAACTAAATTTTCACAGCCAGATGTCAAGAGAGATTTATCACTCTGCAAGGCGTTATCAAAGTTGGAATAGCCACATGGATTCATTACTATAGGCATTCACTTTCTTACCCGATATGGTGCACATTGTGAAAACCGATTCAACTGCTGGGAATTGAAAATATAATGCATAATTTGTCTAGTTTACACGATTTTTTGCAAGCTTATCGCCATGGCAAGAGACTGTAACACTTCTTTCTTTGATCATGTAAGGAACAAATGAACCAAGTAATACAAACTATTATACACTGTTGGTACTATAGATTACATGCTAATTGAAAACAGAGAGTGCAGCAGTCGTACAAATTTATATTATTGAAAATTTATCGATATCTGATACCTGCAGACTGCAAACTCGAAACTCTGTTATACCTTGTTCTTTTTAAAAATGTTCATTGATCATGGTGTCCGTAGCTTTACGCGGACCGAGATGCAACCTGGCCCACGGGTAGGTGGCTTAAAGCCCACCGCACACGGTGCTTGTTTTCATGATTTTTACGTGCTGGATTGCTTGCGTGCCTATGACAAAACACATCAAGCAAGCAATCCAGCACGTAAAAATCATGAAAACAAGCACCGTGTGCGGTGGGCTTTACGC
Organism: Macrophya alboannulata; assembly: GCA_949628255.1. NCBI lineage: Eukaryota > Metazoa > Arthropoda > Insecta > Hymenoptera > Tenthredinidae > Macrophya > Macrophya alboannulata. The sequence continues at coordinate 29,431,525 of OX451207.1, read as the reverse complement.
ATTGCAGCGCTCTCTTCTCTATTTTGGGGTACCATATGATCATGTTATGAAATGTGCTGTTGCGAAGAATAAAATATTTTGAGATAAAATTTTGAGGATCTAAAATATCGACCGCTGCAGTAGTAGGCTTTGGATTATTGGCTCAACACGTCTGAGTCAATGACTTTGTAAAATTCAGAGTAGAACAAATTAAAAGGAATTAATTTTGCGTCAGTATCGAGTTCATTTAGATCCGAAAGTCTTAAAAAAATAAATCAATCGATTTCATTCCTATACAGGATTCAATGTCCTGCAATGAACAAAAAACTGTTTAAAAAAGTTTCAAGAAATTTACTTTCCAATTTGGGAATCAGGATTTTTTTTTTCCTAAGATCCAATCGGCCCGTAGCAGATTTCGATTCGTTTAATTCAATAATTTAACTAAAATATTTTTTATAATTTTTTTTTATCGATTCGTTGACTCGCTCTGTTGTTTTTTTCCCCTTCTATATCATCGAATTCTTGTTAACGTAATTAATATACGTATATATTGTATCTATGCGTTTCAATTCGTGGATAAGAATTGAATGAAACCCAACCGACTGAAAAGGTTCAAGTGATTGGAACGGATTAATTTCTTAACCCACTCAATACCAGATTCTTAGAAAATTACAATTGGACGTCGTCGGGTCAGATCTTAATTCTTTTTAATCCTTTCTCAATCCTTTTTTACCTGCATTCGTTATTTCAAGAGGTAGAGGTGTGTATACCTATATGTATTATATAAATTATCTTTAATTCAATAATTTTTCTCATCTCCTGCAACGATGCTTCCGCATAAAAACAAATTCATTCACAAAAAAAAAAAATCGCGATTCAATCAACGACTTAGAGGTACAGTCAACTTCTAAAAAGTTACCAAATTTCCATGAATCTTGTTGAATATTGACAAAAAAAAAATTTATCTCCTTTAATGTAAAAACTCTGGTATAATGTTGCGTGTACATACATACGTGGTATCGCATTGTATCTTTATGTCTGCAGTACATATAAAACGTGAATTTCCTGAATTTTGAGTTTACCGCACCGCGGTCACGTTTCGTACATACACGCGCTAGTAAAATATCCACGACTCCCACTTATAGTTAGCTCCACGCTACTCCGGCCACGTGGTGGTCTTGTACTTGAAGAGAATATTCTTTTCCTTTTTTTTCTTCCTTTTATCGTTCTCGCTCGTTCGGGTTTGCAGACATTTTGCCCAACTGCACGTATACACATACCTATATACATATATGCATTCTCAAAATCGCATTTGGATCGCTGTAATCGGTATATGTATATATATATATATATCTGTATGTGTATATGTACCTATACTGCATTATATGAACATATATGCTCTTGTGGTAAGAATATACTTGTATATACTATATACGTATAGGCATATATACATATATACATACATATATACACGATGAGTAAACGAAAGAAAGAGAAAAACGACTTTATACAGCCTACAGGCTCTTATACATATACCTATACATACATATAGCATATACGTACATGTGTATATGTACATATATATACACGTACTCAGCTATGTAATATGTGTACATGAGAGGCTGCGGAGAGTCGGTTGGCCGGTGGAATGTGGCTTGACCAGCCGCCCTCCTCTCTTGCCAACGTAGAGACTGGCCCAACGACCGTTGGGCCTATAATGGTCGGCATTGGGGTGCTCTCGAATATTCCTTCACTATCACGGACATCTCAAACTCAGAGATAGATCCCTGTAGCCCACGCTATTAATCCTTATTCCATTATATATATATATATATATATATATATATATATATATATATATATATATATATATATATATATATATATATATATATATATATATATATATATATATATATATATTGCATATATAGGTATATCACGAATATATATTAAATGCATCCAGATATACATTTCGCAGAGCAAAAAACTTTGATCAATTCACGCGAGATTGATAATCAGTAAAGATACATTAATAAGGAAAAGACAGAAGACTGCGCTGTCAACTTCATATACCGTTCGCAATTTGAACTCTCTTAAATTGTACAGGTTATAGAACAATTTTTTCTTTTTTTTTTTCAACTTTTGTACAGAGATAGAGAGATTGTACATGAATTATCGTATATCTTATCATACACAGTGTTGGTTACATTTGAAATATAATATTGTTCAAAATTGGGGAGACTTTTAGCCCGTGAAGACGTGGCGCGGGAGCCCGAAGGAAGCCATCGAAAGGATTGGGTCTCGCGAAGTTTCCAGACGCTGGAGGCGAGTTCCGCGGCGCTCATTCTTTTATATATATGTAAGCTCGTATGTGTTATACGTACGGGTGTATACCTATATGTACTGGTCGCCCACGCCAATCCGTTAAACTTGGGTTCAAATTCCCGCGGCGGAATCCTTCGGTGTATAACCCCCTCCGTCCTCCGTCGACGCACGCTGTAGTCATCATCTGTATCTTTATCTTAATCTTCATCTTCATTTCCATCTCGAACCTCTACGTTCCTCTTCTCACTTCTCGGTTAAAGATTCTCCAACCACCACGGCTAACCCCCTACCTCTAGATGCATGAACAATTCTACAGGGACGTCATTACAGGGTGGAATCTAATTCTTGTTCGAATTGTTTCTTTTTCGAACTTTGGTCTTCACGGTTTGTCCTCTCAGATACGGACAAATAACACTGGAATTTCAAAGGGATTTATCAAATTATTTATCAGTATCTTTTTGATGCAACAAATACAACGATTTTTGTGTCCTGGAATTGTACTGTGTTGCAGTTACCCAACAAACGTCACAACATGATTCCGCACATTTCTCAGTTTCCTATGCAATGAGTAATTATACCATTCGGACGTACAGGGAACAAATATACAATATAGGTAATGATAGTAAACTGAATATGTACATACATGTTCGAGTACATATTTACGAGTCATGTTAAATATACTTGACATTAAAAATACGATTTTTTGGTTAAATATTGGACCCCATTGTTGAGACTTCTTTACAAATTTGGGTATCCAATGTTGTCTCAGTTTTCAGGGTACCTTGGCGCCTTGGCACGTGACTGTACCGCGCAGAGTAGGAACCCTACCATCTCGGAGTATCGAGAAGGATTATACTCCTTCAGAGCATCTAGATATACGTTCATGTAGGTATAGATGAACGAGATAATTTATCGAAAATCTGCATCTAACCTAGACGGAAATAAATACGTTTCTATACAGAATAATTCCGATCATATATCGCAAGATTTCTGGTGTACGTATGTATGATAGACGGTCGCAGCTGTATGAATTACGATCGATTTGAATAACGTATGATGTTCGAAATAATAATTCATGTTTCGAATGCATATTCTATGGGGAGAAAAAGGACCAGTGGATATGATAGAAGAGATGATAACAGGGTTATCAGTTATAAAGTTATAATGGGTAGAGTAACATTTTTTTAATGTACAATTGTAACCTAGTCGAACCTAACCTAACACGGCCGTCTGTGTATAATTTATTTATACATAGTTACAATATGAGCTACTCTAGATGATTAAAGTAACAGAGATAATTTCTCTGAGCACTGTATCTCCTGCAACACGGCTTCTCATCTCGCCGCGGACGCCAACACCGTCAGAAGAATGCTGCAGGCAGACTGGGAACCACGAAGAGGCGGTACCAGGCGACCCGAGGGAACCCGTCGGGGAGTTGCGCGGGGGGTTAGGGGACGATGAGGACGACGACGACCAGGGAGTCGAGTGACCGGATGGCCTTGGATCCGAGACTTGGTTAGTTACGGAGCGACCGGCTATACATATACATGTATGCTTCGTTCTACCTCCGGCAACTCTAGAGCTGTCTCTCGACCGAAAGTCTGAATCTGAACCAGCCTCGCTTGCTCCTTTCCTTACCAATCCCTGCCCCCATTTACGCTCTCTCTCTCTCTCTCTATCTATCTATCTTATGATGTTAGGTCTTGGCGATTATCTTTTACCAGATATTTTCTGCAGTATCGATAGATAACTGCTATACACAGGACTGAAGTGAAATATATGTTTAATATCTGCTTTGATCATCGTCGCGTTGAATATATTGGAACGTTTGGTATTTAAGAGGTTAATTGTGACCGGTATATGAAGTTGTGCACCCACATTCTTCTGTCTTTTTACTTGTTGATATAACCATAAAGGTAAAGAAGATGGGGAAAACAAAAAAGAAGAACGTAGGTGCAACTTCTTACCGGTCACAATTAAACTCGTCATATAACTAGATACGTGTGCTGATTTTCACACCGCGAATTCAATTTAACTCCCAGGGGTGAAAATCAATTCAAGAAATTTGTCTAGGGAAATTCGAACTTTTTATTATGTTATTCATAAAAATGATCGTAGTTCTTTGTTTCTTCTAGTTTGATCGACGAAAACAACGAGTTTTTCTTAATCATTACGAAGATTATCTACAATTTTTTTTGTAACGAAAAACTATGAAATGTTCGAACTTCACTAAAAATTCGGACAAAAAACTATAATAAGCGTATACATATAGGTATGTGTATTTGAAATTGGCTAGAATTTGAAAGATATTAGTGGTTTCACTTTCCTTCCTTCTCCTACCCTTTCATAGAAAATTCCGTGCCAATTTGAAACAATGATCGTTACATCGTCTACACTAATTGCGCCTTGATAATGTCCCCAATATACTGGATTGAATCCAATTTTCATTGGAGCACGCAGAGTAAAGTTGGCCACAAAAGCTCGCAACATCGTTCCGATTCTCAATTCCGGATATTTTTGGATAGAAATTTACGTATAATTGGTGTGAAATTTTTAATTTTCGAATTATTCGAGGTAGCCCATTAAACCCTCCTTCTTCAAAATCTTAATCCAAACGCGTTCAATGCTCGGCACCTATACAATATGATGTCTTTTTTAGGTTTAAGGTTGAGGAATTATCAACTCACATCCACATTTCGGAGCATTCTTTCCTCAAGGGAAGGAGCCCGTCTTGCCCGCCCTTCCCCCCTGCACATCTACAAAAACTAGGGTGGTCCTCATTTAGGGTATATGGACGATTTTTTTTTTTACGGCTGAACCACAAAATCGTCTTTGAATAATTTGAAACAAATCCCATCAAAATTCCAGCCTTCTATGTCAATGCTGAACCCTTCCGCAAAAGGGATAAATTCCGCCACTTAAAATACACACGTTTTTGCTATCAGTTTATTAAATATTTTATCGCGAGAAATCAATGGTATTATTTGGGGAAAACGTTATTATCATGTTTCGTTGTCAGTTTTCGATACGATATTTCAGCAAGAATTAGCGAACAAAAAATCAAACGATGTACAATTTACACAGAGTGTCCCATAGCTGGTGCTAATGTTTTTTACCAAACAGTAGTATCGATGCTCACTACTTTCTCACAGTTAAAATTTTTTTTGCAAATAAATATTTTGAATGGCAGACTTCGCTCCCGTTGCAGGAGGATTCAGGGTTGGGATAAAAAGCTGAAATTCTAAAGGGATTTTTTCCGAATTGTTTGGCCACGATTTCAGGAGCGCGGCCGCAAAAAAAAAAAAAAAAAATCGTCCATACCGCAAATAAGGAAAACCTCACGGTATATAGGCTCAAACGAACCTGAACACATCATCGTGTTAAAACGTTAAATCTTGTAGATATGCGTTTATATATCTTTGATGTGAAATAGTTGTGTAATGATATAAGAGTGACGTCTACGCTTCGGTATATCTCTAGTGTGAATTGTATGTGGATAAGGTATACGCTAAAAGGTATTATTAATAGCTGGATAATTGTGACGTGGTACGTAGAGTCGCGAGTCTCGTTTGCGCCTACCGTAGTAATACATTAAGTTCGAAAAATCGCGCATGCGCGTGTAGCGCGGTATCTAGCTAAGAGTGAGTATTACGTTTTAGGATTTTGTCATTTTAACGTTAAGCGCAAGGAGTTTGTTCAGGAAAGTAACAATAAAAGACTGAATAGCGCACTTGCTATGAATATACAGTATTTTACAGAGCGCATATGTATATATGTAGTACGTGTATACGTTATTCGAAATTCTAAGCACGAGCTCCGCGCCTCGTAGTCGACTGGCAAGTCTGACGCGATATCTTCGTCGCACTCCGCACTCACAGCTCCTTACCTGTAATATAGGTATATAATACAGCATATTCCGCATACGTAAGAAACTCGAGTTTCAGTACACGAGTTCAATGAATAATAATAATTTTAGACGCGCAGCGCGGGAGGGGACTAATTTTCAACGGTTTCTCATCCCCGGCGTCAAGCACTTTAATATTTTTCTTATTTTTTCTTCTCTTTTTTTAAACACCTACTTCCCGCTTACGCAATTACCTATTTTACACACATCTTATAGCTCACGTATGGGCAAATGTACACATGGGACTGTCCACATCAACTCAACACGGATCCAGACCTCAACATTTCCGATTTGATTTTTAATATTTCACGTTATTATTCCATCTCTGGAAAACCTTGAAAAAAATTTATTTTTAGATTTTTTGAATCAACCCTTTCCGGGGCTATTAATTTTTTTTTAACCTTATTAACAGAAGGACCTGTTTGAAAATTCTGAAGAAATTCACAAAAATTCTTTTGATGATATAAAACAACCTTCCTGCACATCCAGAAACGTAGGCAGAATTTTTGTTTATATGTATATTTGACTTGTATCTTCAGTTAATATTTATTCGAATTTAATGTATATACAGGGAAACAGTTTTATTAACACCTAGATCTATGTATAAGTACAATTATAGGTACAAAAAAAATGTCATTGTCCGAAAATGCATTTGATGTAGGTATAATAAGTGAGAACTTAAGCTATTACATCGCACGTATGTATACGATTTCAGTTTAACTACGAGTTCGCGTCTTCTGACAGTCCAGGAAACCAGTTTACGCCTTCTTCGGGTCAAGGAGCCGTTAGATCCAAGTTTATTCCCATGCGTCATTTGCTGCAGCGTGCAGAACTCGCGCTATACAGCTATCGCTATACTATACTAGTTTACGAAACTCGCGCTAAATTTGTTCATCGGGTTTTCCCCGGCTATATACTTATGTACGCAAGCCATTCGTTAAACTGAACTTCCGCTGGATTTGAGTCTTATAAATTTATAGCTTCGTTAATTAAATCGATAAAGAACAAAAAAAAATGGCCTGGAAGACCTTGAAAAAAAGATGCCGATTTTTTGATATCGTTATCTCTGTGTATCGTAACTTTCGGGCCGGGTTGAACGTTGAAGTTCTGAATTTTAAACCTTCCGCACGGTCAAAATTCCGAATTAATTAATTGAAACGATATCGAATATTAAAATTCGGAAAGACCGAAATGCAGACAGCTAAAAACTCAGAAAGTGAAAAATTTCGAAAGTCGAATTCGAAAATTTTATCGAGGGGCACGACGCTCCATGCGTTAATCTCAAGTTCCGGAGTTTTGGCCTTATTCGGTGCTTCAGCTATCGGAATTTTGAATTGATTTGAAGGTTTTTCAAATCGACTATGCAGACTTTCGAAAGACTTTTGATCGTTCGGAACTATAAAAATTTCAAACTTAACTAATGAGTACGAAAATGTTTTAATCGATAACAAATATTACATATCATATAACATAGCCCTTTATTGAAGCATATACAACATTAAAACGCCTATACCTACGTATAATATACCTATCTACGAAATAATAATGCAGTTAATTATAAATCTGTTTTTTTTTTTTTTTTTTTTTTAATATCTATACCGTGGTATAGTTTTGTATCTACTTTCTTTGGTCGTCATAATTAAATTCGTATATGAAATGTTGCCAAAAAGTCTGGGGCTCTAGTGATAACGTGTTCAAATTCTAGATAAGACAGAGCACCATCACCGTCGATATCACTTTCTTCCAATACTTTCTTACAAACCGTATCTACTTCTTCGGCGGTGAGACCTCCTCTGGCTAATTGTCGACAGGTGCGTTCCAAGTCTCCAAGTCCCAGCATACCATCCTCGTCAAAATCTAGAAAAAAATTCAATCAAATTATTCGAAGATTGAGTCAATCTCAGAAAAATTCATCATTTTTTTTTTTTTTTCTTCATTTTTTGAGTTCTCGTTTCTTTTCATAAAACCCTCGATCTCTATTCCCACATGATTCCTTATATAGGTATATTCACCGTAAATTTTAAAGGCGTAAAAAACTTTCAAATCCCTCGACGCGTGTTCAGAAAATACGGACATCATCTCCAAGAATTCTTCGAAGCATATACCTTCGTCGGCACTGTAGCCAGGATCACGACATTTGGTAAAAACTTCGGAGATTCGTTCCATAAATGGATTTTCCTGATATGAATAAATATATAATTTTCTTTGTAAATTACACAGCACAGCAGATTTTTTTTTTGCCATGATTGTAAAATCCATCAGACTTCTCGGTTTATAAATAACCAGCCACATTAATCAGGGAAACACTTATCGATAATTCTAGATATCACCTTCAGCTCGGGGAGACGCGCAACACACGATAAAGGTAAACGTAAGTTGCAAGCTTCTTGGGCTGACATAACGCGCGGGACAGCTCCTGGGTCCCCCATGTCTCGAAATCTTTTGTGAATTCTGAATATCAATATATTTTGTATAATAATTTATATACCGAACGGTAATATAAACGTTCAAAAGTTTCCTTTTGTTAATCTCACACATTTTCTCTGTGTGGTAGCAAAATGAATAATTATTTAGCAAAGAATTTTTTTTTTCGAAAAAGTGTTCATAAAAAACGTTGAGAAATAATTCGCATTCAACTTCAGAATTAACTCCTTTCATCCAAAATCTTGATAAAATGAATTTACCAATTTATACAATCAGACATATGCAAGTCAAACCTCAATATTTCTTTGCGGGTAAAAAACGTGCAATCTTGGTAGTCCTCGAGTTGTTCTTCAGTAAAAGTTGCCACTTTATTCCCCATTGGACGATATAGTTTATATTCTGCAAGCTTTATCCCGTATGGAAATTATTTATGCAGATTTATAATTTTTCGGCGTGATATTGTGTAAATTATTATTTTTACACGACGGATTTATACCCACCCGTGTCAGAGCTGTTCAGAAAATTCAAGTATTCTTTGAGATTTGAGATTTTTTTATATTTTTTACGTGTATTTGTGAATGTTTTTTTTTTTTTTCTTATTCTTTCAACGAAACGTTAATCCCACGACCGACTGTGTCTAATTCCGAAAACCTTCTGACTGTAATTGCAAAGGTGAGCCCAACGGCGCTCCCACAATAGGGGGATGCTCTGCCTTCTCCCTGAGGCTAACGATAGCATCGATGTGTAACCACACCCGTTTATTGCTTTTTTCGTTTATTTCCTGCCACACGGCACGCGATCATCCTCCGTAAGTTGATAAAAACACGTAAGAGAGAATCACGGTCTTTAATATCATCACAATCATCTTTCTATACTTGATAATATCAAATACGGGTATTAAGGGTAGTCCTTAATTTGCTTTGTCTCGAATTTTAATGCTCCCCAGCGGCCAAAATGTCTTGAAATTAATACAAAAAAACAATTTCGCCGAAATTATAGGTTCCTATTTCAGTCTAAAAATTTTGGCCATTTGAATCACACGATTTTTGAAAATTTGCAATTAATTTTTGATTTTTCTGTCACTCCAGTGTAGCTTAAAAGTTGACCGCACACTTCTTACTCATACAGGGCGACCCATTTCAATGTACCAAGCCACGTGATTTTTTTATTTCAACTTTTAGAAGAAAAAAAAGCTTCAGACAAAAGTTGTACGGTTTTGAGGGAGACATCTGATGATGCTATAGGGTTTTGAATTTTTATACGATTTTATGGGGTTTTTATGAGTTAACTTTGCTTTTTTCTTTAATAGAAACCCTCATTTTTGAATACAGATTTATAATCTACAGAAAAAAAATACATTACTTTTGTAGGAAATTTCCTTTTTTTTTTCAAAAGTTCCATTTCTTATAATGAAATAATGAAGTTAATTATAACGTTATACAATGCTAATAATATAATAACATTCTTAAAGTGATTAATCAATTTTAAAAATTGCTCTCCGTGATTAATGAATAACAATGAAATACTTTTTATTCTTGATATTTTTTGCTTTGACCTCAGATTTTTAATGGAAAAGTATTTATCGTAAAAGAAAAACGAAAAAGAACAAAAATCTTTCAACCGAAAAAAAAGATAAGAAATTGAACTTTTAAAAACAATAAGTTTCTTACAAAAGTAATGTATTTTTTCTTGTGTGTAGATTTTATATCTGCACTAAAAAATACGGGTTCCCATTGAAAAAACCAAAGTTACCTTATATAAAAAACCTCATAAAAATTAGAAACCCATAGCATTATCAAATGTCCCCCTCAGAACAGTACAACTTTTGTCTGAAGCTTTTTTTTTTCCTAAAAGTTAAAATAAAGGAAATTACGCGGCCCATAAAATGGGACACCCTATAGTAGTGAAAGTATTAAAGATATTTTGAGCCACGTTAGGGTAGCAAATTTCAAAAATTATAAAATCGTATAAATCTTGAAATACCGATCGATTGATTTTGCGCGAATTTCTAAATTTCAGATTCATGAAAGTAAACCTTGAAATACATAAAAACCTTGAAATAAAAAGAAAAAATAATCTTCAAGGCTCATTTTCCGTTGCACACTACAGCACAATTAAACAAAAAAATTTCGATAAAGCAGGAAATTGAAATTAGGATAACGACCTCTTTCCGAAAACGGTACGCCGAGGTACGCCGAGCTTATCAAAATCGAATGATAGTTGTAAACTGTTATGAAAATTCAATTTTGCAAATTTTTGTCCAGAAAAACTCTACGAAAACTCCGATTAGTTACATTTTCTCCGTGATTAAAGAATTACTTCTCAGATTTGAAGAGAAAAGTTTGAAATCCTCAACTTTTTGCAGAAGATATCCGATGAAATGAACGACACATGATGTAAAAATGCTAATTTTACTATAGCTAACGTTAAAAAATACAAAATAAACGACATGTAGTTATAATTGTGAATTCAGGGCAAGTAATGATAAAATATATCTATAGTAATATTAATGATAGCATTAATAATGATAATAATATTAATATCACGTAATGATTTAGTTGAATATTTTCAGCTAGTAGAATTGAGGTATTTAAGCCAGTCAAACAGAGGGATTCATTCGTAATGATCTTCGTAAGCTTCTTTGTAGGTAAGCAGTTGATCTAGGCATTCGGTAAATTCGTCTTGTTCCAATCCAGAGTCCTTGAAGGTACGAAGTTTGTTGATATTCTTTATCCTACTCGCTTGAGAATGGAGAGAATCGAACATCTCCGAAAGGCCAGAACCGCTGTGGAGCCCTGCCATTACGGGGACAGATTTGACTTCTGTGAACACAAATAAAAAGAGAATTGAGAAAGTGAAGATAAAGTGTCGTGGAAATTCTACTATCGTCTTTTATTCTTTTTCTATTGCAATTAAACTTCGCATTGTATCGAAGACGATCAAAGAACTTCAATTCGGACTTGAAACAGAAATAAAAATTATCATAAATATTGTAAAATAGAAAGGTATCTTAGTTTCAGAATAACATATCAAGTCATTTCCAACCCTAAAGCTAAAGTTACTTTATTCCATAAAACAAAAACTCACTAAATCAACGACTTTAAGTTTCTTAAGATAAACACTCCAAAACTTTGTGCCTCTAATTCAAAAGTGTACCCCATATACTTGCCTTCGTCAACTGGCCATGGAGAGATATCTCCATTATGATGAACGTTGTGGTTAAATATATTTGGGAACGGTTCCTTGATGGTCAAAGGAGCTTTGATATTAGTTAAATGTGTAGCAGTAGCGTGACAAGAACAAGCCATATAAAGGCTCATCATTTCATGTACGCTCGAGCATGAGTAGGCAGGTTTCCTCTGCTGTTCTTTGGCCTCATGTATCGGTCGTTTGAGCCTTACCTCACTTATCCCTCTAAGCACAAGACTCTGCATGCTTTTATCCATAGATATATCACAGCTAGGTGTTAAACTAGTCCATAAAGGTCCTTCGTGGTCGTCCAAAATGTCTATCAGATCTCTGCCAGCAGTCATAGGAAAGGGGAGACTCAAGCTAGTAGCTGCGGCTTTTCTACCAAGTTTATTTAGGTCCGCACATAAATCTGATAAAGCTGATGTCGGATATTCCTTCTGGCGATATCTCAGACTTATTGTATCTAATGCAGTCGCGAGTATAGAACTGCTGTGATAATCTAATCCAGAATTGTGAGATAGATAGTTAAATTTACGGGAACTACCCGGCTGAGGCCAACCGCTTTCTCCAACACAGAGAGGACTGAACAGAGACGAATGCTCTCCGATACTTTGATAGCATAAAGCCGTGTTCAATACTTTGACTAGGTCGTTTTGAGATCTTTCCGTATTCTTTCCATCTATCACTGGAAATGCTAGAATACTTTTGCCAAATTCGTCTTGGAGATGTTGAATACAGGAAGAAGCAAAGCCAGAAAAACCATCGGTAGAATCCAGAATGATCTGTGAAGAATAAGATAAAAGTTCAAACAGTCTGCGAATTGTTCATCAAGTATTTAGTATTTTTTTTTTCTTGTGGCAAACTTTTACCTGAAATCCCTGCATAAAGTCGCATTCTTCAGCATACGCTCTGATCTTGTTTGAAAAATCGTCTTGAAATTGATCCGTGTTCCATAAATTTCGACCATAGTGAAATGTGTTGAATGGTTGATCGGCGGATTTATATTGATACTCTCGAGCGATGTTAACGGTTCTGGGATGGAACCGGGGCACTAAATAATCTGCCCAAACTGTGACATCATTCTCAAAATCAAAAACTTTTGCCTCTGATTTCTGAGATGATTCTTCCAAACTTTGTATAAAAGGTGCTCTAGTCACCGCTGGCTCTGTTGTTACTTCGAAACTTTGATCATCCCACAAACCACTAGGCGGATGTGAGTGATCTTCTAAAGTATCGTACAAGCTTCCTCGCTCTGTTAAATGGCCTAGACTGCCCTTCAGATCGACTAGCAAAAGCCTTGGTGTGAATGTGGTTTGTTTCTGTAACAGAACTGTATGCCATTGTAATATTATTGAATAAATAATATGTTCAATTGGCCTTGCGAAGGCGAATTCAGAAGGTATATCATGTTATATGAATGATGAAGTGGTATTTTGCTGATTGAAGAAGAATTCAGCAACTTAACGTAGTTAGAGCAATCAATATTTGGTAGTCTAATTAAGAGAGTGGAAGTGATTGCTTTATTAAGCAATCAAAGATCAATTAAGCTACATTTACCCCCCTGACAGGAACATATCATAGTGAAGAATGACTTTTGTGGACTTTTTACTCGTATGAGTATTTGGGTAATTGGAATAGATTATATGATTGCATAAGATATTATTGTGTGAGCATTTATTGTAAATTTGAATGTCATACCCTCGAAGTTTCTCCTTCTCTGTATAGAACGTCATGGTTTACTTCTGAAGGTTGCTTAGGGTCATAAGAAAAAGATGATTCCTGTAAACAGAGTTGAACAAGAGTAAAATTATCGTAACGTGTTTGGTATTCAACACAATGTTTAAAAATATATTTGATATACGATATGTGTATACTATCATCTGAACAAATGTGCTAGATAATAGAGTATGAATTCTCTGAATTCAGGGTACATTTCAAAGCGGAACCGACATCGTTATAGTTTTTTCTCTTTTTTGTACGTACATCGTTTCAACTTTGTTTATCCATCTGTAAGACTAACTCAAATTGTAGAAGACAGATACAATGTCATCATGGCCATGGTTTAAAATTGGAATTAATTGAGAATTCGAAAAGTGACTTTAAAGACTCCGAGCGCTAATGACTTTGTAAGACTTAGTGTGACTCCAAATGAGTTCGCAATACTTTGAGATATGAAATGACTTCAAATAACTTCATGTGACTTCAAATGCCTCTAAGTGACTCCATATGACTTCAGATACCTGGAGCTGACTTCAAGTAACTGCATGACTTCAAATGACTTTAAAGAATAACATAACCTAAAATGTCGTCACCCAACTTCAAGTTACTCCACTAGTTTTCAAATGACTTGACATGACTTTTCTCCTAGATTAACATCAGAATCATATATCGGTTATCCGTTCTGCTTACAATTATCCTGTACATCTACTGATTATTTATATTTAGTTTTAATGAAACAATGACAAGGTATAAGATAACAAGACTCTCATGTCATATCCAGTAAACTAACCTGTATATTCCACCAATGAGTACCAATAAAATTCGAATAGTGTCCCAATTGGATTGTCAATATCTCTCTAGTAGTCATCTTTGATTATTTAACTGATCACCACACCACACCGCAAAAGCAATATATTTATATACCTAGATTCAAATAAGAACTCTGTCAGACGAATACAGGTTAGGTTTACTACGGAAGCCCGGTCGAGCCAACTACGGACATACTATATATCGATCGATAAAATCAACATTTACAGACACACACTGTCGGTAAAATTGACAAATACAGCGTACACTGTCTGTAAAAATGAGATGTTCGTAAGATTTTCAATAAAGGTCGAAGGGAGTTGAATCAGAATTCAGAAGAGCGGACTAGAACGAAAAGGTAACATTCAGACGAGATATCACGTCCGCTCCTCTGAATTCTGATTCAACTCCCTTCGACAGTTATTGAAAATATTACGATTATCTCATTTTTACAGACAGTGTATGTCTGCTTTGTCAATTTTACCGACAGTGTATGCTGTAAATGCTGATTTTATCGACCGAGATAGTATGTCTATAGTTGGCCCGACCGGGCTTCCGTAACTTACAGATAGACTGCGCACTCCGAAATCCTGAACCTTGCAGGTTCTACAGACTTAGTTTTGAGGGGGCGATTCGTCAATCACAAATCAGCACGTATTTCAGATAGGGTGAGTAATTGGCTATAAGGTATTGTATGTACACAATGGTATGTATACATATAGGTATGTATAAATACCGACAAATCAAAGAATGCTACACGATCACGCAGCGTGAAATATTTATGAAATATTCATCCTGCTGTGAGGTTGCTGTTTCTCTCTAAATCTTTTGGAGTGAAAACTGAGCCAGTCCGGAAGAAGAGTGAGATTTCACTCTAGTTTCGATTGTTTCATTTTACCAGTCCTCGGATTATTCGACGGGTTTGTCGAGGAGACCTTCCATCTTTCGTTCAACCTGTTTCTCGGATACTAAAGGGTCTAAAGCGTAGAGAATCATTGAAATTAGCCGAAATCATTCTCCGACCGATTCCAACACTGCAGTGGTGCGAGGTACATACCTACAGATCACACCGGACACAATCGCGAGATAGGATTGAATTCGCAACTAGAATTAACGACGACATATTGAAATGAGAGCTTAGACTCTCTAACTAAAAACAATTATACATGAGAATCAAAATCATGTAGGAAAATTATTAATTATCGACTGGTACTCCGCTTGTCGAACTGCGAACTGTGACCATGAGACGAATATCATGCATATCTCCGGTTCGTACACTAGTATGTGTGAAGTGTGACCTTCGCAAAGCCCGACAGAGAGTGGAGACAATTTTCTGACACGTAATTATGGTCTACAATAATTAAATAGAATTCGTGTTTTGATTAGGCGAACAAAAATGGACTGGATTAAAATTCTTCAATATCCATGATTAATACTTCAACATGTCTCGCTTGGAATGACTCATGTATCGTATATAGTATATCGCGTGACTGATGGGTAAAGGGCGTAAGGGCCACTTTTTTTGCAATTCTTAAAGGCAAAAGGGTGTGTATATTTTTTCTTCGTCATTTGCCTAGAAAATCTTCGAAACGGGGAAAAACTTCAATATTGAAAAGTGAAAAAGAATATAAGCAAAAAGGCGTAAACACCGAAAAATTAGATTAATTAGTGTCAGAAGGGCGTATCCGCTGAACGTAATTTTCGGCGGATAAGCCCTTCTGGTATCAACTTTATGGGAAAATCATGCCGTCTAATGCCAAAAGGGCGTATCCAACAAAAATGTTCAATTTTTTGTCAATTCGTTCCCAAGATGTCGGCGGACAAGATATTGACCGCATCCGTACACTGGCCAAAGCCGGAAGTGATTTTCTGGACCCATAAGGTACCGTAAAAAGATTTGATAAAATCTCGTTTTGTCATTTTCTGGTTGATTACCTACCATATCTTCCCCTTTCTCATCACTGGAACTTACAAATTGAATCAATATATAATTTTTGATTCAGAAAGAAATTTAAATAAACATCAAGAACAAAAAATATTTTTATTATACACAATACAGGATGTGAATACACGACAATTCCATAAATATTATAAATCATAGGAGAAGCTGTCAGTGAATATTGTAGATATTGAGAAGAATGTTACAAAATTTTATTCAATAATAGATATCACGTGATCCTATTACACATACGCATAGAACACTGAAAAAACATGAGACAGTTGGTGTTTCGTACTTGCTTTGCCGGAAAAATTATCGTAAGAAATGAAAGCAAAAAAATTTCACGTCTTCTCTTACATTAATTTTTATTGTGTCATCTAAAGTCAACATATCAATTAAGTACATGCACCATCGTACTCTTGAAATTCTGACGATTCGATTCCACTACTTATGATCTGAGAAATATGAATGTAAACTTAATTAAGTTATAAGAAAAACGGAAAATGAGTAATATAGGTATGCTACCCAGGGTTGCCCAGATAAGATACGTAGCAAATGATTGCCCTCAGCGGGTTAATAAAGTACTTGAAAATCTTATTGGCGTCTGTACATACAATCCACTGTATTTTCAAATCCTGCTGATGACCTCAAAAGTCAATGATCAATTTGGCTTTTCATCGAAAAATTAAGGATAGATAGCGGACTTCAAAGTACGTATACACGACGAGTCACAGAACTAGAAACAGAAGATTTTAGGCCAATCCAGTTTCGAATACCTGGAAGGCGTGGATACGAGCGTATCGAGGGTTGATTTGGGTAGAAATTTTCATTGGAATCCGGTACGGAGCAAGCCCAATCGTCTTTAGACTACAAATTATCATTTTGACAATGAAGAACAACTTTTTTGATCGCACCGTAAACACTTTCATATTTACTGCTGATTCACGAATATATTTACTGATAGTGTATCAGCAGCTAATGCTGCTACAGATTCCGTGTTCAAGCCCGTCGACGTTGCATAAATAACGCTCAATTTGTCGACGAAATTTCTCATGTTTGGAAACTCGGGATATACCGCAAATGCAAGTTCTGTGGCGCCTCTAAGCTCATTACAAAACCGAATAAATATATAGCGAGAGACACGTCGGGTTTGTCATGGTATCCGTGCTGCTTAAGGGCGAGATTACTGATAAACGATGCGGTTTGCGTCTAATTTCAATGCAAATTGATATGCAAAGAGGGTTATTTTTATTCTATTACAGCAAATACGAATCTTTAAAGTAACAGGTACAAGCTACAAAACTTTTTTGAAACTGAAAAAATATCGATGCAATACTGCCATGCTCCACAGATATCATTAGCGATTATCTCTTATTATTTACTTATTTTTCAGATACTGACCTATTTGAGACACCTCGCACTTACAATACCTAGAACGTTGTAGGATTCAACAGAAAAAATACGGTTCGTTAGGTTTCGATGCAGGCAGAAGCCCGCGATTGCAACAAATTATGTATTACTCCAGGCGCTGAGTAACCAATCTAGGTGACTCTCATTGTCAGCCTGACTCGTCAGTGACCGTATCCCTATTTTAAGGGACTGCGTTCATTGGTCGCCAGCTTCTCCATAAAAGATTTACCAATTCTCAGTACTGCTGCGTTAAGACTCTAAACTAAATATTTTGACATTTTGTGATGATATGCCGGGGCCCTATCGGTCGCAACGCGACTTTTCGACATTGAAAAGGGTAAGAATATCGAACGTCAGGCAAATAAAAACGGTCGAAGTCTGATCTTTTCATCTCTTCGGCTTTATTTTGAAGAAGAAAATGGCTTGGGGATCCCCAAAGTACCTACTGTGCACTGTCACATCTGAATCGCCAACCCTTATGAGACTAAAAGTTAGTTACATGAATTTGTGAGATATTAGAAAAACGTAACTTGGTGTACGTAGCATATGCGGTATGTCGTGAGTGATGGAAACATTTGACAATAATTAATAATTAGATGTACGGTTCTTGAGTGAAGTTTATTTATCCTTGAATTATATTATCATGGGATCGCTTTGATTCAGCTGGCTGCTGCAGATTTCCAAATACCTTGTTACGTCCCATTGCTCTGCCTCAACCGCAAACCGCAGTGGCGTCCGGCTACTCATATCTTGAGAATTGATATCGGCTCCCTGGCCGACCAAATACTCGACTATATTCAATTTCCCCTCCAAAGCAGCGAGGTGTAGCGGCGTCAAGCCATCCATATCTTGAGAATTGATATCGGCCCCCTCGCCGACCAAATACTCGATCACATTCGATTTTCCTCCCTGAGCAACGACGTGTAGCGGCGTCCAGCCATTCATATCTTGAGAATTGATATCAGCTCCCTCGCTGACCAGATACTCGACTACATTCAATCCCCCTTTCAGAGCGGCTATGTGTAGGAGCGTCGAACCATACTTGTCTCGAGAATTGATATCGACTCCCTTGCCGACCAAATACTCGACTATATTCAATTTCCCCTCCAAAGCAGCGAGGTGTAGCGGCGTCAAGCCATTCATATCTTGAGAATTGATATCGGCCCCCTCGCCGACCAAATACTCGATCACATTCAATTTTCCTCCCTGAGCAACGACGTGTAGCGGCGTCCAGCCATTCATATCTTGAGAATTGATATCAGCTCCCTCGCTGACCCCTCGCTCCCTCGCGATACTCGACTACATTCAATCCCCCTTTCAGAGCGGCTATGTGTAGGAGCGTCGAACCATACTTGTCTCGAGAATTGATATCGACTCCCTTGCCGACCAAATACTCGATTATATTCAATTTTTCTCCCTGAGCAGCGGCGTGTAGTGGTGTCAAGCCATTCATATCTGGAGAATTGATCTCGGCTTCCTTGCCGACCAAATACTTGACTGCATTCAATTCTCCTTCCAGAGCAGCGGCGTGTAGCGGCGTCGAGCCATCCTTATTTTGAAAATTGACATCAGCTCCTTTGCCGAGCAAATACTCGATCGCATTCAATTTTCCTTGGTTAGCAGCGGCGTGTAGCGGCGTCCAGCCATTCTGATTTTGGGAATTGATATCAGCTCCCTTGCCGAGCAAATACTCGATCACATTTAATTGTCCTTCCTGAGCAGCGGCGTGTAGCGGCGTCGAGCCATTCATATCTGGAGAATTGATCTCGGCTCCCTTGCTGACCAAATACTTGACTACATTCAATTCTCCTTCTAGAGCGGCTATGTGTAGCAGCGTCGAACCATCCTCACGTCGGGAATTGATATCGGCTCCCTTGCCGACCAAATAATCGACTACATTCAATTTCCCTTCCTGAACAACGGCGTGTAAAGGCGTCCAGCCATCCTCACGTCGAGAATTAATATCGGCGCCCTTGCTGACCAAATACTCGGCTACATTTAATTTTCCTTCCTGAGCAGCGATGTGTAGCGGTGTCCAGCCATTCTTAACTCGAGAGTTGATATCGGCTCCTTTTCCGACGAAATACTCGACTACATATAATTCTCCTTTCATAGCAGCAGCGTGTAGCGGCGTCCAGCCATCCTTATGTCGAGAATTGATATCGGCTCCCTGGCCGACCAAATACTCGACTACATTCAATTTTCCTTCCGCAGCAGCAGCGTGTAGCGGCGTCCAGCCATCCTCTTGTCGAGAATTGACATCGGCTCCCTTGCCGATCAAGTACTCGACTACATCTAATTTTCCCTTCAGAGCAGCGAAGTGTAGCGGCGTCGAGCCATCCTTGTATTGAGAATTGATATCGGCTCCCTTGCCGACCAAATACTCGACGATATTCAATTTTCCTTCCTGAGCAGCGGCGTGTAGCGGCGTCCAGCCATTCTCATGTCGAGAGCTAATATCGGCTCCCTTGCTGACTAAATACTCGACTACATTCAAATTTCCTTCCAGAGCAGCGGCGTGTAGCGGCGTCGAGCCATCCTCATGTTGAGACTTGATATCGGCTCCCTTGCCGACCAAATACTTGACTACATCCAATTTTCCTCCCACAGCAGCGTAATGTAGCGGCGTCGAGCCATTGTCGGCTTTAAAGTTGATATCAGCTTTTTTTTCAAGCAAATACTGCACTA
This sequence comes from Macrophya alboannulata, assembly GCA_949628255.1. NCBI lineage: Eukaryota > Metazoa > Arthropoda > Insecta > Hymenoptera > Tenthredinidae > Macrophya > Macrophya alboannulata. The sequence continues at coordinate 29,411,135 of OX451207.1, read as the reverse complement.
CATCTAATTCGCAACAGCGAGCAGCTAGGTGGAGAGACGTGACACCGAATAGGTCTTCCGAATCAACATCAAAATTGGTTGCATCAATTAGTAATTTTATTTTGTCCAAATGTCCGTATTCAACTGCCCGGTGTACGGCTGTCCGGCCAAAAGTATCCTTGCCACAGTGAATGAGGAAACTCAGATCTTTAGTATTTGCACCAAAGCAATTCAGAAACAGTCTAAGAATTTGACCGTTACCTTCTGCAGCTGCTACGTGAAATATAGTTTCGGTCGTAAAACTTCGATGTGTTTCCACATAACCTGGCCAAAACTCACTCTTTAGTACATCGACATGTTCGTTTGCGAATAGCCAATCTATAAAGGCACGCATAGTCTCAAAATTGCGTCCAAGCAAGACATCTGCTACGAAAATTTTAACCAGTGATTCATTCTGGTCGCATGTCTTCATCGTCTCTGTGAAAAACTTCGCCGCGAAATATTCCGCGTAAGTTCGGTGCCCAAACACTGGCTGACCATCGATGAGTTGAGTAACGATTCCGTCCTGCTCTACGATGTCATCATCGGCTGTCTCAAGTGATTCGTGGCTCCAATTCCGCTGAGAAAGTAGCAGTTCTTTAATCTCGTTTTTGCCAAACAGTGCATACAAAGCCAGCCGCTCATGTTTATCTACAAACTCCTTAAAATACTTCTCTTTAACCTTTTTTGTGAGAATGGCCGCGGTGTTAACACCCGTTTTTTTGAAAAAAACGTCAAATTTCTGGTTCACGAAATGTTCATATAAATAAATGAGATCGACTTTTTTCGGAAACTTTGGTTCGTGGACTTCAGAGTTGATAAAGTCTTTACATGTATCGAAAGGTTCTCGCGCCTCTGCTCGTTGGTTTCCGAAGATCTCAGCCACGAGACGCGCCTGTAGCGGATTGCCAGTAAATTTATTCTCCTGGTCGTTAATCCAATCGGCTAGTTTCTTGACTATTGCTGTGACATACTTTTTGATACGGTTCTCGGGTCTCTGTTTCGAATTGTGGTCAGAGTCTTCAAACTTAACTTTCCAGTAATCGGTCAAAAACCTTTCTTGATCGTGCGTTGAGAATGGTTTTATTTCATGGGAAAATGCATTCAATTTAGTTTCCAATGTTTCCCGGGTATGTGGTCTTGTAGAAACCACTAATTTTTTAATGCCATATTTTGCTAATGTTTCTAGTAAATCAATCACGGTATGCTCATAATCCGGACTTATCTCGTCAAATCCGTCAAATATGAGTGCCACTTTGCGTTTCCTTTTTATAATTCTTTCGTAAACCTTTCGTACCAAGTTAGTTTCGCCGCTCAACAGTTCCTTCACCAAAAACTGTACAGCTTTGTTGATACCACCTAGAACGTAACTCGAGTCCTCTTCTACTTTTCCCAGAGCGGTCGCATGTTGATTCAAATCGATTTTCAGCACCAACATATCCGGTTCCTTTTTTTTCATATTCGATGCCAAATAAGTCAACATGGTAGACTTTCCCATCCCTGCGGCATCAGAAATAATCACGGGCTCATAATGGGATGTGAGATCATTTTCGCTAAGATCTGTCGAACTTGTCCCATCATCATTGTCCTCACTTTCAGTAGCATCCCTATACTTAACCAAAGAAGTTATATTTCCTCGAGATTTCTTCCATACGTATTCTTCTCTACCCCAAATATCTTGCTTCCATTGCAGCCAGTGAACGTTCCGGTTTTCATTTTCAGCGCAAAGAGCGTTGAATTGTTCCTCCTCCCGATTATTGTCTAAAAGAGTAAAGTTCTTTGTACTATGTGCCATCAATGAAGTTTCCCCGCTCCGCACTGATTCATTCGGTACATCTATGTCTATACCGCCGTGAACGAAGAAATCGGTTGTAACATTTCGTGTTATCGAAAAAGTCTGTCCCATTCGAAACAACTTGGCTGGGAGTACTCTGTTCTTACCACTGATGGCGAACAAATCGGGTATTTTGGCGTCTTCCAAAATATCTTTTTTGATAACTACATGTCGAAAAATTGTACGATGTATGTAATAATGTTCAATCTCATCTAATTCTTTCACGTCACCACCGATTTGTATTTCGTCTCCAGAAATAAGCTTAACCAAGATGTCCGAGTCCATTATGTCTGAGAGATCTTTCAGTTCTTCTTCTCTGAGATTATCGCAGTCGTCGACGCCTAACAATTTTCCGAAGCTAGTTTCATTGTTTCGTCCCTGAAATTTAGTGACCTGTTTGCCTAGCAGTTTTTTTTGTGAATCGTTCGTGAGATTATCGAAGCTAAGGTTCTCAGTTTTCTCAAGATAAGTTTCACATCCAAGAACAATTTGACTGTCTACATTCGCACCTTGCCGAGTGATAACAATCATCTTTTTGTGTTCGTTCTCCGCAATGATTTCACACAATGGATTTAAGAATGTCTGTAAATATTTTTCCGTACCATTCGACCCGCAGTCAACTATTAACAAATCGGGATATCGTTGCGAATGGAAAATAGTCTTTGCTGAATTCGATGGCAGTTTCAAACTATCCACACGCGTGAAGATAAAACTATCCGATTTCTCGTATTTCGGTATCAATTTCAGCGTGTCGTAAACCTTCAATGCGATCAACAATGTTTCTTCTGGAGCAACTAAGTTCAAGACCCTTTTTGAAGTAGAATTAGATCCATTCGCAGCTAGGAAATCCTTCACTTGTTGCATTCCGGATTTGAAGTGTACATCGTATTTCGTTATCCACTCGCAATATACCGGAATTGCACCCTTGGCTAACAGAGAGTCGACTTCATCGTTTATACTTTTGATGAATTCCTCGCTTAGTTTGTACGATAAGTATTTTTTTCTTTTTCCTCCCTCGCCTTTCTGTACAAACCACTTCAACAGTTTCGTTAGAACGATGTCGTCTAAGAGTTCGGGATTCAGCAGATTGAACCGACTGTTAGAATGTATTTGGTGCCCGATTAATGTACTAAGTTCTTCGCTACCTGGTTGATTCACAGCAAGAGTGAACTCTTCCAAAAAATCTTCGATTTCCTTATCGCCGACGTAGTCATCATCAGGAAGTTCCGAACGAGGGTCTAATTTTGGTGCTTGATTGGTTGATTGATCGGATGTGGGTTCTGATGATTCACCAAATTTTTTTGGTAAGTTAAGATTGCTGAATAGATTTTTTATTTCTTCCCAAACGTCCGCCTCGGATGTATTGATTTGTGTGTCATTTCTTTTTTCCCTGAATTCCGAAAGGAAAGCTTTACGAAAGTTTTCAACATTTTTCGATAACTTCTTATTGTTAATAAAGTCATCATGAAAATTTTTACTGGTAGGGTCGAAAACATGTTTCTTCAGTGCAACATGATATAATCCAAACATTTCCATGTTCAATCTCAGATCTTTTTTATCACAAATGTGCGTGGCCAGCAGCTTTGCTAACTTCTGACCATTAGACGTTCGTTTCAATTCATCATACAACTTTTTGTTAGATTTCTTATTCGCTTGAAACTTGTACCAAGCTGTTTTTCGCATGTCATCCTTCAGTTCACTCTTTAATTCAAACAACTTGTCAGGATCTTCTGCCCTTCGGAAATGGATTTGATTTTTCGTTAATTCGTTCAAATCAAGCCCCCTATTAGTACAGAGGATCATATGCCTGATCCTGATGTCATCGAATAGTTCATTCCTCTTAACTTTACGCCATGAGATGAAATAACTTGGCACACTGAAATTTCCACCTGCGTCCAATAGTTCTTTAGCAGAAATATTGCTCTCTTCGTTACTCGCATGCTTGATTTGTACAAATCGGCCCACTTGTTTCCCGTCATCGTTCTTATACCTCAAAACTACATCATCCAATTTGACGGCTTCTTCCACTTCAGTGGCTAAATAGAACGAGGGATCTTTCAGTTGCAGTGCACAATGCAGGGTAAACTCTAGATGTTGCAATTGATACACAATGCCAAGCCACGAAGCCGTCAGGGTTGCATTCGGTACAAATGTTTTTTCCGCCTCAGAGCCTGGAACTTTGTTAGCTTTCTCTGGATGCTCACTAGAATCAGTCCCTTCTCTTGATCCAATCCGTTCAGAATGATCCTCAGTTGTGACAAGTTTTCGTTGTGTCACCATAGCACCACCTCGCGATGTAGAAGATTCTTGTTCTTCGGCTACTGACACAATATCCGCTTCGGACGATCTGCCAACTCCTGGTTCATTCCGTCGTTCAACGTGTTTTTTTAATATACCGATGATATGTTTTTTCTGCAAAGATTCAGCTAGATTCATTGCTGTTTCACCAATAGAATTATTAATATCAGTTTCCGCTCCTCTTTGTAATAAAAATTCGACAGTTTGTCGAAAGTCCTTTTTGATTGCTAATTGCAAAGCTGTGTCACCGTTGTGGTTCTGGACATTTATGTTTGCTCCCTCATTCAAGGCGATCTTCATTAGGTCGAGCGTGACTTTCTCGGGCTCTTTCTCCGATTTTCCAACTCTTCGTTGAACAGCCCGGAGCAATTCTCTGTCCCAATAATTATCTCGATCCCCATCACTATCAAATGTGCGTGCATCTTCTTTCGACGACTCTTTCGAATTATACGTCGTCATTTTAAGAATTTCTCGACTTAGACCAATTTAGAAATAACTCCGTCGTCAAATATTTTACTTTCTGATGAATTGATTTGGCTCCTATCGAATATAGGTCTACTGCGCCGACCGCTGGAAGTTCTTGGATGGACGTCGTCGAACTCTGAAACAAGTATAATGACAATTGTATTGTGTTCATATTCATCGCGAAATATTATGCATTTTCGCATATTCCCACTGTCACGTGAAATGGGTAAAATAAGCTTACTGTACCGTACAAGTACGAACTTGGTAGATCACCACAGACGCCTTGTACGGGACAGGCAATCTACCTATTATATGACATTGCTTTCCAATTGATTGAGCGCTGCAGTGTTCGGTAGCTCTGCATTACAGCATCAACACGAAATTTTCGATTCTGCCTTGATTATATCCTATACCTATATTCATTGATTGTCATAACGTCTGCACACGCTGATTAGCATTCAGTGGGTGCAGATAGCATATTTACTGTCGCAAATAATATACTGAATATTCGTGAAAAGCTGCAGACAGCATAAGTTGATGCTTATCATCACAACACTTCCGTAAGATACCTATGAGGCATTCCAACCCAACTCGGTAAACGTTTGATCCTTGCTATTCTTAATTGACCTTATTCCGATTTCACTGGCTTGTACTACCCAAAAAACGCCACAATAATTTTTGCAAATTTTTTCATACCTTGCGTCAAGCTCTGTCAGTGTTGAAAGTAAAAATATTCTAATATAATATTCTAAAATATTCTAAAATATTCTATGCCGAAAAAATGTGAAAAACGTCTCAGAAATTTTTATTGTTTTTGTGCATTTACGAAAAGAGAAAAATCAAAGTGGTGTCTTTTGACGTTCCCGTTTTTTCCACGATTTAACACCTAATCTTTCAACATTTTGGCCATAGCACCGAAAATGAACGGAATTCGAAAAAACGTCTGAGGAACTTTTATGTAAAGCAACAAATTCTGGACGCGACGAATTTTCAAAGAAAAAAATAAAATGATAATTTTATTTTGAAAATTTGTTAAGTGTCCAAGAATTAATTCTTTACATAAAAGATCCCCTGACGTTTTGTCAAAGGCCACCACTTTGATTTTTATCCTTTCGACGTATTTCGCCCCAGAAATCAGAATCTTCGTGTTCACATCCGTGTGGACCACTATAAATCAACTTGAAACGTACGCTTGAAAAATTTTTATGAATCTGCACAAAGTTGAAAGGTCCGCCCTCAGCAATTATTGCGAACATATGATTCTCGGAGAGACTGCTAATTGCGAGTCCTGCTGACCGTGGACTGATAACCACGCACTGCAGGCGCCCAAGTTGACTCTTGTTTAGATAACGTCCCTCGCCCTGAAAGTTCGATGCTCTGTTCTGATTGAGAACAGAGACACCCATCGACCAGCAAACGCGTGTGAGCTGTAAATTTATTTGGATTTCATATTACAACCGAATGATCTTTTTCTGTGAGGCAACATGTTTGATAGGTTGGCACGTGATCTCAGAGTAAAGTCACTAGCTGATTAAGATCACCGTTGGTCTAACAGTAGAATTCTAAAACTGAAGCGCGTTCACGCAACTCGCCCAATTTATACATGTCAATGATTCAGCACCGGCGCAAATCAGACCAACCAATAGGAAAAGTATTGTTATCACGTGTATTTCTGTAGTGTTTTGGAACACGAAATATTAGCGGTAAGAGGTTTCAACTGTCGGTGGATTTTCATCAAACTTTCTCAAATCATTCGTAATCTATTGTTTATGGGTAATAACAAACTCAATTACACACTTCTCAATTCTGATTCACGGACGAGAGTAACATTGAGGACACATTTTGGAATTGCGACAAGACTACAGGGATTTTCACCGGTGAGGTGAATTTGAACAAAGATGGGGGAAAGATCCAGCGTGGCCTTATTCAAAGTTTGTTCTTCCCTAATTGCGATTCGTTAAAAGTCACGATTTCTGCGATTTCGAATAAATTATGAGTTCAACAATTGTAACCAGTGGATCCCAGAAAAGCGAATCGTTCGGTTTCATCGCAGTGTCATCGAGATAAGTACTCAATTCACGTCCAAATGAAATGGTAAATTGAAAAAAGATATCAAGAAATCGTGTATTTTGTTGCATTAGCGTTGCCGGACTTATCTTATCACCACTTACGCCTGATAAGTGACCACGCCCGATGACGCAATATATGCTCTATTCAGCAATTGTTCTTCTGATCGTATCGTCCACTGAATAATTATGATAGTTCGCGGCACTTTTCTTTCCGAGGACATTCTAGAGAATTTTTCGATTAAATTTCTAAAATCTAGGTTGAAAAATTTTCATTGGGATGTTTATTAGGGTAGTTCAGAATAACTCGACCCCCGATTTTTTTTCGGGGCACCCCCTGACCCCTGAAAAACTTCAGGACGACGAAAAAAGATATTTCCCACTCAACGAGCGCAAATATGGATAAGATTTAGAGATCGCGCAAACGTGTTTTCTGCCTAAATTTGTCATTTTTCTCATTTTTGCGCTTGTATTTAGAGAAAAGAAAAGGTTTTCAATTGGACATATTTTAAATCAACGGCTGCCTATTTCTTTCCCAGTCAAATACACCATGGGACAACATTCCAAAACCGTTACCAAAACCACAGATGATGAGATAAAAAATGTTTCGCGTGATTTTTCTGTGATTTTCACTTTATATTCAAAAGATTCCAACTGGCATGATTTTCAAGCGATTTAACTTTTGTGGGACTAGATTTGTACATACATCAAGATCTATAGATTCATTCGAAATATTAGAAAATCATAGGGTACCGTATGCGCGAGTTACCACGACCTCAAACTCACCTACAGTTTTATCTTCGAAAATCATAAGAATCCGCATTTAAAGTTAATTTTATTCTTCGTAATCGTACAATCGTACTCGATCATAATACCTCGTTTTACGCACTTGTTGCATAATATTATACTACCTATTCTACAATTTTTTCAACGAATTTTGACGAGACATTATCACGGGTTGATTATTCCCAATAATTTATTATTATGATTTTTCCTTTGGCTAAAAAATCAACGAGAAATAGGAAGCATCGACTTTAGGAAGTTGTATAGAGATCAGATATTGTTCGGAAAACTTATATTTCTCTGAACACATACCTTTTCGAGGTTCAAGTGTCTACGTTGTAGCTATACAGAAGTTGGATGTTTTCGATCAGTAGCTTCCAAACTCACTAGACTATTATGACACCGCAGCAAACTTGCGAATGACTCGCTAAAGCCTGAGGCCCAGACTTTTCGTGAACAGTTTATCGGCTCACCTACGGGCTTCCCGATCACTCACACGCAAACGCCATTGGTTGGCGCCCTGATTAGTGGACATGCTGCTCGTGAGTGATCCAACACGATAAGTCCGTGTCTCTAGCAGCGCGGCACGTTGATTATTTCTTCTCGCACAATCCAAGGTGAGGAGGTTTTTTCCCCTCACTCTCATGATTGATTAAGACATTGAAGTAATGCGACTATGAGCTCATCAAAGACGACTCGCCTGCAAATACCAAGTAATCCTTATCGATACGAAACGCACGAGTGCTAAAGTCTGAACAATTCTCCACGCAGCCCCCGTGAAAATAAGACAAAGGACAAAAGGCGACACCTTCACCGGACCCTGAATTCTAAGACTATACAGCCCCCCAACATTATTACCTAGCGCCTATTATATTCGTCAAGTCTTAATCGGAGTCACTATAAAGCTTACTCCGAGCAGACCCAGTTCCTATTTTTGAATAACTGTATCAGCTTACTAGTGAAAAAAATCGGTACGTTCATTGAACAAGTGTTGTGGTTCTAGGACTCTTGATACTTTAAAGATATAGTGAAAGAATTTACCCTTTGGACTAGAATCATTTATCACGTTCGAACTTTCATCCAGTGTCTCAGTCAACAAGTTCGAAAATCGAAGTTTTATCTAACATCATTGTCGCCACGTGCTAATCTTCAAACCTTCCGTCGATAAGGGTCCAGCGATCGTTGAGGTGCTGCCATCTTCATAAAGTTTATCAAAATATTTGGATCAAAATACACATCCATGCTTTGCAGTTGGCACCGTTTCAACTGATTTCAAGGCATCAACACGCACCAAAAGGATCATTAAAAGCAATAATCAGTCTAATATCCGAAAGATTCTCCAACAATATTAACGATGGCTGCAAATACTCGTTCTCGTAAGAAATCGGCGACCGAAACGGTTGACAAACCGGTCGAAATATCAGCGGACCTCTTAAAGCGGGCAGAAAAAAACCGACAAAAGGCTTTGATGTTAAAAAAGTCAAAGCTGATCGCTCACCCGTATGCAAGAGAGTAAGTTTATAACTTGAAATAAAGTGATTACATTACTCGTCGTTTACTCAGTCTCGTGTTATACGCATTCCCACGTTTTAAGTATTATTAGTTTATTACCGTTGACTGATATACACCATTATCTATACTTTGGTAAACGTCATTGCCATTGATAATAAACAATCATTCGTTTTTTACACCTAAGGGATAACGGCGACTCTGTCAGCGGAAGACTCGTTAAAGTTCAAGGCCAACGTGTGATTGATAGCGGAGGTGGATTCCTCATTGAAGAAGATGACGACTTAGAAGACCAAATGGTAGTGGCGCTTGATGCACAGTACCCATTTATGAGTATTTTTGTCTCAAGAATATCTTGTAGGTCTCATTTATCCAAAAATTAGTCTATTTTTGTTAGAAAGGTGTCTTAGGGGGTATCTTTCGTGTTAAAATTCGTCTATGTCTCACAAGTCAGTCTACTCTGTCTATAAAAGACACAACGAAGCTGTGCCGTCTGGGGATAAACAAACACTCTACTTTCATTAAATTTAACTGATTTCTCTGTAGTACATTGTCAGCTACTGCTTCATTGGGCATAGGCACACGAAATTCACGAAAGTGGAAACTCGTTTCAGTTTTGGTGCAGAAAAAATAGTGAGCCACTGAAGCTAAATCAACGCTTTTAATAATACAAAACATCACTGGTGGCAAAAGACTGTAAGAAACTTCCAATGGCCATGAATGTTTATAACACTACATGTACTGTCTCTGTATACTTAGCCAACTATTTAGAATTAATCGCAAAGCTTGCAATTGTATACGCATCGAATTACCATCTTGAAATTCACCCCCAAAGTGTAGAAGATAATAAAAAATAAGACACCATCATTACTTTAGGGATGATTTGGAAAGCTAGTTAATTTTATTGATAACTCTTTCTACTTTTTGTCACACACACACAGAGTTCTTTAAGTTCGAAAACTGTATTCCTTTTAGAGGAATTACTGATTAAGCAATCGAGTAAAATAACATTACCTAAAAGCAGTGTGATTTTTAGTTAAAGATAACGTCAATACCAGCACCAATCATAAGCAAATTACCAACATGCGACGAGTGCCAGGATGAATTTAAAGACTCTTACCTTCTCCAGACCTTCGATCTGTTGGTATGCGACAAATGCAGGTAACTTGGCAAGTCAGAAGTAATAACAAAGATTTTACCTTGAGATATTTATTGAGCAATAAAGATCGATGTGGCGTGAGGTTTCGTGATGGACTGTGATCCATGGATCACCAAACATTCCCAAAACGAATGGCCTGTAATTATATCTTCTTTAAATAAAACTAAAATCATTCAGCTGCAGTTTCGAACTCTTTAATACAGTTTTCTTATATGCATATGTATATTTCAGATGACATTTATCGACAATTTATGTTATTTTGATCAGTAGAAAAAAAGCAATTTTTATTTATTTTTTATTAATGATGTGTTGGTTTTACAGAGACAACGAAGACAAACATTCCCTGATCACTAAAACAGAAGCAAAGCAAGAATATTTGCTGAAAGACTGTGATTTGGACAAAAGAGAACCTCCGTTGAAATATATCATAAGAAAAAATCCACACAATGTACGTTGGGGTGAAATGAAGCTATATTTACATGTTCAAGTTGAAAAACGTGCCCTCGAAGTTTGGGGATCCGAAGAAACGTTATTGGAAGAGAGAGAGAAGCGAGACGTGAAAAGACAGGAAGGAAAAATAAAAAAGTTCAATAAGAAGGTGCAAACTCTTTGCATTCATCAATTTATAACGCATAAAATACGTTCCACGTTTGAAAAAAAAAAAAGTATAGAATGTTCTTAGCATCGTATTCACAATTTTTTTCATCCATTCTCGCTACTTTGTAAAAATAAAACGGAATTATCACAAGGATGTTAAGGAGTTCACAAATCCGGTTTACAAATTAGATTTCGATCCTCAGAGCCTATATTAAAAAGCACCTCTTTTTCAGGTAAAACAGCTCCGAATGACAGTAAGAAGTTCTTTGTACGATAAAACGAACAAAGCTTCTCATACCCATGAATTTGGAGAAGATACTTACAACGAAGAGGATGATAACTATAGGCATACATGTGGAACTTGTGGCTATGAAGAAGTGTATGAAAAGATGTAACGTTTAGGATAAAGAATTGATTGAATTGCACTTGATAAAGCCGCTGTGCGGTAAATAAAGTTTCAATTCTTAAATTTAAGCAATCAATACCTAGTAATAGATGAATCGCGAATTTTTTCATGGAAAACAGTTACCTCATTCAAAGATAGATAATTCATTTTTTTTTTTTTTTAAGCTGATTGAGTATTTTTTCTGTAGTACAACCTTTAGATTATCATTATTATTTCAACGGAACATGTTAACGCATGCTTATCTATGATAACTATAGAATCAGCTTGGGTTTAATAACAAGCAGTGAGAATATTTGTATATATAGTTTTTTTTTTTTTTTTTAGATTTGTGTGTAACAACTTTGATTTCACATTTTGCTAAGAAACTTTTATTTCATTATTAGTATTGTATTTTTATGTAATGTTCATATTTTGAACTCTACAAATATAATACTTGAGAGAATTACTTTCTACCGTAGTACTAGTTCATACCTATAATATTTATATTCCTATAAATTAATATATCATTGTGTTGCACCATTGTCGCGAATATATTTGGCTTCAAACTTCAGACAAATATTCATTTCCTATTAACTTATCTACCCATATTGATACTATGAATTGAAATTCAATCGTTAAAAATAATATGGAAGAAAAGAGGCACGAGAGTTTTCGAATAAGCTTGAATAGCCATATGAATTAATTGTCAAGTTCGCTCTTAGAGGACTATAATATAATCATAATTAATTCTCTACAATTAAATGACCTTTGCTATAAGAAAAACAAAGTTTTTTTTTTTGGCAATTATGGGCTGATTAAATTAAAAAATTTCATCATTTTTATAATACGGTTTTAGTGAGAACATTTTGTACAATTGCCATGTTTAATCACATAGGTTGACCAAAGATAGGATCTCATAAAACCGATTATATTTCGATAATAATTAGGCTTTAAGATCAATATTCGTTAGTTTTGTTGCATGCAGTGAAAATAAACCATCGGATTCGTAATTTTCGAGACAAATCACAATACTTTTAGTATATTTTCGTTGTGCCCCTTCAACGATATATCTTTTCGAGTCCCCCCCCCCCCTTTCCCAATGAATAATTATCAATAAATCGTTTGAAATTTAATAAAAAAAATATATTTATCTAATGATACATAGATCTCTAGTACATATATTAGTCTATCTGTTCCGTCAAGTTATACTTGATTCATCATATTTCGACACTTTATTTACTCGTTATTAAAATATATAATATATAGGTATATAGTTATGCGTACATTGAATTCTGGTTTCATCACCTTAATTCAGTTTTCGAATGATTATCGTTTCATAAACAGTAAAGAAAAATACGCGTTTCAATTACTAATATAAAATTTCTATACTCTGCTCACTCATCATTAACATATCGAGATACGCATTTCGGAAGAACAGTTTAAATTCCATTCCAATTAGTGAAATAATCAGACTTCACGCCGTAGCATGCATCGAAGAAGATAGTTTATTGATGTTTCTTAGATAAAATGAAAACGCCAATAAATTGTTTCATTTGTACGTTATTATCGTTGAAATATTTGATTCAGTTGCTCGATCAATAAGTGTGGTTCTTTTTTTCAAATGAAATTTTGATCTTCTCTTTGCCACGCGGATTTTTCTCATCTGATATAATTAAAGCATCTCTCAGTTATGAAAGACTAAAAACGCTTCTCTTTGGAACAACGAATCGTATCTTTCTCATAACTGATTCGTTAATTAATTAGAATTGATTTCTTCAATTAATAAACTCCGCTACGATTGTCTAGCAGGTTCTGTACATTGCGGTTCTATAGGCGGAACTAGATTTGGCACTGTCAGTTTTCCCCCTGTACCTGTCCTTGTTAAATTAACCGGATTACTCATCGCTGTTGACGACCTGCAACAGAATAAGCACATCGTATAAATACAAAGAATACATATATTTCCACAGAAGAAATCAAAAAATTTCAATTAACACTTCAACTCTTACCTGTTATGTCTTAGATGACTTCTGACTAGATGTCCCGCAGTGAGAGCAGCCATCAAAGACAATTCCCCCGCGAGTACAGTCGCGCAAACGACCCTCGCAACTCTGCTAGCATTTTCTCCAGGAGTAACAGGATGAGCACCCTTAGCGCCCAGAACTCCCAAGCAAGCTCCTTGGGCTGGTAATCCCGTTCCACCTCCAACAGTTCCGATTTCGATACTTGGCATTGTGCAAGATACGTATAAATCGTTGCCGTCAGCTCCCCAGGGCTCCATTAAAGTCATGCAGTTACTGCTCCCCACATTTTGTGCTGGATCTTGTCCAGTGGCTATGTATATAGCTGTTACAACGTTTGCTGCGTGTGCGTTGAAGCCACCTATACTACCGGCTATGGCAGATCCGATCATGTTTTTGCTTATATTAACATCGACCAAAGCGTGAACAGAAGTCTTTAAAACGGTTGTGACGATGTCAGCTGGAACGATCGCTTCACATACGACACTTTTTCCCCTTCCTTCGAGCCAGTTAATAGCCGCAGGCTTTTTGTCTGTGCAAAAGTTTCCACTCAATGACAGAATCTCCATGTCAGGGAAGAAGGTCTGCACTGTTTGAAGAGACTTCTCGGTCCCCTTGGACAACATATTCATTCCCATCGCGTCTCCAGTTTTTGCAACAAATCTAATGAACAACTGTCTGCCGGCAATGCGAGTGTGTATTCTGGTCAATCTCGCAAATCTGCTAGTAGAATCAAACGAGGTTTTCATCAAGGCGAAATTCTGATCCTCCTGCATCCACAACATTGCTTCACTGGCTCTAGAGATGTTAGGAAAGCGAACGACCGGACCTCTCGTCATACCGTCTGCTACTACTCTACTTGTTACTCCACATTTTAGGAGAGCTCTGCTTCCGCGATTGGTAGACGCGATTAAGCAGCCTTCTGTTGTAGCCATAGGAACGTGGATCAATTCACCATCCACCAGTAAAGGGCCGGCTATTCCGACTGGTATCGGTATATATCCGATGACATTCTCACAGCAGGAACCCAAGACTTTACTGTAGTCGTAATTTTTGTACGGTAAATCTGGCAAGTGGTCCATAAAATTACCAGCCATTCCTACAATCGTACGACGCAGACTAACTCCTCGCTCCATGTCCCCTACTGCCTTCTCCAATTGATAGGCAGGAATGTATTTGTGCTTTACTAACTTTATCACTTCTATGTCCGACAGTGCACTGGCGCCCAACTGTAAAGTTAATCATTTTATGTGTTTAAGTTTGGTTCGATTGTAGAAGTAATATAAGCACTTCCACATCAAGACCGAAGCCCAACAAAGTCGATGGTCAGGATCTTCTCACCGATTTTTTTCCTGAAAACCATGACTCAAAACAAACATTTTCATTACAATATTCTCGCAAAAAAAAAAAAATAACCGAGGGTACTATGATGTTTTGAAAAATTTTACTTTTTTGAGGGAACATTTTTTTTTTACATTATCATCAATAACTCAGAAGCCTTTAGAGCTATGAAATTCAAGCTTTGTATGCTGGAAGAACACGAAAAACCTTTAAAATGAGACGTCTTGGACTCAATTTGCTGCTGGTTTACCGGTTTTATACGACAAAGAGTTTTTTTTTTTTTTTTCAAATAATAACTCGGGAACCTCGATTTCAAAAAATCTCAACTTGTCACCAAAATTCATCCATTTCATGAGGAACATGCGGGTGCAAAAAAAAGCCATTCCATTGTAATAGTTCGCTTGTTCAGCTGCGTTGAACTTGAACAACACATGATTCAATAGGATAATTGCTGTTAATTGTGCAATTACCTTGGAAATTACTAGAATAAACAAAAAGTGATTTTTTATTGCACCCAAATGTTCCTCATCGAATCAATGAATTTTCGTGAAAAGTTGAGATTTTAAAAAATTGAGATTCCCGAGTTATTAATTAAAAAAAAAAAAACTGTCGCATAAAACCGGTAAAATATTAGAAAATTGAATCTGAGACGTCTCAATTCAAAGGTTTTTTTGTTTACGTTCTTTCAACATACAAAACTTGAATTTGATAGTACTAAAGGCGGTTGAGCTGATGATATTGTAAAAATAAAAAACGTTCACTCGTCACCGAAAAAGTCAAAATTTTCAAAAGATCACAACTCCGTCAATTAATATTATTTGTAATTTTTTTTTTTTGCAACGATATTGTTCTGAAAATTTTTGTTTCGGGTCATAGTTTTTGGGAAAAAATCGGTGAGAAAATCCTGAGCATCTACTTTTTTGGGCTTCGGTTTTTACGTGGAAGTGATCATATGCAAAGGGCATTAATAAAAGCATAATCAAATGACGCAAACTCACTTCAGATTTGTAAATAGCGAGGCACTCTTCAACACTTCTCGATGTCTCTGAAAGTTCTTGATAATTTTCAGAAGTAGAATCAGGACAAGCCTGAGAGCACGGAATGCTCTTATCCGTCTGGACTTCCTTGTCGAATAATTTCACCTGTGATTCTTCCCCGACTTCAACCCAGTCTCCGTTCATACCAGATATTGGAAAGACTGGTGTATGCATGACTGTTAATGATGGACCAAACCTTTGCTGAAGAGAAACATCTAGCGCAGCTGTGTGCATGTTTTCTTCCGATATTCTCTTCTGCTCTTCCCTTTCTTCGGTTAGTCTCAATTGCTCAGTAAGCTCACCTTTGTCTTCAAAGAATATGAACTTTATCGCCAATGTCAGGAGTAGTATTAAAATAACTATCTGATCCGCACTGACTGATAACCACTTCATAAAATATTCGTGAAGTTCCGTCGGCACTTCTGTATCGTTCTGGTGATTCACCACTATGTGTGAATTAACTTGAGATATTGTTCCCTCGACTACGTCAGCACAATCTTCGTGCTTGAATGGCCAACGACTGAAAATTAGAAACAAATATTATTAAGTGAAAAGAGACAACACGATTTGGAACACCATTTATGGATTATTTCTCGAATAAAATTATAATTGGATAGGTCTGGTCATACCATGTGACAAAGTTGACTCAGAACACAAGCGGCTGACATGATAGAGGTTTGACGTCTAGTTGTTATATGTTGCAAAAAGAATATGCTAGAAGAGTAGGAACTGGTATAGCTGAAGGCCTGTGTGTGCGTGTGAGCGATAGGAAAAAAACTGCGGATAGGAAAGGAAAAAAAAAAAGAAGAAGCCGGAGGATCCAGAGGCAAGGAGTTATGTAAGAAAGTGTATGAGAGATACGATTTTGGCGTAGAGCTGCTTAGCTTTTTATACCAAAAGTTAAATAACCCGATCACCGATGGTGTTAGATGAGATAAATATTTACAATTTTATAGCAGCTATTAGTTTATAGTATAGACGATGTAAGTGCGCGCACGTTTTTTCTCAAAGTGGTAAAGATAGAAGGATCTCTGTCAACATAAGAATGAAAATTTCCACCACCCAGCAGTTACTATTTTTGGGTACTCATTTTACTCTGTATGGCTGCCGAGTCTTTTGTCTGTACGATATTATTATCTTCCTCATGCAATATTCAATTTCAAGACTGTCGTGTCGTATGCTTCCAGTTTATTCCATGCTGTTTATTTTTCCTGTTGCATTGTTTATATCAGAGAATTTTTTTCTTTTTTGAACACATCAATGGACAGTCTCGAACAACTTAAAACGGTAGTTTCAGTTCCTCTGCTTCCGTTAACCGCCAAGCAATTGTAGTCTTTCTATCGAACTCTTACTTAACATGAATCTCAATATTGAAAAAGTCTAGTGGTTCCTATAATAGCTGCGATTTATCTTTAGCTAGTCGTACTTTCGGTACGTAATCTCTGACAAGTAAATTGTAAACCGATGTTAACATGACGCAATTTGAACCTGACCCGTAGAACTGAACTACAAAGAAATCTCCTCACAATACAATTCTCCGTGAAAAGTTTCAGGGGTCATATGGTAAGACGGCATTGTAATACCGACACATAGCCATATAGCTCAGTGTCAGTGTTAGAAATAGTAGCCATGAAATATTTGCCACTCATGCTCCAAAGTCGCTCTAACTTAACAATGACTGGGAATAACATTTATAGATTTTTAACCAATGCGTCGTTATTCCCCTTGATATTCATTGACAATATAACAAATAAATAATTAGGTCAATTTTAAATCACCTATGGGCATGAACTAATATCAGTCCGGCGCTCATTATCAGCTTCACACGTTGAACAACAGGATTCGGCTTCTGATCTTCTTCGTGGAGTGAATGCATTAGCAGCATTTTGTCCGCGCTTAGCTGACCGATGGTGATGCTTCCTCGTGATAGCTAATATCGTATAATTCATAGAGAAATAATAATCAGTTATTATTCACATACACACATAGATAAAGAGTGACGAATAAGATCTTTATTCAAATGGTACGCACCTCGAGTATAAGCGACAAACATGCTGGATAGAAGGTCATGAATATCACGTAGTTTACTATGACGCTTAGACAGGCGAAGCAGCATAATATTTCCAATCTTCTAACTCCCGACAAGGTACCGATACCAATGAGAAGCGTTTCGACTAGAGTATCAAGCGTAATAGAGGGACCCAAAAGAGTCATTCCTCGTGCAATATTGGCGCGAACTTCCTCCTGGCTTCTTGAACTGAGAGCTAATTGCGCCAACACACCGGCCTTGGAAAGGTCGATTAGTAGGAGAAAGAAGAACAATGCGTCTCTGTAAATATGCAAATTAATTGGATTATTCATTATATGCATTTGCGCCGTTTGGCAAATCAATGTTCAAGAGTTAGATCGACTAACTTTAAATCGGAGATGTCGCTCTGGAGAAAATTGACGACGCTTGATGTGAATACAAAACTTGAGAATACTGTGAAAAGACCAGCGATACCTGGAACAGAAAAACTAAATTTAAGCCAGCTAAACGGAGACTGTGATTTTTTCATCTATCGAAATTAAACCACTGTTTCAATTTTGTATTTTGGTATATGCCTCGAAATTTGGACAAGAAGTATTCAGATGATGAGGGTTCAGAGTAGCGGTCTTCTTCTCTGGATCATTTTTAGAGGAACACAAATCTGTGATCAATATTGCTACAAGAATTTCGATGCCACATGCTACTAGCTATCAGCGTGTACAAAATGCACGCAGTATGCATTGGGATTTGGAAACACCTGTGCACCACAGTGCAAGGTATTGTATATAAATGAGAAGCGTGAAATTGACATTATTTTTTAATGTTTATTCAAGTTACTCAAGTTGTTGATACTCTTTAAAGATGTAGGACATTTTGTGGTCTCATTTGTCTCGAAATTCTTGAAATTTGCTACATCGATATGTACTTGATAAAAAAGGAACAGTAGACATATTTAACATTATCACAAGCTAATGTTATTACGAGAAAGTGTAAGTATACGGAATGAGCGGATTTACAACACATCCTATTTCATTCCAAGAACTTTGCAAGTTCGTAAACAAATTCTGATTTACTTGAAGATGTAGGACATCCTCCGGCCTCATTTGTCCCAAAATTCTTGGAATTTGAGGCATCAAATATTTGTTAAATCAAAAAACAAAGGCAGGAAGTATTTTGAATGTCCTTGTAAGCAAGTGTATGGCAGAAAAAAAAAAATAAAAAAAAATTATTAAGGAAGTGTAAAAACAAGGAACAAGCAAATTAACAACGGTATATAACATTTTTTATCACAGAAATAAAAAAATGAAAAAAAAAAAACTCGACATAAAAAACCGAATAAAATTAGATAGAAAAAAAAGAGTGATCATTGATAACTTAAATATGCAAAAAATATATACATATGTATATTGTATATAGACAAGAAGAATAATAAAATAAATCGAAAAATTTGTTGACGCACTATTTTTGAATATCCGTTTAACCGTATGATGAAAATAGTTGTTTTCGTCAAAAATCATGAGGTGGGTAATATCGATGTTAAATATATCACATAAATCCTATACAAAATACATGAAATATTTTCTATTCAATAACAGCTATCTATGTATATTGCTATTTGGCGCTATATATAACGTAAGCGGAAGATTCTAACTTCTAACGAAAGTGAGCTGGGGGGGGGGGGGGGGGGGCACCATGAAATCCTGAATTTCTCTTAAGGAGCGAGCCAGAGTGGTTCAACGGATCAAAACTCTCACTTAAATTTTAGCTTTCCACGTTGCATGACACATGCGCAATACGTATCTACATAAACAACTTGTGGCTAATACAAATATTCGCATAATTGTTAGCGAATTAATATTTGCGGTAGCACCCAATCGGCATATCAGAGTGGTTAGATAATCATTAGACGAAGATTTTTCAATTATGTAGTTATAATTACATAACGGAGTCGTTTGAAGCTATCACCTTTCTTTTTTTTACTAAAAAATAAAAAAAGTAAGTGAATCTCGTATTTGATCGAATTAAAAAAAAAAAAAAAAACCAAAAGTCTAATATTTTCTAATAAATTGTAACTGTCGTCATTTTACTCATTTCTTTTCTTTTCCTAATGTAGTGTATGTAACCTTGTAGGTATATGCAAATGTACAGTTCGCCTGTCTTGCTGTACGCATGTACGAATGTCGAATATGCGTACGGGTGATGTCACGTGGGTTGTGAAGTAAGAAAAGTAAAACGTTGTCACTTTCTATAAAACTTTCCCCGCGATGTTCAAGGCTTTCACGTGGTGCGGCGATCAGTTTAGATCCCGCGCGCGCGCGCGCAGATCCGGTTTTATGAATGAAATTACTATATATTTCGTTACATACACGTATGTACATAGACAGAATTCTATTCAAATTAAACTAACGACTATTATTCGCGTTATGGGAAATTCGTATTGACATCCAGATACACGAGAAAAAAAAATATATCTAAATCACAATAATTTTTCCTACAAGTTTTTTTTTCCAGTTTCTTTTTATTTCAGTTGTAATTATTTATGGGCACAGATTTGCGATAAGTTTATTAACGCACGGACCGTTAGTTACAGGAACTTATAATTAACGTATCGACAGAATTAACCAAAAGGAAGAAAAGAAAAAGAAGCATCGAAAAATTCGATGCTGAAATCGATTTAAAAACAAGCACATAATATAATGGAGATTTAAACTCACCCAGAATATACTTGGAGCCCAATTTATGTAGATTACAGAACTGATAGTAGCTGTAGAGCACCGCCAGACAGCGAATAATTGTCATAACTATCATGTCAGCCGCATTGGGGTCCTGTATGGTGGATTTGAGAAAAAAGAAAGGAAATATTTTACAAAGATCGTTGTAACTTATGAGGGACATTAACCCATTCAGACTATAAGAGGATATCCAATGGAGTAACTTTTACAAAAAGACGGGTTTTTGGAATAGCTAATGCAAAATCTGACCTCGAAATTGCGGAATTCAAATGGAATCGAAAATAAAATGCATTTATAATGAAAATTTGAGTTTTCGTTCGCCAACTTTGATCCGAAATTTTGAATTTCTCGATTCTTCGCGAGTGCGATTCGTAATCAATGACCCCCGGATAAATTTTAGGCAATTTTAGGCTGGAATTAAAAATCAGCGATCCGGAAAACGTCTGTTAATCAATTTTCACGACAATCATGAGTAATACTTTTCGATTCCTGGTTCATTTGTTCGTCCGACATATTGTAAAGTATCCGCTATTCGCAATAGTTTCCCAAAATAAAAGAGGTCATATACATCGTCCATCTAACTTCAAAGGGTATATGAATATTAAATTTGAATGAGAAAACTTACGTCCGATTTACACCGACCATTCCAACAATGTTTGCCGTTTGGAAGACTCTTGTCTCGCTGATGGTTGCTTCCTGTTTCCAATGTGATCATGCAAGCAGTCAACGTCAAAGTCCCAACAATAACTTCGAGCGAATGACTAGCGCAGAAACGGCCATGGGCCGCAAAAATTCTAGCAACCATTTTCGTTTTAAAAATATTTCTAAATGCCAGTCAAATCGGAAGTAACTGCGATCTGCAATGAGAAAAGAGGGTATCTAATATAGTTATTATTGTAATTTGCAATCATTTAGGTAATGATTGACTAATAAACGAGAGATATTAAAGCTGAAGAATCATTGTAATTAAATCGCTCACGTTGGTTAATAATGACGACAAAGAAGAAGAGCGTGTGAACGTCGATAATATGCCTCGAGAAATGACAGGCTAGCAATTACGGTATCGATCAAACTGCCATAAAACAAGAATAAAAATACGAAAAAAAAAACGATCTTTACCGCGCACTGTGCAGAGGTTAAACTAGCAATGAGTAAAAGTAGCGGATAAACGTCTCTTATACCATGTCAAGGATGTATGTAGATATGAGAGTAACATTTTCGAGGAAATACATGTCATACTTTTGATATTCGAAACAATATAGGTTTACCGGCGTTTCGTAGTATATTGTGAAGTTAAAATTCACGAGATCGTTAGTTTGAGCCTAATAATATATATATATATATATATATATATATATATATATATATATATATATATATATATATATATATATATATATATATATATATATATATATATATATATATATATATATATATATATATATATATATATATATATATATATATATATATATATATATATATATATATATATATATATATATATATATATATATATATATATATATATATATATATATATATATATATATATATATATATATATATATATATATATATATATATATATATATATATATATACAGGTTTCATGAAATCAGCCAACTATACAACACGCACAACAGAATCATCAATGCAAACTGAAATACTGACGTAATTCAATGAACCTAAGTCAACCGGGTTTTTATCTTTCTCTTATTATATCTGTATACAATGAACACGTGTTTCTTTTTTTTCGGCTGAATGCCAACTGCTTGTGACTGGACGTGTGCTCGCGCACGCATCTGCACTGGTACTGGCAAAACGAGAACGCAAAACGTTCATAGTCTCTGCTGCTATAGCGAGATTTAGTGTATTTGTAAGTATATAAATATGTATGCAGTACGAAAAGGTGTCGACACTGAATACACACACGTACAATACGACTTCTAAATCATCGTATAGCTGTAGCTGAAGTGCAGCATAAAATTAATTCAGATTCATTCTTATTTTTCTCATATACCTGTACGTAGAAACAGCGATATTCTTTAGAGGTTCGTTGACTGTTTTCCTTTCAATTCTCATTCTTATCTTTCATTGTTTTATTTTTTTTTTTGTGATACTTTGAAATTAGATAGAATTTTTAGTAATTGGCTCGATTCCACTTCGAAATATGAAAGTATATAATCGAGATATATGACATATTATCACAATTTTGTAATAATGAGTCGTTATTACAAATTTAGCAATTTGTTTTGTAAACGTGTCTTGTCGTTCGAAAATTCTACCCCGATTACGACAACCCTGTACACATTGCATTCAAAGCTACATACATCTTATTTCTTTTTAATGGAAAGTATATGATGACATCTTGTATACGTGTGCGGAATTATACCTATATGCCAGAAGAAATAAGCTTTTAACAAAATGCAATTCAAATTAGTCATCATAATTAACATTACCTTCTAATTTCTTGGCATATATTTTTTTTTTTTTCTTACAAAGATAGGAATCGAATGATGAAAGAAACGAGTACTGTCGCCTCCTGCGCTATAATCAAATTCATCCGGTATGCCTTGCGCGGTTGACTGCAGCAGTTGCGCGGAGAGAAACAGATGACGGATTATGGATCGTTTCAATTTTTCGAATGATCAGAATTAGGCCGCTAAACATTAGGCTAACTTGCGGATATGAAAACTATTACTGCAAACTTGCAGACGTTTGGCATTGGGAGTGAATTTGTTGAAAAGCTAATACCGCGGTGAATAACCGCAATTGATCTATAGCCGCTCTTTTGCGGTGACCTTCGGTGACGAACGCTTCGTGATATTACAGACTGCAGCGCGCGAGAAGTGGATTTTGAATGATCCTGACGTTTCCGATATTACATTACATATTCCCAATTGGGCTACTCGCGCAAGGCATTGAACAGTTCGGCAGGCCAAAAAAAAAAAACTTTATTGCACCTTTCAATATTTCGGCATAGATATATGGAACACTATGAGTGTCGAAAGAGATGCAAGCGGCGCGTTGGTTTAATACGGAGTTTAATACGTTTACGTAAAGATATATGTATACACCACGTTCTTCGAATCGAGGGAATGAGTTCAGAATAAAGAAAAAAATAAAACGAAATAAAAAATTAACTACGTGTATAGGTATATGGAAAGACTGCCCGCCCGGGCATGATCGTCTACGAAATGTCCGCCAAGGTCGCCGACTTTCTAAGAGTCAAAAGCATCTACGTCTGTTGCGGCTGCAACAAGTTCGTTATCGTTTGTGTATAGCTTCATGCATGTTAGTAGCCGAACATCCGATTTCTGGACACTGACCCCAACTTTATTCAACTACACATTCTTCTAAGCATTAGAAAACTGAGTCTCACATATTAAACTTAGATGACGCAGTTCCCAGCTACCCGTGTCAACTCGGTTAAGGGTGCAGCACTACAAGCGTTCGAAAGATTAGGAATATGAAGGTAACTAGCTTAAGGTCTCCGCACAGCTACTGCAATGCACGTGTGATCGTCGTAATAGCATTCCGCAAGACACGAATTAAGACGCTATGGGAGAATGGTGATTAGAACTGCGATTTGAGATGCCCTGGATTTTTGAGAAGTAAAATTCTAGATTTACCTTATCTTGGAAGGTTTCAAATTTCATGAATGGGAGACCTCCCTAGAACGATTCGGACGTTTCCAGGCTTTCCTGGTTTTTCATATGAACCGTTAATTCTTGTATTCAACGTTATTTTTGTAACCGATTCTGTTTTGATGTTAGAGAATGATCGGTAATGAAAAAACAACGATTCGAAGGGAAGAAATTATGACATAGGCTGACATACGTATATAACGAACGATGTTGTTCACAGAATTTTGGTGCGTCAATCCGTGAACTAAAACCGTTCTCGATTGATTCCTGCAGTAAGATTATCTAAATAAACAAGAACTGATCTCTTTCACGCGCATGATGTGAAGATTGAATCCGCCAGTTGGCATTGATTTGGATTAAGCGATTCATAAATCGTACGGTTCAAATCAAACAGTTTCCTTTTCAAATCATCTTGACTGAATTTTATTTATTTTTTTTTTGTTTCTTTCTTGTTTTTTTCAGAACGCGTTTTTTATGATGTTTAGACTCCGATTTCTTGCGCGTGTAACACATGAGAGTTAATATTCTATAAAAACAGAAGCTTTAGAGCCTTGGTAAAGAAAATGAAAGAATCTTAGAACGCTGCATGCAGAATAAGCTTTATGAAGGGGACCAGTAGCTTGGTTTGGGAAATTTGAAGTACTCCAAAATTTATTTATTTGTCAACCAAAACTTGGTTCTCATCAAAAAAAAAAAAATGTCTTCGCAAACTTTGTCTTAAGGTTTCAGGCACATCGTTGGTCCAATTCAACCTCTCAAGGTCTTGCTTTTTTCAGACGGCAATTCTACATCTTATGAACGTAGGGATCGGTGAAAAAAATTCACGTGAAAAGTTATGGTCAATTATCCAAGATTTCCAATATTTAGGCCACTAATTTGCAAATAACTTAGCCAACACGAAATTGTAAAAAAAATCTCTCGTTCACATGATGAGGATTTCTTTTCTGAACAAAGTGAGCCCTCAACGACCTAAATCGGAACTACGATGTGCCTAAAACTTTACGACAAAGGTTTTGAGGGAAAATTTTTTTTGATGCGAAATAAACTTTGGCGGAGAAATAAATGCATTTTGGAGCACTCCGAATTGCCAGAACCAAGCTGTACTGGTTCCCTCAAATGTATAAAACCTACGAAACGTTATACACAGTTTATTATAATCAACTAGTTAAATTTAAAAGTAAAACAAGTATATGATCCAAATCTGAGCAATCTGGTTCCTTTGGATATGTACATGTATACGTATATATACATTTTTTTCTTCAAATTTAACACGATGTTTCCCAACGTCGTTAAATATTCATAAAAAGAAACAAGATCATGCGTTCTGTTGTCCCAATTGGATTTCAAATTTTGTTCTTTCTTTTTAATGGACATCAAGAGTGGGGGAAAGGGGTTAAAGAATTATTTCTCAATATGATGCATATAAATGTTAACCGACCGCCTGTTAATTGTGAGCACAATATACATGTATGCATTATAGCTCCGTGCTTCGTTCGTGTATGTGTACATAGGTAGTAGATATACGTGATGCAGTTTGCTATGAAGGTCTGCAATATCGTTGATTCAGCCTAATATCAACTTCGTACTTTCTTGACAAAGTGCGCATATATTGCGATTCGATTTCTTCACGAAAAACGTAAAATAAGCATCTAAAATGAGAAATCGATATATATACATTATATACATACATATATACATATGCATATGCGTTTCTCTCTATTATAAATTTCTCCACACACGGTTATTATTTAGAGATTTGGACTTCTTCTTTCTTACAATAATTCATATAATAGTATACCTGTATTTGGGGCATTCTACGCCAACTCGGACACCATTTGGCTTTTGCATCTCCGATTTTTTTCATAATTTTTTATGTTATAGTATCGGTTGAGAGAGGCCTCCCTGATTTTTTCCAATTTTTTCCGTCGAGCCGTTTCCGAGATGTCGATTTTTCAAAAAACACGTTACTTTTTTTTTTAAATACCCATAACTTTGCGAAAAATGGGCCGATTGGGTAGTTTTTTTTTTTGAAATTTCTATCTTTAAACACACTTTTGGAAAATAAAATTGAAACATTTTTGAAAACGGTATTTTTTCAAAATTTTCAAATTTTTTTCATAAAATGTTGATTTCCAAAAAACACGTATCGATCGATTTCCTTGAAATTTTTTCCGAAAAAACTGTCACTTATTCCGCAACTTTTAAGTCTAGTCTGATAATGGGATAATGATGGGATCTATTTTTTTTTCGAATTTTCAAATTTTCATGTTTCAGTCATCAGTACCTAAAGTGAATAATAACTTTTTTTTCAGGCCCCCCAGTAATAGTTATTGTCATCTATGAAATTAAACTGATATAACTTATTCATTTAACGGATAATTACCGTTAATTTTTAGTTAAATATATTCAGACATATGATCACTGTATTAATTTTTATTTGGTTTTTTTTTTTTTTTTTTTAATCGATACCTACAAGACAAAACTCTATTTGAATGATGTTCAAAAGTTGGCACATTTTGTAATCAATTTCAATCTTTGACTACGGTCAAAGATTGAAATTGATGTAATATATTCAACTAAAAATTAACGATAATTATCCGTTAAATGATTGAGTTATATCAGTTTAATTTCATAGATGACAATAACTATTACTGGGGGGCCTGAAAAAAAAGTTATGATTTACTTTAGGTACTGATGACTGAAAGATGAAAATTTGAAAATTCGAAAAAAAAATAGATCCCATCATTATCCCATTATCAGACTAGACTTAAAAGTTGCGGAATGAGTGACAGATTTTTTGAAAAAAATTTCAAGGAAATCGATCGATACGTGTTTTTTGGAAATCAACATTTTATGAAAAAAATTTGAAAATTTTGAGGAAATACGGTTTTGAAAAATGTTCCAATTTCATTTTCCAAAAGTGTGCTTAAAGAGATAAATTTCAAAAAAAAAAACTACCCAATCGGCCGATTTTCCGCAAAGTTATGGGTATTTAAAAAAAAAGTAACGTGTTTTTTGAAAAATCGACATCTCGGAAACGGCTCGACGAAAAAAATGGAAAAAAATCAGGAAGGCCTCTCTCAACCGATACTATAACATAACAAATTATGAAAAAAATCGGAGATGCAAAAGCCAAATGGTGTCCGAGTTGGCGTGGAATGCCCCATTTATATCTTAAACAATTTTACTTATTTTCATTTCATTTTTTGGTTTATCTGTATATCGTTTTCAGTGTACCTATGCGTGTTCTGGGATCCTCCGACCGTAGCTCTAATTATACGTACACAAACGATCATCTATATTTAGATCGCGTTCATTATGTTACACGTTTGATTGTAGCTATTTCTTCGTTATTCTAGGTAAATAATTGCAGTTTCTTTAAACTTTCGCTCGCGCATTACGCGCTCCAATTACTAAAAGACGCTGATCTTTTAAATCGCAAGTACATATATACATATATAACGTATACATGTACAACGCAGGATTTGAAACTCCATAGATTCTTTGTATAAATCCTCCATTTGCAGAGAAAAAAGAAAAAAAAAAATACATACAGAAGTGAATTATATTTTCAAAATATACATTTGAAAAATTTACATGGTTGCATGACAGTACTTTTGATACTCGATATCTACTATAATTCATTAACTTTATTTCGATATTTTTGTTTGGCGAAATTGCATGTGATATATGTATATACCTATATCATCGACATGCAAGTTTCGAAAGCCGAAGCCTTATCAATTATTACGCAAAAAAAATTTTATTTAACAGTAATTTTTCACTGCAATACATATTTTTTCTTCCGTTTGCATCATTTGCCGAACTGTAAATGACGTAATATCAACCGAAGCAGTGGACACAGTCCAACTATAACCCCCTCGAGGAATGGGGTGGGAGTGGATCGGCGGGGGTCCCCCTCCCTCCAGCCCCACTATCACTACCAAAAATACAAATTGTTATATATGTAAAGCGATATGTCATAGATACGTAAGCTTCGAAGACCGGAGCGTTATCACTTTCTATGCAAAAAAAAACTTTAACTAACAATAATTTTTTACTGCAATATTTTTTCTTTGGTTTACATTATTTGCAAAATTGTAGATTTTGGGCCTTTTCCATGGCCCTAAGATGAAGTTTATTCAAGTTGTACATAAATCCAAGATCTATGTATACATCTATACAGTAACGAGGGTTTAATTTATACAAGAGGCAATAAAGTCTGTGATTCATCTCGGGGAAGCCCCCGAAAGCTGTTTTAAAAACTTGACCCCGTTATGAAATGCACATAAGAAGGGGTCAACTCGACGAATTGAATGCTACATACATCAGAATTCTGACAATGGACATTATCTCTTGTAGTGTAGGAATCTGACCACTGTGAAGTTACGTTAACATTCTTCACTCTCTTCTTCTTTCCCTTATATGGTTATATCAACAAATACCAAGAAGACAGAGGAATTATGGCGCGTGTGCAACTTCATTATAGTGGTGAGAATCCATCACGTCAACTTTTCAAATTTGTAAAAAATATAAAATATGTATAAAAATGATCATGCAAAATTTAAGTAAAATTAATAATGGAAAATCATTTTTGTGACACGAAAATTGTGTTACATGGGCAGAGTATAACGATCTTTGGATATATTTGCAGAGAAGGAACACGTGTGCAAGCGTGGAAATCGAGGTAGACTTTTCAAGAAAAAGAAAGTGTCTTCTAATATAGTTATATATACCGGCTACGGTATTGAGTAGATAGTACAGGTATATTAGGTAATTATGAAAGAAGAAGAAAAAAATGGACTGATGGGGTTATTACTCACACGATTAATAACTTTCCTTTTATTTAAATTCAGAATAAAATATCATCAAATGAAATCTAACGTTGAACTTTTGCAAAGAGAGAAATCCTATATGTATATCGTAAATCGAATCGTCCCCATGTATACGTATACCGATATCCTGAATTTATGTATTTTATAGGAAATATCATGTAAGCCAAGAAAAATTTCATCCATAAATATTTTCGCCTTTCTTTCAAAACTCATTCAACTAATCAAATTGTGTCATTTTTTAAATATGTACTAGGTTATTTCATCAATGACGATAAACAAAAAGAAGTTTCAAGTTCTGATTCCTAATTAGGATAGAAAAGGTTTGGAAACGAAGATAAATACAGTTTCAGATGTTTAGATCGTCAAATTTTTCCCATAACGATTGGTATACATGCACGCTGCAGGTATACATATAGTAGTATCACGTATATGTATACCTCTTTCCTCTACGTACCTCTTGTGTAAGCGATGGTCCGGTAACGTCCCCCCTTCTTCCGCACTCTTTTTTTAAAATTTTATTAGATTTCGTGTGGGCCACATAGCTTCACTAAGTTTTCAAATTTGTCGACACAGTATGATGCGAAATCGCAAATTACTAAACAGCGATCTAGCACCATGCGCATGTGTATAACGGATACTATTTCAAAAATCGCAATGTCCTTGCGATGAAGAATTTTTCTTTTTTTTTTAATTCGAACTCAAGTTTTATTTCTGTCTTTTAATTTTGAGTAGTCGATAAAAGCGAAGAAATGAATAATACAGTTTGGCTACGGTATAACAAACCGACTGCAAAAGAACACCGGTCCATCTGCCCACGGAGCGAGCCAACGAATGAAGGAGTAGATATACACCAACAGTGTTAAAACCCACCACGCGTCAAAAGCTAAGCAACAATGTTTGGATCGGAGAAACACAGTACATATACCGTGGGTTCTTGGTTCTCTCCAAACCCGATCGTAGGAGATCGTTTGGCTCCGGAAGTATTCGGCAACGAATGGGCATGGGTTATAGCGTCTTACATTACACAGGACATTCTAAAGTATTACGGATTTCGAATTACAGTACATGTTACAAACCGTCAAATTTCAAGCAGTGTTTAAAATCGTATGTGGCAATTGTTATGTACGAGGTGGTTTACCCTATACCCAAACTACATGCAGTACGCGCATTGTTGCATAAATTACTCAATCGGTGACTTACAATTTCAGTTTCGGTTATCTGAACCAACTGAGTTTGGTTTTCAAAAATCTCTATGTATATCCATCACAATTTTTGTTGGATCAGAATTGCAGGCACCAGATTGTCATTCCCCACGGTAGACTTAAAGTTTTCCGGGATGCACCGCGCACAATTATATTGTTAAGGCGCACGTAAAGACTAAAATGGCGGGCGAGAGAGCGTTCGGAAATTGTCTCTCAAGTCACGTTATCAATTATAATTCATGCTGGATCGTTATAGCGTAAACATACTATGCATACGCAAAGTATTTTTCCATTTCTCTGAGAATCTATTTTCATTTCGCTATGTGTTATAGATTGATTATCAAAGGAACATCATGTCTATGATATACTGTATACTGGCATACATAATACAGATTGTATAATAACATCACCCAACAAAATTTAGCTATTTTCATTTACGAATAGCAATTTTAATTAGGTCAGTTATATCTGCTGTTGTGAATACGACTTTGATATCGCGTCTATAGAGAGTAGAATGCAGTATGGTATTCCAATTCATCTCTCAGACTTCGAGGTCAAATCTATTCATAGTACCTATACCAGTTACCGAAAGATAAGAGGAAGGGTTTCGTCCTACCTAATTGTATTTCACCATAAGACATAACGTATGTATGTACATCAAAAATCGATAGTAGCGTTCATCCACTAATGGATCGTTTTGGCTTTAGGTGCGTATATCTGCGAAGGACGAAAGAGTGAATTTCTGAAACTAAACAATCCGCGAATATCATAAGACGACTCTAACTAGTCAGCGGTATGAATATAAAGAAACAAACATTGTGAATGTAAATGGGTACCGTTCAATTATTTTAAGGAATTCAGCATGAACGTTATCATTCCGCTATTTCAATTCAGGGTCGTTACGTCAGTCTGCAGTAGAATATGTGTAACATCTCGACTTTTCAAATCGTGTTATTTTTGCTTTCAACTACTCCGTCCTCAGACTTCCTGCTGTGAAAGAGCCCAAAGTCGAATTCTTTTGACCAATGTGATTACTAGGGTGGTCCTTATTTACGGTGTTTTTGAAATTTCCTGCGGACAAGGTGGAAAAAGTTAGCAAATAAATTCAAAAAAAAGTACCCAAAACTGGGAGTCTGTAGGTCAACTCGAGGTACTGCCTACAAGGCAGCGAATTTTCCCATTTGATTTACATGGAAATTCGAGCTCACTGCATTATTTTTTTTTCCTGCCTTAATAGTGCTTCGAAAAATCTGAAATTTGTTATACGTCTTTCCTATAGTCATAGGTATTCAACGAAAAATTGGGCGATTTTTTGGAAAAAAAAAACCTTCATTCCTGTAGGGAAGAGGTATGCCAAATTTCACTGCCTTGTAGGCAGTACTTTGAGTTGACCTACAGACTCCAAGTTTCGCGTACTTTTTTTTAAACTTATTTGGAAACTGTTTCCACCTTGTCCGCAGGAAATTTTAAAAACACCGTAAATAAGGACCATCCTAGTGATTACTGATCAAAGTGATCGCGATAATTACCCTCCATTTCCAACACATATCGCGTTAGAAAAATAAAAATGTGATCATGATTGCACTTCGATCAGTGATCACAGGATCTTTCATATTGGCTTCTCTTTTGTATACCGATCATTTTTTCGATAACCACGAATAGAAGTTTCTCTGTGAATATATGCAGGGGACATTTTTTCCGGATAAGACATCAGCTCAGCTCATCCGTTCGGCTGTTAAAGCGCCACAATTGATTTTTGATTTCAAAAACGTGGTGTTAAACTTGATGTGTCCTCACCAGGTAAATCTGTCCAAGAAATATGATGTTCAGCATACATTTTTGTTTCTAAAACTCTCAGCTGCAAAATGAAGATATCGCTGATTGAGTGCAAACCTCGAGAAGGCATCGAAAAACATGATTCAATCGTTCCTTTGAAAAACCCTATTACAGTTCAAACAATTAGGTATCATTACATTTTTTCTTAGGAATTTCGTTTTGCTCCGGTCTTCCCAATTTATCATGTAAGTGAATAGGTATAGGTATTTATACTATATCGGAAGCTACGGTAAACCGATCGTGAATGTACACCGTGAATCGCCGCAGACATGTTAGTAGGTATGTAGTTCCGTGGACACGTCTAGAATGGTAATTACTTACTACTCGCACAAGGGGACCTTCTAGCTCTTGGCTAATCGATTCGGATAAGATTGGAGATAAATTTATTACTCGGCCCACACGTGTAGGATGGCCAAATATGTACTGGAATCAACTTTTCGTGTTTTCGGGCAACCAGTAATTATGTTTTTCAAGTTTAATAATGCTATGGTATATTTCCTCCCCTTTGAACATGGTATGTTGTAATAATTGTTGGTACTTTATTTGATATAGGCGATGTTATGCAATCACACGGCGATAAAACTATGATTGCAACTTATTCTGAATAATTTGGAAAACAAGGAAACTAAAAATGAATTTTGACTCCCGCATTCAATGATTCATAGCTGTAATAAGAACAATAATATAAGATAATAAAATTCAGTCGATTCGACGAAAATATTACTCTGTAGATTATTCATCCGGCAGTTACAGCTATATGGAAGAACACCGTTATTAGTAACCAAAACACAACGATATTATCGATACTTCTGCAGTATTCTATATCATGTGTATGAAATGAAGCTACTTTCGTATCTCGTCAAATCTGCGTAAACTTCGGTATTGATGATCTTCGTTATTGATTGATCTTCGTTAAAATCTACCGAATCTTTACGCAGTTCGGTTTCAGGCCATGGTACAACTGTGCAACTCCATAATATTCAATTTTTGAAACCTAATTTGCGAAAATTAATTCTTATTCGCGATTCCGGTGATAATCAATTTCTCAATCCTATATACGCCGTTCTTCATAAATCATTGAGATGTGAGAGCAAATATATATTCTGCAGTATATTAGTGTATGAACTGTTTGAATAATTGGACTTTCCCAATGATTTACGTTAGCTAGGATCTGTAACGCCGATTAAGTATAAGAGTTTGACATTCTTAAATTACACTCAAGTATGGGCAATTGAACAGTTCCGAGGATCGGCGACAGAGTTAACAGATGATCAACGATATGTTGATTACATTCGTTCGAGGAAATGGAAAAATAAAAGAATAAAAAAAAAACCGAATCTTTGACGCTGAGCATCTTATATGGTATAGCAAATTATATATTTCTCGGAACCAAAATCTAGCATAGATTGTCGTTTTTTTTTTTGTAACACATGTTGGGCATACGAAACAAAAGCATATCGATTTATTAAATATATTTCGCTGAAATGAATATACATATACCTAGGTATACCGACGATCGCGGCATGCTCTTCATTGCCTCCACGCAATGATGTCATACGGTTTCTCTCTTATATACTCCCATGTGTGCATTAGCATGATAATCCACTCCACAGTGTATTTACGAACGTGCTTAGCATAGTCGTATAAGAAGTTCGCATATGCAGCATAGTAGTAGAAAACTAGTATATGAATGACGTCCGAACATTGTCCGGATTTACTCATATGAAAATGTATAAAAGACAAAGACACATTATATTGTTTACAAAATCTGTTCATCGACACTCGCGAATCTCTCCTCGTTAGACTTGAAAATCCATTCCCGAAGTATAACGTAGTAAGTCATCAACAGTTTCTCAGTTTTAGTCGTCGTCGATTTTACTTCAACCTTCGTACCCGTCGTAACGTTTTGAACGTTCAACGTTCAAACATTGGTCCTTGAACAAGATATTAACACTTGACGTTGAGGAAAGTGTCAGTCATCAGCCCGACGAAAATAAAATTACATAGTAATGCGCATCAGGACGACCGTTCTGATTTAACGACAAGGTCTCCAACCTTGACCGCATTTTCTCTATGTCGAAAGTTATATAATTTAGCTGTTATCCCTAACAGTTGTTTTATTAAAATTATAAATTATTACTCCGGTGCAAATGATCGGTCAACCTTGGCTTACATCTCATCTTCGGATACGCACATATGCGAAGAATGAAAGGGAGGGAGATAAAGAAAATACACAAAAAAAAAAAAAAACCTACATCATTTCCGGTTGGTCGCGAATTGAACGAATAATATACAAAATCTTCAACGACAAGAAAGTATACGAGGATTGATTCTGTAATCATGCATGACTGCAGTGCAAAATCGCGGCATATATATTCTCGGTATAGAACTTTGTTCACAAAGCGTATATTTATATTGTTTTCTCCGAACGGTTGCAGCTTTTTCCATAATTCTCGCTACTTCAGATTCATATATCACCTTGAACTTATCCTGCTCCCGTTAGTGACTACAATTTATATATTTATATACCCAACACACACCTTCGACAAACTGCACAGATCGCGAGATGCCAGCCAATAAAACGATCACAATGTGATACCGAGAATAATAAGTTGTTGGCAACAATCTCTCGGAAATTGGGATGAACAATAAGTCAAACTCACATATGAGGCCTCGGCTATATATTATTTCCTTCCGAGAACCGATCGTTCTATATTATCACACAATTATAGTGGCGGAAATTTTTTTGATTATTTGTCAAATTTTCACCATCCCCGCCGTTCAACTATCGCAAACAAACGTGGTAATTGTTACAAAAAATGATCAAATCAACATTTGAAACGTGTCTTGCCACCTACACAGCAGTTTTCGACCATTTTCAACGGATTTCAAAACTTCCGGACGATCTTTCTATAGCCGATTTGGCTGATTGTGAACTTTTCACTGAAAATCTTGAATGATGCAATGACTTGCTAATATGTACTCTAGGCAAGTACCTCAGCAAGCACAGTTATAGACTTGCGTTGCGGTACACATACACGTAGCCGTACTCCCAATTTTCTTCCGAATCCACGCTAGGCAGCGCTAATGGTTGCGTATGCAGGAGCACAGGTCACACGCACGTATGTACTAGTACATGCCGGAGCTTTCTGCCTACTTCAAATTTGTTCGAATTATAGATAAAAATCGACATTATTGGTAAATTCAGTTGGGTTGGGCCAATGATATCGCTTTGTGTCTATATCTCTGTCTGAAAATTGAGGTAAAAGAAAAGCGACCTGATGTTACTTGCTTAGCGTATAAGTCTTTCATACCGACACCACTTCCAGTTTGCTAATGGCAGACGTTGAAATTTTGCAAAAATTCATAACCTGTGCATTTCTCGAGATAAATGTGTGGATTTAAAAAAGGTACTTTGTGCTATTGAAATACATTTTATTTATTTCTCCGAAAAATCTTATGGATAGAATTTTTATTCCGGCAGGAAAGTCTTTCAGACGAAACACCCCGATTTACAAATGATTCAACATTTGTGGAACGCCGTCTATATTTTTCGGAACCTACTGCTAATTAAATAGGTATGTATTTATGTACATATCTCCAACTGCAGAGAATTCGCATCTGGCAATGAAGATAAAAATAAAATCACAATTTTTCCGCTTACTAGAACTATACGTATATGTATATAGCGGTAAACCGCAAAAAAAAAAAATTAATTCGTATATCTTTTCATAGAAATCTTTACTTTCTATTCTGATTAATGATTCTCGTTACCAATGAATTGCGGATCGTCACGTTTATTAATACATACACACGTGTAGGTGTTCACATATAATATAGTTATATCAACAATTCGATATACTGTATTAGTTTGTGATTGGGGAAAACAGAGATATATTTCCGATTGTCTGAGATATACATAATATTAGATATATGATGAAATTTTGAAGGGTAATTGTGTTACGTTACGTTATGTTATGTAAATTTAATCTCATATGTTGATCATTGAACTTGAAGTTGTCAGTTGTTTTTTAGCGTTGGTGTGTTTTGTTTGTTTTTTTTTCCTGCTAAAGACTTTTATGGTACAGCATCAATTATGTAAAATCCGCTAGACAGTATCGAGAAGGATCGATCGATGATTTATAACAAATGAATTGATGTAGACTATGATATTGAATATTCAATTTGAACATTGGTAATAAACTGGTTCACGTTAGCTTTTAACAATAATTGTACATACAATACAGGTGGAAAAATTAGATAGACAACTGAACAAATTTAAACCCCGCAACGTTTCTGAGAGGATCTGTAGGATATTAATTTTATAATAAACTCACCGATTACGTAGTTATATGATACGAGTGATACGCCGTACTCCGTGGTCTAAAAATTCGATGTTAGACGAGTTGATGAACGAACACGTTTGCCAAAATAAAGTAAAACGTATATCGGATGTAACAGTGGCATGTTTTAATCCTTTATATCGATATTTAAAAAGTCATTGATTGATACAAATATTGATTCAGAACAGATTCAATTATTATAACACATTTAGCAGGAACGGTCGTCTGCTCTGACCATAGATATAATAATAATTCGGTATTCTTTCAATGCGGAGGTAAACTCACGGAACAAAACAATCAAGTCGTGCGGCGCTATCTAATGGCTGAATCCGACAACGAAATCGCCGACTAACTATATACATAGTTAGACGAAGCAAAATTTTGGACTACGTAATTCGAATAGTTGGACTTACGGGCATGTATTACCTGTCCATGGTTGGACTCGAGCGGTATCATCAAATAATTTATTATTCATCTTTTTTTTTATACCTTATTTAGGTATGAATGTATAAATAAATATGTAATACCATATTTGCTCGTATCATTGCTCTAGTATTTGAATTGAGGTGGTAGAAATAATGTTTAGCGTTAGTTGAGAAGATGATAATAATAAGCATAGTTTAAGCATCTCGTTGTGGTTTTTAATTTATTTACATGTGTATTATACGTTTCCGATACACATATGATCGATTAAAGAAAAAAATAAATAAAGTCAAGGTCGAACGGAAGAAATTTGCGAAATTTGATTCGTTTTTTTTTGTTTGTTTTGCTGTTTTTTTTTTCTTTTCTCAATACCTGGACGTCGTGGCTTCAGTTCTCGGCACTTCACCAAGAACGTATTTAACAAGCTGGTAGCGTTCTTACAAAAAGAAAAAATAGTCTCATTTTAATATGATATTATATGGGCAGAATCGAATTACTATTAGTTGAGTTACAATTTAACATGTATCCAGAGTACCAAGAGTATGTACCTAAATTTGAAAACAAGAATTTCCTCACTGAGGGAGAGGGGGGAATTCCCCGAAATCATTCGAAACGCGTATTACGACTGAGAATACAGACATCATTGCACCCAATGAAAAATTAGCGTATCTATTAAATTTTTTGTTTCATTCGTTTCTATTTTTGAATAATTACCGTGAAAAGTCTGATGCAGGTTCGGCAAATTTATGTCTGACCATAAACGTCGCTACAGCCTCAGCCACTTTGTCAGGAACGTCTTCATGCACAGCATGACCGCAGGCTGGTAGGACTTGCATTTGAAACTTGCCTAAGATTGATAAAAATAAATAAAAACCGACTCAGCCCTTCTGATTCATAATATCACGTATAAAATACTGTTGAAAAAAACGTTACTGCATGCATACCCAGTTCTCTTTGTTTTGCATCATTAAATCTTACCTTGCATTTGGCCAACTGTTAGCTCTCTGTCAAGCCTGTCTACTCCGGCAAGTAGCAACATTTTAGGAGCTGAGACGTTCAGAAATGCGGCAGATAAACCTTGGAACCAGCCAGACCAATGCCGTTCTGTTTTACCAAGATCTATTCTCCATGTGTATTTTTTATTACTCGGAGTTGTAGCAGTTGGTGAAGTAGCAGCCGGCGGTAACATCACCAGTGATTCTTCTTCTTGGATTGTATCTTCTCGACGTGGTACAGGTCCCAAGTTATCAACATGCTCTGTTGACACTAGGAGAGATTCTATGTCGTGCGTTGCTAGTTTTCCCGTTTCGATACTGAAAAGATTTTTTTTTCCTGACATTCAGAGATCTAAAGGGTCTTCTTTCATTATTATTTCATTAGCTCCGGAAAAATTAAATCTTTAATAAACTCAGATTTTGCCAATTTTTTTTTTTTTTCTTTTTAAACCAGATCAAAAAGGAAAATACTTATTCAGATTCATACGTGTGTATGTCTGTGAAATGTGGTCGAAAGAAAAAAAATTTGTACTTTTTCGAATCGAGAGTCTAAAACTTCATCAAGTCTACGCAAAAGTATGTAATAAAACAAAGTGTGCACGATTTAGCTTTGAATCAATTTGAATGATTTGATTTTACAAGCCTGCTCACTTCTTTATCTGTCCAGGAACGGATACTTTGGCTGAATCGATGTTACGTATCTGTCCACTTCGTATGCTGAAATAGTGTGATAAAAAAAGTCGAATATTATTGTTGAATTAAAATGAATTTAATTGGTCCCAAATTTACTAGTAAGAGAACCACTAACCACCACTCGATTGCTTGGGGTATAGTGGAAAAGGTGCTTGGTCTAGATCTGAGAAAACTTTGCATGGAAGTAAGCGCATCCATGGCCGTTCCTTCGACAACATCTATTACAGCTACACCAGCTATATTTGGAATTAAAGGAGCTGCGTGAACCGCTACAGCGCCACCCATACTATGACCAACCAATACTATAGGTGAACTTTCAGCTACTGCTTCTATAATGGCTGCTACGTCGCTGTGAGAAGTGAAAGTTCAAAAAAAATGTTATTTACAGATTTAATAATGTAGCTTCTGTCTTTTACTTTATACAGTTTTCTTTTATTACCGTGCTAACATATCTGCTGAAAGATCTTCGTCATTTGTTGTTTGCGAGTCTCCATGACCCCGCAGATCTATAGCCATAACTTTACATACCACCATCGTCATGATAGATTTCTGAAATAGTTATTTGGAGTTTAATCAATTTCAGTACTGCAGAATATTAGTCTTTGCATGAAACGCAAAAATAATTCACAGATATTTATGTATGTAGAATAGTTTGGTAAAAAGGATTTTAAAAATCAGCTTTTATACAAAAATAGGGCAAGGATATTACATCAACTCAGCATTGGTTCTCATTTTAATTCTAAAACGAGGAATTATATTAGATGTATTACACTCAAACCGCTGAAAGATAATGGACAATAAAGGGTTCAGTGCTCTCCAGATCACGGAAGGGCAAGTAGAGCCTTTAAAGAAAAGTAGTAGTGCCTTGAAAATTAGAAGATTTTTCACCTGAAGAATGCCTCTAAGACATCTTTGCAATAGAAATACACGTATTTTTATATCATGGACACCTTCGATAAAAAATACGTTTAGTTTCTTTGCATAAGACAGTCCTTTCATCATCTTTAAAACAACTTCTGGTTTCATGTTATCTGGGTGCAGAATGCATTGGAGAGAGTGATGGTTTGTTTTCAATGTTTGCTTCGCTATTATGGATAGCGAAAATGCAGGGAAGGAGAAAGAACTTATAAAATAGCAAATCGAACGGAAATATTCTATATTCATAAAATTAGAAACTATTTATAAAAGTCCAGGATTTTTCTGCGACTTTAGAGACCGCTGGAAAATTTTTAGGCCAATATCAAGCTTTCTCTGATTTCCAGACTTCATAGATGGCCTGATTTAGTTATAAGATGGAAAAATTCAATATCACGGAACTGTAAATTCTGCCCATGTTAAAGCGCTGAATCCACCTCCATGAAGTAGCACTAAAATAGGCCCCTCATCCCCCTTGGTATAAATGTGAAATGTATTTTCTTCAATCTTCACATCTTTAGACTGGTCAAAATATGGACGCCATTGAACAGGGTCGTAGTCTCGTTTCCTCTGATAGGCCCTTGACTTGCATGCCCTAAGAATATGAGCAGATTTAAAAAGGCTGAGAAATAAGGATGAGAATTTAAATTACAGATACTTAAGTGATATTGCAACAAAGGTTGCTTTGTACCAAGGGCGATAAAATACCTTATAAATAGAAAAAAATAAAATAACCGTGCGAAAATGTATTTCAAAAACCGTAAAGGATAAAAAAAAAAAAAAAATAAATAACAAGCAATGGGGGTGAAATTCAATATTTATAATTTGATAAATGTTTATTTCGTTAGATGCGTGACGTACTTTGACTGACACCCTCGTTGACAACAGGCTGGAAGCCTGTTTGCTTTCATATTTTAAATTTACGTGACGTAATAACAAGAAATGATAATTTTATTTATTTATTGAAATTAAAATATGTATGATCGTAAACTAACCTAGAAGGCATACCGAAATCAAGGCCTGATGGTGGCAGCTTAGATTTCAAAACCGACTTTTGCAGGGATGACATTGCCGGTGTTTACTTAAGACGATAATTTTATTTCTCAATTGTTAATTATCAACACGGGTTTAATTTTATCTCAATATTTTAGTCGGATATTCTAAAAAAAAAAAGTGACAAACATTAACTGACGAATGATTTTAATACTGTATACTTTCGTACATACATACATACATACATACATACATACATACATACATACATCATACATACACCACTGATTTTATACCTATACACACCACAGCACACTACATTACCTGTCGGTAAAGCAGAGTTTTCTGTTTTGGCCGGGTAGTGATAGACAGATGAAACACCGCAAATTCACCCCACCACTAGTCAACCACGGGTGAGACAGAGATGGACCATCTTTAGTTTCCAACGTATTTCATGCCGACGTACTGCCGTTGCAGGGAAAGAATTAAATAAAAGTAAAATCTAAAGAAATAATGGGGAACAAATTTAGAGAATTTCTGAATTTCGTTTACGAGATAACGGGCAGTTATCCAGAAAAATTGGCGGACTCTTTTCGTGATATATTCATATACATTCCGAACGATAAAACACCGCCAAACACAAACGACTCGTCTAACCAAAAACGTGCAATTTCTATAATCCGATTTTTTTCTAATCGGAATGCAAACTTCTGCGATTTGGTCTACAACGACGATTGGCATGAATTGGAAGATCACTTAGGATCTGATCTTCTTCGGTTTGTAGAATACGAAGCATACATACTTAACAATGACATGTTTATTATGGTCCGAGGCGATGCTACAGTCCTTCTCAACCTACCGAAATTACCTGACCTAGTATATTTCGTTTCATTGAAAAACCGACGAATATAATCAATTCCAATTCAAACGGTAGATTGCTCGTTTACTGTAGAGTAGTGGAAAGTCCTCGTTGCTGAACTTGGAATAAAACTCTATGTTTATTCAAAAAAAGACCGTAGATGTATCGAGTTTCCCAAGTACGATTGATAAACGATTAACAGATATTGTTGGTGTACATTTCAATGATTTTCTCATTCAACAGATTTTGCCTCACCGAATGTATACTGGCCAAAAGAACAAAAGGTGGTAGTTTCATGGTATCAAACTTATTAAATTTGCGTAATAAGATAACAGCTGACCCCGTACCGGAACTGGATGAGACATTTTTCAAAACCGGCATATACAATGAAGGTACTTCAAAAGGTACCTACCGTTTTGTCTCAACTAGATAAAGGTCTCCCTCTCAATAAGTTCCTTCCAAATAAGTTCAATTCCCCTCATTTTTCTTCCTACGCTTCCCCCACCTCGACGCAGCTGAGTCCGCCGAGCAATTGATTCGCTTACCTCCGAATAAGTTCAAGCGCTTACCTCTGAATGAGTTCAAGCGGAAACGATTAGATAATTCTTTAATATACTCACACAAGACAAATTGTGACAAAATAAGTAAAACCCGCTTAATACGATTCTCTAGGGATCGAACAAAAAAAGTCTCTTAAGCGGGAAAACTTCTTACGCGGAAAACGATAAAAATATGTATAAAAATAAGATACAATGAGTTTATACACAGTTATACAGTATGATGAATACAGTTTACGTTTCTATGTCTTATTGCTTAAAATACGAGTTCATCTTTTGTTGTCGGAGGTTTTTAGCAGACTCAGTAAAATCCCATTTCCGATGGAATTAACTTTACTGAGATCGTCATCGCTTGAGATGATGGATGAAAGATATTGCCGTAGTTGTACGATGGACAGGCAGACTGAATCGCGCATAGCGTGAATACAAGAGCGTTATAAGCGGGATTGAGAGCGTATTAGGCGGGATAGCTACAATGTAAAGACATAGCAAAGTGTTGGGACCAGTAAAAATGAGCGTGTTACGCAGAAAATCGTATTAGCCGAGATCGTAATAAGCGGGTTCTACTGTATGTTAATTTATCATTTATGTATGTACATACACTGTTGGATAATATATGTCAATTTCAACTCATTACGCATGTCCCATTAGGTTCACTAACTTTTTTTAGTTAATTTCACAGAAACATGATATATAAACCGTCAACATGGGATTTAAGTTGATATGTGTAGTTCCATTCCATGGGTCAATAATACGTAATCAATCTGTTAAATTGAAAACGATTGAATGTTCATAACGAATGACAGCTGAGTCAAATCAACTGAAAATACAGTTGAAATTGACATTTTTAGTTTTTATATACATAAACCATATGTTATTTCAAAGATTTACCATAAACATAAAGTTATTTCTTTATTATTCTGAAGTTAACATAATAGATGTGTCAAGTTCTGTGTAAATATGTTAATAATAAATTTCAACATAAAATACCAGCTTAACTTAAATCGAATTCGTTAAATTAACATTCGAATAGGTATTGAATTTGACAATATTGTCAACTGCGAATTTTTTTAACAGTAACACACAATTTTTTCGACAGTGTATCATGCCCGACTTTTCATGATTGATTATACCTATGTATTGGGTAACATGCAGAGGGAACGCGACCGAACTTATTCAGAGGGAACGCGATCTTTTGACTTTAGCAGCGAGCAGGCTGTGAGTGGGGGTTTATAGTTTTTCGGAAAAATGTTCCCCTACAGCCCCAAAGTTGAACTTATTGAGAGGGAGACCTGTAACACTTGATGATGTTCAATTATTTCAATAGAAACTCCTATCCGAATCTCGATCTCTGTCTCTTTGCCATGATTATTCATGTTTTGTCTACTAAAAACAGACTTTTGGTGTTGCAGACAGACAAAGTCACCAGGATAGAAAATCAGCTGAAGCTGTTATTAGTAT
Source organism: Macrophya alboannulata (assembly GCA_949628255.1). Taxonomy (NCBI): domain Eukaryota; kingdom Metazoa; phylum Arthropoda; class Insecta; order Hymenoptera; family Tenthredinidae; genus Macrophya; species Macrophya alboannulata. Next base: position 29,368,096 of record OX451207.1, on the reverse strand, counting down.
GTCCAAGGTTAATTTAAACCAGCCTGCAGAAGTAAATGAGATTCCTCAAACAGCGATACGCAATCCAAGTATTTAAAAAAAATCCCTACCTTTTTTCTGAACTAGATCACACTCAATGATGTTTAATTACTTTTAACAGAATTACCAAACTCCTATCCAAATCGCAGTCTCTGTTTCTTTGACATAAATTCATTCTTTATTTATCTACTGAAAACAGATTTAATGTTGCAGGACTCCGAATGAGCCAAAAAAAAAGAAGACTAGCTAAAGCTGCGGTTCTTGCTACATCCCAGATTAATTCAGATCAGTCACCAGAAGTGAATGAGATGTTGTCTCAAACCGATACATGCGATAAAGGTATTCCAAAAGGTACCTACCTTTTTCCTCAACTAGATAACACTCAATGATGTTTAATCATTTTAACAGAATCACCAATCTTCTATAAAAATCTTGATCTCTGTCTCTTTAATATGATTATTCATCTTTTGTCTACTAAAAACAGACTTTTGATGTTGCAGACAGACAAAGTCACCAGGATAGAAAATCAGCTGAAGTTGTTGTTAGTATGTCCCAGGTCAATTCAAACCAGCCTGCAGAATTAAATGAGATTCCTCAAACAGCGATACGCAATCGAAGTATTTGAAAAAAATCCCTACCTTTCTTCTGAACTAGATTACACTCAATGATGTTTAATTATTTTAACAGAATTACCAAACTCCTATCCAAATCGCGGTCTCTGTTTCTTTGACATATTCATTCTTTATTTATCTACTGAAAACAGATTTAATGTTGCAGGACTCCGAATGAGCCAAAAAAAAAGAAAACTAGCTAAAGCTGCGGTTCTTGGTACATCCCAGATTAATTCAGATCAGCCACCAGAAGTGAATGAGATGTTTTCTAAAACCGATATATGCGATAAAGGTATTCCAAAAGGTACCTACCTTTTTCCTCAACTAGATAATACTCAATGATGTTTAATCATTTTAACAGAATCACCAATCTTCTATAAAAATCTCGATCTCTGTCTCTTTGATATGATTATTCATCTTTTGTCTACTAAAAACAGACTTTTGATGTTGCAGACAGACAAAGTCACCAGGATAGAAAATCAGCTGAAGTTGTTAGTATGTCCCAGGTTAATTCAAACCAGCCTGCAGAACTGAATGCGATACATCCTCAAATCGCCAAACGCTATCAAAGTATTTAAAAAAATACCTACCTTTTTTCTGTACTAGATAACACTCAATGGTGTTTAATTATTTTAACAGAATTACCAAACTCCTATCCAAATCTCAATCTTTATTCACTTGATATGAATATTCATTATTTGTCTACTGAAAGCAGACTTAATGTTGCAGGACAGCGAATAAACCTAGAAATAAAAAGAATACTAACTCAAGTTGCTGTTGTTAGTACGCCCCGGAATCATTTGAACCAGCCACCAGAACCGAATGAGATATTTTCTAAAACCGACACATGCGATGAAGGTATTTCAAAAGATACCTACTTTTTTCAACTAGATAACACTCCATGATGCTAAATTAATTTAACGGAATCACCAAACTCCTATCCGAATCTCGATCTCTGTCTCCTTGACATGATTATTCATCTTTTGTCTACTAAAAACAGTCCTAATGTTGCAGAAAGCCAGAGTCACGGGGAAAGAGAATCAGCTGAAGTCGTTGTAAGTACGCCCCGAATTGATTCAGGCCAGCCTGCAGAACTAAATAAGATATTGTCTAAAACCGCCACATGCAATCAAGGTATCGCAAAAGGTACCTACTTTTTCTACCAACTAGACAAAACTCAATGATGTTCAATTATTTCAACAGAACTACTAAACTCCTATCCAAATTTCAATCTCTGTCTCTTTGATATGATCATCTATCTTCTGTCTACTGAATACAGACGTTTGATGTTACAGAAGGGTATGGTCGCAGGAGAAAAAGACCAGCTGAAGTTGTTCTTATCACATCCCAGATTAATTTAGACAATTTATTCTGTCCAACTGAGATAGAATATACAACAGATGATGTGTTACCTAGAATATCCAGGACCGAAAGGTCATTTGGTTATCTGCGAACAGAGGATGGTATCGGAATGAAATTGTCTATGCAGGTCTTGCAGACACGGGTGGGAAATTACCAAATTTTTGGATATAAGAGCTGCATGGGTAAACTAGAGCAGCTACTCATGACATTTAAGGAATCAGATTTTAGATATAATTACGCGAAGGTATTGGAAGAATTGGTATTGGAAGAGGAACGTAAACAAAATCGGCAACATAAAGACCCTGGGAATCACCTAACATCGACTATTTTACGTAAATATTTTGGAATCATTTTCGACGATATCATTCCTGAATCATTGATTGGCGGTACAAACAACAGGAAACAACTGGATGAAATCACTTGCGGTTTGCTGGAAATCACCAAGCATCAATCCCTCAGCTTACGACCATACATTCAGAACATGGAAGTAAGAAGACTGATTTAGATTAAAAAAATGATGAATTGAAAAATTTTATGATAAATTGACAGAGGAAAATTTAATTCTTAAAGATTTCGGAAATGCTTTGGCTGAACAATGTTGAAAATATCAATGTGCAATGGTGTATCCTGGGGAAATTGTTCAAATGGATTATGGACAGATTTATACTAGAAATCTTTCGCAACCAAATATACATTGCGAGTCCAAATAGTTTTCAGAAACTTTCCGTTGACCAAGAGCATTTTCAACAACTGACGAATGAATTATTGCGCAAAATGCGTAAGGACAAAGTTATTGTCCGTACAAATGGCCTTAATACAAACGTTTATGGCGACGGTAGATTGATTACATTACGGACGGAAAATGGAGTGAAGCTTACTATAGCCCCGATTAAGTAACATGTTTTTTTTTTGCTATACTCCCAGTATATAAAGAAATTGAAATCTCGCAACGATTTTCTAACAAATTTCTCTTCTTCTTGATAGCAAGCCAGGAAAAGTAACAAGAACTGCTCTTTGCTATCTGCAGCAGTTGTACGCGACGCAGTATGGGGGTTCAGGGAAAGATATATTTCTTGAAAAATGGAGAAACTTAGTACAGAATTTCCAGAATGATAAAAACAAAACTAGGTTCTTTGTTCGCTGCAGTGTAAAGAATGCTTACGAATCTGTAGATCAAAGTAAGTGTTTACATATTCCAGAATAAATCGTTTTTCCAATTGCAATTGATCTAAAACATCGAGTGGCCATAATTCGAGTGGCCAACAACGTCCAATATTGAGAGTGAAAAAATTCTATGATTACCAAAAAGGCGTTTGACTTGTGTATGAAAATCCTTTATGCTTCCAGGAAAACTTGTTGGTATTGTAGAATTACTTGCCAATTCAACTGGACCTGAACCAAAACTCAGATATTATAAAATCGCGAGGAATCTTGAAGCAGTGAAATCAGACTGCTTTGAATGGAAGAAATGCTTTGCCTATCCCGAACTAGAACTACCCATAGCTCCGGGATCGATTTTCGCTTGTAGGCCTGGCAAACTAGTTAAAGTCAGCAAAGAAGTATTACTCTATGAAATAAAACGAAACATACTGAATCAAAACGTAGGTAACTTTATAATTTTACAATGGAATCGCTAGTTTTTAAGACACGCAGCTTTTACTGATATCTACAATCTAGTTTTGAGAAATCGAGCCCCTAGGCCTTGTTTTTTATTCGATGAATTCGCTTTACATCACGTATGTTCTGTCTCAAATAGTAAATATACCATCCACACAATAGCTACTTTCGATCGTGCAAGTCTTATCTCATAATTTTGGGTTTGTCTCAGTGTTTTGTACAAAATAAGTTCATCTTATTCAACAGATACGAATATCAAATAAAAGGTATTTGCTTCAAGAAGGGATCGTCGAAGGTGCTACGATGTCCTCCGTGTTATGCGACATGTATTATGCTCACATGGAAGAAGCAAACTTGTCTCAGTTCAAAGTCGAGGGTTTTATGGTCCGAAACATGGGCGATTTCTTATTCGTGACGGAGGATGAAGCCTCAGCTGAGCGGTAATTGGCGTAAAAAATAGGCTACAAATAAAATTCAATGGATTTTCAACTTTAGAAACTTTTATATTCGCTTCTATCGATTCATGTAATACCCGTTCCGAATATTCAACATTCCACAGATTTTTACAGCACATAGGCAAAGGATTCCCAGAATATAATTGCAGCTTTGACGCCGTCAATATCATCTCGAATGCGTCCGAGCCTAAACAACAGGTATTTCCCATCGCGTATCTAGGCTTTAAACTCAATCATAGAACACTCGAAATAGTGATGGAATATTTCGACGGCCAACGAAGTACTATCACGCTGCCAAAGCAGCGTTGTAAACCAATAGAGTAAGTTCAAGCTCACTACATGTCAGGCTTGAATCATTTGAATGCACCTCGGAAAGGCTGTCGAATCCACTGAAACATTTAACAGGATTTATTCGGATGAGGTGGAGAGTAAAGGTTTTTCTTTTCTTTCAAGAACATTTCGGGAGAAACTATCGGACCTGACTACACTTGACATTGATGGAACTTTGGACTGCACAATAAACGGTGGAAGGACCATAATAAACAATCTCATATGCATCTTTTTGGTGCAGGCCGACCGCTGTATGTGGCTTCTGAACGCACTGTTTGATAATATACGTAGTCAGCTTAGTGAAATCTTCGCAATAATAAAGTCAACAAATCTGCAAATCATCAGACATGTACAACGACATTTTCTTGCTAGTGAGTTATAGTTATCAGATTGATAATAATTTGGTATACTAGTGTGATTGACAAAAAAAAAGAACCTTTTTTCTACTATTTTTACTGGTTTTTTCAAATCCCACATAATGTTATGAGACAAAAATCATAGTAATGTTGAAAGATGAACAAAAGAATGCATCTCGAAATGACATCTCAAGCAAAGATAAACTAGAGTCATCTAGCGGGATTCTCACCGTACTAACACTTTCAACGAAAGCATGTGCGAAGAGCGTCATTTTTTGGATTTTTGAAAATCGAAGAGCATCATGCCCTTCGTTTAATTTTCATTCATCGCTGATATTAATTTCACATCGGACATGCTTTCGTTGAGAAAAGGGGGTTGAAAAATATAAAGTAGAAGAATCGTGTTTTAGTACGGTGAAAAATCTGCTAGATAACTCTAGTTTATCTTTCATTTCCCCTTAAAAAAAAAAAAAAAAAAAAGGGAGAAAAAGAGAAAAAAAATAACAGTTCACATGATTCTGCAGATGGATATAATTTCGGGAGATTTGCCCCCCAGTTGGCAATAATACCGTGGAGATGTTATTCACAAACTTTTGAGAAGAACGTGGTATGCCATGCTTATTTTCAACGATTGTTCCTTGAAATTTCGCCCACGAGACCTCGCCGGAAATCTAAAAAGTGAACAGGTCCCATCATATCACGGTTATCGAATTCTATTTGAGAATCCTTGTTCTTATGTATCTGCATCAATATTATATCAATACAACATTGAAGGTGTTTTCAAGAAAATCTTTGTTATATTTTCGTACTTTCACCCCTCGAATCTGTTATTGCTAGTCCACGATCGAATATCCTGAAACCCGAATTACACAAACATTTTTAAGCGTTTTAATCGAGTTAGGCTAGAATCGTGTTATCTTTCCGTCGGAAGACCTTTGCTCAGAGCATAGGTATACAAAGTAGGGTATGCATAAAACAATTCTGAGAACGAAATTCTCAATTTTAAGCAATCTCCCAACAATCATTTGTAGCCTGAAGTAAAAACCTTTGCAAGTTTCTATTTTTTTGAAGATAAGTTTCTATCGATAGGTAGAACTGTAAATAACATGCAGTAGAGTTCCACGGCTAACTATGTAATAGTAAATAAATGTTTGCTGCTCCTCTTATGTATCACAAATTCGTAATTGTGCCAGACCGTTCCTCTACAGCTGTGAAATATGCAGTTTTACTCTGAATCAAGACTCATGCGGAACATGATTTCGAAGCGATACTTGAGCTGGCCTATTCGAAATCTTGGCTGATCAGGATTCGGAACATTCATCGAGGTGTGATGTTGCAAGTATAATGTCGTAATCTACAATCAGAAGTCAGGAATCATTAGATATATGTCATCAAAACTCTCTCAGAAACCTTTCTTAATTTTTAACAATGATCCTAGATATAAAAACTTGCTAGGTATTTTCATCAGCGATATTGTCTGAGTTCGTGCTGCAATTTGTTTAACATAAATTGGGAGCCAGGAATAAAGGGAATAAAATGAGTAACACATAACGCGCTTGATCCAGGTATTTTTAGGTGACTGTATTTAAAATCAATTCAAAATAAAACGCTTTATTTTGGAAGACAATTTGGTTCTGAAGCTTTCACATACGACTCTGATATGTAATAATATAACTACAGATTATTCCCATACTAAATAGTATTTCCGGTAATTACACATTGTATAGGTTTCATGATGAAGTCTAAAAGAATAGAACAATGAATAATCATCATATCACAATACTGCAATATTATTTAGATTGGTAAGTTCAGACACGATCTTATAAACAGCAAAGACTTTTTGATAAACAGGTCCCGACACTCCGTGTCAAAAAGTGTCCCCAAAGGCCCCAAAGTAATACCAATATGGCGACACCCAGGCTCGGTCACGATAGGCAGTCCGCAAGCCTTGTAGTATGTATGTATGTACAAAAAAAACAGCTTGTCCATTCGGTTTGGGCACTTCGTGCGCTACCATCAAATTGCAAATAAATTCAGAACTCAAAATATCGGCTGTCCAAATAGGTCAGCATAATGTTTTTTGAACGGGATTTAAAACTGTCAATTTGAGATAGTTCCAGCTTTTGCCGAGTGCCTAAACCGAATAGACAAGCTTTCAACGCAGCGTGATAGCCTCTCACGTTGTTAATAGTTCATGGTTAGCTGCAGGCCGACCAATGAGAAGTTTGCTAGATGAATACACGGCACAGGCATGAATTCGAATAGTTTTCAGTTGAAATCCATTGAAATCGTTGCTGCGAAACAAATGGCAGGATGTCGGTTGAGCTGCCATCGAATAGTTGAATATTCAGTAAATTTATGAATGAAAATCATCATGTCGAACCGCATTCATAAACAGAAAAGGCCTGGATTCGGGAACCAGGAAGAACGGAGAATTATCAGAGCAATTGAAAAGAACGAAAGTCGCCGGCAGAGACGTTCGGAAGTATTCGCCGTCAACAGACAAATTGACGACCACATCACTCCGTCTACATCGAGCGTCGTCGAAGCCAAACGAGGTAAACATTACTCTTTCACCTTATTTTTTACCTCCGGTATATTTCTCTATCTACTCCGCATGATTATCTCTCAAGCATTATCTTGTCATTTCAATTGGGAGATGAACTTTATGTCACATTTGTTCAATATAGAATTGACTACGGAATCTTATTACCATGTGCCATTCTTTTGCAGGTCAGCCAGATTCTCAGGATATCCAGAAAGAAGATAGAAAGACAAAATTGTTGAGATGGAAAGCGGAAAAGGAATTGAAGAAAAAAATACAAAGGCAATTGGCACAGCCTGCATTTCGATCTGGGATTTACCACCGTAAATTGAACTCCTCGGTATTCCTTCACCAAAGTCTTCCGGCTGCTAAACCCCCAAAACCACCAACTCCTAGGATAACTAGAGCGAGTGCAAGACGGATTGCCGCTAAAAAAAAAATTGCAGAAAAAGAAAAAACGCTCCCAGTCCAAACACAAGCAATAAGTTCTCCAAAAATTAAAAAATCTTCACGTAAATCTAAGATTGTGAACGGCTCGTTTGCACCAGATAATCATCAGTTTAAGGCACCCAGTGGCTTGCCTACTTTGCATTTATTTGGCCGTGAAGCATTGGACGAAATGAAGACAGACCGGGAAACTGTTGTACCCATTTATTTTTCTCCTTACGTTGTCTCCGCTCGGGATAAAAGGGCCTTTAGAAAAGAGCAACGGCATAATTTGGAACTCGGAGTACACACATCCAAGGAAATAAAGGCTGATGAAACGAATATGCAACCGCAAGAAAAATCCGATCATGAAGGCGAACTAAGAACATCATACTTCAGAATCATGGTACAGAAAGAAGTGAGCAGATTGAAAGCCCTCTGTCAGCATTGGATGATTGTAAAGACTGACGACAGCATTTCTGAAGATTCAAAGCAATTGATAAGCCAGGCGATTGGTCAGACGAATTTATTCATCGATAAAAAAGTCGAACAATTCAAACGGCTGATTGTAGACTGTGAATTTGGCACGGGAATAAAATTGGTAACTTGTCAAGATTTGCAAGGATTTTGGGACATGATGTACATGCAGGTAGAAGACTGTGATTCACGTTTCAATAAGCTTGTAAAATTAAAAGAGAGAAATTGGGAGGAGGAGAAGCCGACTATAGTTAGAAACACAGTTGCAAAAAAGCCAGCAGCAATGAAGAAGATAATTTCAACAAAATCCAGCTCTATCAGAGACGCGATACGAGCTGCTCGTAGGAAACAAATAGAATCAAAGAAAACCAAACATTCACAGGACACAATTATCAGCGAATCAAGCAGCGAGACTTCTGCTGACTCGTTGCGACTGACTGACGTTAAATTTGATGCAGGTTTCTTTCTGGTTCAAAGTCCAAAGAAAATATTTACTCCTAAAAGTCTTAGAAAATCATCTTTGACGCAGCAACAGCCAGAATTTTCAGAAAAGACTCAACGTCGTCGTTCTGCACGTGTTTTGATGAATGTTTCACAGAAATCGAAGTCTGAAATCAAACCTTCAGAAGTTGAGGGCGACTCTATAATAGCATATATTAATTACCAACAGACGCCAGGCAGAAGCATCCTGAAGCGAAAAAATGTAATAATAAAGACGTAATAGCTAAAATAACGAATAATCCATTTTTCGTTTTCGCATATGCATGTGCTGCAGCTACCGCTGAACATTTTCTTATTTTTAACTTTTGTTTTTTAGCATAATTCAGTAAAATGTTTTCGGTTGCACTGCTAAAGGAGAAAGAAGCCTTGATAATAAGCGTGTTTCGACAAGTGCATTGATTATGTAGCACAAAAAATAAATCCAACCAAAATTAACTTGCGAGAAAAGGTTCACTGATCACACATTCAAATCAACCTGGGGAAAAAAAAAATTAACGCTCAATTAACGTCTAGAAGTTACAAAGATATTTATTAAGCCATTTCAAAAATTTTGTAAATAATTCTTTTTATTTCATACTTTAACGAATAACACAATTTTTATTCTATACTACATGCAACGCCGAACACAATTTAAGTATAATATAGGTATATGTATGTATAAATACAAAATAAGATCTAAATTTTATTTAACGAATAATTATAACTATAAGTACAACTTATCATCATTATGGTATGAATAGTTCTACATGGAGTAATACATGTCTTTGAAATGTTTCTACTTTATGATTTATACATCAGAATGTGAGTTGCGCGTGTTTTTTGGAGATATAAGCGATATATGGTCAATATTTTGATATTTATTCAAGAAAAAAATATTTTTGGTTCCCATAGAAATATCGTCGCGTCAATTCTTTTCATAGTCACAGAATTTTATACGAACGGTATTATTTTTCGCATATCAGAACCATTTAAATCTGAAATGAATACATGAAGAGTAAAAGTAAAAGTTAGATACAAAAGTTAAAATTAGGTAATGGGCAAGAAGATTCTAATTTCGAGACATTATGTTAGTTTGAAAAATTTTCAGTTACGGATGTAGATATAGCTGGTTAAAAGTCACCGCTGCAGGCATGACTGTTTTTAATATTTATTCTAAAATCTTGAAATTTCGTTGAAAACTTTGAAAATATTGACCATGTATTTATTTCTAAAATAGTCTTGCGTTATTTATCATGGATACAATTTTATATATCTTAACAATATTTCAACCAGAATCTAGAGTAAAATAGCCTGATTTTTTTTTTTATAGAATAGTAAAATCGATGATAGTTGGAAAAGCAAATTTTTTCGAGCGATAAGTTTCATCGCCATATTGTCGTATATAGTTTTTATTTTTTAGCCGTGAGGACGTTCTTACTCTCAGTGGTGATGAAACTATAAATGAAAAAAATGTTCTTGATACTAAAACTGATTTAGCTTTTGGTAATTTATAAAAGAACAAAAAAAAAAAGAACAAAAAAAACTTTTAAGAAGATTTAAAATGCAAAACCTCCAGTACTCTAGTTGAAAAAAACTAATAATAGTAGGTGGAAGTAAACAGTTTTAAAAAATAATAATAAATTTTTTTGTGTCCGGAATATTGGAAATTTTTTTGTGTGTAAGTCATTCTATTGACCATGCATTTTGAATAATAAAAAAAACTTGGTTAGTAGTTGAAATAACGAGAATTCATTTTTTTCTAGATATGCCTATTATTGCCTGTAACTCGTGAACTGGATTTCAAAATTGGTTGCATGGCTTATGATAATACTTCAATAAAGTATCCCGCAATAATCCTGTCTTACCATGGCAGCTTGCTGAAAGAATATTTTTAGTAGAACAGGAACATACCTTTCATAATACTGTTTGCTTTTGAAGATTCTCATGGGGATAACGAAACAAGGGGCATCATGGATCGACTTACTTCTAGTATTTTACCTAATTTCAAAAGAAGGTTGAGTACCTAATCGTCAAAACGTATCATTTCACTATGAATTTTTCAAACAAAGATGAAGTTGTATCATAGATAACGGATATATAGGTCGGATATAACGGATATAAATATCAAATGCTATATAGGTATTTAAAAACTCCTGCAGTTTTCATAAGTTGAGGGATATCACATAGTCCAATCTGACCACAAAAAAAAAAATTGTTTAGAACCTTGGCATTGAGGGCATAATTATTACACAACTGAAGTGTGGTTTTTCCATTTCCAGTTTCTATTACAAATTACCCGAATGGTTTCCTGTCTGGTATTTCCTATCTCAGATCATGCCAATGTTATAAATGCGAGATCACATCTTGATGGGAACATAGTGTACTTCGGTGTCTTATTAGCAGTTGACGAGTAGTACAGAAGAGCTATCAAAGAATTTTGTGAGATTTTCAAAAATTTATTGTGACTACTGACCTCCAGTCAAAAAATCTTGGTTTCCAGCTCAATGGCTAAATGAGAAAACTTTCAAAGCGTAACTCAAAAAAGGACCTGAAAACTATGGCATTCCCTAAAACAAGTAGATCACATATTGATATCAAGAACTTCAGTTTTATCATTTTGTAAGACTAAACAACTCGGAACTTGATTGTAAAGTAATGATAATTGAAAAACTCAATAGCTTCCGAGCAAAGACCTAGAGCTTCGAACCTAGGTACTCTGATTTTTTGACTCGATAGTATGTATACATAAATATTCACTCTTGAACAAAGCTTAATTATCGTGTGTCTCATATTCTAATACCTTAACTTTTGAACAGTGCAGCGCATGTGAATGGTCATCAGTGGTGAAGTACAGGCTTAAAAATCTGATAGACTAAAGTTTTGTAGAACTAAATCACAATGATAAACATCGCAAGTGAGGATGGAAGCATCGATGCATTTGAGGAAGGGTAAGTCGCATTTCAATTGATCGTAATAGTCAAACTGAGAATCTTCCAAGTTCGCATCTAAAAGAAATCACAAGGCGCAAAACCAAGGTGTTTTTCATGAATGTTTGACTTGTAATTTTGAATACATAGTTCCAAAATTACCAACTCGATATTTGTACAATATATTGACGTTTCTATCTATTTTCAGTAGAAATCCTGCTCTATCAAAATTTCCAGGTGATGTGACAACCGTGGGTTCTTTTGGTCCGAGAAACGTATCTCACCTCGCTAATGTAGTCTTTAAGGTGACTTGAAGTGATTATTCTTATTTTTCATTACGAATAGTAGCATGTTCAATAGTAAAGCATATTTCTCTCATAACGGTCCACAAGATTATACCTAGAATTCTCTCAGGAAAAGGCAAATCAGTCCAGCCAATTGTTGGCGACGCAATCATGTACACCTTTGTTGAATAAAAATGCAATGATTTAACTGATAAATTGATCATTTGTCTGTACAGTTTCTTGTGATGTATAATCAATATTATCATCTTAAGAGGATGTGCGAGAGTATGTGAGAGCTGTATGTATATAAGAAATTATGTGTATGCAAGAGACGGCTAAATGGGGTATTGTCCCGCGGAAATAAACAAGGGATAATCCCTGGCCGAGCTGAACACCACGTTCAGCCGGCGGAATGATGCCTGAAATGAGTCAGTCATGCTCCGAACGGCGCGCGAATAAGGTATGAATCCTCCGGGATATCATTGTGTGCGTGTGTAATAATCACGTGAAGTGCCGTAGAGTAGGGCTGTAGGGCTATCAGCGTGTCGATAAGGGTTCATAGCTTAAAGAATGTATTGAGAGGGCTGTGCAATTAAGTGGATCTATGCGGGGCGGAAACGTATCGCGGTCGGACCTCCTGGAGGGCCTTTTAAGTAAAGTGAAGCTGGGGTGGTTGACACGCCGGGAAACCGGCGTGGTAAATACGACCTGCGATCCGTGTATTATGTGATCAAAAAATGATTCATTATCACGGGTTGGCCGGCACAGGGAGGTCATCAAAGTGATGACCAGATCTCTGTGACGGTTGACTTGCTGGGTAGAACCAGCATGGATATCAAACCCGTGATAAAAGGTACGTCACAGCAAAGGGCTGTTGATCGCGTGGACTGACCTTCTCGGAGCAAGGCTCCGGGGTGGTGGGCACGTCGGGAAACCGGCGTGATTAGCAAGTCGACGGGATATAAGGTTGTGACCGAAGACGTTCGGGTACATTATACCTTATTCGTACAAGTAAACACACTCGCATGGATTCCCCTGGCACAGATAGAATTCACATACTTATAATATGAGCAAGAGTGAATGAGGCTAGAATAAAAACTAGAATTGTACTCTCACAGAACGATCATACATGTCAAACCAATGAATAAACGCATTTGAAACCAATTCGCGGATACCCGGTTGATTTGAGTCGTTAGTTGAACCCGAGTTCCCATAGAAGTAGATCTGAGGCTATCGGTTATAGTGACGGAAAGTAAGGCCGTCGCTAACGAAATGGTCCTTCGAGCCGGATCTCGAGCGAGCGAAAGGGGGAAAAGGCAAGCGACACGCTGTTAGCCCGCGAGTGTCAAACCCATTTTGAATATAGATTACAAAATCCATAAGCAAACCAAAAATAAAAGAAACACTCATTGAAAACAAAATAAACGAAGTGAGTTCACGATAATCACATAAACAAAGTGAGTGAAGTTATACTGGATTATTCTGGCCAGTGAAATCCTTTCGAACGACAATGTCGTCTGGGAGAGGACAGCCGAGAAGGCGTCAGCAAAGGAGAGCAACGGGAGTACCAGAGGCCTGGAATGTGACACAGTCTACTCCCCGAGACCAACGTCCGGCCACGACGCAAGCCAACGCTCCTGAACAAGTGCCGCGACCAGGGTTCAGGCTAGTCCTAGAACCGAATCTCGAAAATCTTGGAGAGATGACGGGGGCACCGCGAGCCGTAAACGCAGCCGAGGACGTTTTGGCAACAGGAGATAATAGATCAAGAAGGTTGTCGTCATCGGTGACTGGTTGGGAAACTGTGTCGGAAAGACCAGAGGGTCCCATCAGCCGAAGGCGAAGGCTTGCGCTCGAGGCAGCGGAGAAAAAGGCCAAAATCCGTCGGCTAGCTGTAGAAGAGAAACAAAAAATAGAGATCCAGCTGGTCGAGGATCAACTGGCAGCGGAGTTGCTGGAGGGTGAATCGGTCCTAGGCGAGGGAAGTCAGGCCGCCGATGGTGACCCACAGCGGCAGGTGGACGCGTGGCTCAGCTCCGTACACTCTCAGGGCGGTGAGGCAGATGACGCCCGTCAGGTGGCAATGGAGACAATCCGGCCGAGACAACAGAATGCTGGTGCAGCGGACATTACACGTCTGACCGAAGCAATAACCCAAGCGATGACCTCGGCACGCGAGGCTTCTACCGTCCGCGACTCCCAACGCCTGGTAAACAGGATGACCTCGAGTCGAAGTTTGCCTGCCTTCAACGGTGATGGGCTGGAATGGCTCAAGTTCAAACGCGCGTTCGAACTATCTACCGAAGTCGGCAGTTATTCCGACCAAGAGAACGTTTCGCGGCTGTACGAATGCCTGACAGGGGATGCTAAGGACGCGGTATCATCGCTAATGCTCACCGCCAGCAACACCGCCCAAGTGATGGAGACCTTGGAGTTACGCTTTGGCAATCCAGATGATATCCTCCACAAGATAGTCCAAGAGCTCAAGAAGCTACCGAAAGTAAACTCCGGTCGCATGGACATAGCCACCTTCGCGACGAAGGTAAAAAACGCGGTCGCGGCCATGCAGGCCGTTAACCACGTTGGCTATCTACACAGCCCTGAGTTATCACAGGAGATCATAGGGAAAATGACGTCGGCTATGATCTACCACTATAACCGATACCTGAGCATGAACACTATCGGCGACGAGCCTCGAATGCTAACAATCTCCAAGTTCTTGTACCAGGAAGCGGAAATGGCGTGCAAGGCAGGTACTGCACGGCTGCAGACGAGGGACAAACAGACAGGAGATAGCCATTCAAGCCACAAGCGTAAAAAGCCCGACCAACCAGTGTCTCGAGGGAAATCGGCCACCGTTTACACATTGGACGCTCGGGACCGTGAAGAGGCAGGGGGATCAGGATCGTCCAAACCTTCGGCCTCCGTGGTGCCAAGACCCGGAAAACGGCCAATGGGAAAGAAGAAAAAGAGAGAGGGTTGCAGATTATGCGACAAACCGAATCATTCGGTAATCGAATGTCGCAGGTTTGCCGATCTAACGACAAAGAAACGGTGGCAGTGGGCAAAGCAACACAGGATTTGTTTTCGTTGCTTAATGAGCACGCATCCTCGCCCACAGTGCCGGGTAGAAGCCTGCACCCAGGGGACATGCAACAATAAGCACCACCCACTGCTGCACGTGACCCTACGTTCGTCCGACAAAGCGACAGCAAAAAATAAGCCACAAACACCTACATCAACTGACACAAGGAACGACGCATGACTAGGCGTTGAAGGTAGAGTGCTCCTGAAAATCCTCCCAGTTACATTGCGAGGCCCGAAAGGACGTCTACAAACATATGCGCTGCTGGATGAGGGTTCGACTGTGTCTTTGATCGATGCTGGAGCGGCGAAGGTAATAGGAGCCTCAGGGCCAAAGACGGTACTGTCAATTCAAGGTATCAGAGAAACTGGGACAGTGGAAACCGAGAGCGAGAAGGTCGCGGTCGAGATCCAAGGAAAAGGAGTCGAGAGGACGTATAAGCTGACAGGGGTAAGAACAATTCAGAATTTGACACTACTCAAGCAGTCGTTATGCCAAGACGAAATAGCGCAATACCCGCACCTGGCTCCGGTCGACGTGGAATGGTACATTACCACGCAACCCACCATCCTAATCGGGCAGGACCATTGGGACGTGATCGCGACCAGAGAACTCCTAGCGAAAGGACGTGGATCCCCAGTAGCGTCATACACCGCCCTGGGTTGGGTAATCCACGGTCCGGCGTCGACCGCTCGCCAGAAGGCGCGTCAGGAAGAGTTCATCCTGCACAACCGCGAGACAGCCGGTGAAAGTCAGCAGGGGCGAAAAGACGATAAGGACCTCCACGAGATGGTTAAGGCCAATTTTCGAATGGAGTCAATCGGAGTGGGACTACGCGAGCGAATTAACGCGCCGGAAAAAAGAGCGACGCAACTGCTGGACCAATACACCCGACGGGTAGGAGACCGATGGGAGACCGGGTTGTTATGGAAGGAGGACGAGGTTCAGCTTCCACGAAATCGCCAGACCGCACTCATGCGGTTGAAAAACCTCGAGAATAAGATGGACAAGGACCCGGAATATGCCAAACTATACGGGGAGCAGATGGACAAATTCATCAAGCACGGCTATGCCGTGAAAGTAGACGAAGCAGAGGAGACACAGTACCGGATATGGTATCTACCTCATTTTGGAGTAATCAGCCCAAATAAACCAGGAAAACTCAGACTGGTGTTTGATGCAGCAGCCAAAACACAGGGCATTAGCTTGAATGACAAGCTTTTGGCTGGCCCGGACATGCTGAATTCTCTGCTGGGTGTGCTGATGCGATTCAGGCAAAAGCCAGTAGCTTTCATGGGGGACATCAAGGATATGTTCCTACGAATAAAAATACGGGAAGAGGACCAAGACGTTCAACGTTTCCTGTGGAGAGGAGCCGATAGAACGCGAACCCCTGACGTGTACCGCATGGCCTATATGATTTTTGGGGCCAAGTCTTCTCCTTGCTCGGCAATGTACGTCCGAAATCGTAACGCACAAGAACACGAAAATGACAAGCCACTAGCGGTCAGTGCTATAACAGCGAGGTGTTACATGGACGATTATTTAGACAGCGCAGATTCGGAAAAGGAAGCAATCGCCTTGATCCGACAGGTCTCCAAGGTAAATGAAATTGGAGGTTTCGAGATGCATAAATGGGTCAGCAACAGTCAAGCCGTACTCAACAGCATACCAGAGGACAAACTCGCAACGGGAGCCGTTGATCTGTCTCTGACGGACAGACATGAGGACTATAGCGAAAAAACCCTGGGTCTGAGGTGGGTCCCTCGAGACGACACCTTCAACTTCGAAGTAGGGATGTCTAAGATCCCGAAGGAGATCCTGTTGGGAATGAGACGTCCGACCAAGAGGGAGATGTTGAGAATTATCATGTCGCTCTTCGACCCTCTAGGGTTCCTGACGCCGTTTACGATACGTAGTAGAATTCTACTCCAGGACGTGTGGAGAAGCGGCATCGGCTGGGACGAGGATTTGAAGGAGGAGGAGTTCAAAAAGTGGCGAGGGTGGATAGAGGATCTGGAACACCTCAAACGGTGTACCATACCAAGGTGCTATGTGGAACAGGTTGGGGAGGCCGCCCGATTCGATCTGCACGTATTCAGTGATGCCAGTGAAAAAGCCTACGCCGCCGTGGCCTACTGGAGGATTCAAAACAGGGACAAGTCCGTGGCCATCAGATTTATCGCTGGCAAAAGTCGAGTGGCTCCATTAAAACCGCACTCCATACCACGCCTGGAGTTACAAGCGGCCTTGTTGGCGAGCCGGCTGGCGCGAACGATAATAACTGAACACGAAGTGCAGGTTGCCAGTCGTACCTTCTGGTCGGACTCGCGTACGATGCTGAGCTGGCTGAAATCAGACCCCCGAGCGTACAAGGCGTACGTTGCACACCGCCTCGGAGAAATCGACGAGCTGACTGACGTGAGCGAGTGGAGATGGGTTCCCACTGCTGACAATCCCGCCGATTACGCTACAAGGGATGTTCAAGCGGAGTTGAATTTCGAGGCAAGATGGTACCAAGGCCCTCCCTTTCTCCGAGGTACACAGGAGATCTGGCCGAACCAGCCATCGGCACCCACGAAAGGCACCGATGGTGACCGAGATGTGGAGAAGAGGCCTGAGTTCGTAGCGGTTTAGAGGGAAGGAACCGGCTCGTGGCTCCCAGAGCTCGGTCGATTCTCTTCGAGGTCAAGGCTGATCCGAAGTACTGCATGGGCACTGTATTTCGTAGACCTGTGTAGACGAAAGGCGAGAACTGGGCTAACAGCACAGCACCTACGCCGAGCCGAGTTGCTGTGGGTAAAGAAAGTGCAGTCAGACAGCTACGGACCAGAGAAACGGGCCCTAGAAGAGGGTCGAGCTGTAGACACACGCAGCAAACTTTTGAAACTAACGCCCAAGAGAGGTCAGGACGGAATTCTAAGAGTTCAGAGCCGAACGAGTGTAGTCGCGAGTGTTCCTGCATCGTCCAAAACTCCGATAATCTTGGACGGACGACACCCATACACCCGACTACTGGTCCAACACTACCACCAAAAGATGGGACACAGCAGCCATGAAACAGTGGTCAATGAACTGCGTCAGAGGTATTGGGTACTGAACCTTCGGCCGACAGTGCGGGCTGTAGCCAGCCGCTGCCTACTCTGCCGAATGCGAAAGGCGAAAGCACAACCACTGCGTATGGCAGACCTACCCAAGGCCAGGGTGGCTCATCACCACCGCCCTTTTTCCTTTTGTGGTATTGACTACTTTGGCCCGATGATCGTCACGATAGGACGGCGTCACGAAAAACGATGGGGCGTTCTGTTTATGTGCCTGACGACGAGAGCGGTGGTCAGGAAACTAGCTAGTTCCCTGACCACCGACTCCACAATCATAGCTCTCCGACGGATGGCAGCCCGAAGGGGGCACCCAACGGAGATATACTCGGACAACGGTACCAACCTGAGAGGTGCAGACGGAGAGCTTCGTAGGGCGCTGGCAGAGGTGGACGAGGCAAGGCAAGCAGAGTACGCGACAAATCAGGGGATCGAGTGGAAATTCATTCCCCCAGCAGCACCGCATATGGGCGGTAGCTGGGAGCGGTTGGTACGCTCAGTGAAGTTCGCACTAAAGGCCACGCTGAAGGAGAAAGCTCCAAAAGAAGAGACCCTGAAAACGTTGTTAGCGGAGGCCGAACATATTGTAAATAGTAGACCACTGACACATGTATCGGTGGACAACCGAGACCAGGAGGTCCTCACACCAAACCACTTCCTTATCGGCACCTCATCAGGCAGTGCGATACCAGGGAGATTCGAACAAAGCGACCTGTGTAACAAAAAACAGTGGCGAGTAGCCCAATGTTTGTCTGATCAGTTCTGGGCACGTTGGATAAAAGAATATCTACCCACCTTGGCCTCGAGAAACAAATGGCACACAGAAACTCGCCCGCTAAAGAAAGAAGACATCGTGTTCATTGTGGACAACCAACTCCCACGAAGTGACTGGCCCAGAGGGGTCGTGGAAAGGACTCACCCCGGCCAAGACGGACGCATCAGAGTAGTGGACATACGTACCAAACGAGGGATCCTAACCCGCCCAGCGACTAAGGTTGCCGCGTGGATGGCCGATGATTGAGGTACAGGGGCGATGCACCCCTGTACGAGGGGGAGAATGTTGGCGACGCAATCATGTACACCTTTGTTGAATAAAAATGCAATGATTTAACTGATAAATTGATCATTTGTCTGTACAGTTTCTTGTGATGTATAATCAATATTATCATCTTAAGAGGATGTGCGAGAGTATGTGAGAGCTGTATGTATATAAGAAATTATGTGTATGCAAGAGACGGCTAAATGGGGTATTGTCCCGCGGAAATAAACAAGGGATAATCCCTGGCCGAGCTGAACACCACGTTCAGCCGGCGGAATGATGCCTGAAATCAGTCAGTCATGCTCCGAACGGCGCGCGAATAAGGTATGAATCCTCCGGGATATCATTGTGTGCGCGTGTAATAATCACGTGAAGTGCCGTAGAGTAGGGCTGTAGGGCTATCAGCGTGTCGATAAGGGTTCATAGCTTAAAGAATGTATTGAGAGGGCTGTGCAATTAAGTGGATCTATGCGGGGCGGAAACGTATCGCGGTCGGACCTCCTGGAGGGCCTTTTAAGTAAAGTGAAGCTGGGGTGGTAAATACGACCTGCGATCCGTGTATTATGTGATCAAAAAATGATTCATTATCACGGGTTGGCCGGCACAGGGAGGTCATCAAAGTGATGACCAGATCTCTGTGACGGTTGACTTGCTGGGTATAACCAGCATGGATATCAAACCCGTGATAAAAGGTACGTCACAGCAAAGGGCTGTTGATCGCGTGGACTGACCTTCTCGGAGCAAGGCTCCGGGGTGGTGGGCACGTCGGGAAACCGGCGTGATTAGCAAGTCGACGGGATATAAGGTTGTGACCGAAGACGTTCGGGTACATTATACCTTATTCGTACAAGTAAACACACTCGCATGGATTCCCCTGGCACAGATAGAATTCACATACTTATAATATGAGCAAGAGTGAATGAGGCTAGAATAAAAACTAGAATTGTACTCTCACAGAACGATCATACATGTCAAACCAATGAATAAACGCATTTGAAACCAATTCGCGGATACCCGGTTGATTTGAGTCGTTAGTTGAACCCGAGTTCCCATAGAAGTAGATCTGAGGCCATCGGTTAAAGTGACGGAAAGTAAGGCCGTCGCTAACACCAATCTTCACAGTGAATAGATCTTGCGATTCTCAGATGAAATGGCGAACCGATTTAGGTGACATCAGTTTAACTTGTGATCACTGTGAAGATTGGCTTTGAAAGGTGTTCAATCCAAGGGAAATGGAAGAATTTGATTAATTTTCTTGTTGTTAGCTTGGAGAGAAAGGGTCTGGCCTTAGACCGCTTATTAGTTCGGTTCAAGATTTTGCGCAGCTCAAAAAAGAATGTTTAGATTCAGGGTTATTGTTTGCAGATCTGGAATTTCCGGCTCAACCTTCTTCCATATACGGCACAAAAAAGGTTGAAGAAGATACCGGATGGATACGCCCTCCGGTGAGGAATAATTTAATATACCAACAATTTGACAAAATGATTGGGTCGTTTCACCAATTATGTATTTCTAGGAAATGGTCTCTAATCCGGAATTCTTCGTCAGTGGAGCTTCAAGGTACAGTATTACCCAAGTTCGGTACGTTCGTAAGGAAACAGAAAATGGAGAAAATGTTCCCTTGGTGAGAGTGAGGAACCCATGGGGTAACAATGACGAATGGGAAGGAGCGTGGAGCGATGGGTAAGTGTACAGCTGTTCATGAAAATATTATACAGATTTGAAAACAAAGTGTAACAATTAAACTAGTCAGTTAGTTTCTGCGATTTTTTGAATCACAGTCTGGTTAGTCGCGTATAAAGTGAAGTACATTAATTCTTGGCAGTTCACCCGAGTGGGACTCTATTTCTTCTCAAGAGAAAGAAGAGTTGGGTGTAAAGCCTGAGTTCAACGCTGATGGCGAGTTTTGGATGTCTTTGGAAGATGTCAAATCTCATTTGGCGTTCTTAGAAGTTTGTCACCTGAATCCAATGTCTGTGATAGATAGCAATCTCAGCCGTCATACGAAAGAATGGGTAATAAGTGCATTCGAAGGAGAATGGGTGCGTGGAGCGACAGCTGGTGGACCCGATACTGATCTAGGTAAATCAAACGCGAGAGAGAGCCTTTAAAAAAGTGAAAATGATTTATAGTTCCGCTTTGGGATTTAATTTGAGAACGAATTGAATCTTTACAGAAAAGTTCGTGCACAATCCACAGTATTGTATCACATTAGCAGAGGAAAGTACAGTAATTGTAGCATTGATGCAGAAGAATCAAAGGGCAAAAGCCCAGTTTGCTGCGGACCAACAACTCAACTTTCTTCAAACTGGATTCACTGTGTATCCTGTACGTTTTTGGTCGAGATTGATGAAAATTATGAAGCTTAAGGGGCTTTCTCCAGAGAAATTATCAAAGCCATTGGATCTCAGTTTCTTGAGGAATATCAAGACTAAGGCATTGGATATTGATTCAGCTACGGACAAGTCAGCACCGAGATATCTGAAAATTGGATGGGGACGCGAGGTAGTCTGCCGTATAAAATTGATACCTGGGGCGTACTGCATTGTTCCACATACTAAAGAGTCTGACGAAGAAGGAGAATTCTTGCTAAGGGTTTTCTCTGCGACGCCGAACAACATGGAGTAAGTTAAAAGCAAGAAAATGAAAGTCACTAATTCCTGTCGTTGAAATTAAAAATCCAATTCTATCGTGATTACTTTTGGCTGTTTCATAGTTCAGAATTTATGTTTTGTTACAGAGAGTATGACGTGCAAGTTAGTATCATCGATGTCGACAGAAAGGTATTTAAAAATTATAACAATATAAATCGGACATTCCATGACGTTCCGATCAAAATCTGGCAATGATTTCGAAGATCTGCACCGCCCAATTTCTCAGAGAAAAGAACTTGTCAAAAAATGCATACCCAATTTTTTAACTTCCCGTTTCTCTGATATCAGAGAAAAGAGGAAGTTATTGTATTCACCCCGAAAATGAAAAGTTGAGTTTTCACTAAATCTCGACGTTTTGAAGTCTAGAGAATCATCTCCGATCATTTTCAGATGGACGTCTGTGTGTGTGTATGTATGTATGTATGTATGTATGTATGTATGTATGTATGTATGTATATATGTGATCAATTTTTTTGTCCGACGATATCTCGAGAACGAATGATCAGATTTTTGTGAATTTGGTATCAATCGACGCGGATTCTCCGAACTTAGAACTGATTAGATTCTGGATTTGATCGGTCCAGTAGTTTTCGAGATATTCGAAGAACAAAATTTTGAAATAATCAATTCAATCCATCGATATCTCGAGAAAGGATCGACGGATTCTAATAAAAATTGGAATCTCGAGGTTTTCTGGACCGTTGATCACGAATACAAGGGCATATTTTTTCAACCCCTCTCATCTGAAAATTGCCTACCAATAATTATTTTAGGAAATCGTCATACATCTGTTTTTTTGTTTCCTTGAAAAATTTGGACGGGAAGTTTTAGGTCTGGCCCATCGTGGTCAGCCGATTTACCTGCTTGTTTTACATTCTTTCAACTCTTCGTATGTGAGATATGATTTTTTAGAATTTTTCAGAACAAAGAATCGCCATTCTCTAAAATCTGAATAATTCAGAGAAATCTAATAAAATATAACAAAAATTTTGAGCCATACTAGGAGATGAAAATTTCATCACAGCAAAAGATATATTTGAATACTGCATAATAGCACTGCAAAAAATATTCCGAAAACTTTTGTTCATTAGGTACATGTCAAAAATGCATTCCAATTTTTGGAATATTTCTTGTAGTGTTTTTCAAATATACCATTAGCTGTCATGAAATCTCCATCCCCTAGTATAATGGCTAAAAAATTTTGTTATATTTTATTAGATTTCTCTGAATTTTTTCAGATTTTAAAAAATGCCGATTTTTTTTCAACTTTGCAAAAGCATATCCCAGATACGAAGGTTTCAAAAAATCTGGAAAAAAAATTTAGTACGTATTTTTTGACGAATGCTCTTACCTGAGAAATTGAGGAGCAGATTCTAGACATCATCGCCAGATTTTGATCGGAATGTCATGGAATGCCCCAATTGTAAAGTGGAGTAGTTATACTATTAATTTCAAACATTTGTCTCTATCACAAGCAACTTATATTCATAATCAGTGTTGAAGTTCGTTGTACACTGAGGTGTGAAATCTCACAAAATCTGTGAAGTCTTATAAAATTTCCATGCAATTCAATGAAGTTCTATGAAATATTTTGAAATCTTTGGATACTCGTAAGTCATGTTTAATCTATGTAAAGTCCCTCGAAGTTATGAAATCCTGTGAAATTCAATGAGGTTCCATAAAATCTTATGAAATTCCATGCACAACAACAAACTAACAATATCCCATATCCAATAAGTCATATCACTTAGAAAATCGCATAAAATCTCCAAAGTCCAGTGTACGTAATATTTCGAAGTCCCTTGACTGGTACATATCCGACAATGAGGCAAAAAATGCGGACCATATCCAGATTTCATTTAAATGGTGATTGAACATATTTCCATTTCTCAGATATCAGCAAACGAATCCTGGATTGAAAAACTACGAGAATTTTTCAAACAACTTGCCGGTGGAGATTCGGAACTCGACTGGATAGAACAAAAAAAGTTCCTCGACTCAACCATGCCGAAGGGTATAAAAAAAAAAAAAATATACATATACATATATATTAATAGTGATAGTTTTGCTTGGTCAGGAGTTACAAATACCAAAGAGTTTCATGGAGTCAATCTGTCGTTCAGATACGAAGTTTCACAGACATAATTTAAGTATTTGTAAAAGTGGTAAAGAAATTTTCACGTTAAAATTTCCGGTCTAGTTTAGACAGTATCAATTTTTTATTATATTAGAAGTATAGCGCGCTACGCGCGCTCTTTTTCTGTGTCGAAAACTGATTAATTCTCATCTACTTTTTATATACAAAAAAGTAAACAAATGTTGAATAGAAAAGCATCATCATGACAATTCCTGGCGTATTATAGATCGCAATGAACGATGATCATTTTCATTCTGTTCCAGAACTACGTAAAGAAGGTTTCAACAAGGAAATATGCCGCAGCATTGTGAGTATGCTAGACTTGGATCGATCCGGGAAGCTTGGCTTTCACGAGTTCAAGATATTTTGGCGAATCATAACGAACTTGGAGGTAAATACCTTTGTCCTTTTCTTCAAAGAACCCCAAATGGGTGAATTTTCTATAGACAAATTGTCTTAATTTCGCTCCATAGAAAGCCTTCCAAGAAATCTACGCAGAGACGAATGCCGTGGCAGGGATGTTGAGCACGTTTTACCTGAGAGAGGCTTTGGAGCGAGCTGGTTATCGCGTGAATGTCTACATTTTAGGCAGGCTTGTCCGCCGTTATGGGACAAACGATCAAAAGATAACTTTTGAAGACTTTGTCATGTGCGCAGTAAGACTGAAGACAATGATTGGTGAGTCCAATCGAAATCACACAATTCAGAGAGTGTGCGAGTGATTTATTTCGATTTTAATTGGTATTTTTATTGGTGTATGACGATAAGTTGCATCTGTAATCACTATAACACTGTCCATAATATGAATATCATTGGATATTCATTATCTGATCATTAATTGCAGCTCATGCTTTCAGGTATGTTCAAAGAACGGGATCTGGATCAGACGAATACCGTTACTTTTGCAATGGAAGAATTGTTGGACACAATTTTGTACTCCTAATAAAAAGAACAAAATACGAAAACAGCTTTCTGGCTGCGAGCCAGCCGTGGAATTCAGCTATCACCGATTCTGACTACATTTTGTCTGTAAGTTCTGCCTATATCGATGGAACCGTAAATTTTCGTGGTCCCGTCTAGGCTCAGTCTATTCCTCTACGAAAGTTTCTGGTTATTGACGTCATTGCATATGCCTATATAGTAAATCTCAGTTTTGTGAGACCTTAAGGTGTGAAAGTACAAAAAAAAAAGAAGAGAACTCATGAATATCTGAAAAACATGTTTAATATTGTATTAATATAAAAAGATACATAAGAAAACTGATGATTATGAACTCGAAATCAATGATCATGAAACGCTGCTGCATAATTTCATTTTGATACATTTCAGAAAGAAAGGTCGAAAATGAAGATGAATAGCCGGCATTTTTCCAAAAACTTGTCGATAACATTTCCATGATAATACTGCCAAGCGAGGAACAAGTTTTTGAAAATCATATCCGTCTGAAAAATAAAATAAAATAAATATCCATGTTCAGTTTTTTTTTTCTTTTCTTATATAACATTGTAAAAAAGAAATCAGAGGTAAAGATCTTCAGATTAAAGCATCGGGGATATGCTAGCGATCATCGTTGAAGATGCTTGTGATTCCTTCTCATAAAATTATGTGAAATAAAAAAAAAAAAAAATAGTAAAAAATTGACGAAGATATAAGTATGTTTTTTTTTTTTTTGTCAAGCACATTGTAAGTGTACCACATCATTATCCATGTAATAACTTCAACTCACTAGCGATAAAATATCGGTGGATACGTTTTATGATTTGCAGATTCGTCGACTTTATTATTCTGAAGATTCGTCTGAGTTGACTAGGTATATCATCGAATAAAGCTTTCAGAAGCCACAAGCAACGCTCTGCTTGTCGTACAAAGATACATTTAATATTGTCTATTACAGTGTCTTCACTGTTTATTCTGCGATCGAAAAGTATTCCATCTGGTTTAAGAGACGCCAGGTTTGATAATCTCTTACAAAACGTTCTGAAAAAATATATTGTTACCCCTCACTCTCCAGTCTCAAAATTTTGTAGGAAAATCATAAAATTCTTTGATAGGATAGATATTCTTTGCTAACTACATTCGAAATTTTTGTTAGGAAGCAAACCAGCAATATATAAACGGGTTGAACTCACCCCATTACTTTATTTCGTGGCTTTGACAACGTTGTTGAGTATCGTGGTCTTTTTGAATATGCTGGCGTTACTTCCAAAGAATCAGTATTTATTTTGTATCCCAAATAAGTGATGTCTTTACTATAGTGTGGATCTACAGGTAAATTTGTCCAGGTTTTAGCTGGGCTAAAGCTGCAATTGTATTCCGGAAATCCATTATTCACATGCTGTAAAAATCTGTGGAGTGTCAAAGATTCGGAATTTGTATTAAATGAATCGACGGAGGCAAATATACAAGTTTTTGCAGGTAAAAATCCATTGGATTTTATTTGCAGCTGATTAGTTAAGCCAATTACCGCTCAGCTAAGGCTTTATCCTCCGTTGCGAATAGAAAATCGTCAACATATCGGTATAAAAAACCTTCATCTTTGAACTGGGACAAGTTTGCTTCCTCCATGTGGGCATAATACATATCGCATAACACGGAAGACAATATAGCACCTTGGGCAATACCTTTTTGAAGCAACCACTTCTGATTGAATAATAGTATCTGTTGAGGAATATAAATTTATTTTTTTACAAAACATTAGGATAAGATCAGAGTAATGAGACAAGACTTGTACCATGGAAAGTGGCTATTGTATGGATATACAGGGTGGGGCATTTAAGGTGTTACACGCCGATATCGAAAACTAATCATGGTACGAAAAAATACTTTGAATAAAACTTGTAGGATATCGTTGGGGAAAGAACATGGTGCAGCATAATTTTCAGTAGGTGAAGACGCCAAGGCTGGGGTAAGGTCAACTTTGTTTTTTTTTTTTTTTTTATTGGAAACCTATATTTTTCATTACGTAATTTTGTTGTACCTAAAAAATCATACGACTTTCACAGAAAGGATCTTCTTGTGAGACACCAATTTTTTATAATATTCAGTAAAATAACTAGAGATTTTTGAGCTTTTAAGAATTTTTTACCTCTAAACTATCAAGTTTGGAGTAAAATTACGTAATCAAAGATATATGATTCCTTTACAAAAAAGCAAACTTGACCTTGATTTTGGCTTGATAGCTTAGAGCATATGTTGATAGTCACGAAGAAAAAATCGATAACACCAAATTCTTTCCCCCCTCTGAATCTTACAACTTTGGTCTAAAATATTTTTCCTTACCTTCAATAGTTCTTGAGAAAAACAGCTTGTGACACTTTAAATACCCCATCCTGTATAATTACTATATGAGAAATAAATATACGATGTAAAGCAAATTTTTCCAATTAAAAACAAGGCACAAAGGATTTATTTTTCAAAACTATATCGGAATTGGTGAAAGTTCTGCGTCCTAGGAACTGCCAATTCCATTGTAAGATCAAAGAGTTACCTACGTTTTGATTCAATACGTTTTGTTTTATTTCACAAAGTAATGCTTCTTTACTGATTTTAACTACTTTGTCAGGACCAGAAGCGAATATGCACTTGGAAGGTATAGATAGTTCTAGTTCAGGATACTCAATGCATTTCTTGAATCTAAAGCATTCTGTTTTTACTGCTTCAAGATCCCTCGCAATTTTATAGTATTTGAGTCTTAATTCAGATCCGGTCGAATCGGCAAGTGATTCTACAATGTCAACAAGTTTCCCTACAAGCATAAAAATAATTCAAACAAAATTTTTTCTCCTTTGTATTCAATGTTGAAGAAGAAGTAATGGCTATTTGTTAATTCAAATCAAATGCAATTGGAAAAACGATATATTCCAAAACAAGCAGAGCCTCACTTTGATCTATAGAGTCGTAAGCGTGCTGGATATCGCAGGACACCACATACATAGCTTTGTTTTCATAATTCCGGAATTTATCTACCAGGGTTCGCCATTTTTCATGAAACATTTTTTTTCCTGACTCCCCGTACTTCGACCTGTACAACTGCTGCAGATAGCAAAGGGCAGTTTTCGTAATAACTCCTGGTTTGCTATTCCTGATAAGAAATGAGCATTGCTAAAAGAACCTTTTGGAGATGATGATTATTTCTTGTACTGAGAGTCCAGTGATTAATACATCTCACCTAATTCGAGACATTATAGGCCTCACTCCATTTTCCTTTGGAAACAGAATCCACCTACCGTCGCAAGACACTTTTGTATTAACGCCATTTGTATTGACAATAATTTTTTCCTTGAGCATTTTGTGGAGAAATTTAGCGGTCAGTTTTTGCCAATCCTTTTGCTTGAAGTATATTTTCTTATAACTATTCGTAACCATAATGTATAATTGAGTGCGAAAAATTTCTAGTATAAGTGTGTTGAATAGCCATTTCAACAATTTGCCCAAGATAGACAATTGCACGTCGATATTTTTCACCCCGTTCAGCCAACAGATGTCCAGAATCTTTACAAAATGAAATTTTTCATTATTTCTTTTGTCAATGTATCGTCAAATTTTTTTTACATCATTATTTTTTAAAGTGTAAATCAGTATTCTTACTCTCATTTTCTGAATGTATGGTATCAAACTGATCGATTGATTCCTCGGTGCTTCTAGCAAGTTGCAAATGATCTTAATCACTGTGTTAAAATTTTTATTACTGCCAAATAATTCTTCAGGAAAAACACAGCGGCAGATGTTTGTAAAATACATTTTTAAAACTGGAATCGGCAGCTGATTACCGATCTTTTGATGATTGCTTGTCTCTTCGTCACAAACTCCGTTTGTCTTCGGTATTAATAATTCACTTAACGCTTCATCATAATTATATGTATTGTGTAATTTTTTCAATCTCTTAAGTAGCAGCTCTAGAGGCTCAATACAGTCCTGATAATCAACAATTTTCCAACATCCTACACGTGTATTAATGACCTGATAAGACATGGTCGTTTTAGTGTTCTTCTTCAGTAGTATATGATCATCTAGAAACTTGGAATTTCTAGATATTTTGAATAACATAGAATCAGTTGAAATTTCTATGTCATTTGGACAGAATAAATAATTCAAATCATTTTGCAGATTATCCCATGACTCCGCTATATAGTTATCCAAAACTAGAGCTCGGTTTTTCTTAGATCTGTATAGAATCTCTGAAAAATTAAAAATACTTTTATGCTATACAGATGAATATGATCTGATAGAATATCGAAGTTATCAATAAAAATGGGAATAAGATTCAAACGAGTAACGAATGAATTTTCAAGAAATAATTCAACATCCCTTTTATTTACAAAAAAAATATTGTTTCCTTGCTCAATACCTTCACAGTATGTGGGGGCTTCATAAAATATTTTATTCAGTTTTTGCGGGGGATCAGCCGTTATCTTCTTTCCTAAATTCGACAAGTTTGATACCATGAAACTATTGGCTTTTGTTCTTTTCGCAAATATACATTCAGTGAGACAAAATCTATAAAAAAAAAAAAACTTGAATTTCAAAATATATATACCTATATACGCCAACATATGTCTGTACCCAACAATTCTCAATATCCTCAAAAGTTAATTCTTAACACGTACATTTTGTTTAAAAAAATGAACGAATTCAAAACCTCGTATCTTTGTCCAAAAAAGCACGCAGAGTCTTAACAAAAAAGTAATTACAAAGGTCTGATCGTCTACTCTGAGATTCTTGTTCTGAAATGTTTTTATCTAACTTTTTCTTTGAGTTATATCTCTTTGAAGACAAGCAGAGCGTACGATTTGATGCGTCACAGGTCCCCCCGAAACGGAAAGGCTGAGTACCTGCTATTGAAATTTAATAGCCTACAGCATGCCTTTCAAAAAACTGTTCGATTTTTCATTCTGTAAATTTTATCTTGCGAATTATACAACTTTGAAATCATAACAAAGTGAAACTGAACAAATTAACGGTTGTCCGTTATATGCAATCGAAGTTTCCGAGGAGTTTGTTTCTCGAAAGTTGAATATCTCGGTGAAAAAAAATCGCACACAGCTAAATAGGGAATCATTATAAAGCTCAAAATTCAGGCTTTATTTTGGATGTCTTGTAATGAGGAAAAAAAAATCACGTGGGCCGTGCGCGTCGCCAAATTTCGAGAAACATGTTTGTAAATCTCAACCGTTTGCTTCTACAGAGATATTACTCAAAGAAAGAGTTAGAGAAATTTCAAAACAAGCATCTCAAAGTAGACGATCAAACCTTCGAAATCATTTTTTCGCGAAGACTGCGTGCTTTTTCCAAAAAGACACGCAGTTTCGAATTTGGTCATTTTTTTTTTTATGTTTTATGTAGAGCTTTGTATGACATTCGTAAGACGATGCCAACAGCAGTGTGCGAACTCCCGAGCGAGCGTAGTTATTCTTTTCATTCGAAAACTAAGGAACAACAGTTGCTTGTTTTGGAATGAAATGAATGACACATCAAGATCAGTGGAAAGTCCATTGTTTGAGAAAATTAAAGAAAAAAACAAAGATTGCGCGAACTAAAAATTGGCGTTATGCAATACTAAATACGATCGCTTTTTCGGGTGAATTTAGACCCCCCCCCCCCCCCGCCAAAAAAAGCGAACGTGTTTGTTGAATAGCTCCATACCGTTCAATTCCATGATGATTCTAGAACAGTTTGGCTACCTTACGCAAGGAGATAAGCCCAAGGATCAACAACAATATTCTGGAACGGTGGAAAAACCTTTTCACGCATATATTATCGCGGGAAAATGTTTAAGGAATGAGAATATCGGACAGGAGCACGAGAGCACAGATCGCGTAAAGATGAATGAATTTTTCTGTAGTTTTCATATTGTGAAGGACTTTCCATGATTCTATTGTAGTGAAGCAATGTATGTACTCTTTAGATTTTAATTATCGATTTTGTTCGTTGGTTAATTAATTAAAGGCGATGTTACAGTCCTTCGGTCAAAAAGGACTGTAACATCGCCTCAAATCATAATAAACATGTGATCATGTATGTTTCGTGTTTTACAAACCGAAGGAGATCAGATCCTAAGTGTCTTTCCAAGCCATTCCAATCCTCGTTGTAGACTAGTTTGCAGAAGTCTTTATTCAGATTGGAAAAATAACTTCTTATGCAAATGGTGCGTTTCGAGATAGACGAGACGTTTGTGTTTGGCGGTGTTTTGCCCTTCGGAATGTATATGAATATATCACGAAAAGAGTCCGCCAATTTTTCGGGGTAGCGGCCCGTTCTTTCGTGAACGAAACTCAGAAATTCTTGGAATCCATTCCCCATCATTTCTACATATTTTATTCCGACATTAGGTATTTAGATTTTACTACGACGCGTCACTCCTGTTGTTGTCGAAAATCTTCTGGAAAAAGCTTAGGGTTAGGACTTTACGACACGGACTGGATCTTGATGTCTCTTTCTCTCTCTTTCGTAAGTTCTAATAATCTCGATATCGTGAACGAACCTAAAGGAGTATCGTACTTTCGTATGCGTATCGAATATAATACAGGTCGTGTTAAAAGCCGCGAAAATAGGGACGACGCGAATGGTTGATGCGTATTATTTCTACCTTTGGAGAAGAATATGGAGTTTATATGTAAGGAGACCGATCTCTGTAACACCGAAGCGTGTCAAGTTCTGTCGCCGTCCAACTATCATACGACGCGCCGCTAGTGGCATTAAGCAAAGGCTCAGGTCGTCATGGAAACCGCGTCATTTAACTGCTGTGCAGATTTTCAATATAGACTCCATATTGAAATAACAGTTAAATTCCGCAGTTTCCATGGCGACCTGAGCCTTTCCTTAGTGCTACTAGAGGCGCGTCGTATGATAGGCTATGATAGCTATATGTTATACGGCGCCAAAAACCAGCACGTTTTTCAGGGGAGGGGATGACTTAGTTGGTCTCCTTACATATAGACTCCATAGAGAAGAAGAAGACTGCAAGCATGAAAGGATATGGCCGGCTAGTAGAAAAAGATGGCGACTGGTGGCGGCCGAGCTCTGTCTCTTTCTGATCAAGAGCGTGACATGTGTTAGAAAGAGATAGCGATTGACCTCTACCAGTCGTATGGAGTCTATATGTACATATAGACTCCATAACCAGTCGCTATCTTTTTCTACCAGCCTGTCCGTCGGGACGCCAAAGCGTTACGCGGGTATTTGAATCAGCAGATGGGATTAGGACGGAATGGAGATTAATTCAATCGTTGACTGAAGACGTTGACTGAATAAAGACGGCTCGCCTCATGGCAGAATAAATATGGGGCAATGTGCGCTAATAATCGCAAAGCAATCTTCAGTCAACGTAAGACGAGCGCATGAAACATACCATTATGACTCGAATTTAATCGAAAATTAATGGGAAACAAAACAATCCTATTTTGCGCTGATTGAGGAAACAGTTATATCGATGTTATTATTTCCCTAATTGATTTAACAAGCAAACTTTCGGAAACACTGGAAACGAAGCGTGGCAAAACTCCGCAATTACTCTTCAGATCCATAGTTGGCTAGACAATTTCGTTTCTGGCAACGAACATAAACATAAAACCAAGATGTATCCGTTTCATAAATAAGGCATTCTGTAGATTGCGTACTGTGCGTATTAACGGCGTACTGTAGACTGAGATTGTAACCTCTAAAAGACTAACCTAAAAAAAAAATAACTTTTATCGAGTCAATACGGTTGTATGTGTCTACAAAAAAAAAAAAAAACGCGTCAACATTGTATGTATCTCCATTAATAAAATAAAATCAGACAGAATGTCTTGGATACAATTTGAAAGTGGTAGAGAAAAAGATGCGGCAAGAAACGCGTTGCGAGAATCGCGCGAACAAATTTTAAAAAAGGTGAGACAAATCTACGTATTATTATGTTCGTTATTATATGAAAACAAAATAAACAAAAAAAGAGAAATGAAAAAATAGAAACAACTTCTAGAGTATGTATTGTCGTTTTAGGCGGAATCGGAGCATTACAAAAAGCAGATGCAAATTGAACAAGCCAAACTTAGAGGCGACGACAAGTGGATGCTACCTT
The DNA here is from genome assembly GCA_949628255.1 of Macrophya alboannulata. Classification (NCBI taxonomy): domain Eukaryota; kingdom Metazoa; phylum Arthropoda; class Insecta; order Hymenoptera; family Tenthredinidae; genus Macrophya; species Macrophya alboannulata. Next base: position 29,335,137 of record OX451207.1, on the reverse strand, counting down.
CGGTAGAATCGAAAATAAACGGAGATAAAAAATCTTCAAAGAAGCGAAGGAAAGAGAAGAAGGAAAGTAAGTCTAAAAAGAAGAAGAAACGTCGATCTAAGTCCACCTCGGTAAACATAAAAACTCAGTATTTATGCTTTGATAACAATGTTCATTTTGGTCAGCGATTATCGCATCAAGCTTGACTTATTATGAGTTAAACATAAATCTTAAACAATCGGACAAGAGAATTTCTAATATATATCTGAATTATTCCTCCAGAGTTCTCAGTCTAGCGATGAGAAAGAATGGGTTGAGAAGGTTGAGCCCAGCGAAGCAAAGACGGTTGAATCTGAGGCCAGAATTGAACCTGCGATTAGAGACGAATGGATGAATCTTCCGGGATTGTTTCCTTGCGTTAATCGCAGCGAAGAAAGGAGGCTTAAGACTGATGATAAAACGGATCGGAAAGAGAGGTCGAGCATAGATCAACTTGGGAAAAGCGAGAGAGAGCTTAATCCTTACTGGAAAAATGGCGGAAGTGGATTACCTGAGACAAAAGAAGCTAGCGGAAATATAATGGACCCTAAATGGTTGATTAAAGGCTTACAGAGGGCTAAGGAACAAGCTGCTGAAGAGGGTAGGAGCTTGGAGGAAGTTGCTGCTGAAAGATGGGGGGTATTGGCTTGTTTATCAATCATGAAACACTTTTAGGATTAGAGCAATTCAAGAGATTAATCTTCAGATCTGAGATTACCAATCTGGTTTCATAATGCGATAGTCGAGAAGGCGCAATCCAAAGAGAGGACTAAGATTAGAATTGAAAAATCCAACTTTTTCACACTTTTTCCTATCATCTTGAATTCTACTTCGTGAATTTTGCGATCTCGAGGCAAACGAAATTCAAATGCAATCGCGTAAAATTCAAAAATTTTCTGTCGCCATTTCGGATTCATAATTTTTGTATTCAACTATTTCGACTTGAACTTTGTAATCAGCGATCCAGAAAATACCTGGAAATAAAGATCAAGCAACTTTTTAAATTTCGGTTCGTCTTCTCATCCGTAATTCCGGATAATTCGGTCTGATTTTTCTAATGTCGATCCGAATTTCACAAAAGAACATGACCTGAAATCCCTGGAGACTAAGTTTCATACGATTTGATCCAATAGTTTCCACCTACTGATGAATGATCTCATTGGACCGAATTACACGCTTCTACATTTAATTTTTATTTCAGTCTTTGGAGAGGCTGCAATCAATGATATCTGAGGCCAAGAATAAGTCGCACAATGTACTTGAATCAAAACGAAAATGCGACCAAGACAGAGACAGAAAATCTGTACAAACCACCCATTATGATAGATACAGTCAAAGAGGCAGAAATCGTAGTCGTAGCAAAGACAGAAGTGACTTGAATAGACGTGAGGTTTCTGATAGAGATAAACGTGATACACCATCTGGAAGCAAAGAGCGATACAAATGGGAAGGAAAAAACAATAGCTCCAACGCGAGAGAACAGACCGATCGCGGACGACGCAGATCCAGAAGTCGGGAGGAACACGTCCGACGAAGTGAATACGATTTTAAACAGAGTAAATTAGCGTTCAAAAAACCTGGGCAAGATTCTGATTACTCGAATGTCGCAAGCACGAGTAAATCCGTTCCACATTCTGGCTCGAAAAACTGGAAAAAACCAGAAGCCGTGAAGAGGGATGTTAGAGTTAAAAGTAAATCTACGTCAGAAAGTGAAGACAATTCCGAGGAAGAACCCGACAAGACAGAGGAGGAAGATACTATTATGACGGAGGCAGAGATGAATCAGTTAGGAGCTAGAATTGTCAAATGCGAGATAATGGGCGACGATGTTAGTTGCTTCATATTTATTTTTTATATCATATTAATTTTCTGGAGACTTGGTAGTTCAATTTAGTGTTATTTTAAATTTCAGGACTTGGCAAGCGAGTTGAAAGCCAAATTAGAAAAAGCTAGAGAAGCTCGTAAGAATGCGCCTGCAAAACCGGCCGTAGATCGCGAAGAAACGGCTGTAATATTGACTAAAACCGACGCGAGAGGTAAAGTATAACTTAAATAAGTACAGAATTCGGAGAGATTTAGGTATCGCTGAAAATAAACAATATAATTCATTCCACACCAGGTATGACAAGACCTATAGAGCCCAGGAGCGAATATGAAGAATCCAAAGGCGGTCGAAACAGGAAAAAGAAGATTGATACCCACGAGGGTGGTCAGAGAGTCAGATACTTTGCCGACGACGACAAATACTCCATAAAAGACATGGTGAAGCTATTATTTTATTCCTACATTAAATACAAGTATTGATCACATCTCTCTATCAGTTCCAGCAAGAAAAAGGCCGTTCTACAAATGAAGACGACGCAATGTTTAGCAAGATTGCTTCGAAGGTAATGTTGAGCATAAATCATTGAGATTCTCGAACGTATTTAAAGAGTGGATGGATAATCGTTGGATTATTTTTCAGAGTATGGACATGGACGAAATGTTCGAAGACAAAGTGCGCTTCAAGGAAAGAGATGCTAAGCAAGACGAACGTGATCGTCTACAGGCGATAAAACAACACGAAAAAATGTCTAAGAGTCTCGATAACTGCAAGTGGTGTATCGATTCTAAACAAATGCTTAAACATATGATTGTAGCAATGGGTTCCAAGGTTTACATGAGTCTACCGTCTCACGGATCTCTGACTACCGGACATTGCATCTTAGCACCGATACACCACGTTATTTCGCAGACACAAATAGACGAAGATATATGGGAGGAGTTACAGGTGAGGAAATATCATTTGAAAGCAGGGTATCGTTTTCGACATATGAAGGATCTTTGTCAGCTCAGCCACTTTTTTGTCCTCTGATAATATTCTTAATATTTAATCAGTTTATCGTTCTACTGAATGATTTCAGAATTTTAGAACTAACCATTTGGGATATGCATTTTTTATCTTCCTTCAAGTCAGTTTAGAGGGCAAGCTATCGGTCGCAAAAGTAAACTCGGTGCAAGAAAGTTATAGTTTTTTCTCAACTTTTCAACGAATTTAAAGACAATTTTACCGATGTTATAATTTTCATTTGTTTGGCAGAAAATATAGGAAGTTCTTTGATCTCAAGAAAAAGAAAAAAAAAAACATTTTCTGCGGATTTAATTGTTTTTAATCTAAAATTGTCGGCGCCACTTTAATACCAATTTTTTTTTATGAAGTCCGGACATGTTCTCGATGACGCTCATTTTTTTTTTTGCACGAAAAAATATGGAACTTTTTGAGATATGGATTATTTTGTGTATTTTTTTGTCAATGATATTATCGCCAAATTCGAATTTATAAATTTTTTGCCCTCGTACTTATATGAGACGTATAAATCTCTTATCTATTAGTTGCTTGATCTCAAAAACGTGGATTGAGTATTTGATTCCCGCATACACACATCAATTATCTCACTTTTCAGACCTTCAGAAAAGCGTTGACAAAAATGTTCATGGACCAAGAAGAGGACGTTATATTTTTCGAAACGTCGATGGGTCACAGAAAATTTCCTCACATGCAATTACAGTGCGTGCCAATGCCAAAAGAAATTGGAGATATGGCACCTATATACTTTAAGGCACGTATATTTCCTGGCTTCTTTTATCGGAATGTAATCCAATCCGCGCTAATTTTACAACATACGTGTTGCTTATTTTTTTCTCTATATATTTACAGAAAGCTTTGTTGGAATGTGAAACCGAATGGTCAACGAATAAAAAAGTGGTGGATCTGAGTACGAAAAATGTTAGAAGATCCATACCTAAGGGTTTGCCATATTTCACTGTGGATTTCGGTATGCAAGGTGGTTTCGCGCATGTTATTGAAGACGAAGAAATGTTCCCAAAGAATTTTGCACAGGTAAAAATAAGCTAGTGTTCTTTTTAGACTATTATCTGACGATATTCTTTTCTAATCTGTTAAGGAAATCATTGGCGGCATGTTGGACTTGGATAGAAATTCGTGGCGGAAACCAAAGCGGGAAAATTTTGATCAGCAGAGAGCTAAGGTGATGGAATTTGCTAAAATGTGGAAAAAATACGACTTCACCATCAGCAACGACTCAGATTGATTTTTAATCCTACAATACGATTAATAAAAATTGTAAAGTTCAATAACTTAGATCATTGCATATTTGCATCACGGTCTTTATACCTTAGAATATTTATATCAGACTGTAAATAAACAACGTTTTTAAATATCTACAAAAATCGGACCGGGTATGAACACAATTAGGATGATGCCGTACATAAAAGTAGAACAGTATATTGTCGTTACAATTAACACTCGTTTTTTCGACAAAATGTAGAATCGAATTTTTTCCAATACTATTACTTTCCCTTCCGATGTTCCAATCGTGGTCTTCCTTTTTTTGCTGCAGGTTTATCTTTTCCTTTGTTCAGCAAAGGATGAGTTTCTGTAAATAATGACGTCATTCATGTGTATCGAAACAAGATAAAAAATAAAACAAACACATAGTTTTTAAAATCGTACCGTCAGTCGGTGCTCCCTGTAGATTTATGTCGTGAGATCGATGTTTTTTTATCGGAGGTTCTTGAGGAGTGGATTGGGTATCTTCAGATTCTTCAACGTCGGGTGAAATTGGCAAGAACTGCAGCGATCCAATATTTTCAGTTTCTTCATCTGAGCTGCAAAACGCAGCTACCCTGTCAATAGCAGCAACATCAACTTCGATTTCTTCGTCTTGAGCCTCTTCTCCTTGCACCACAGACTTGTCCTCGTCACTCAGATCAAATTCGCTCTCTCTTTCCTCGTACTCAACGTTTTCATCAAGCTCTTTGAAGTCTGGGGCAAAGGCGGACCAATTTTCGACTTGGTTTTGAGCCCAGATAGAAACCACCCCTGATGATATCGAGGCAATTATTGGCCTCACCGGATGCCACTGGTGAAAGCAACGTATGAATCATATGAGAATCTTCATCTTTAGGTTTATTCATATGAAATTTTTATATTTATGATTATTAAGGACATAGAATTGGTGTAATGGTTACCACGACGTCTAGCAGAAGTTCTCCCTTTGTTCCGTGCAAGATTTTAACTAAATTTCCAATGCTTTTCTCCCATACATAGAGAGCATGCTGCCTGGCTGAGCCGGCACAAACGTATTCCCCGTCTCCTGAGAAGCAGCATTTCTTCCACATTGTTTTATTCACCAAATCTTGAAGTTTTTGGATGGGTTCTGGCTCTCCGTCTTTTCCACAAGCCATAACTTCAGTGCTATCGTAAACTCTTATAACTCTGTCGGAGGTGTTGACTAGATAACAGGCCCCTCGTCTAGCAAATTCAATACTTTTTACAGCCGTGTTACTGGCTGTGCCTTGAGATATTTTATAAGAAGCTTTTACAGCCAGAGTCTCCGCATTAAGGACCAAGATCCTGCCTCGAGCATTGCCGGTGAATACGTAATCTCCTCTTCTGTCGAATGACGCTACTATATTTAAATCACTCTGAAAATTATACAATTTGAGGTAAAAATGGTTGCGGAAATTGATCTCATCGAATGTTATTCTGTTCTAGGAAATACGATGAATTTAAAAAATCCGGGACTTTGAATTGAACAGAAATCAATTCTGAAGTATTTATTTTTACCAGTGAGGGCTCAACCGTTCATAGGTTTTGGTGCACACTAGATTTCAAGAATTTACGATTTTTAGAGATTTCTAATGATTTAAAAATATTTCAAAGATTCTGAATAATTTTGAAAGATTTCAAATGATTTTCCATTATTTTAACAGGTTTTCCAACGATTTTTAGTCACCTGAAAGATTTTAAAGATTGCAAATGATTTCAAAACCTCTCAAAAGAATTTAAACGATTTCAGAATATTTCAAAAGATTTTTAATGATTTTGAAAATTGCCAATGATTTCAAAGATTTTAAGTCTTTTCGAAAGATTTTCAATGATTTCGAATGATCTTCGAGGATTTTAAAAGATTTATAACGATTTCAAGGATTACAAAAGATTACAAATATTGCAAATGATTTCAAACATTTAAAAATATTTCAAAGATTTTCAATAATTTCAGAAGATTTCGAAAAATTTTAATAATTTTGAATAATTTCAACGAATTTTGAAAAACTTCTAGTGATTTGGAGCATTGCAAGTGATTTTAAAGATTTGAAGTGATTTCAATGATTTTGAATGACTTCAATGGCTTTTACAAGATTTCCAATCATTTCAAGAAATCTAAATGACCAGATTCCAAGGATTCAAACAATAGCAAATAATTTCAAATGGTTTTGCTTGATTTCAAATATTTCGAGAGATTTCACAAAAAGTTGTATACCAGACTTCACGAATGAATGCATGATATTTATCAGATTCCAGAGCATAGCTCTTTCAGAATCTCAATACAAGCATATTAGATCAGCCTAAGAACAGTATCCCCATCATATACCAAGAGAATAACAATTTAAAAGCGAAACCACAACAGTTTGTCATCAAGAATAATCAAAATTCCATTTGACTCCCCAACAAGTCACAAAAATGCCATAGAAAAAGTAATAAACCTACATCTTCGTCGAGAGGTATGACTCTGTGAGTCCCTTCAATTTCTACCATAACAGCAGCGTGCCTCATAGGGCAGACCAAAAACTTGTTTGCATTTCTTGGGTGGAATTGAACCTTCAATATGGGTGATGGAAACCTGTATTTCTGGTCACATTCTCCGGAGAGAACATCCCAAATACAAACATTGTTGTCTGTAGAAGCGCTTAGCAATTTATGTCCGTTTCTTGACCAGCTGTAAATTATTGTGTGCATGAAAATGACGGTAACAGACAAATTAACTGAAATGTTAAAATTCAATTGAAGATATTTCGTGCCTTATAGAACAGACCGGATGTACATGGGCACTGATTATCTTCGCTATACCGCGGGTTAAAAAATCCCAAATTACTATTCTGCCGTCGTTACATCCCACCGCAAGTAGTGTTCCTCTTTTATTAAAGGCGCAAGTTACAGCGAGAGATATACAGTCTAATGTTCCATCGAATTCCTAAGAAATTAATTAGAATTTTTAATATGTATAATAGATGTTGATATAACGTGGAAGTTTAAGGTTATGTCATTGCAAAATTTGTTTTAGTCTATTTACCTCTGGATAATTCTGTCCGAATGATTCTGAAACATTTTAGAATTGATGAGGGTATTCGGATTGTTTGAATATCAGTTACGTTGTGTTCTTACCTAGTAGTTCTAAATTCATCTTTGATGAACGATTTCGTACTCGTTTATGTGTATATCAACACGCATCTATGTATAGATCCGTTTACTTTGTCGTCTGTCAGATGTCAGATTTCCCGCGTTTTTTGGACGGGCTTGTAGACTATTGTCTGTCGTCACGTGTTGTATTCAAAAATGGAATAGAAGATATTCAAACGGCTTTTTTTTTCAGTTTACGGATAATCTCGAAAGTGCGTAAGCTGATGATACTTGAGTAGGTATTCTTTTTAGTCTGAATTTTTGTAGATTTTTATCACTGATCTCTATAACAACTCAAAGCCGTTCAGATGTTAGCAGTTGGCATGATATATGGGGAAATCAGCATAACACGAAAATTACTATTGAACATTCATTATGATTCTGAGGGTTTTGGTCCGGTCGATTTTATTACGTGCAGGAGTGCCCCATACAGCGGTATATCTCGTCTATTTTCACAGAGTGTTGTGAAAGCTAAAAATGTTCAAGTACGCTTGGATCCCCATAAAAAACACCTCCGGTGCAGAAACCTTTCGCCATATACATTAATTTTTAAACTACCTACAAAAACGCATTCTCTTTCTACAAAAAGTCTTCCCTGGTGAAAATTTCTACTGCTACAAATTTTTAGGCCATTTCGAACGTTTGTGTAGTTTTTCATAAGAAATTGTAGCTTTTCGTAGTTTTTCATTAAGAATCATAGATTTTCGTAATTTATTATGAGAAATTGGCAATTTTCGTGGTAAACCATAGAAATACGTAGATTTTGGTAGTTTTTCATTGAAAAATTACAATTTCTTATGAAAAACGACAAAAAATTACAATTTCTTCTGACAAACTACAAACGGTTCGAATAGGCCTAAAAATTTGAAGAATCATTTTCACCAGGAAAGTCATAGAGCACATGAAATGAACATTAAAATTACACATGATGAAGTTAACATTTGAACTTATAGTTTATTGGGAAGGTTTTAATCAATCCAGTCGAGTCAAATTGAAGTTTATGTCCACTGACGACCTGACGTTTCAGCAGTGGTATTCTGCCCTCATCAGAGGCTTATAGGGTAATTGATGTTGTATTTTGACCACTCAATATGTGCAGTGGTCATATCTGTTAGAGGGATAGCCAAGCTACTATCCTCCCTGGTGAAAATGATTCTTCGAATTTTTAGGCCTATATTCGAACCGTTTGTAGTTTGTCAGAAGAAATTGTAATTTTTTGTCGTTTTTCATAAGAAATTGTAATTTTTCAATGAAAAACTACCAAAATCTACGTATTTCTATGGTGTACCACGAAAATTGCCAATTTCTCATAATAAATTACGAAAATCTATGATTCTTAATGAAAAACTACGAAAAGCTACAATTTCTTATGAAAAACTACACAAACGTTCGAAATGGCCTAAAAATTTGTAGAAGTAGAAATTTTCACCAGGGATCCTCGGGATATTGTGGGACCGGCCCTTTGTACATCCTAGGGATATCCATAAAATATCTAATGTATATCACGGGATAATCCATGGATATCCGGTAGTTTCTGATGTGATATCCAGAGGATATTCTCGCCAGAGAATATCGCGCCACGCGTTTAAAAATTCTTTTGAATGTACTTGGCGCGAAACTCTACCGAGCGTTGCCGAGTCTCTTGATATTTATATAGTTGACAAAGACTAAAGATTCATCAACTGTTTTTATTCGTTTGAAAAACTTCAAAATAGAGCACAAAAACATTCTGGCAGAATCCACAGTATATTCGTACGTATGACGTTGTAATCTCCGGAAAAAGTGCGAAGAAATTTATAGTAATGTTGGGATTGACGTGGAACAGTCTACACTCTTGTCTAGACGATAATCTAAAAATCGAATTCTACGTATTTGATGTGAGTTCTCGATTTAGAGTAATTGAAGAAGTTTGAGACACGTTAAGAAATTACACTCTTCGATATTTGCGCAATCAGCTGGAAGAGCCTAATCACAAGCTTGAAACACTATATTTGTACATACGTATGTACTCTGGTTGCGTTGCTCACAATTGGAAAGTGCTTTAGCTTTTCGCAAAGACTTACCGTATCGCCTCTTTTTGTAGCCCTCCTTTACAAAACGAAAAAAAAATCTTGCTCAGAGTCTTCTCAAAGAAGCCAAATGACACGAAATGAGTTATATGAGAACAAAAATGAAACATTAACACTAAAAATGAAAAACCTATAGCAATTGAAAATAAACAACCAAACTTTGATTGATTTTATTTATTCAACAATTGGAAATGTTTTGTTGGAGAGAAATCCCTCCAGATAATAGTACATAACGAGGTCTATTAATTGGCATGTGTAAGTTATTATGAGCATAATCATACGAATGAAGGAGTAAAGATTTTATTTTATTTTTTCTTATCATTTTATACGTATTATTATTTCTAATTGTATTTTGAGTGACAAAATTGCAAAACTGTTAATATTTGCGTAGAATAATAAACCAATTAAACGTCTGTTCGTTATTTTTTGAAAATTAGCAATTATCCATACAAGTAAACTAACAATAAGTGAGTAACAAGTATTTTTCCAAGACTCCCTTAAAGATTTGTACGTATACATTTTTCGGTAGGAAAGTTTTTGATAATATCACGAACAATCCATTCGACAACAAAGTAAATTCACATATATTACAGTACATGGATTGGTAAACATCGAAAATTGGTACAGCGATCACAGAACTATTTTTAAAGTAAAAGATTCAATCGGCATAATTATCATGAAATACATTAAAAAATTAAGTACCAATAATTAGCATTACTTCGCATCAGACTTCAAATTTGAAATCTCATACGAGAAAATGTGATTCGTAGTTGCACATCCATCTACACAGTAATGGAAAAACTAATTTGAAATGTTTAAAAATTTTGTTATTCATTAGATCCGCGGGCATAGATCAAAGTTTGTTCATCTTTGGCTAGTATTATGGTGGGCTCAGTTTGATTATCAGCTGATCATTGCAGATTGCCGGATTTCACCAGCAAGCCCATTGATTGAGTCTCCGTCAGTGTGAAAAATCACCAAGATGACTAAACACTAACGTGGCAGCCGATGTTGAGTAAATATTTTACTACGTCTAATTTACTTCCTTGAGTAGCTAGGTGCAGCGGCGTTAAGCCATCGTTATCATGGGAATCGATTTTGGCTCCCTTACCGATTAAATACTTGACTACGTCCAATTCACCTTGCTCAGCAGCTAAGTGCAGCGGCGTCGAACCTTTGTTAGTTTTAGGATTGATATCAACTCCTTTGACGATCAAATACTCAGCTACGTCTAATTTACCGCCGTAAGCAGCCGCATGTAGCGGCGTAAAGCCATCGTTCGTTTGAGATCTGATGTCTGCTTCCTTGACGAGCAAGTACTTCACTACGTCTAATTTCCCGCGATAGGCAGCCATGTGTAGCGGCATCACACCATCGTACGTTTGAGAGTTTACATCAGCTCCATTGGCGAGCAAGTGATTCACTACGTCCAATTCACCTTTCTCAGCAGCCACATGTAGCGGCATCCAACCCTCGTTGGTTTGAAAATTGATATTGGCTCCCTTGTCAAACAGATACTTTACTAGGTCCAATTTACCGGTATTGGCAGCAGCATACAGAGGCGTCCAGCCATTCTTCGTTTGAGAGTTGATATCAGCTCCGTTGTCGAGCAAATACTCAACGACGTCCAATTCACCTTCCTGAGCGGCCACATGAAGCGGAGTCGAGCCATCTATTTCTTGAGAATTGATATCGGCTCCTTTGTCAAACAAACACTTCACTAGGTTCAATTTACCGTTGTTAGCAGCGGCGTACAGTGGTGTCCGGTCATTCTTCGTTCGCGAATCGACATCGGCTCCCTTGTCAAGCAAGTAATTAACAACGTCCATTTGACCTTCTTGAGCAGCAGCGTGTAGCGGTGTCCAGCCATCGTTCGCTTGAAAATTGATGTCGGCTCCTTTGTCGAGCAGATACTTTACTACATCCAATTTACCTTCATAAGCAGCTGCATGCAGCGGCGTCCAGCCATCGTCCGTTTGAGAATTGATATTAGCTCCTTTGTCGAGCAAATACTTTACTATGTCCAATTTGCCGCCGTTGGCAGCCGTGTGTAGTGGCGTCGATCCATTGTTCCTTTGAGAATTGATGTCGGCGCCGTTGTCAAGCAAATATTTCACCACGTCCAATTTATTTCCGTGAATAGCCGCATGTAGTAGCACCGAGCCATTGTTCGATTGATAATTGATATCTGCTCCCTTGTCAAACAAATATTTTACTACGTCCATCCTACTTTGGTAAGCAGCCACGTGCAGCGGTGTCCAACCATCGTGCATTTGAGAATTGATATCGGCTCCCTTGTCGAGCAAATACTTTACTACATCCATTTGACCTCCTGAAGCAGCCATGTGTAGCAGCGTCAAGCCATTTATCGCTTGAGAATTGATATCACCTCCATCGTCGAGCGAATCCTTTAGTACGTCCAACTTACCTTCGCAAGCAGCCGTGTGTAGCGGCGTCCAGACATTATTCTTCATTTGCAATTTGATATCGGCTCCCTTAATAAGAAAATATTTGACCACGTCCAATTGACCGGCGTCGGCAGCAGCCTCCAGCGGTGTCGAGCTATTCTTTGCTTGCAAATTTATATCGGCTCCATTGTCAAGCAAATACTTGACTAAGTCTAATCGACCACGGGCGGCAGCGGCATAAAGTGGTGTCACTCCATTCTTCGTTTGCGAATTAATATCGGATTTCTTGTCGAGCAAATACCTAACTACGTGCAATTGACCTTCATATGCAGCCGCGTGTAGTGGCGTCAAGTTATTGTTCGTTCGAGAATTGATATCTGCACCCTTGTCGAGTAAACACTTTACTACGTTCAATTGACCTTTTCTAGCAGCCAGATATAGTGGCACATAGCCATCGTTCGTTCGAGAATTGATATCAGCACCATTATCAAGCAAATATTGTACCACATCCAATTTACTTTCCTCAGCAGCACCGTGCAGCGGCATCCAACCACAGTCCGTTCGAGAATTGATATCGGCTCCCTTGTGGAGTAGATATTTTACTACGTCCAATTCACCTCTATAAGCAGCCGCGTGTATAGGCATCCAGCCATCGTTCGTTTCAGAATTGATATCGGCTCCCTTGTCGAGCAAATATTTTACTACGTCGATTTTACCTTCCTGAGCAGCCATATGTAGCGGTAGCCACCCATCGTTCGTTTGAGAATTGATATCAGCTCTGTTGTCGACCAAATGCTTCACCACGCTCAGTTTACCTTCGTAAGCAGCCACATGTAACGGCATCCATCCATTGGTCTGTTGGGAATTGATATCGGCTCCCTTCTCGAGCAAATGTTTCACCACATTCAATTCACCTCTATAGGCAGCCGCGTGTAGCGGCGTCCAACCAATGTTCGTTTGAGAATTGATATTGGCGCCCTTGTCGAGCAAACACTTCACTACATCCAATTTTCCTTGGTCAGCAGCTATGTGTATCGTTAACGAACCATCGTTTCTTTGGGAATTGATATCAGCTCCTTTGTCAAGCAAAAACTTCACTACATCCAATTCACCGTCCTTAGCAGCTACGTGTAGTGGCGTCCAGCCATCATTTGTCTGCGAATTGATATCAGCTCCCTTCTCGAGTAGACACTTCGCTACGTCTGATTCACCTCCATGAGAAGCGGCGTGTAATGGCGTCAAGCCATTGTCACTTTGAAACTTGATATTGGCTCCCTTGTCGATGAAATAATTGACTATGTCTAATTTACCTATCCGAGCAGCTTGGTAGAGTGGTGTGAAACCGAAATCATTTCGAGAATCGATTTCAAAATCTGTGTCTTCCGTTAGCAATTTTATGTTCTCCAGATGTCCGTATTCAACTGCGCGGTGTACAGCCGTTCTACCAAAAATGTCCTTGACGTGAATGAGAACCTTTCGATCTTCTGGATTTGAGCCGAGACAATTCATAAATAGTGTCATAATATGGTCATTACCTTCCATAGCTGCTACGTGAAAGATAGTTTCTTTACGCTGAGATCGATGTGTTTTCAAGTGAAGTGTCCAAAATTGAGCCTCTAATACATTCACATCTATATCTGACAATAGCCAATCCATAAAAGCACGCATCATTTTGAAATTTTCTCCAAGCAAAATATCTGCTACAAAGATATCTCCTAACGATTCATTCTGCTCGCGATTTTTTAACATCTCTGAGAAAAACTTTGCAGCGAAATATTCTGCGTAAGTTCGGTGTCCAAACTGTGGTTGACCGTCGATGAATTGAGTGATTATGCCGTCTCGCTCTACAGGGATGTCAAAATCAGCTGACTCAGGTGTCCTGTCACTCGCATCTTGTTGAGAAAGTAGCAGCTCTTTTATCTTGTCCTTGCCAAATAGTGTATACAAAGCCAGTCTCACATGGTTATCAATGAACGTCTTATAACGCTGCCTTCGATCCTCTAGAACCGCAACGTCCGCGAGGTTGCCACCTCTTTTTTTGAAAAAAATGTCGAACTTTTTGTCAACGAAATTTTCATACAAATAAGTAAGATTAATTTTTTCCGGAAACTTTGGTGCATCGATCTCGGAGTCGATGAATTCTTTGCACGAATCGAAATGTTCTCGCGCCCCTTCTCCGGGACTTTCAAAGATCTCCGCCACCAGCTTTGCCTGTAGCGGAATACCAGTGAAGTTATTCCTCTGATCTTTGATCGAGTAGGCAAGTTTCTCCATTATTGCCGTAGTATACTTTTTTATACGCTCTTCAGTTGTTTGTTCCAAATCGCGGTGCGGATCTTCAAGCTTAGCTTTCCAAAAATTGGTCAAAAACATTTCTTGATCGTACGTTGAGAATGGCTTTATTTCATAAGAAAATGCATTCAATTTAGCCTCCAATGATTTTTTGGTATGTGGTCTAGTAGCGACTAATAATTTCTTGATGCCGTAATCTGCGAGGGTTCGCAGTAAGTCAATCACAGTACCCTCATACGTCGGACTGATTTCATCGAAACCGTCAAATATAAGTGCCACTTTGTGTTTCCTTTGTATAATTCTTCTGAAAACCTTACGTGCCAAGTTAGTTTCACGATTCAAGATTTCGTCCACTAAGAATTTTATTGCCCCATTGATACTACCAAGATTATAACTTGACGTCTTCTTCATTTCTGCTAGGGCGGTCGAATGATGGTTTAAATCGATTTTGAGCACCAACATATCAGGATTATTTTCTTTTATCTTCCATGCTAAATAAGCCAACATGGTGGACTTCCCCGTTCCCGCCGTATCAGAAATAATCACGGGCTTGTCATGGTCTGCGAGTTGATCTTCGCTAAGATATGTTACACCTGTCCTAACGGTACAATTGTCGTCCTTCTGACTAGCATCCCTGTGCCGAACCAAATGAGTTATATTTCCTCGAGATTTCTTCCATATGTATTTTCCTTGCTCCCATTGCAACCAATGAACGTTGCAATCTTTATTTTTTTCACATAGAGCATTGAATTGTTCCTCCTCCCGATTACTGTCTAACATAATCAAGTTCGTTGGACATTGTGCCATTGAAGTTCCTTCGATTTGTATGAGTTTATTCGGGATATCTTCGCCGATGCTGTTGACAGCGGATGAATCTGTTACCGGATTTCGTGTCATCGGAGAAGCCTCCCCCGTTAGCACTAATTTACCTGGGTGTATTCGGCTGATGCCACCAATAGCCAGTAAATCAGATACTTGTGTGTCTCCCACGATATCCTTTCTAATAACTACATGGCGAAAAATAGTTCGGTTCACATAGTAATCTTCAACGTCATCCAACCCATCCAAGTTACGACCGATTTGTATCTCATCTCCAGAAATAAGTTTAACTAAGGTGTCTGAATCCACTATGTCTGAGAGGTCTTTCAATTCATCTTCATTGAGATTGTCATAGTTGCGAATTCCTAATAATTCCCCGAAGCTGGTTTCATTGTTTTGTCCCTGAAATTTTGTCACCTGTTTCCTTAAAATTTTTTTCCGTGAATCGCTCGTGAAATTATCGAAGCTGTGGTCAACATTTTTCACACGACAAATTTGACGACTGAGGTTACATTCAGTGCCCAAATCTTTACCTGCTTGAGTGATAACAATCACTCTTTTGTTGACGTCTTTGGCCATAATATCACATAATGGATTCCACAGCGACTGTAAATGTGGCTTCGCACTGATTGACTCACAGTCGACAACTAACAAATTGTGACTACGTGGCCATTTGAATGCGACCAACACGAGCTTCATTGTTTCTGGCGTTGACAATGTTTTCAGACGTACGAAGATAAAACTCTCATTTTGCGGGGACTTCGTTGAATGCGCAAGAGTTTGACAAACTCGTAAAGCTGTTAACAAAGTTTGTTTCAAAGAAATTATTTCCAATACCTGGTTCGGAGTGTGATTGGGAAAATTTATGAAATTGTGTAACTCCGGATTCTCGCAGTTAAACTGAATACCGAGTGCCTTCAGCTTCTCCGAATATGCCGAGCTCAAAGCCATGGTTTTAAGAGAGCCAAGTTTAGCTTTCATTTCATCAAAGAAATTGTCAGCGTCTTTTTTCTGCAAAAATTTTCCCTGTTTGGTCTTGAACCAATTCAGAATTTCAATTTGAAATGAATCCCTGACGAATCCAGCATCTGGCAGATCCAACTGACCATGAGCGCCAATTTCCCGCTGTATTATCTCACCGAGCTCCACTTCATTCGGTTGATTCACTGCCAACGTGAATTCATCAAAGAAACGTGATATTTCAGCATCGTTAATCAGGTCCTCAGGTAATTCGGTAAACTGAGTCTGCTCGGGTTTAGTTGCTGATTGAGTTTTCTTACCGAAGGTTGAAGATAACTTGAGTCAGCTTTCTCCCAAAAGTTTCCATATATATTTTTCGGATGGATTTCTTTTCGATAATAAGCTTTTTGTACTCAGATAGAGAACCTCACGAAACTCTGCAGCTTTTCTCGATAAACAATTGTTGTTAATAAAATTAACGGAAAATTTTTTTTCACCCACGTTAACAACTTCTTCTGCCAGTGCAACGTGATAACTTTTAATGATATCAGTATTCAAGTGGATATCTTGAGAGCCACAAACGCGCTCTGCAAGCTCCTTCGCTAGCCTGTGAACATCAGATGCTGATTTCAACGTATCCCACAGGCTGGACGGATTTTCCACCAGAAGCTTGTAGCGTGGCGGTTGTCTCATTCTGTTCGTTACTTTCAGAAAGTCGTCCGGCTCCATTATTTCGCTGGCATTGATGTTTTTCCCTTTCAAACTATCTACGTTAAGACCAATATTAGTACATAATATGAAGTCCTTCGATCTGTTCCCACCAAAGTCCGGATGTTTTTTGATCTTACGCCAAGAAATGAAATACTTCAGTAAGCTGAAATCCCCATCTTTCACGTCTAATAAGTCGTTGGCACCGATGACTTTTGATTCGTCTTGTTTATGCTTAGCTTGTACGAATCGATACACTTCATCACCGTGACTGTCTCTATAATAACGTAAAACTACATCGTCGAATTTTTCAGCGGCGTCCATTTCCGTTGCCAGGCGGAAGGAGTAACCCATCTTCCATGCACGATGTAGAATGAGCATCAAGTGCTTCAATTGATAAACCGTGCCGTGTAAAGATCTCTTCAAGCCTGAAGCATCGTATGTTTCTTCTTCCACCGCGTTGCGGTAAAGATCCGGTCGTGGGAGATCGGTCAGTGTTAATTTGCGAAGTCTTTTAGCGTATTCGCTAAGTTCATTATCGGCAGTACGTTTCTGATTTGACCTCTGTTCAACCGACGCGAAGTCGCGTTGAAGATTGGGTTGTGAGACATCGATCAATCTTATTTTGCTGAGACTTACATCGAGACTGCCGTCTACAGCTTCAGTAGTACGTTTCCGATTTGGCCTATTTGAAGAATAATTCAGTGAAGAATCGTTGACCGTACCTGCAGGCAATTTGCTTTTTCGCGGAGTAGAAGGGACGTTCAAGATATTCGCGATCTCTTGCTTACCAAGATTTTCGGCCAACGTTATTGCCGTGTCACCCTTACGATTGGGAATATCAGTCCTTGCCCCGGTTTCTCGAAGGAATTCGACGATTATCTTATAGCCCTTTTTGACTGCCGTATGTAAAGCTGTATTGCCATTCTCGTCAACGGTATCAATATCTGCTCCTTCGTCCAGACACTCCTTTATTTGCTTGATTCTGTCTTGCTCGGAAATTATTCTCGATTTCCCTTGCTTCTTACTCACAGCAGTAATCAATTCTTTATTCCATCCCGAATCACTGTCACTATCGGATGAATGCATTGTGTCACACTCTTCGCCTTTGGCGCTTCGAGATTATATTACGATCTTGATGATGTTCTAAATTACGGGCTTCTATCACCTCCAAGTGATCCTCAATGGGCAATTCCAAAAGGCGATCTGTAATCAATGGATCATCTGTTATTTCATGTTGGGATATAATACTCATTCATCAAAGTATGTAATCTCTATTATAGGTTTGTATCTAGAGGGTGCATCAGTGCACGTGGAATGACCGTGTTTTATTCGATTCTTCATGCATTCACCTATCCCAAATTACGAATTATTCTGTTTCTTCGTATTCGATCCTCGCATCCTCGTTCATTGAGTTCTCATCAGCAACCGGTTCTCTTTACCAGGCGCCGGACGTAGTCGGATCGACACTGCTCGAATTCTGAAATAAATATGACAATGACACATACCTGTGTTTTTCGAAAATCGTGATTTTCGAAAAGTCGTAACTTCTATAATTTCAAATAAATTATATTTCCAACAACTCCTAGAAAAGTAAACCGGTTGATTTCGCTGGACCGACGAAGAACTCAATACTCAACTCACAATCGAAACGAAATCCTAAATTGTCGCAAAAATCAGAAGAAATGATATTTGTAGAGATAAGTCGACTCATGCATCGTTGCATCAGCGATATGGGACTTATCTTCTCAGCCCTGCCGTATGAAAAACGTGATACTTCACTCAGCAATAATCATCCGAATTTCATCATTCGGAGAGAAAATTTTGTTGGTCAAGCTACCGGCTGTAGCAGCTAATTGTGTTGCGCAATCCATATAATATTCGCTTGATAATTATAATTGACATCGACTTCCTTGTAAAACAGGAAATTGCATTAATTGTTTGCAAACTCAAGCAAATTTCAGCAAATCTTCAA
The DNA here is from genome assembly GCA_949628255.1 of Macrophya alboannulata. NCBI lineage: Eukaryota > Metazoa > Arthropoda > Insecta > Hymenoptera > Tenthredinidae > Macrophya > Macrophya alboannulata. Next base: position 29,316,645 of record OX451207.1, on the reverse strand, counting down.
AAGCTTGAATTAAGAGTTCATATTATATGGATGCGGGAAAAATATAAGGTACGTTATTTCCAAAGTTATATGCAAAACATTTCAAGACTATTGACAGGCCCTAGAACGATCTGAGGGAATAAACTTGTTATCTATTCGAATTTAACGATAATACCCTTGATTATTAACACGGGAACACTAACCTACCTTTTTGAAGACTCGAGTGTCTGCATGTAGTCACGACACTGTGATGTTCTCCAACTGTCGAAGTGACAAGCCCACTTGACTCACGTAAAAGTACGTGTGACTCACATCTCGCGACAGCCTGAGCGTGGTTATTATTTTCTCGCATCATATCGTAGGGGGTTATCTATAATCTAATCTCGGAATGAAAAAATTCGATTCGATAATGATGATTAAGCAAGTGGGCAATACTGCAAGCAAAAATGACGTCATCCTGCCAGGACTGAGGACCGGTTAGGGTCCAATTTAACTGACGAAAAAGATGATCTATAAAGCCGAAGCAGTTGACAAAATGTCATCCGCAGAACCTTCCACTTCGCGAAGGAGTGATTCATCAAGTGACGATTCTTCGCTAAATTCTCAAGATAACGACCCTATTCAAAGTCTCGGATCGATCGCGATCCAACACGATTTTACGTCAGTTGACCAAAAATCTAGTCGTAAACATTCTTCTGATACTGAACACAGCGTATGCGCTAAATGATATTGCAAATCAACACGAACCGATGACTCACAAGCAGCTGATCCTGACATATACGTCGTATCTTCACTGAATTCCTTTTCAAATAGGCCAAATCGTAAACGCACTACTGATAATGAACTTGGTGAACACGCTAAAAGACATCGCAAATTAACACTGACAGATGTCCCACGACCGGATCTTTACCGCGATGCGGTAGAAGAAGAAACATACGATGCATCAGGTTTGGAGAGATTTTTACACGGAACGGTCTATCAGTTGAAGCACCTGATGCTTAATGTACATCGCGGTGCACGGAATCATGATGAATTCCTCCCTCCGCTTAGCTACAGAAATGGACATTGCAGAAAAATTTGACGATGTAGTTTTACGTTACAGAGGATAGTAACTGAGACAAAGTCGTTCGATTTGTAAAAACTAAACACAAACAGGGCGAAACTAAAGTGATCAATGCCATAAAAAACATCCAAACTTTCGTGGGGGTGAATTGCAAATACTAATATTGGCCTTAAAGTGAACAATTAGAAGAAAAACGACGTCATTGTCATAGAACATTCAGAGACGGACAATTTTTTGAATACAACGAATAGGAAGAAACAACCGTGACGCTACAAGCTTTCAGTGAAGAATCCGTCTGGCCTGTGGTAATAATGATAAGACGAGTATAGAATATCTTAGCGAAGTTGATCTCACATCTCATGACGAGCTCGTAATTATTTCTCATACGGCGGGAATGGGAAAGTCTACTAACATAGTAGAGTATAGTATGCATAGGATGTATACAGGGTGTCCCATTTTAACTTACCCAGCTGATATATTAACTCAAAAAATTGCAAGCCAATCCAAAAATGTTTCGAATAAAAGTTGTTCGGTTTCAAAGGGGAGAGATATTGGTGATACTGTCTTTCTTGTAAGTAGAGGCGCCAAAGAGATATGAAGGTCGACTCTCTTTTTTTTCACAATAGAGACCTGTATTTTTCATTACATAATTACATTCTGCTCAAAAAATTAAACAACTTTCGTATGAAATATTTTTTTGTGAAACACCAATTTTTCATGATATACAGCTAAACAATTAAAGATTTCTCAACTATCAAGTTTAGTTTAAAAATTGCAAGAAACAAAAAGTGCGTAATTTTATGCGAAAAATAATTGCAGAATTTTTCCTTAGAATATTTTATTGCACTTTCTTCAATTGCGCGAAAAAATCAAAAATGGTTGAGTAAGTTCTGAAAGAATATTCTCCAAGCTTCTTTACATGAAATTACGCAAAATTTGTCTCTTGTAATTTTTCTCCAAACTTAATAGTTACAGCTTGTCTATTCGGTTTAGGCACTTCACGCGCTTCGGTCGAATCGCGAATAAGTTCAGAATTCAAAACATCAGTCTATATTTGTGCGCATGCGCGAGGCACAATGCAAGCGCGCGTAAATACTACGCACAGGGTGTTTTTAAAGTAAACGTACTCATCTTTATAGTGTGTTGAAGAAACACATGACTCTAATTAAACATCATTCAATATTATCCTTTCATCTTTCTCTGAAACACTCGGAAAAATTCGTTATAATACAACAGAATTGAGGTTAGTTGTAAGCTAATATGTCAAATATATTTATCACGGCGTTTGTATTAGAATTTTTATTTCGTCGATATTATACTCGCCCGTGATACTGTTATTCTATTTATTAAACTCGTACTCCACCAATAATCACTACACACTGCACTTTGCTGCTCAAATTGAGCATTCAAACTTCAAAGACGGTAACTGAATATCGCGGGTAATGGAAAAGATAAAGGTCTTGAATGATGTTTATGTAACACCCGCATGGGAAGTTTGACTTTGCGCGCTGAAAATGGTGCGCCAAATGGCCGATTCCCAAACCGTGTGGTTATTTTCATTACCGCACGCAAAACAGTGCGTTAATGTTTATTACCGCACGCTTTTAGAGCGTAACTAGCGCCATCGGGCGTGTTGAGTTACGACTACGATCACGTCCGCTGCCTTTCGACTATATATAATGTGTTTGAAATCTGGTTTCGAAAAAGGCGAGAACGGTAAATAAATGTTTATTAGCTATGAATAAATCTTTATCTCAGTGTATTATTATATTAGTTCAGACTGATTTGTGATTTTTTTTTAAATTATTCTTTAATTTCGTTTTATGACGCCTCGGGGGGCTTCGCCCCCCGAACCCCCCCACCGGGGCTTCGTCCCTGGGCCCCACCGGGGCTTCGCCCCGGACCCCATTGGGGGGGCTTCGCCCCCCCAAACCCCCCCTTGGTCTGTTGTGGCGTCGCTGGTTGTGGCGTCAGGAACCGAACTTATTCTAATCAGACGATTTTTAATAGTCTTACAACCGAAAGTCTCACTTCCCATGCTGGTGTCACATAAAATAGGATGTGTAACTCGTGCGGGTTGACGATTACTGACGAGTGTGAATTTTGCAGCACGAGCCGAAGGCGAGTGCTGCAAAATTCACACTCGTCAGTAATCGCCAACTTCCCGCACTTGTTGCACAATATACTATTTTTGAACGGGATTTAAAACCGTCAATTTGAGATAGTTCCAACTTTTGCAGAGTGCCTAAACCGAATAGACAAGCTGTAAGAGGTGAAACGTTCTTGAACGTTAAAAAATCTCTATAGTTATTTTGCTGAATATCATGAAAAATTTATGTTTCACAAAAAAATGTTTCATACAAAAGCCGTTTAGTTTTTTGAGTAGAATGAAATTATGTAATGAAAAATACAGGTCTCTATTAAAAAAAAAACAGAGTCGACCTTCATATCTCTTTGGCGCCTCTACTTACAAGAAAGACAATATCACCAATATCTGTCCCCTTCGAAACCAAACAACTTTTATTCGAAACATTTTTGGATTGGCTTGCAATTTTTTGCGTTAATCAGCTGGGTAAGTTAAAATGGGACACCCTGTATAGTAAGTTAACATAACTAATTACTTCGCATCGAAGGTGAAAAGCAATGGACCGAATATGTTGGTGTTGAAAATTGTTTGGAACATCATGCGACCGTCCTAGAAAAAGTAGAGTAATTCCGTGTAGAATGGTGGTACGAAGCTCGTTTTCGCGACAATGATGCATAAACGCTGATAATAGTTGAATAATAGTTGAAATAAATGACACGCCCACACTTTACGATAAAAAAAAATAAAAATAAAAAATAATCATAATAATTCCATTTCCTTGAATTTCATTCGTGCTAAGTCGAACTCATTCCTCGCAAATCATCCGCTGCCAAAAGGACAATCCGATTGATACCTCCGTTTCGGAGATATTCGAGACAATAAATAAGTCGGTAAGAATCGACTAGACCATCCCCTTAAGGCAATGCGATATTCGTTTTTAGTGATCAACCACGTTATCGACATTAGTTATTCTACTGTTCGAACAAATAACGAAAACACCAACTGCAGCATGCAAAGTGTTCTATATTTTTGAATTATTTCTCAGCAATGCTTTTATGACAGCACATTCTGCAGTGATAAATAAATGAATGATGTGAAACACGTTGGGTACTATAGCTGATTTTTTGTCTTCCACAATTCTACATGTAATAAATGTTCGATAGCATTAAGGGGGGGCTGCACTCTAAAATTGACCCTACTTAATATCGGGCGCAGAGAGCTGAGGATTTATTTTCTGGATATGTTTCTCAATAGAAATAACCACCTGAAGCGGGAAATCGATTGCATCATTTTTAGGCTTTTTGCAAAATGTTTATTTTTGAAAAATGAAGGTATCGAAAATCCAATACGATTGATTGTTTGAAACAGTCTTCTGAACATGTGAAAAAATCGGCAACTCTTAATCTTCAAAATTGTGGGAGGAGATGCATTTTTAAGTATTTTTTTTAACTGTTATATGTATAACTGTATCGCTAATTCGAAACATTTGTGGTATGCAGATTGAAAACAGGACAAAAAAAATAAATAGACATTACTAGTGATAAAATTTCACCTCATCTAAATGAGATATTATATATCGTTAGCTAAATAGAAAAGTCACGTAACTACCAAAAAGTAAAAAAGTTCAAAAAAAGCATGACATATCTCCAGAAAATAATTATTTGATTATCACTCAAATTTTCAAAACGTGAAAATTTTGGTAGTTACGTGACTTTTCTATTTAGCTAACGATATTTAGTATCTCATTTAGATGAGGTGAAATTTTATCACTAGTAATGTCCATTTATTTTGTCCTTTTTTCAATCTGCATACCACAAATGTGTTGAATTAGCGATACAGTTATACATATAACAGTTAAAAAAAAATACTTAAAAATGCATCTCCTCCCACAATTTTGAAGATTAAGAGTTACCGATTTTTTTACATGTTCAGAAGACGGTTTCAAACAATCGTATTGGATTTTCGATACCTTCATTTTTCAAAAATAAACATTCTGCAAAAAGTCTAAAAATGATGCAATCGATTCCCCGTTTCAGGTGGTTATTTCTATCAAGAAACATAGCCAGAAAATAAATCGACAGCTCTCTGCGCCGGATATTAAGTAGGGTCAATTTTAGAGTGCAGCCCCTTAATGACGATTTATAATTTTATCATACGGTTTTTCAACCAATAGGAAAACTGTATTGTCGATAACTTGGTTGATCAAAAACGAGTATATGATCGCTACATACCTCTAAAGTTGTTATATCACGATTAACAAAAATAATTGGAGAACGAAAAGATCGTGGATTGTTTATTTTTTATTTTTTTAAATTTATTTCGACGAAATGACCGTGTATTTGTAAAAATTATTCCAAGTATCTAAATATTTTTATTGTATTTTATTACATTTTGATCTTGTTTCTACAAACCTACATCATACATATTATACATATTGTATATAATATATGTATATATAGTACTGCCTGAATGTAAAATTATTTATAATAATGCTTTATCTTTTCTGTATACATAGCATGATTTACCATATACTTTACAAGTTTATTAAAACTAACCGGAGCTTTTTATATTGATATACTATGTTATAATATTAAATATACCTATATAATGTAAACTCCTAAGGTATAATAATAACATTCTATTATTATCATCTTTCAAATATTTCATATATCTATGTTATTTAATACAGTGTATATAAACATTGGTCCCAAAATACATATCGGTCTTTTCAAATACATATTTAACAGTTTTAACATATATTATGACATCTATAAACCTACACATATGTATATATAATAGCTATATATTTTATACCAAAAAAAAAATATAATAATAATAATAAAGTTATATCATCTCAATCATCGTCCTCGTTATAAATTTGCCGTAAACGTACGCACGTCATTTTTCAAGTTCTCTAAATTCGATATTGATCATGCAAATTAAATCCTTTTGCTCGACGTTAGGGTCAGGTACGTTGAAAAAAAAAAATAAAAAAAAAAAACCGTGATGAATAATTTTTATTCTATAAAATCATTGAAGTGGTAAAATATGAAAATCAACCCTAATTTATTTAAGTCAGATAAAAGTTATTTTTAGTAACTTAACGTTAATAAAGCATGTTTCGTTTAATAGTAATAAGATATTTAAATAATTATCAACAAAATTTATATCGCGCAAGGCGCATGTATCTGTATCTCCCATTCGTGTAAAATAACTATTAACGTCGTTGGGTATTCCGAAAAAATTCCATCGTTTAGTTCGTTTTTTTTTTTTTTGTCTATAGTTTACATAAATTGAAAATTAAGAAGAAGAAAAAAGAAAATCAGAAGAAATTTAAACCATGAAATAATCTCTACTACGTATTGAAAATTTGTTATAAACTGTAAAGAAAATTCTACACATACCTATACACTGTATGTATATAAATGGGTGTAATAAAACTTGTTGTAGAAAATAATTTTCTTTACTGCAATATTATAGAGTTCGAATATAATTGAAAATATGTAACCGGCGAAAATTACCCTTTTGCGATTCGCTTAAGATGCTACGATTGCGACGGCTTCTTTCTCCTACCGAACAAGTTGCTCAATACAGAGCTGCGCTTTGTATCTCTTTCCTTACGACTTCCTGTGCTTTGTTCACTCTCCGAACCACTTTCAGACGGTCTTCTACCGTCCAGGACAGAAACACCCTGTGCACCTTGGGTGACTGCTGGCGGAGGCGCTACGTAAGGGGGCAAAGATGCCGGTCTCCCAGTAAACGAGTTTACGACCTGCTGATTGCCCTGGGAATTTCAAAAGTAGGTCAAATTATGAAACTGGAGCAACAGTCGAATGATTAATTGATTATTCACGTAGATTAATGTGTATCACTATTTTTTGCACATGGGATAATTTTAGTCGAACGATATCTCACCTGTCTTGCGTTGATCGGCACATTTCCGTAAGCTGAAACATAAAATTGTATAACAAGTTAGAAAAGATGATATGTAAAGGGCGTAATCACGATGCCAAATGCTTTTCAAACTCATGCGAGGTTTGGTCGTGGGATTTTTGATGATATTTACAGGAACATTCGACGATGATATACGTATGTATGTACAGATGAAAAGATAGATCGTGATGCGAGATGAATTGTAAAGATTGTTCACATCCGATACCAAACAATACGATAAGGCTATAAACAGGCTTTAGATGATCCAGTCAGGTACGTAATTCCGAATGAGAATACCATTTTTAATAACATACTGATAAACTTGTTGTTGAACGATCAAAAAGATGCAAATTCATATGTCGAATAAATGTAAATCGATTGACGAAGAAAAAAAAAAATAATAGTGGGACAAGATTATAGCATGTAGATTAGGGTGGGCCAAATAAACCGTCAATTTTGTTCTGTTTTTTTTGTTGCAAAAGTTACTCTCGAAAATTTGTTCTCTATGAATAAATAACGAGCCTCAAAAAACCTCAGCTCTTAATATTGATATATTTAGGGGTCACTCATCGCGATTCTTTATTTTCCGTTTAAAATACATGAAAAATGTTCTTGTGGCACTTTTCGATTTTCATATCTCAAAAACTAATCTACTTAGGAAGATTCTGTACAGCTACTTTTGTTCAAAATTTTACGCTCTACATCAAAAGGTATCAGCTGGTCTATTTCGATGAATCCAACTGTCTCCAAGTTGCTCATAGGTAAAGTTAAAATTCTGTTCAATCTTACGTACGTTTTGGAATTTGAATGATAGCGAACGGATTTTCCACTTTAACCGTGGATAACTTGGAAACAGTTCGATTCACCGAAAAAGACCAATAAACCTTTTATCTTTAGAGCGTTAAATTTCGAACAAAAGTAGCTATGCGAAATGCTTTAAAGTGGATTGGTTCTTGCGATATGAAAATCGAAAAGTGCTACAAGAACGCATTTCCCATCTATTTTAACTGGAAAATGAAAAAAAAAAAAGCGATGAGCGACCTTTAAATATTAATATTAATATTAGGAGCTAGGGTTCTCTTTAGTCTCGTTATTTGATCATAAAGAACAAGTTTTTGAGAGTAACTTTTGAAAAAAAAAAAATGGAAAAAATTCAAAAATTAGTCAGTTTATTTGGCCCACCCTAAATTGTAAACATACCAAAGTGACAAGTTTTCTGAAAGAAGAATAAGAATATTGAAAACATAAATCGGCAGAAGTCCTAATATAGATAGTCTGAAAGATACAGATACTAAGTACACATGCGCTGAAAAATAAATACAAACAACAAGGAAAGACACAGGCAAGGGATGAAAATCCTTTTTTTTTGCATTCTAATTTTTTTCTGGTTTTTTTTTTTTTGTGCTTGACTGACCGGGATCATTTTGGTTGTTCCATTGGACCGTTCTTGTCGGCGGAGGGGCTGTCGATGGCAGGGGAGGTGCTACTTCTAGATTAAATTTAAAACATCAATTTATCTTCTATGTAATTTCAAAAAAAATGTCTATTTATTCTATAAAAACAAAAAAAATATTTTACTATTCACCTTGCTGCTGCTGCTGGTGTTGCTGGTGTTGCTGCTGCTGCTGTACAGTCGTGTCCACACTGCTTTGCCTCCTCCACCCATCGTTCGATGAATGCTGACTCGATCCATTATGATTTGAATTTGTACTTCTGGGCTGATACGACTGCGGTCTACCTTGCTGCACGTACGGCTCAAAATCTAATGCAAACAAAACGGGGACCTCGTTTCTTTACTCGAAATTTTACTAAGCTAAATTTCACTATGTCCGAGTGCGTCCCATGTTGAATTTTGCCTCTCTAAGATTCTCGAAAATGAAGAAATATTTCGAGGACCTGACGAAATGTTACAGATAAGCAAGAATTCAGATTTATCAATCAACCGCACCACATACGTTACCACGAATTCAGCCCTGAAGGTGTCTTTAGAAAATTCACGCCTCAATGTTACATCGGATTCTAAAGTCGTTTTGTATCATGTTTACCATTTCGTCTCATTTGTACAGAGTTGTCTACGCTGGGTGTCCGCATAGGTACAGGAGGCGGAGCGCCGCGAGGTGGAATGGGAGGTTTATCAGCCGAATGTTGAATGTATGGGTCTCTCTGTCCAGCGGCTTGTTCATGCTGAATGAGTTGTTGTTGTTGCTGAGCGAGTAGCTGTTGTCTATGCATGTGCAAGAATTCAGTTTGCGTCTTTGGAGGCTCCGTGGTTCTTTGCATTGGGAGGAATTCCGCCCCTCGAGGATCGTGGTGCTGCTGATTCTGTCTATGCATTTGCAGGAACTCGGTCTGAACATTGGCAGGTGAATGTTGATGCGACAAATCCCGTTTAATCACTGAATTTTTTCTCTCAAGTTCGGGAGTAGATGCTCTACTGCTCCCCGTCGACACATTGTCGTCAATATTATCCGCCGTCGATTGCTGCAGTCGATCCAAACTCTCCTGGAACAAAAAAGTCAAATAAAGACATTGAGATCTGCATGAATTATGCCTTTCATCGTTGATAAGTACCTTCTGGGACTCGTCATAGCTCAGCAATTGCAAACTAGGAGGCAGTTTGGCGTGGAATGAAATTTTGTTCACCCATTCTTCGAGATCCTGAGCACTTGGTGCTAAGAACAAGAACTCTGACCCGTCAGAACATTTCAGTCTAAACACGTTCTTTTTCTTTGTATAATCGTCGGCTCTCTCGCAAGTAGCGTTAAATATTGTTATAGGAGCGGTCGCCGCTTTGCTGGATGAAAAATCTTCCGTATCTTTGAAGAAGCATAATAACTGACCGCAAAGTACTAGAAAGAAAGATAAAAGCTCATTTAATAAACAGTCGGTATAACTAATACTAAAAAATTGCTCCTCAAAAGCACGTTAATCAATTTACCTGTGTAATATTGCTTCCAGGATCTCACAGCTGCCTTTTTTCCAGCACTTTGTAGCTCATGTTTTCTCTCAAGAAAACCTTGTATTTCAACCGGAGGTAAAGCGTCCAGATTCTCCATTCGCTGATGCTTCCTAAAGCTTTGAGTTCGCCTCCTGGTCGTGAAGCTTGGTGTTCTTTTTGGTTTTTTTGTATCTACCTTCATGCTCTCCGCACGTTTAATATCAGTGTTACCTAGAATGAAGATAATATGTCATCTCCGTTTCTTTGTTATTTTTATTTTTTTTGTATATTTTTAAGAAAATTCATTCTCTGTTTATCATAAGAAAGTATTCTTACTTCGCCTCAGTCTGTCGCCAAACATGTGCGATATACTGTGGGATTTTTGGACAGATGCATTTTCTGGCGGTTCTGTCATAGTCCCACTTTTCAGTGGTGGAAGCCTGCAAGTCGAATAACTAAATTATCACATAATTCTTGTAGAGAATTTAACGAGCGTTAATAAATCTAGAAGCAAACCAAACAACCAGGGTCACACACACCGAAGGAAATACTCAAGTAAATACGTTACCTAGGCTTGTAAAAACTGCGTCTTATAGTCGAATTGGGTTGCTCAAACGACGGCTCTGGTTCGGTGTCTTTAAATTCTGGTTCATCACTATTGAACATGCATTGCAAAGCGGATATCCCAAAAAAAAAAATATTAGTGCATTTCCCTAGCAAGACCTTTTTATATTCAACTACGAATACCGACGTGAAAATTTATGGAATAACAGCGGGGAAGTTGTGTTTGAAATAAATTTTTTTCAAATTACTGTTCAGCTTTTAAAAAATATTGTACTGGCTCAGTTTTTGACACTTGATTATTAGACATGATGCATAATTATTTGAGATTTCATGGACTCTGCCCTACACAGATTTTGCCTAACGAAGAAAAAGTAGTTGTCGTTGGGTACAGGTTGCATCGTTCATCGAAACTTCTTAGAAATCGAAAGGAATATTCTACATTGATGTAGTTTCGGATAAAACTAATAATATACAGGGTGAGTTTTCTCCGGGGTCTGATCTGGGAGGAGCTTCAACGTGCTAAAGCTCCGCCTTCTTCTATTCATACTTGTTCGCTTTAGAATAATAGTGTGTGATTATAAAGCAGATATCTTTATCTACAAATTTGCTTACATCCACACGTATAGCACACTCGCGAAGCTTCAGCACGTTCAAGCTCCTCCCAGATCAGACAGCGGAGAAAGCTCACCCTGTATAAAGATGACGTCCAGCATTTTTGTTGGCACGTAACACATTTTTTTTTCAACTTGACAAAAAAAAAAGTCTTCTAATCAAAAAATTTCCCACCCAAAAATTAATCTCTTTGAATATCATTGGTTTGAGCCGAAACTACAACAATGTACAAGTTTCTCTCCAAATTTGAAGGAGTTTTGATGAATGATGCAACTGATACACTTAGATAACGACTATTTTGGGCCTACAATCCATCTACGTAATGCCAAGTTCATAAAATCTCTAATAATTTCGAATTGTGTCTAAAAAATACTGAAATCATTCTTCAAATTAAAAAAAAAAAAAATTATTTGTAAGGTGTGTATGGTGATGAAATGCCCAACCGTTAATTTTTTATGAATATTCAAGTCTATCTACAGATTGGCGATATTTAAAAATCTCAAAATATTCTCAAAAATCTTATTTTTCATTCCGATTATTTTGATAGCTGACCCACAATGGGCCAATTGTCTTATTTTTTTTTTTCATTCTTTCGCAAGAAAGTGAGCTCATTATTTCAAACCAGTGCAGAACATGCAGAAATTCGTAATAAAAGAAAATAGAGAGTAGTCATGCAATATTATCTAAAATTTCGAAATCAAGTTAAGAAATTATTAAAAGATGCAGAAAACGTGAATTCTTATCTCTATTTACCTGTTAATTGATTCATGCTGCTCGGAATTGCCATTGACCTCCTCATGAGGGAGACGGTGCGGACTATCCAACAAACGTCTCCGTTCTTCCTCTCGTTTTCTCTCCTCCGTAATCCTCTGTACTTCTTTCCGTTTCCTCTCTTCGATTCGAGCCTTCTCTATTCTCTCTTTCTCTGCGTATCTAGCAGCCAATTCAGCCTCTTGTTGCTTTTGGAAAGCTCTCTCGAGCTGAAACGTAAAAAAAATCACTAGTTTGAAATAAGAGTTTTAAATATCAAAAAACCTTCTTCAGTATAAAGAGAACCCTCTGGCACACTCACCATGGTGATCCTCCGAAGCGCGCTGAACTTTTCTTCCTGGGCTTCGATCGTCTTTTCAAAATCTTCGTGTTTCCTAATCAAATCTTCGACCTGGGGTATACTTTCCCCGAATTTCCCATCATTAAGCATCGGTTCTCTGCTGACTATCCAGTTCTCAAGCATCTCAGCCTCTCGCTTGAACAATTGGGTGTCTAAATTCTGTTCGTAAATCAGTTTTCTCTGTTCCCAAGTGTCGCTTAGTAGCTGTTTCCTCTGTTCAAGTACAGATATCTTATCCTCAATTTCCTTGGCCAAGAAATGCCCCTGTTTAATAAGCCCGTTACCGGTTTTATAGAACTTTGCAAAGGCATCTCTGCGTGTATCAATCTCAGCTTTGTACTCGTTGTGCCTTGAAATCAGGGCCTCTGCTCCGAGCACATCCCTCGCCAACTCCGGAGCTGTGACTTTGGCTACCATTTCGTTTATCCAAGCCATCAAATCTCTGTACTCGTCAAAATAGGCTTGCAACTGTTCGGCTTGAGACAATTTTCCACGACGTTGAGCAGCCTTCTCCAAAAGATCGTTCCACGATTCTTCGGCCTCTTCGTGTTTCACTGCTATGTGCTCACGGGCATCGGGGAACAACTCAGCCAATCTAGAAGCCTCAGCCATCACGGATTCGACCTAAATTAAAACACACATGTGTTTATACACTTGTGGGCAAATTTTGACCCCCATATTCTCGAGAATGAAGAGATATTTTAATGATATGTTGTGTAGAAATGGCTAGTTTATACAGGGTGTCATGTTTTGATGTACCAGGTCGTTTAAATTGTTTATTTGAACTTTTAGAAAAAATTGTTTAGGACAAAAGATGTTCTTCAAAAGAGGTTCAAAGGGGAACATATATTTGATAGTGATATGGGCTTTGAATTTTGATAGGGATTTATGGGGTTTTTATGAAGTAACGTTCGTTTTTTATACGGAAACCCTATTTTTTTATTGCAAATTCATAATCTGAACTAAACAATATATCACTATTGTATGAAAACTTTTTTTTTCTAAAAGTGGAAATAAAAAAATTAAGCGTCCTGGTATATCAAAATGGTACACTCTGTATAGTTTATGGTTACATATAAAATTTCAAAAGCTAAAATCTAACACAAGATCTTTTAAACATTACCTGTTCTTTAACTGCTGCTAAATCAGTCTCGAATCCTTGATGCTTTCTGACTAATGCTTGAATAGTTTCCAAGTCATGTCCGTACCCGTCCGAACTTAAGCTCGCTTCTTTTTCTTGTATCCAAGAAATGGTTTCGTCGGCAGTTCTGTCGAACATATGTACTTGCTTGGCGCCAGCCAAAGCTTCTTGCCTAGCATGGGCCAATTCCTTAAGGTCGTCCCATTGCTGTTTAGTTTCGTCTAACTTTGCGTGAATTTTACCAGCTTCTGGGTTGTCTTCGTCTAGCAAACTTCGGCCCTGATCCATCACCGATGACACTCGACCATCGCTCGTCGCTAAACCGGCCAAAAAATTGTCAAATATTTGGATCAGGAGTTCTACATGCTCCACGTCGCGGCCGTAATCTTCAGACGCAGCTACCTGTAGATAAATGAAAAAAAAACAAAAAAAAACGACATGATTTCGATTAGTTGATTAAAAAACGCTAAAAAAAAAACGGCGAATATTTAATTTACCGTCGTTTGATCACCGATCCATTCGATAACTTCGTCGGCTTCCCTGACGAATTTGTACAGTTTTTCACTCTCCAGCAATCTCTGGGCTCTAAGTTCGCTCAGCTTTAGTAGCTCCTCGAATTTCGTCTGGATCTCTGCCTGTTTTTGGGCAATATTTTTGCTGTCGAAATGATTTCTGTCGACGAGTCCTTGAGATAATTTTTTCAAGTTATCAACGGTGTTTCTAAAGCTTATTAGATCTCTGTCAATTCCTTCGAGCTTTTTGAGCAGAGTTTGTACCGAGTCTTCGTCCTTTCCGTAATCTGGAGACACTAGTTGTGGTCGTTTTTCTTTTATCCATTGCTCAGCCTCAGCTGCTTCCGCATAGAACTAAAAGAAAAAGAATTTTTTTTTATTTATTACGATAAATGGGGGAAATATAAACATAGTTTCATCGCTATTTACCATTTGGGATTCAACAGCGTCTAGTAATCTTAGCTTTCTGACGCTAGCAAGGTCTCTCAAGTGGGCTAGCTTCTCTTGCAGTTCTTGAGACAACTTTTCAATCTTCTCTGAAGCGAAATGTCCGCTCCTGATCATAACGGCCCCCCGATTAGTCAGCGATGACACGACGGGGTCTCGCGAAATCAACTCAGCCTCTAGCGCCTGGTGTTTTTTCTGCAGTCGTTGGACAGTGGACAATGAATTACCCAAATCCGTGCTCGAAGCTAGCGGCTCTTTATCACTCAGCCAATGTAATTCGTCTTCTACGTCCCTTGCAAACTGATGCAAAAGTCTTGCGTCCTCTAAATTATCCCTACGAATTTGTATCGGTTCTTGAAGGCTGTAATATCTGTTGATAGCAGCCAAAGCTCTCTCTTGAATTTCGTCAGACATGAAATGATTCGACTTCTGAAAGTTGGTCGCGGTGTCTTTTATCGATTCGCAAGCCTCATTGTGACCCAAGACATCGTTTTCCAGATTCGTATGCCTTTTCAATAGATTAGCTACACTAGAAAGGTCTTTTCCATGATCTTCCGACTGCAGTTGAGTCTCGATGTCGTCCATCCATGTCTCAAATTCGTCCAAAGTACGACCAAACAACAACGCTTGATACGCGTCGTTCAAACGGTTCTTTTTCAGTTCACTAGTTTCCTGAAGTAGTCTCCATTCCGCTTCTAACTCGTCTAAACGGTCTTGGATTTCCTTAGAAGCGTAGTGATTCTCTTCTATTAACGCCTCACCTGTTCAAATAGTTTAGACTTTTAGAAAGATTTGAATTCTTGGGACTAGATTTTATCCACACGGATTGATTCTACCAAAGAAAAAATAGGGTCCGAGGATATCGATCGCATTGTTCATGGAAACTTCTTCAAATTTGGAGCGAATATTCTACTTTGATCTGATTCCGGGATGAGCCGATGATATTTGATGAATTTAATTTTTTTGTCAACACTGAGGGCAAAACGTATGCTTTATGTCCCCAAAAATACACTCCAGGGTAAAATAATGGCGTACTCAATACTCCATTCTATACTATACTTGACTCAAAGTTGAAGAACTGCGTGAAAAAAAATCGCATGAAAAAGTTTTAGAAACCATTTCCAAGAGGAAATTTCAAGCTACAAAGTGGCTACTTTGAAAATTCTTTCCAATTTTTGTAACGATCCACAGAGAACTTTCAAAAACTTGGTTTTCTCTGTATTTTGCAATTCTGCGCTCGAACTTACGCTTCGAGGTAAGAAAAGACCGTAGAAAATTAAAAAAAAAAACTATCTTGAAGATGAAATTTCAACCTTGAAAATGCTTTCGGAAATGATTTTTTTCCAATTTTTTAAAACAAGTTACAGTATTTTAAAGATGGGCATTTTTTCGCGGAGTACCGAGTGCGTAGTTAGTTTTTCCCTTGAGTGTAGAAGACGGACCTTATCTCCATGTATTATTGGTTTTGTTCTCAAGTACATCAATGTAGATTATTCCCTCCAAATTTTTCTCTGACAGACTCAATCTATGTAAAATCTTAAATAATACTGAATTATGACAGGAAATGCTAATAATTAGTTGCGAAAATCTGTGCAATCTCATATTTAGTTTATTCAAAATCTCACCTTCTCCCACAACAGCTCCTACTCTCCCTCTATTAGCAGCAAGTTCGCTATCAAACGCGACGTGTTTTTGAATTTTGCTTTGCAAATTACTAGAGTCTCTGTAATTCTCATCGCTAGCAACTTGTTGTTTCTGATGAAGCCACCCTTCAACTTCGTACATGTTCCTCAAGAACTGTTGCAGCTGATAACTTTCGAATAGTTTTTTCCTCCTCGCAGTAGCGCTGTTCTTCAGTTTATCTCGTCTCGCACAAACGCCGTTCAATCTCTGCTTTATAACTGCTTCGTCAGAATGTTCTTCCTCTAATATCTCCGCCGCAAATCTTTCCAGCTCTTCTATACGCACCAACTGTGACCCCAACATCTTTTCAAACTCCTCGTGCTTACGTACCAAGGTTTCTACACTGGATAGAGATTCTCCAAGATCATCGTTGTTCAAGAATGCTTCTTTCGTCGCTAGCCAACTATCCGCTTGGTCCGCCTATGGTAACGTAAAATTCATTATGATTAATGCATATGAGGAATGCGTTCCCAAATAGAAGCTGGGAAGTATATAGCTAAAAAATATTGTTCTATTTTATAAGATTACTCTGAATCTTTTCAGATTTTAGAAAATAGCGATTTTTTTTTTGTTTGAATTTTGAAAAATCATATCTCAGGTACGAAGGTAGAAAAAAATCTAAAAAGAAAAAAAATTAGGTATGTATTTTTCGACAAGTGCTTTTATCTGAGAAATTCGGAGCAGATCTTAGACACCAATACTCTGATTTTTATCGAAATGTTATGGAATGCCCCATATGCAAAAAAAAGTAACAGTCACGAAATACTTTAGACATCTTTAGATAAGAATCCATTTTTACCTGTTCTTTAAACAATTGCAACTGATGGGCCTGCGTGAGTCTCATTCTTCTGTCGTCCCACGCGTCTGCCAATCCTTGTCTCAAGTCTTCGAGGTATTCTAAATTTGCTTTAACATCCTCTGTGATAGGAAGAAGTCGCATACCATGTTCTTTCAGGGCTTTAAACGTCTCCTGTCTTCCATCGATCTCGGCTTTTCTTTCTTGATGTAATTCCAGCAATGCTTCAGCTTCAGAGATAGTGGTAGGAGCCTCCGAGTCGTTCATACGTTTTATTGTATCTGCTACCCAGACTTCTAGCTCATGTAAGTCTGCTTGGAACTTATGCAGAGTATACGCCTCCTTTAATGCCTCGCGACGTCTTTGCGTCAACTTCTGTAGGGCATCCCAATTTGATTGGAGATCGTGTAAAGTAGCGTTTATCGCTACAGCGTTCTCTGGGTATCTGTGAGATAGCTGAGTCGCTTCTGCCTTGTGACCCTTTTGGGGGAATAAGGAAAATAATATTCAGATTAAAATATTCAGATATATAGGTATAGACATTTTTTTATAAAAGGATGGAAAAAAAAGCCTTACAATCAAAAATTTGTGTCTGAAAATTAAATTCATAAAATATTATCAGTTTAGCCCGAAATTACATTCATATAGAATATCCCCTCCAAATTTGAAGAAATTTCATCCAACGCAGCAACCTGTACCCAACGACAACCACTTTTTCTTCGATGGACTAAATCTGTGATCAGCGTACACAAAATCTTGAAAAATCATGAACTATATATCATAATAGCACTAATCAACTGTGAAAAGACTGAGTCAATAAAATCTTTTCGCGGAGCGTAGCAGTGAGTTGAAAAAAATTATTTTCAAGGTGGGCTTAGCCCCTTAAGATAAAAATTGAAATTTAAAACTAAATCTCATCAATTTGGGTTGAAATCTATTAACGTACATCTCGTAAACGGTAATGCCTAGAAGTCTGAAATCTTGGTGGATTATCTGACCTCAATGCACACTAAAAAATGGTAAAGTTTATCGCGAAATAAAAAATTTAGCCGTCTATCGTTCACCTATAATCATTAGAGTTGCAAATAAACAAAATAATCGACCACACATCGTATCTTAGTTAGTTTTCTTGTTTAGTAATAGAAAAGTATTTACATGAGGCCCTTCAACGCTGGAGATGCTCAAAGTTCAGAGAGAACCGTGGTACTGAAGCCTAGTTTCTAAAAATAGCTAACAGGGTCGAAGCTGAATGAAATTATTACTAGCTCAGCGTTCTGTTCCCTTTTTTTCGTCCAGCTGTACCTTATACTTAAATATGCCTGAAATTCTTCAATATTTCACTGGTGGAACAAGAAAAAATTACCAATATTTACTGTTTTCATATTCATTATGCGTACTTTCAATTTTTCTTCGATAGCGGTCATATCTCGCTCCATGGTGTCTTGCTTCCTCTGCAACTGTTCAACAGCAGTCAAATCTTTGCCCACATCGTTGGTGTTCATGGAAACTGCCTTCTCAGCCACTCTCTGACTCGTGTCGTCGACGTCTCGGTTAAAAAGATGAATTTCCAAAGCCCCGGCGAGGGTTTCTCTGTAAGCGCTCAAAGCCCCTTGCAGCCCCTTCCATTTGTTGTTGAAATTATCACGGCGTTGTTTAACGGCCTTAGATTCGCTGTCCTGTCCCTAACGAAAACAAAATCATTAAATGATCGGCCGAGCGTAAAATAACGGAAATTGTCTATGTTTCTCACCTGTTTTATGAGCTTATCAGCCAAAGCATTTATGGACTTAATCCTCGAGTCGTCGACTCTCATGTCGCTATCAACGTCGTCGAGTTTCCTCTGAAGGCTCAAGCAATGCTCGTAATCTTTCCCAGTATCCCCAGCCTGGACCATCATTTCCTTGTCTCTAATCCAGGCCTCAATTTTTTCAACTTGATTATTGAACTCAAGTATATCCTGGGCTTCCTCAAGGCCTCTACCCCGGTTCTCAGACTCTAGGAGCAGCTTTTGCCAAGAAGCAAGCAGGTGGTCCAACTGATCCCTAATTTCCGGGCTCGCAGGGTGTCTCTGTTTCAACAATGTCTCTCCCTTACCCTTTATTTCCTCAATTCTGCTCTGATTGGCGGCCAATTCGGCCTGAAAAGCTTGATGCTTTTGCAACTTCTTTATCTTCTCTTCAAGGCTGGAGACGTCGCCTTTGGAAGTCTCAGCCTCGAGCTTCTTCTGCTTTTCTCCAATCCATGATTCTGCCTCTCCAACATCTCTGACAAACTGTGCGTGCAGTAGACTAGCTTCCAATCTCTGTCTCCGGATGTCACACAAGTCTCTAACTCTCGCTCTTCTCTGAACAACTTCATTTAATCTCACCGATATTGTAGGAGAGTCGAAATGATTCTGGGACAACAATTTTCCGCCGTGTTCCTGAAGCGCGGCCAATTTTTCTTCTTGCGTAACTATAAGCTTTTCAAATTCGTTGTGTTTCTTAGCTTGCGCGTCGACTTCTTCTACGGATACGCCAAAGTTATCACCGCTCAAAGCCGCTTCCTGCGTCGCAGACAGATTATCTATCTGTTTTGCGTCTCTCAGGAAGAAATGTAGGTCTATTAATTGGTCTAGATGGACTTTTTTCTGCTGCCAAGCTGTGTGCAATTTTTGACGCTCTTCTAACAGCTGGTTGCATTTTTCCTCCACTTCCTGATACCCAAACATCAAATTATTAACATCTCGCTGATAATTAAACTAGAATGAAGCTTCTCTTTTGAATCTTATCAACTCACCGGTGCCGCGTAATGCCCAGTTTGTACCATCGCCTCACCCAGGTCTAAGACTGCGCTGAAACTGTCTTCTCGGGCTTCAATTTCTCCCTTCAAAGCTTCGTGTTGGGCTTTTAGAGTCTGCGCACTTGCAGCGTCTCGAACTTTGTCTTCGGTTGACATTGTGGCGCGAAGTCCAGCCGCCCAACTCATCAAATCACGGACCTTGATAGAAGAATAATTATTATTCAGTAAATTAATTAGTCGAATTAACGAGAGCATAAATCGCGGAAGAATCTATGCCAATACCTGCGTCAGGAAACGCTGGAGATCGCAGCTGGCTTGTAGTTGGTCTCTACGATGAGCAGACCTTTCTTGTAGTTGTTCCCAATTGGCGACGACAAATTGTTGCTGTTGGTCGATGTGCGCGGCGTTATTTCCAGGATAGAGTACCTGAAGTCTTGAAGCATCTTCGACGAGAACTTGCAGCTGTGCTTCGAGGGCTACTAAATCATTTTCAAATCCTTCGTGTCGTCTGATTAAGGCAAGAACTGAGTTCAAATCGCGACCTAAATCCTCTGGCAATGCAGCATCCTTCTCTTGAATGCGAGATAAAGCCTCTGCTACGTCGCGATGGAAACGGTGGATCTCTCCCGCCGCTTGTAAACGCTGTTCTCGGTGCTGCATCAAGCCAAGAAGGTGCTGCCAGGATTCTCTGTTTTTCAAAATAGGGGTAATAATATTTGTTAGAGTTTTGGCTATTTCAAATCTGCAGTTATACATCGAGATGGTCACATTTTTAACAGAGATTAGACAAAATTCTAATAAAAGTACAAGTAAGCATTGTATTAACGGGTCAAAGCAACAACTCCAACAATTACAGGTAAACGATCTGCAGCCAAACTTTTGATTTCATGGTAATTTTTACTGTTACTGATGTATACTGAGATCAAATAGTCCACAAAGTTTTCGATTAGACTTTTAATTTCATCGGTATCTCTTGGAAAAAAAAATGACCGCGACGTGTTTTCATGTAAAAAAAAAAACGTCTGCTTTTTTGACGAAAAAATTCACTTTTTTCGATATTGCTTGAAGATCTATCCTTACACGGATACAATATTTAAAAAGATTCGAGTTTTTCACATAAAAAATACCTTTGGTCATTTGTACTCGAAGAGGTAACGATAAGATGAAAATTCGAATATAATACTAAATCTTCTGGAAATCGCTACCAGTGTACACTAGAATTGTCAAAAGCGGCCAAATTTGAGCGTCGGTAGACGAAACGCTAAGCAAAATGTATTTTCCGTACCGAATAACGTTCATAAATTGCAAAATAGAGGCAAAAAGTGATTGAGAGATTGAAATACATGAATTTTTAATACAGTATGCATGCTGAGCCTTCTGCGCATGCACTAAATTCTGGAAATTAATCCGTTGAATGAAAAGCTCTAGTCTTTAAAGACTCCAGTAGGATTAACATCGAGTTAGTTGAATTATTTAGATAGCTTAGGGTATTCTGCAAATTACAAGCTACAAAATACAAGGAAATTGGGCAGTGAGGTCATAAATATAATGAATGATAATATCCAAGTGGATTTTATCTGCACAATAGCAAAAAAACACTTAGCGTATGATTTTACCTGTTTGAAATCGATCACGATGAGCCAAAAGCATAAAGCAAGACAAGAAGAGAAGAGAAATAGATATAGTGAAATGATGTATTGATTGATGTACCAAAGTGATGAATTAATTTTGACCAAAATGATTTTGTTCATTCTTCTTCCAGGTGGTATAAGCAGACACAGCGGACAGATTATTTCTGTTTTCTTTAAATTAATACTTACCGTATCAAAGCGTGCTGCGTTAAAACCTGTTGTACTGGGTCATCGTCGTTTGGTCTAAATTAAATTCGTATTTACAGATATTGTTAGTTACTATCACCAAAAAAGTGTTTAAAAAAATTGCTCTGTAGCGTGTGATACCTAATTATCAACATGTCTGGATTTCAAAATCTTCGATATTAGTTGGACAGTAAAATATGTAGTCTTAGATAAATTATAGAAAGAGGTGTTAATATACAGAAAGAAAAGATAGAAAATTAGGAAATTTTTATAGTGTACGCAAACTACCAACACCAATAATAATCAGTTAGCGTAAAATAATATAATCAAAGGATTGAAAATAGGCAAATAAAAATTTTACAAACATTACGCTTACGGGACACAAACACCTTCGAAAGGGACAATTTTTTAGGAATGGCATGCACAGGGTGGCCCATTTTAATTTTCCTAGGCCTATATCTCGAGAACTCAGCAAAATAGTGAAAAATGTCACAGACAAAAGTTGTATGATTCCGCGAGGCATATTTGATAATGCCATGGGTTTTGAATGTTTATAGGGTTTTACGGGGTTTTTATCAGGTAACTTTTGTTTTTTAAACGGGAACCCCTATTCTTCACTGCAGATTCATAATCTACACAAAGAATACATTACTTTTGTAGGAAACTTTTTTTTTCTAAAAGTTCAAATTCTCATCGTGAAATAATGAAGTTAATTATAACGTTACAAAACTAATAATGTAACAACATTCTTAAAGTGAATAATGAATTTAAAGTGAAAAAAAAATGATGCTATGATATTTTCTCCTTTGACCTCATATTTTCAATGGAAAAGGTTTTTTTTTAATCTTTAAGAAAATAAAAAAAATTCTTCAACCAAAAAAAAGTAAAAAAATTCAACTTTTAGAAAAAAAGTTTTCTACAAAAGTAGTGTATTCGTGTAAATTATAAATCTTCACTAAAAAATATGGGTTTTCATATCAAAAACACGAGTTACCTTGTAGAAACCCCCTAAAACCCTATAAAAATTCAAAACCCATATTATTATCAAATGTCCCCCTTGGAACTATACAATTTTTGTCTGGAACATTTTTCACTATCTTGCTTAGTTCTCCAAATATTGTCTTGGGGAAATTAAAATGGGCCACCCTGTATAAAAATTGTTTTATAAACTTTTATAGTTTTATTACAGAAGTTAACTAGCCTTTTGAAGCCTAATCAAGTAAAAGTTCGGCCTTGCAGGCCATCAGATCTCAAAGTTAGATCGACTTAAAGTAAAAACACTTATGCCCGGTTGCATAAACGTGGGGTACCCCTCGATCACGGGGCAAATTCTGCCCCGAGAGTTATCTGTCAAATGTTTCATAGCAATTGTGTCCACTCTATGGCAGTAGAACTGCGGCTATGATCAATTGTTCACACGTCTGACAATCACCGCGCGAATTTTGTAGAAACAACGCTGAATTAACATATGAGGCTTTCCATCCATTCTCGCTCACATTTGACCTCGACATTTTTTTTTCGCTCAATTTCTTAATATGTTGTAGTACTATGATAAAAGATCGTCTGTGATTTTTTTTTTATTTTTCAGCGAACGATTTTTTTTTTTATAAATAATAACACCTACGAATAAAATATATCCTTCGAAAATCTTGAAAAAATTCACCTATATTCTACGTCCAAAACTTGAATTTTTATGACCTATCTAATCGTGAACGGTGGAGATTTTCTATTTTTGTTTTCCCAGTAAAATGTGTTACTTCAGCGTTGTTTTCACAAAATCCGCGCGGTGATTGTCAGACGTGTGGACAATTGAACATAGGCGCAGTTCTGCTGCCATAGAGCGGACACAATTACTATGAAACATTTGACAGATAACTCTCGGGGCAGAATTTGCCCCGTGATCAAGGGGCACCCCACGTTTATGCAACCGGGCATTAATGCAAGGACTCGGATCAACCGCTGCTTCGTTTTATTTTTATTTTTTTCAGAAAACGAACATCTCTATCCAATTAACAGACATCTTTTACATTCGGTAATAAAACTGATTGCCTAAAAACCAATTTAGACATATGTCAATCCTTAAGAAATGTCCCTAGATTCAAGGTCTATGTCTTCCCTCAATATTATTAATAATGAATCTCACCCAAGCTGCTCTTGGCGTTTCTCGATGTCTTGAATGTACGGACTGTCGTTAGCGATGAGTTTCTTAGCCAATTCTTCGCACTGGTTAAATCTTTCTGATCCAGCTTCAATTCTGTGTTTAAAATCGTCAAATTTAGTTTGTAATATCAATAAGTGTTCATAGTCTTGTCCGTAGTCTTCAGAAGCGGCTGCTTGCTCCTGTTCTTTTATCCACTGTTCCAATTCCGTACTTTCCAAAAAATATTCATGACGATACATGCTCTCCATCAGACGTTGTTGTCTAGCTGTTGCCAGCCTTTGAAGTGCTCGCATTTGCTGAGTAATCGATTGCTGTTTACTTGCTATTGATTTACTGTCCGGATGCTTTGCGTTGACCATCGCGGTGGCTGTGTGGCCCATTTCTGTTACTATACCGTTGTATGTGTCCAACTCCAAGTCTACAGCCTGAATTAGTCAATAGTAAAAAAGTTTGTTCATTTATAACTCGAGTAGTTTTATTTTATGAAAATATGGATAATTACTTTGTGTTTTGTGAGCAATTTAGTAGCAGCGTCTCGATCTCTGCCGTAATCTGTTGAACTTAAAACATCGTTCTTCTCCCCTAGCCAGCTTTCCACTTCTCCAGCTTCGAAAAAGAACTCTTGAGCTTTAAGCGACAAGTCTAAAGCCCGGCTTCTGATGTCTGCCTTATCTTGTAAGTCTTTCCAAGCTTCTTCAAGCTCTTCGCACAGCTCTTGAATCTGTTGGAATATTTTTATAACGGTAGAATCAATCTATAGCAAAGTCCATTGTGTATTGTACATACACGCAATGAAAGGCATTTCTCGAATTAAAGTTCAATTGGCTAGTTTTAGCGTAATATTCTCTGTATAATAACAGTCAAAGCATATCTAATAATTAAAGGTATAAATAATGCTGTGCCTGAAAAGAGTAAAACTCTAACGAGCACATTTGTAAATAAAAACTTTCACGTCTTTGTAATAAAAAAAGAATTTTCATCAACGGGTCGAAGTATCCTTTGAAATTTGTGGGAATAAAAAACGGTTAATCAATCAATTCTGTCGTTAAAACTGCATGCGTTGTTTCAAAACTCTGATCGGCCTACAACACAGATTTTATTAAAACTCAAGAAAAACAAATTCCTGTTATTCGTATCAGTCTTCATGCAGAATTTTCCATCTTACCTCGACGGAACCACAAATCGTGACTGTGCTCCAGCTATGCAAAAACGACAATATTCTTATGGTTCTTGCATGTATACATATACAATACAATACAGAGTTTTCTCCAGATATATTTATCAACGCAAGGCATGAAGAGAAAGAAGATGAATCATTTGGTCAAGTCAAATGGGGAAAAATAGGGAAAATAACCAATGAAGAGCTGTAACTTGACCAAGATCGTTGATTATTATAGCTTACTTTTGAATGCTAAAAATCACGAACTCAGAGCGCAGTGCTCGAGTAGCATACTTGGAAAAGAGATACTTGAAACAAGATTTTCGATGATATCTCGATAACTGTGAATGATAACAAGATAATGGTGAATAGAAAAAATGAAGCTTATTGAATTGGCTATGAAAAAGGTAGAATACATTTTTCCTCTATCTCTATCGGTTCCGCTGTGTTTAGAGGCTGAATATTGGAAAATTTTCAATCATAATTAGTCACAGATTCCACGTTAAAATACAGCTAAACCAATCAAGATACAGGAACAATGTTTCATACCTTTTTCGTAGAGAATTTGATTATCTTTATTTTCGATATCTTTCTCAACCTTGATATTATCAACGGTTACTGAGATATCATCGAAAAACTGGTTTCGAGTACCTTTTTTCCAGTACGACAGCTCAGCGGCTACACTTTGGGTTCAGGATTTTTATCATATATTCAAAACTAAGCCATAATGAACATCCGTCCCGAGTTACAACTTTTCCCTGGTCATTTTTTCCACTACACTAACTAGAGATAGTCGAAACCAATAACACCCACCTTTCTTCTCTCGGGATGAACTTGATCTATCAACGAGGCTCCAGAGGCCAAAGTTTTATCGATCATTGGTTGATGCCCGGCTATTTCTGCTTCAAGTTTCTTGTGCTTTTTATGGAGTGATTGAGCTTGGTGAAGGTTCTGCCCAAGCGTAGTTGAAGACGCTTGAGGAAGGTGGTCTTTGATCCACTGCAATTCGGCGTCCAGTTCAAATCCAAACTTATGGAAACGAAGACTCTCTTCTAAAGCTTCTCGGCGTTTCTTCGCAGGTTCTTTGAGGCTCTGGAATCTAAATTAGCAAGAAAATGAGTTGAAAAAAAGTCGAAAAATTGAAAAAGTCTGTACATTTAAAAACCGAAAAATAGACGCTTACTTTTTCTGCGTCGCCTGACTGTCCTTCAAAATATTAGCCGCATCAAAGTGTCCTTCGTGTGCCATTTCCTCCCCCATGGCTACCAAGTCTCCTACTTTCTGCTCCCACTGACTCATATCATTCTCTAAAATCTGGTGTTTCTTCAGTAACTCTTTGCAGCTTCTCAGATCGCTACCGACTTGCCGACTTTGAAGAGAGCTTTGAATTTCCTCAAGTTTCAACCTGGCGTCTTCCATAGTACGATTGTACCCGTGTTGAGCAGCAGCCTGTCTCAATCTCCGCCCTTTGTCCAAAGACAAAGCGACCAAATGATCCCATTGATCGTTCAAATCCTTGAGAGTTTCAGCTACGTCTTTCGCCCTGTAATTCTCCTCAGAAATCAGGGCTTTTCCTCCCTTATTTACCGCTCGTAATTGCCCTTCGTTGGCTCTTAGCTCCCGCTCAAACGCTTCGTGCTTCTGCAATTTACGTTCCAAGTTATTCAAGTCTCTGTAACTCTCGTCCGACGCCGTTTTCATTTTGTCCCCAAGCCAGCCTCGGAGGTCGTCTACTTCAGCTGAAAACTGTTGGTAATGTTCGGAGGCTTGTAAAGCTGCTCGACGCTGTTGAGCCGCGTCTTTGACCGCCATTCTACGCCCCAACACTTGATTTCGCCTGTCATTTATACTGGAATAAAATTTTCTCGTTAAAATTTTGTCAGAAACCAAAGGTTCCGGTTCAAAGTATGAAATTTATCTCAAATGACACCAAATTTCGTCATTCTATACTCACTAATCTTTGTCGTAATGATTTTGTTCGATAAGTTTGTCTGCTGTATCGCTAAAAGCTTTTAATCTATCGTCCTGAGCTTGTAGTGTGTTCTCAAATTTCTCGTGTCTCTTAAGCAGAGCCTCAACATCGTCTAGAGTCTCTCCCAAGTCCGTGAACTCAAGGAATGCCTCGTGCGAGCTAGTCGTGGCTTCAATTTGATCCGCTTCACGATTGAACTGTTGTAAAGCCAGGCACTGTCGCAGCCACTCTTCCTTTACATCCCAATCAGAGAGCACTGCTTGATGCAGGCCGGAAAGCCTGTCTAATCTCTCTCGGACCTCTCCCAGGGCAGGATTACGCTGAAGAAGCTGATTCCCAAGCTCCTCGACTTCTCTGAATCTAAAAAAGGAG
This sequence comes from Macrophya alboannulata, assembly GCA_949628255.1. NCBI lineage: Eukaryota > Metazoa > Arthropoda > Insecta > Hymenoptera > Tenthredinidae > Macrophya > Macrophya alboannulata. Next base: position 29,289,518 of record OX451207.1, on the reverse strand, counting down.
GATAATCGTTGTTAATTATGATGAATTGCTGAACATCAATTGGAAAATAAGATTGTCTTAATTTTTTTAATGCACATACTCGTCCTCTCGAGCTTTGATGTCATCTCCTAGCTCCATGTGTTTTTTTCGCAATTTTCCAGCCGTCGCTACGTCTCTTACTGGTTCCTCTGCTTTCATAGCGTCTTGGACATCGGTTACCCAATTGATTAAGTTCTTTGAACTATTCATGAAGATCTGTTGACCTACGGCATCCTCTAGCCGTGATCTACGCTCTTTGGCTTTAGCTTGGACCTTCTGCCACAGGTCGCGGATTTCGTTTTGTCGAGAATTTACGTTACTCAGTTCGTTAGGGTAGGAATTCTTGACGCTATTAGCCAGCAAATTCACGCGGCGAACCTGCAAGGATTGAAAAACATAGATATGTCGATTTTTCTCTTCTTGAAAAAAATTTTCATGCATCTCTTAGGATAATAATGGTTCTGGAAAGGTTTAGGCTGTTTTTAAATTATAATAAGCGAAATACTGTCGAAATTTTCGTCGAATGATTGAACATTTTAATTTTACCTTTTCTTCAACGGGAGCCAATTCCCTCTCAAGATGCTGGTGCCTCCGCTGCAAAGCTTGAACAGTTTTCAAGTCAGGTCCAAGCTCCGCTGTATCAAGCTGGGTCATTTTTTCTAACATCCAATCATGAGCCTCGTCGCAAGTTCTGTTGAATAATTCAACGCTCGAAGCGCCCTCAAGACTCTTTTCTTTCTGAGCTTTAAGCCAATTAAGATGTTCCCAGAGTTGATGTATGTGTTTCTGTCTAGCTTTTACTTTGTCCAACTGGCTGTGTCCCTGATCTACAAAATCCTGAACAGCCGCGTCTATTGCTTCAACACGTTTACCAGACGCTGACAAATCCGTCAAAAATTTTTCGTACTTTCTTTTGGCAGTTTCAACGTTATCACCAGAGTCGTCTGCGCGGAGCATTTTCTCCTTGTCTTTAATCCACTTTTCAAAATCATCGCATTCTCTGTAAAATCCGTAAAGTCTGATAGCGTCTTCTAAAAGCGCGTGACGTTTGGCAGCGAGTTCTTGAAGCTCGTTATAAGTGTTGTTAATTTTCTTTTGACGTTTCTCAACGCTATCGCTGTCGTTAACAGCCTTTCGTTTTATCGGCTTAACTGCCGACTTTATGGACTTTACTCTGCGAACGGGTACTACTTGCTTTACCATCTTCGTCTTCTTTACTCGCTGCGTCGTCTTTACTTTCTCAGGCCTCTTCACCTGCACCTGAATCACTTTTGGCTCTATTTCACGGACGTAATTTGCCGGCACGAAACCATCCGCACCATCAGCTTTCCTCACGCTCCACCAGTCCGGATTTGTCTTATTCAACAAGAACATTATCTCTCCTTTAACCATGTGCATTCCCTGACCATTGAACGGATACAGACTACGAACTTGCGGCACTAGTCTGTCTTCTAGTATAGTTCTCGGCTCCAAACGTTCTACTATTTCATCCACCCACTCATCTTGCGGCACCAGACGTACCTCTTTACCTGAAAACGCAGTTACAAGACTTTAAGTTCACTATATAACTACATAATTGATGTAGTAATGTAGATGAACGCCTTTAACAACTCCAGATATTGTCTGAACGGAAGCAGACTAGGATTGTTTTGTTAAAATTGAATAGAGTGTTTAGAATATACATTTTTAAATGTCATTGAGGTCTTCTATACATCTCGGGGACATTTTTCTTTCAAATTTCAGTTCGAAACTCTATTCCTGGTGAAAACTTTGATTTCCTGTCTTTGTATTGGCTGAAGGCGACCACCTTGCTATTCATAATTCATAGAATTTCACAATTTCTAATTGCCGAACGACTGAGGATAAGTGTTCGGATGGAAAAAAAAAATCAAAAATAGAAGCTGTGGACCTAATATCAAGTTGATATAATAAAAGCATGTGTTTGACTTGATTGAATGTCTCGCTAACATTAAACTCTACAAGCTTACCCCATTCTTCTTGTTCCAATTCAGCGACTGGTTCAGGATCTGCAGACAATTCTAAAGTAGAAATTCCAGCCTTGATTAGCTTCTCGGCTTGCGTATTAAGCGACTGCACGTCTCCTTTGTAGGCGTTTAATTCACCCTGAAGATCTTTATGTCTTTGTAAGAGTGCCTGAGCACTAGGTTCGTCGACACCATAATCCTGAGAAGCGACCAATGCCATTTTTTCATTCAGCCAAGAATCCGCTTCGTTAGCATCTGTGTAAAACTGATAAGCCTCGGCGGCGTCGTCAAGTTGTTTTTTCCTAAGCGCGGCCAACTCTTCAAGGACTTTCCAATGCTCTTGTAAAGAATCTATGCGGTTTTGAATCTCCAATGACAAGGGATGACTGTCGGCTATCAACTTTCTACCGGCATCGCATAGCTGCTCGGACTTAGGCCTCCTAGCCTTCATTTCATCCTGAAGAACTTTGTGCTTTTGTTGTAGAGATATAACCGCGCGTAGATCTTTAGCTGATATACCGGCCTTACAAATCCGCTGTTTTTCGACAAGCCAGGATTCCTCATCCTCATGATCTTGTAGGAAGTGATAAAAGTTCCTAGCGTCTTCAAGCCGCGCTTTACGCTCCTTGCTATTTTCTACGAGCTCATCGTAGGCCTGGTTTAAATGGTCCAATTTTTGTTGTAGCAAAGGTGCCTCTTTACTCACTGGTTCTGCCAAGTGTTGAGCCGCTTGTCTGCCCAGTCGTCTTTGAGTCTCTCCCAATGCTGTTACCTGCAATTCTTGGAGACTGTGTTTCTGCAACAAATCTTCAACCCCGAGTAAATGCGGACCGACGTCTGTGCTCTGGAAATTCAACTGGAGTTCTTGAATGGTAGCTAATGTCGCATCGATTTCTCTCATCATGCCCATCAGCGAACACAAGGCTGCTAAATTTAATTTGTGATGATCGAGAAGGGCGAGAAGTTCCTTCCACCTTTGGAGAACCTCCTGTTCTCTAGACTTGACTCTTTCTAATCCGTGATAATTTTCTCTGACCAATTCCTCGGACATGTTTGTCAGATCGTGAAATCGTTCTTCTCTGGCGAGTATGTCCGCACTTATTGCCTCGTGCTTTTTAACAGTAGCGTCAACTTGGGCAAGGTTGCTGCCGTACCTTGGATCCGATAAAACTTGTATCATTTCTTTGAGATACCCTTCTCTGAGCACGCTTTTTCTCTCGAATTTGTAGTTGAGCTGCTCTAGCCTTTCTTGTCTAAGCAATTCTGTCCTCAGCGCAACTTCTCGCCTGTGTTCGGCACGCTCTAATTCTACCCAATTTCTTTCTATGTCGTGGACTAGCTGACCTTCTTGAGGAGTAAATGCTGGCTGATTGAGTGATTTCAATTGAGTGTTTATGTGGAAGTATAGAGCCTCTATTTCCGATCTCTCTTTATATTTTGGGGGCTTTTCAACAGTTCTGTACTGTTTAAAGGACAAAAGCTCCCGCTGGATTCCTTCTAATGAATTCGGAAAATTCCGATCCTCCAGAACGTTGATTTTAGATTTTATCCACTCAAGCAGATCTGACGTCAATTTTTCGTAATGTACTTTCATCTTGTCCGCATCCATCATTTGGCCAACGATCTAAAGAATAAAAATATTATTGACATTGATTTGAAAAGATAAATCAAACAGATAAATCGAACAGATAAAACTTCTATCAGAGAATATGTCATATGCTTACGTTAGCGATTCTCTTTCCACTTTTAATCTCATTCTTCATCCTGGCAAAGGTGTGATAATAAGAGGCGACGTATGTGATGATGGACTTCTCGTCTGGCCTAGCGGTGTCGACATCTTCCGCATCGAGCAGCCTTGGGATTCCCAGCTCTGCATTAGCCACATCAAAAGCAGAATTGAGATTGTCGATGTGTTTGCTTTGCTGTAGTTCTGACCAATCGACCAAATCTGGCCTGTGAGCGTGGATGAGTGCGTTGAAGCCGAGACCACTTCTCCAGGACCCTTGAGAGGGTAAGAATAAAAGAATGTAGTATGTTTGATATCAATTCATGTAATGTGTAGTGTGAAAGGTAGAAAGATGATTCTTTACCAGTGAAATCCTGGATGTTGACTCCTGGATATCCATTGGTCTTTCTTTGACACCACAGCAGCAATGCATCTTTGGCAGACTTCTTTTCGCTGCTTTCATTCTCTTCGTCAACATCAATTTCGATCTCTTGGATTTGAAATCGAAGGATTATGGTCCAGATCAGGCCGAGAATCAGTCTTGGGTTTCCATCCACTATATCCTCTGCTCCTATACTCTCAAGACGCACCTGATGGCATAAATAATAGAAAATTTGAATGAAGAGCTGATTTCGAGAAATGAATATCTAAAAATTAGACAACTTGATCATTACTTGCATAATATAACACGCTATGTACGTATGGATGTACATACATACCTTGGCGATAAAACCATGTCATAGAGGATGTAATCTCCTCTAAGCCCATAGTCGAGAGATAAGATAAGTTAAACTGAAGTAAAGTCTTAGTGAAATAAAAAAATGTGAGAAAACTATTGTGATCGAATGGCCAAAAGAATTACGCCGATTGTTGTAAAAGCACTTAAGAAATTCTTAGCAAATCTCTCAAGTATTTAGCTTAGGTTTTATAGAAAAAGTATGACACCTAAAACAATGAAGTAATGTACTTCACTGCTGCGAATCAATCAATTAAATCTACAAAATAGACCTTGAGCAGAAGACAGGCTCAATAGCTCGCATTAAGGAAGGTCGTATACCTGCTAGCTAGCAAGTTGATAAATAGTAAAAATTACTTGATAGGAATTGAATATAATTCACGATAATTCCGTGTGCAACGAAATCTACATGAAAATGAATGATTTCATGATTTATCATAAACTGAAGCAAAATTTGAAGAGTTTCAATATTTTATTTGTGGAAAATTATCCACTAGTAATAGAAAGGTTGTTCTATTCAAGCAAAAGTGTAGACATTAAGTTGTTTAACATTTTTAACTTCCCGCTATGAAAATTGAAAATTTTCAAAAAAAAGGGAAGTTATTGGTTTCGGTCTGATTTTCAAAAATCGAGTTTTGATCAGATCTCGACGTTTTGGGTCCTTAGAAAGCTATTCTGCCTATTTTTGGATGGACGTCCGTACGTGTGTGTGTGTGTGTAAACAAATTTTTGTCGTACGATATCTTTGGAACGAATCGACCGATTGGAATGGTTTTCGCAGCGATCGAAAGGGTTTATCAAGACTTAGATCTGATTAGATTTTGGAGTCGATCGGTCGAGTAGTTTCAAAGTTATTCGAAGAATAAAAATTAAAAAAAGAGAAATGTTTATGTTTTTAGAGCATAACTCCTAAACTGTTCGTGCGATGAATCTCAAAACTTAATCATATTTAAGTCTTGGATAGCCCTTTCGAGTGCCGCAATATTCATCAAAATCGACCGATTAGTTTAAAAGATATTGCACGACAAAAATTTCTTTTTTTTGATAGACGTGAGTTGATTTCGAATTACTCAATGTCGAATCTGTGAAATTGTTTAAAAACTATAAAAAATTTCGCACCTAAACATACAGACTGAATGATATCTTCTGACATTAAATATCACTCCTCAAAACCTAGAAATATTGACATTTGACAAAAAATCGATTTTTGAAAGTCAGACGGACAAAACTTTGTATACGGAAAACTAACTATAGCTATAACCTTCTTTAATGTGTTATAATCACAAAAGTATCAAATTATCGTAACGTATTTGACACAGAAAGGGAAGTTTTAGGGTTGACCCACAGGTCAACCGGTTTCGTAATTTTTTTTGTTTTTTTCTCAATTTAAGGTACTCATATGTACGAATAGTTGTAAGAGCTGATTGCATTCGGATATAGATAATTAATTCCACATTTATTCATGTAGTTTGTCAATAATTAAACATATCATACGTGATCTGAATGAGGAGTGTTTATCTCAATATATTATCAATAATCGAAAGTCAGTGATAAAAATTAGGTGATACTTGCATCTCAATTGAGTGTAAAAAGTTTGCAATCGACCTATGTATTTGCAGCACGCAAAATTTTATATTCAATTGCATAAATAAGTAGATTCAATTTTGTATACGATAAGAGCCTTTTGCACCTTTAAATCAAATTTAAAAACTTGTGGAAATCAAGAAATGCTCTAACTTTAGATCAAAATGTGGAAGTGGACTGAATTTTTTTCAGCATTAATTATCTGCTGCTGAATGTAGATGATCTGGACAATCTCAAAATGATTCATCGACCTAGTTTGAAAGAAACCATCGGTCCATCTTCGTCGACTTTATTTTATAAGTATCGATGCAAAACCAGAAAAATTAATTATAGCTAGTAGCAGGATGTGTTATATTACATATTCATCAAGAACCTTTTTACCCATAAGGGATATGATTCTGTAAAAGCAGATGCTTTCTGCACTAAATAAGAGACTAGAGCTATTTCTATTCACACAGGAAGTTCGCTTCATTTTTGTCTTCTATACGCTGCATTCAGAGTTTTGTACTGCACTGAGAACGACTTCCTTGCAAAATATATATGATGATAAATTTCCAAGTAATGATTGGTACTATTCAACGCATCAATTCACCAGAATTATGGAAGAGAAAATTAGATTTTTAAGGTACAGATGAAGATTGCTTGACAGGGAATCGCTTCTTTGACTCAGCAAAACAAACAGCACAAAATTGGAAGCTGTCTATCACACGACCAATACATGTCCAATACGCGAGTTTTTTGCTATCTAAAAACAGACTTTGACCACAAGTACGACTTTTGAACAGAAGACAACTTTCAGATGGCAAAAAACTGGCACATTGAACATCTATGAGACGTCTAACATACAACTTGCAGTTTTATGCTCTTTGGATCCTCAATTTTCCATAATCAGGAGTAGATTAGGATAATTCCTGGTGAAATTGTCAAACTTATACCCCCGAAAATGTATTTCATGGTACTAATTCGACCTGCAATATCCCCGGAAGTATTTCCACTGACATTAAGGCTAACCGATAAATAATTGCCGCATGAAACGACACATATTGATCATATCGTCAGTGCTGTACAAATGTTGTAAATACTGATGTAATTATAGTATTTAAAATGAAGGTAGACGATCAGTGGGAAATGATACTTAGTAATTACAGTCCAATATTTCTCTTTGAGAATTTGCTTAATACTTAAAAATCATCCGCTGGTAGATACGTAGGTACTATCCTATTTGTCATAAAATAAAATTTTCTTTGAAGTAAATTACTTCTAAGCGTATCAAGAATGTTCAGCGAAGCGTGTGAAAAATTCCTTATTTCAATTCAAAACATATTTTGGTAGATAGTTTTCGGAAAGAAACGATTATAAGACAATTATTATCATTACAGTCGAGTGAAATGGTATTTTTGGAAGAAAAACAAGATATTTTTATAACAGAATCGAATTTATTTTCGGAAATGTTTGTTTCATTTCGTTCAAAATTTGTATTTTTAAATTATAACCGTCGAGTAACGGAGAGGCAGGCGCAGTAGGCTTGTACTACATACGTATGTACATACATATAGTATGAGTTCATAGGTGGCAAATAAAACCCAGTGGCTTTCCTTTCGCGCATTGGAATTTTCACACAGCATAGAGAGAAAGCACAGCACTGTACTATGAAAACTGTCCTATACAAGAAATCCCCATGGTTCCAACTGTGCGCTACATTGTTCGTTTTATACCACTCGCAGTTGTGAGAGAATGGTTTTGTTAAAAGGAGCTGTTTGCAGTCCGTGTCACGCATGTCGTCGTTTCAGCAGCGAGCAATGGAATGCTGTTGGATTACTATCCTGTTGTTTGCGATCAAGGCCGTTAAGAAAATGAAAACTCTTCCTTTACGCAAATTATTTTTAACAAAAATAACCCAAATTGGAAAAGGAAAAATCGGTAACAAAAAGTAAGGGGTTTTCCGTGTAAAGACAACCGTCAAAATTCGCAAGTCAATTCCTTTTTAACTATTTCAATCAAATTTATTAAGATCAGTTTATACGTAGAATCATATATTTAATGGTATTACAAAAATGATAATATTGGCATTTGGCAATATGTAATAAGAATACTGATATTATTATGTGCGTATACATATGTGACCGTTTTATTTTCGGACGTGGATATAACTATTCCACCTTTGGAGCGCCTGCGGTGCATTTACTCACGTAGAAATCAGACTTTTGAGCAATACAACATGAATAATGAATGAGTCCTGAGCTGCATAGCAAAGTGAATGCTGGTACTTGTACTGTTATACGCGCGCCACGCGAGGTGTAGACGCAGATACAGTTAAATCCCCGCGCGCCAACCTGAAGAGACAAATTTAGAATAAGAAGAAAATGAAAATGATCAAAACGATCGCAAAAGGTTTTGAACAAATTCGAACGCATATTATCATTTGTTGAGATTTTTTAAGACAAAACAATTAGGCAATTTCGATGCTATAACGGTTCTCTAAAATTCAAATTATTAAAGTTACGCTATCATTTATGCAGGTTAGGCAATTGTTAATTATAATTGGTAATTGTTTTTATGGAAACGTTCTCTCGGCTGTCTATAATATAACGTAATTCAATATTCAAAAACTATTGCCAAAGAAACGGAGAAATTTGCAGATTTTATTGGCATTTTAAAACGTATATAGAAATGCACGCCCATAACACTATACATATAATATTAACGGATCTTTAATGAAGAGATATCATTAGACAGGTATATCATTGAGTTATCAATAAACTTGAGTAATACACATGCAGGGTGTTTGGTTTTAATCTCCCTAGGGCGATATTTCCCAAACCAAGAGAGATATAAGAAAATATTTCGGACAAAAGTCGCAGGGTTCAGAGGGGGAAAGAAGTTGGCGTTATTAGATTTTTCAGTGGAGGCGCCGCTGAGGTTAGAGGAAGGTCAACTTTGTTTTTTTAAACGGTAACCCATATTTTTTATTACGTAATTTTGTTCTACTTGAAAAATCAAAGGACTTTCGTGTGAAACATTTTTTTGTGAGACATCAATTTTTTATGATATTCAGCTGAACAACTAGAGATTTTTGAACTTTTGAGAACATTTCACCTCTATACCATCAAGTTTGGGAACAAATTGCAAAAGACAAAAATTGCGTAATTTCATGCAAAGATTCTTGGAGAATAATTGCAGAATTTTTTCCAATAACTTCTGATTGCAGCTTCTCCATTTGCGTGAAAAACAAATCAAAAGTGTTAAAGAAAAAATCTGCAATTATTCCCCAAGAATCTTTGCATGAAATTATTCACTTTTTGTCTCTTGCAATTTTTCTCCAAACTTGATAGTTTAGAAATGAAATGTTCTCAAAAGTTCCAAAATCTCTAGCTGTTCAGCTGAATATCATAAAAAAATTGATGTCTTAGAAAAAAATGTTTCACACGAAAGTCGTTTGATTTTTCAAGTAGAACAAAATTACGTAATGAAAAATTACCGGTTACCGTTTGAAAAAACAAAGTTGACCTTCCCCTGACCTCAGCGGCGCCTTCGCTAAAAAATCCAATAACGCCAACTTCTTTCCCCCTTTGAAACCTGCAACTTTTGTTCGAAATATTTTCTCATATCTCTCTTGGTTTGGGAAACATCGGCCTGGGGAGATTAAAACCAAACACCTCGTATAATATAGTATATCTTAATTAATACGAATTAGTTAAACATTATATCTGCGGTATAATGTTTGGTGACTTTAGAAGGCAGGTATGCATACATCAATATCTATACATAGTCCCGTGTAGATATACGTATGTAGGTGTATAATATAAGTAAAGAAGAGATTGTTTACAATCGCGAATCACTCCGAACACGTTGACTCGATTCTTTCTCTTCTTTTATCCTGATGCAGTGACAGCAGTAGGAGAAGGAGCAGGAACAGCAGCAGCAGTAACCACTTCGGAAATACCTCGTCTTTTATTATTCCGCTCGAGTGTTTATGAGTCGTGAAATGAACCACCGTTATCTGCACTCCATTGCTCGCTCGAAAACGTAAACAAAATTTCACGCGGGATTGCATCCTAATTATGGACCCTAGTTTTACGGCGTTAACAATTCCTCTTATTATCGAGATTTTGTTCACTGTTTCATTAAAAAAAAAATTTTTCTTCAATTTTAGCATCGGAAGTCTTCGATGTAAAATTCTTTCCGAATTTCAAGGTAAAATTGCGAAATCAAAACTCAAGAATCCGATATCGCGGACGAACAGGTCAAATTTAAGATCAAATTGAGCGTGAAATGCAAATTGGTGGAACCGATATGATGGCGAATAAAAATCAAAATAGAAATCGATTTCCAAAAAAGATGGAATTGCGAGATCCAACATGGTGGACAACGATTTCAAAGAGTTTTACTTTCTCTACAAAATTATATAGCTATTCATTTTTCAATTTCGCAATATGGAGTTGATATCTTCGGAGATCATATCAGCGCAGCTTGTCTTCTTACGAAATTTACTTTACCGAATTCCTCGTATCCCAAAAGTAATATTATATTCCTCACATTTTAAAAGATTATAATTTTCCAATAATTCTTCACATTTTAAAAGGCAATATATCATTGCAGCATAATTGCACCCGCGCAAATACTATATAATATAGCTGAGTATAAAAACTGCATGGTTTAAAAGATACAAGAACCGCTCTGCATGTATAATAATACCCATTTTTTTTTTTTTCTCGAAAAACATGTAAGCAAGCGAATGTAGAAAATAAAATAAGGAAAAAAAAAGAGAAAAACAGACAGTTAATCAATTCCATATTCGCGCAAACATCATTAAATATGTCATTTCTACAGCAACATATCTCAATCTCTTCAAGATTCCAACATATGCTGTGCTATATATATATACATAGATCAAAGATCATCATAATTATATACTGGATAATTGATAAGAAATTGCTGTACCCGCGCGTATCCATACATATACATATACCTATGTATATGCGATTATATTAATAAATAATAAGAATATGTATAATAATAATGACAATAAGAATGATAATGATAATAATAACGTTTAAATTCGAATGAAAGTAACAACTAGCATGACCTTTTAACTACATATGGTATGTATATGTATAGGTATAATCATTGATATTATTATGCAGTAAAAGGTCCAGTAACACGTGACGTCATGATAGTTGCACGTGACCTCGAGTGACCGGGATTGAATCACGCGGATTAAATTGAGAGCGTTGATCCTTTGAGCAAGGTGTCTTATACTATACATATAACGTATTATACATAGGTATATAGCTGGTATATATGCATACATATGTATATGGGGTATTCCAAAAAGTTTTGAACGGTTGTTTACCCCGACCCCCATCGATATCCGAATAAATTATTCACGTGGTAACCCTAGACTCAAGAATAGTTGCTGAATTTTTTCAGAATTTTTCGATTTCTTTTTCAGAAGTTACGATTTTTCGAAAATCGCACCTCAGGACAAGAGCTCATTTTTTACTTAATTATCATTGGCAAGCAAAATATCTTAGGGAAAAGTGAGTGGTACAGAATGAGCCAGGTTTTGACGCACTTTGACACGAAAATATTTTTCGATTTTTCAGACACCGGAAGTGTCGAAATTTTCATTAAAAAAATTAATATCGTCAATTCCAAAAAGTCGCCGTAATCAATCTTTTTGAAATTTTTACACAAAATTCTACATTGAAAGACGGATTTTTAAGACGTTTCCGAAACTGGGCCGAGAACGGGTTCAGGAGGTATGGTCATTTTAACCTCGCGAAAATTCACATTTCAGCGCATTTACGCGCTGATATACTATATTATTTTAACTAAACATTACAACTGAACATAAATTGAACATTATAACTAAACATACTACAATATCGCGTTACTAATGCCATAAGGTCGTAAACGCCAAAAATGCAATTTTAGTGCCAGAAGGTCGTATAATTTTTATTTTTTTCTAAATTCGCTTCAGAATCGAAAATTACGTGTGAATTAATTGAAATTGGGAAATTGAAAAATTAAAAGCAGAAGGTCGTATGTGCTGAACACATACGACCCTCTGGCTTTATTTTCAGGAAAAAATCGAGAAAATTAAAGTCAGAAGGTCGTATCTGCCTTTCTTTTTTTCTCTCGGATTTGCCATGAAATCGATGAAAACACGTAGATCCATCGAAAGCCGACAAAATTTTTTTTTTGCAGGATACGACCTTTAGCTTTAGTTTTACGAAAAAATCGCGAAATACGACCGCAGATACGACCTTCTGACTTTAATTTTCTCGATTTTTTCCTGAAAATAAAGCCATAGGGTCGTATGTGTTCAGCATATACGACCTTCTGATTTTAATTTTCCAATTTTCCAATTTCAATCGATTCACACGTAATTTTCGATTCTGAAGCGAATTTAGAAGAAAAAAAAAATTATACGACTTTCTGGCACTAAAATTGCATTTTTGGCGTTTACTACCTTATGGAATTAGTAACGCGAGATTGTAGTATGTTTAGTTATAATGTTCAATTTATGTTCAGTTGTAATGTTTAGTTAAAATAATATAGTATATCAGCGCGTAAATGCGCTGAAATGTGAATTTCCGCGAGGTTAAAATGACCATACCTCCTGAACCCGTTCTCGGCCCAGTTTCGGAAACGTCTTAAAAAATCCGTCTTTCAATGTAGAATTTTGTGTAAAAATTTCAAAAAGATTGATTACGGCGACTTTTTGGAATTGACGATATTAATTTTTTTAATGAAAATTTCGACACTTCCGGTGTCTGAAAAGTCGAAAAATATTTTCGTGTCAAAGTGCGTCAAAACCTGGCTCATTCTGTACCACTCACTTTTCCCTAAGATATTTTGCTTGCCAATGAGAATTAAGTAAAAAATGAGCTCTTGTCCTGAGGTGCGATTTTCGAAAAATCGTAACTTCTGAAAAAGGAATCGAAAAATTCTGAAAAAATTTAGCAACTTATCTTGAGTCTAGGGTTACCACGTGAATAATTCATTCAGAAATCGCAGGGGGTCGGGGTAAATAACCGTTCAAAACTATTTGGAATACCCCATATATATAACTGTGTAGATAACTGCATATGTGTATATTAAAAAATAAAAAAAATGTATTATTGTGCCGCAAATCTCAGACAATACACCTAGTAGGTATATACCTATATAATAAGGAAAAGTGTACGCACAGCTTCTGCAGAGTTCTCTTGAACATATGGCTGCACACGATCAACGTTACCGCGACTTTACGATTATTGGATTCTGGATTCTACCTATATGTATGTATGTAACGATTTCAGCGTACGGAAAACTCGTTACATAGTCTGCTATTCGACCTTCCCCCGCACCTGCTGCTTTAGGTAGGACATTGGTTTGCTTTCCTTGAATTTTCTTCGTAATTTCATAATGTACTTGGCGCGAGACTCTACCGAGTCTCTTGATATACAATGGCGATCTTTTTTTTTCTCAAAAAATTTTGCACTTCCGTTTGTGGGAAAAAAAAAAAAAAAAAAAAAAAAAAGAAGAAAAAACAACTCGAAACTTATTATATAATTGAATTAAAAACAAGACACTAAAATCACAATGAATTGTAAAATTTTATAAGAAAAGTTGAACAACGTTGGTATAACGATATTCTTCTTGTATACATACATATATATTCTTTATACATATACATATATCCTTATTAGTTCTAATGGAACGAGGATATTTGCAAGTATAATGACGATGTGATGACTACAGAATTGAATCATCGAACGATCCGGATCGCCAATCGTCATGTAACACTGCGACTGACAGAGGGGATATAACGATTAATAAATATTTGCATTTACTTGCAAAACCTGAACTAGACGCACGCCCATCTCCGATATGCGCTATAAAAAAGCGTATTAACTGTGTAAATTTCATAAAAATTGTTTCATACGGTTATAACAGTGCTTTCGCTCAATTGCAAAACGATTATAACTATGGAAAAGCAATTAAACAAAAAAAAAAAATCTTAAAACTTTGGAAATCTCGTTTTTTGTGACGTACCCTACGGCATCCTACTAAAACGGGGAAAACAAAAAATTAATAATGGTCAGAGTTAGAGCCAGGTCGAAATGATCCCCGGAACCCCTCATATACAGCTTTTGCACAGCTTGAAATATACTAAAACCGGACGCAAGATTGAATTGCATATAAATAATGAATTATCATATATTTATAATACTATTCGTGAACGTCTATATATATAATGTGACAGAATGATGATTATTTAGCTAAAAGATATAATATAAGACGCACTCGAGTTCTGCAAACGTCTGTCCTCAAATTCTGCTCACGTATGCTGCGGAAAAAGTAAAAGAAAAAGAAGAAAACTAAGAAAAAAAAAAAATTGAAAGAGATAAAATAAAAGAATTACATATATAATATACGAGACTTGCTCGCAAGGAGTGTCGTGTTACGTAATCCAACGTAAGACACAAACGAAGCCTTAAGGAATTCCTGTCGGTGTAGAGTAGGTGCATACCTGTACGCACGTTATACCATATACCTATCGAATATAACAGTTCGTACGCGAGAAATCGTCGATCTATAATAAGATATGTTGCAGACCTATGCATTTGTGATATTTTTTTTTTCTTCCTTTCTTGTTCTTTTTCTGACATCTCGGATCCGCCATTTTGAATTCCGGAATTTTTAGACTAGATTCGGAATCACCGACTCCATAAGCGATTAGAAATCGATTTTTGTGAAAATCGTATCATTTTTTGGAATTTTAGGTCGCCATCTTGGATTCAAAATTTTTAATCGAGCAATTCTTGGACTAGATTCGTCATCAGCGGTTCTAAAAATAATTAGCTACCGATTTTTGTGAAAATTGCATGATTTACACAAATTTCAGGCCTCCATCTTGGATTCGCCTTTTTGAATTCCGCAGTTTTGAGGCTAGATTCGGAATCAGCGATTTCAAAAACGATTGCAAATCAATTTTTGCGAAAATCGCATGAATTTTTCGAATTTTTGGCCGCCATATTGGATTCAGAGTTTTTAATTCAGCAATTTTTGGATTAGATTCGTAATCAGCGGCTCCGAAAATAATTAGGTAGCGATTTTTGTGAAAATTACATCATTTAAAAAAATTGTAGTCCTCCATATCTTGTATTCGTCTTTTAGAATTCCACAATTTTGACGCTAGATTCGGAATCAGGGACTCCAAAAGCGATTAGAAATCGAGTTTTGTAGATGCAAACGTTTCTTAATTTTTCATAACAAATTGTAGTTTTGTTTTTTTCTAGCTTGATCGATAAAAAAAAAAGAAATATTTCTATATTGCTTCTAGAATGTTCATTTTTTTTTTTTTTTTTTGTTACAACAAACCACAAAAATTTACAATTCTTCAAATGAGAAACAATTAAATGTTTGAATGACCCTAAAAATTCGTAGAAATTCAAAAGAGTAGAAATGTTTACGAGGATATACATTAGGGTGATTCTTAATTCGGGTATTTTTGAAAGTTGATACAGACGTCCCCGGGGAATCCTTTCAAATAAAACAAAAAATATGTCATGTTCATAATTCGGAAATTCATTTTCTAAAAAAATATAATAAAAATACCTTTTTTCACCTCTTGTTGTTGGCAACAACTGAGTCAAGTTTCACAATTTTTGATCACATACCTCGTGAGATAATAATTTTCATACAATCGATCCACAAAATAATACGTGTTTTTTGTATTTAAAACTTTGGTCGCTTTGAGGCACGTGTTAATATTAATATTAAAAGCTCAAACTTGACAGGCATTCCTTTAAATATATTCGGAAGTATTCTTGGGGGTGTCTGTATTGGATTTCAAAAATACCCAAAATAAGAGACACCCTGATATACATGTAACCACTTATTAATAATTTTATAAACTGCTATAAACTTTTATAAATATATCGGCGGAGGTATAGATAGAACATTATGTACTTGTGGAACGTACATACGTATGTACGATCTGGTGTATATTTGCATTATAAAAGTAATGTAATACCTATAGACGTTTTATAACGTAAACAGGCTGAATAACTCCGAGTTTTTTACATATATTATACATGTATATATATATATATATATTATGTATGTTACATTTTACATACATACATACAGTCCTTACCCCATTATCACTCGTGCGTAAAACATATATTCGTGCGATAGCGGCATTATCATAGGTAATATACATATATCGATGTACATTTATACAATTAAGTAGGTATAAAAAAACGGGTGATCTCAATCCGAGAAGATATCGCATTGTGTTTATACCTGTATTATTCCTCTACTTGTTTTATAGATTCAGTAAACGGTTTTAGGGTTCTTAAAAAAATCACAATTTTGATTGAATAAAAAAAAAGAAAAAAACAAATATCTAGTTTATACTATACGCGTTTTTTTTCAATAAAAATCGGTTTACAGTACGGTTTTTCCACTTCGTAAATTGTTAAATTCAACAAAGCTTATTGAAAATCGAGAGCGAGAAACGCAATTTTAAGAGGAAATTGGAATAAATTATTTTTTTTTCCTTTTACTTGCAGTCGTGGATCAGCTATTTTGAGTTCATATTCGAGATCAGCGATCTCGAAAACCGTTGCAAACCGATTCTCATAGAAATCGGAGTTACTTTCAAATTTTCATCCGCCATTTTGAATTTTGGAGTTTTGAAAACCGTTGAAAACAGATATTTACATTAAAATCGTATTATTTATCGAATTTATTTTTTAAAACGCAGTGCGCAAAATTCGACTTTTGGTGCCTGTTTTGCGTGCGCAAAGTGCCCGTTTCGCGCACTAGTGCGTAAAGTGATTACTTTGCGCACTGCTTCGCACGCAATACAAAGTGGATATTTTTGAGGTTCTATATGTATTTCTATATTCACCACGTAATATTATTCACAATTCATACAACTATATGATTGTGCATCAATTACACAAGTAAATTTTGCTCTGATTAATCTTCTTTATTTTTGTCATAATCTAAGAATGAAACAATAGGTTCATGATAACTGAAATATGATATACAGTAGAACCTCGATTATCCGAACCTCTGTTATCCGAACCCTCCGTTATCCGAACCACGATCGCTTTAACCGAACCTTCTATTATCCGAACCTCAACTTGCTGTTGTTTTTTTTTGTTTTGTTATGCGCGCGTTTTTCGTGTTTTATTACATACATATTTGTTACTTAGACATTTGATACTTAGAAAAAGACTTTAAACCAAATGTTAAATGTTTATAAATGTTATTAAATAATATATTTATGTGAATATTATAACATATATATGTGTAGGTGTGTTACATATGGGGTAGTCCATGCCGTTTCGACCAACCCATGACCCCGACCCCCTCGGATTTTGAAATAAATTTTTTATATGATTTGCCGGTCTTCAAAATGCAACGTTAATTTTTTTCAGATTTTTATTATTTTTGGTTATTTTTTTAAAAATCTCCAAAGTCAACAGAAAAACGCTATGTTTCAAAAATCTGAAAAAATTCAATAAAATTCTACGAAATAAGCTAATTTTTTCCACATTAATTTTATAGTGGTGTTCTCGAAGGGACACCCGGGGCAGGACTAAGCCAAGGAAAAAAGTCCAAGTCGGACCATCTTATTTTTTCCAGACGTCAATTTTTATGCCCAAAATTGTTCCGCATAGTTGAAAATAAATTCCTTTTTTTTTTACGTGCATTCAGAAATTTTTTTTTTTTTTAAAGTGAAAAAAAAATAGAAAAACAAGAAAAAAAAAAAATTAATTTCATTTTCAACTATGCGGTATTATTTTAGGCACAAAAATTGACGTCTGAAAAAAAAAAAGTTAGCATCCGACTTGGACTTTTTCCCTTGGCTTAGTCCCGTCCCGAGTGTCCCCTCGAGAACACCACTATAAAATGAATATGGAAAAAATTATCTCATTTCGTAGAATTTTATTGAATTTTTTCAGATTTTTAAAACATGGCGTTTTTTTTTTGACTTTGGAAATTTTTAAAAAAATAACCGAAAATAATAAAAATCTGAAAAAAATTGACGTTGCATTTTGAAGACCGGCAAATCGAATAAAAAATTTATTCCAAAATCGGAGGGGGTCGGGGTCATGGGTTGGTCGAAACGGCATGGACTACCCCATATATGTTGAATATTTCCCAGCGCTGAACATCGTGTCACCTAACATTACTGTTCGATTATCCGAATTTTTGATTATCCGAACTAGGCCCGGTCCCAATTGGTACGGATAATCGAGGTTCTACTGTAAATACTTTTGATTCAAATCTATTTAATTATCTAAAACAAATAAAAGATACTATTCTTTGAATTTAAATTTGTTGTCATTTTCAAGTAGGTACTATTTTATAGCTTTTTGTGAGTATGTTTATTTAAGTTGGGGGGCTCTGCCCCCCCACCCCCCCCTGGCGGGGGCTTCGCCGCCTGGACCCCTCACTGGACACGTAACCACCGAACACATCGCAGTGATTTACACTTATAATTATTTTTGTTATAATTGTTGATGTTCTCATTGTCCGTTGTTATCTCGAATTTTACACACTTGTTTCAAAAAATAGTATACGATACTCGTGCGCTGCGTAGGTGATTCCGCACTCGCTTTTTTGCCACCCTCGCTTCGCTCGGGCGGCAAACTACGCTCGTGCGGGAATCACCCACTTTGCGCACTTGTATCGTAATATACTATTTCGGCTTTCTTGAATTTCTCATTTTTAACTCTGCAATTTAACCTCAAACTCCCAATCTACACCTGCAATCCAGAAAACGTACCCCAAACACCAATTTTCATTAAAATCGAACCGCTGTATAATTTCGGTCGATCGCTTTTCGTCCGCCATTTTAAATTTGTTAGTTTTGACCTCGGATTGAAAAAAAAAGTAATACCCAGAAACCCTAAGGACTTTAAATGTCGTAGAAATTAACCCAATAGTTTCGAAACTATAGAAAGTAGTGACGAAGAGAAAAAAAAGTGTTTGTGTAGCGTAATACGCACGCTGGAAGTGTGACTTCTTTCGAGTTAAACGAAAAGACTCGAGACTCAAGATTTAGAACTTAAGACTTAAGACTTAAAAGTTAAGACTCAAGACTTAAGAGTTAAGACTTATGACTTAAAACTTGAGACTTAAGACTTAAGAGTTAAGACTCAAGACTCAAAAGTTAAGACTTAAGAGTTAAGACTCAAGACTCAAAAGTTAAGACTTAAGAGTTAAGACTTAAGAGTTAAGACTCAAGACTTAGAAGTTAAGACTTAAGACTCAAGAGTTAAGACTTAACACTTAAGAGTTGAGACTTAAGACTTACATGTATATCTATAGATATACATATATAGAAAGAAGTTTCACTTCAAAGGAGAGTGAAAAACAAAAGATTAAATTTCAACATTTTCTCAGACTATTGATTGCTGTAATTGACGGCGATTATGCAATCTCAACGTTTATTCTATACACTGATCCTGCGAAAGGATCGTTTCTAGGTTAATTACTGTATAATAAGTCATTCGCTAATTCGACAAAGTATGGCTATTATACAGGTATACTAATCGGTAACAGACTGCAAACCTAATTTCCGCGATAATATTATTTCTTATTACTTTTAAAGGAAATTCAAAATTAAGGTTTTATTGTATACACACACACACATAGGTATGTACCTATACATATATACAATACACCTCGATTAAGTGGAGAGGTGAAGGTCGCGTGACGCGGACACTGACCAAGAAAGGAATGGTTGCGCGTGACCAGGAAAGATGCCTCCGCAGATGAATAATTAACGGTAAAGGAGTGACGGAGCACTCCAACTCTGCATCGACGGTACAGAATCACGTTGACTGAATCAGATTTTGACACAGAAAGGAAAGTTTCATCGATTTCGAAATCTCGTTACCCCCCCCCCCCCCCCCCCCCCCCCCCCCCAAAAAATACAAAAATCAAAGTTTCACATAAAAATAACAGAAGAGTATATAGGTATAATCGAAATGACTTTTACGATAACTGTAATAGAAGAAAAAACTTTTCAAAGGATCAGAAATTCCCCCCCCCGGCCCCTTAAAAAAAAAAAAAAAACGCCCAGAAATATCATTCCTTCTATAGAATGCCCCAGTGAATGGTACAGAGGCTTCCGTTCTTCTTTATCTGGGTTCACATCTTCACATGAAAGCCGATTAGTGATCGACTATAAATGAGAAAAAAACAAAAAGGAACGTAGTGTCTATAATGGTAACAGAATATTTTCATTCATTGAGATAAAAGTTGCGGACTTTTGAGGGCTATACGTAGATACATACAATTAACGGTTGAATCATTTTCCCGAAAACTTTGAAGCTGAAGAGATAATCGAAAATGGACGAAAACTATCGATATTTACTTGAAAAACTTTGTTCAGATACGTACCTGTGTAAGTTGTGTAAGAAGAAAAAAAAAAATGTTAAAATAAGTAAAAAGGCGTGTCCGATCGCTGCCTCACGGGTTCGAAACTAAACCAGGAATGCAACCCTCAGATAATTAGGAAAGAATCCGTTTGAATTCTCCGAAACGTCGTCGCCGGTTTACCGAAGGGACTCATCCAGCCCCCCCTCCCCCCCGCCGCCAGTGGGTACGTGAACGAGACGGTGATATGGGGTGAAAATCGTGTGAGGATCAAGCGCGCCTCTTCATACTATACAGAAGATTTCTGGTAGCTTTCCTAGTTATTTTTTTCGTCAATTTTCTTTGGCCCATAAATTGGGATGCTGCAACGGCGCATGGTGGGGGGTACGGGAGTAAGCGAGATGCTGCATTTCTCGACTGTAAGATCAAGACAGAGAGAAAGAGAGAAAGAGAGAGAGGGAGGGAGAGAGAAAAAGAGAAAGAAAGAAAGAGAGACAAAGGTCAGTGACCGTGAGCGGAGCCTCCAGACCGCGAGTCTCATAGTAAGTCCCAATGGATTCCCTCGCGTTGGTCCAGTAGACTGAGATTTATATCGTTAACTTTCCTCGAACAATTCTTGTGAGGGGGATCAAAAGGAATTAGAAAAGAACGAGAGAAAAAAAAAAAAAGAAAAAAATTTCAAACTGACCAAATAACGTCGACAGGAATTTTCATGCTCCTATACGTACAGGGTAGGCCATTTTAATCTATCCACGCAAATAACTCCAAAGGCATGGTTCATACCGAAAATTGACCCATAGAAAAGTTGCACGGTTCAGAGGGGGGAAGAAGTTGGCGTTATTGGAGTTTTCAGCGGGGGCGCCGCTGAGGTCAGAGGAAGGTCAGCTTTGTTTTTTTAAACAGTAACCCATATTTTTCATTACGTAATTTTCTTTTACTTGGAAAATCAAACGACTTCCATATGAAACATTTTTTTGTGAGAAATCAATTTTTTATGATATTCAGCTGAACAACTAAAGATTTTGGAACTTTTGAGAAAATTTCACTTCTAAACTATCAAGTTTGGAGAAAAATTGCAGGAGACAAAAAGTGAATAATTTCATGCAAAGATTCTTGGAGAATAAGTGCAGATTTTTTTTTACAATTTTTGATTTTATTTTCACGCGAATGGAGAAGCTGCAATCAGAAGTTATTGGAAAAAATTCTGCAATTATTCTCCAAGAATCTTTGCATGAAATTACGCACTTTGTGTCTCTTGCAATTTTTCTCCAAACTTCATAGTTCAGAGGTGAATTGTTCTCGAAAGTTCAAAAATCTCTAGTTGTTCAGCTGAATATCGTGAAAAATTGATGTCCCATAAAAAAATGTTTCATACGAAAGCCGTCTGATTTTTCAAGTAGAACAAAATTACGTATAATAAAAAATATGGGTTTCCATTCAAAAAAAAAAAAAACACAGTTGACCTTCCTTCTAATCTTTTTTTTTTATTTTTTTCTCCTTCTTTAGATATACTTTATACTTTCAAACGGATATAGTCGTATTACCCTAGATGAGTTGCTATTTTCAAGAGAAATGGAACAATTTCGAATAGCGAATCGTGCGAGTAGAAAACTGTGTGTTTAGTGCTTGCCTTTATTAGTGTATTGACGTTAACTGTAAGGAGAGCGGGGGAAAAACGAGACAGAAAAAGGGAGTGGGAGTAGGAGAGGGAGAGCGTATATGCAGCTGGTGTATAGAAAAGAAGTTGACTTAGCTAATTCTATCTACGGCTTCTTTTACGGACTCGCGTGCAGACCTGAAGCCTTTATAAAACAACTCGCCTCGGTGAGAACGATATATGTATAGGTACATACATACATATATTAGTTATTTTCTTTAAATCTCTTGCAATTCTCTCTTGCTAATTATAAGTATAAGAACTGTTCAACCTTATAATCTAGTTCGATACGTATATGGCTTTTCAATCGTTTCACATGAATTTTCACAGGAATTTAAAAATCAAAAGATTCAACGTGCTTGTATCCTATCTGGAATTTTGTACAAAGATTCGAAAATATAATTTTTGCATCGAATTTCAATAATTTTTTTTCAAACTTGTTTAGTTTTTCATGTATTTCGTTTTTTTTTTTTTTTTTTTCTAGTACCGCTGTATAGCACGAAATTTTTCATCGATATATATGTTTCATCAGTCTGATTTCTCCTCGATATTTTGGAAACTGTTTGATCGATTTTTATGACATTTGGTTACCGCGGGGTGCTCGGTCTTCTTTTTTTCGAATTTGAGATAATAAAGAACTGGTGAATTCAAAATAGCAAATCCAAGATGGCGGGAAACATTGTTTACAAAATTTGTACGATTTAATGAAAATTACTTTCCAACGGTCTTTGAGATCGCCGATTACGAACCTGACTTTGGAGGAATTGTGAAATTCAAAACGGCGGATTTCAAAAGTGAACAAAAATCCTGAAAACTTTTAGACCTTCCTCGAAATTGCGATTCATTTTCAATTTTATTCCACCACATTTATTTAACGAAGACATCGGAAGCTCTCCGCGGCCTCGGTTTACCGACTTTCATCCGCGATTTTAAATTTTGCAATTTTTAGTCTAAATTTTTTATCAATGCTCCTAAAATTCCCCAAAAATTGGTTTGTTCGCGAGATTTACGATGATATGGGGTTAATAAAAATCGCCGCATATCGTGGATTAAATATATAACTATTCATTTACAATAATTTTTATTGCTTTTAGCGGATGTAATATAGCCTCTGAATATCACTATATCTATATCGATCCACTTAAAGCATAATCTCATCGATAATGAGACGAAAAAACTAGAATAATATATATATATAACTATACGGGGTGCCCCATTTTAATGTATGTATGTACCGGGTGTAACAAAAAGTTTGGTCGCCACTTCACCGGGTGATTCTCCAGCTCGATATCGGTGAAGATCTATCAAAACTTGTAACCGCAAAACTGACCTTGACCTTCAAAATCAAGGTCAAAAATTTTATTGTCTTAAAAAATTCTACTAATTCAGAGGATAAGAAGTCTCTGAGGAACCATAGGTCTATATCGATTCCTTCCCATCAAAAAAGACTTCGGAAGATAAAGAAAATTCGGTGTAATTATAACAACAGAAACTTCGATCGGTTGTCGACCACAAGACTTCGGTCCCGTCTTAAATTTCTTTTCATGATATTTTCAATTTTTTTGTAAGATTTTTTGATTGTTTTTCCAAATTTTTCGTTTTTGAGTTCTTACACGTTTTCTTTGATTTTCGTGAAAGTTTTTGAAGTTTTTTTAAGGTTTTGTGAACAAGGTTTAAGAGCGATTGATCATGATGGTTCGATCTTGTGATATCGCAGTATCGACGCCGTAACCAGTAAAGATTAACCGTAAGACGTAAAATGTAAAAAAATCTAAAAAGAAATAAGAACAATTCAAATCTTTTTTTTCTTAAATCCTAAGACTCCAAAAAACTTCGAAAAAAATTAATGAAATTCAAGTAAAGCCGAGAGGACTCAAAAAATTTTTTTAAATTGAAAAAAAAAATCACGAAAATTTGCAAAAAAATTAAAAATATCATAAAAAGAAATTTAAGACGGGACCAAAGTCTTGTGGTCGATAACCAATTGAAATTTCTGTTGCTATAATTACACCGAATTTCTTTCATCTTCCGAAGTCTTTTTTGATGGGAAGGAATCGATTTAGACCTATAGTTCCTCGGAGACTTTTTACTCTCTAAATTGGTAGGATTTTTTAAAATAGTAAAAATTTTGACCTTGATTTTGAAGTTCAAGGTCAGTTTTGCGGCTACGAGTTTTGATAGATCATCACTGATCTCGAGCTGGAGAATCACCCGGTAAAGTGGCGACCAAACTTTTTGTTACACCCGGTACATTAGACCTGTCCTTAAGAAGGTTGAAATCGAATTTCAATGGTCTCACCCCTCAAAGTGGTTCAAAATAATTTGAAAAAAATGCTGAATTTTTATTTATTTCTTCCCTCCATATTTACCCACCCCTAGAAAGCCTTACTTTTTCTCATAAGAAAAGCATTGATTTTTCGAGGTTTTTAATCAAAAATGCGTACTGGGTCTAAAAACAGTCGTAAAAAAATTTCTGAAGAAGCAAAATGAAGGGAAATTTGTCCCCTTTAAAACGCCGCTTGAAAAATTTAGCTACCTCTATTTTTGACTCCGCTATCCAACTTTTAGTGCGGGGTCAAAGTGATGCATAAATTTTCCATAATAGTAACTTTTTTCGAATCAGGGAATTGTTTCCTATGTTTCTCAATCACTAATTGGTTTGCACAAGAAATTATCTTGTACGGCCACTCCGATTCAATTATTTCGATATCTAGCTCTCAAAATGACGTTTTTCGACATTTTTGAGATCTTTTTTCAGCGGTTTCCCAAATTCTAAGAAAGAAAACGATGTGATCGAAATTTCTTAATTTCTATTTCTGATTTTCAACAAAGAATTTTCTTTTTCTTTAAGACCAATCCCATTGAGTTCCTTGATCGCTCAAAAGTTTGATAGCGGAGTCAAAAATAGAGGTAGCCAAATTTTTCAAGCGGCGTTTTGCAGGGGACAAATTTCCCTTCATTTTGCCTTTTTAGAAATTTTTTTACGACTTTTTTTAGACCCAGTACACATTTTTGATTAAAAACATTTTTTTTGAATTATTTCGAACCAATTTGAGGGGTGAGACCATCGAAATTCGATTTTACCCTTCTTAAGGACAGGTCTAATGTACATACCAAGCCGTTTAATTTTTTCATTTCAATTTTCATAAAAAGAAAAAAGCTTCGGACAAAAGTTGTACGGTTCCGAGACTGACATTTGATATTGATATGGGTTTTGAAATTTGTATAGGGTTTTATGGTGTTTTTATGAGGTAACTTTTGGTTTTTAAATGGGAACCCCTATTTTTTAGTGGATTCATAATCCACGCGAAAAAAAAATAAAAAAAACAAGCAGGTAAATCGGCTGACCACGATGGGCTAGACCTAAAAGTTTCCGCCCTGCAAATCTTTCAAGGAAACAAAAAAACACATGTATAGGTATGAAGATTTCCTAAAATAATTATTGGTAGGGAATTTCTAGATGAGAGGGGTTAAAAAAAATCTGTAATTGTATTCGTGATCAACGGTCCAGAAAACCTCGACATACCAATTTTCATTGGAATCCGTCGATCCTTTCTCGAGATATCGTCGATTGAATTATTTTTTTCAAAATTTTGTTCTTCGACTATCTCAAAAACTACCGGACCGATCAAATCCAGAATCTAATCAGTTCTAAGTTCGAAGAATCCGCGTCGAATGATACAAATTCATCATAATCCGATCATTCGTTCTCGAGATATCGTCGGACAAAAAAACTGATGTACGTATACACCCAGGCGTCCATCTGAAAACGGTCGGAAGTGATTCTCGTGACCTTAAAACGTGGAGATCTGGTGAAAACTCAACTTTTAATTTTCGGAGTGATTACAATAACTTTCCTCTTGCTAAAGCGGTAAGTTAAAAAATACATTACTTTTGTGGGAAACTTTTTTGCTTCTAAAAGTTGTAATAAAAAAACTAAGCAGCCTGCAGGTATGCACACTGAAATGGGACACCTTGTACATCGTGCGAACCGTTGCGGATCCGGCTTATTTTATCATATTCGAACATCCTGAGGTAAAGAAGAAGAAGATAAAAAAACAATCGGTAGTTCATTATTCAAAAGTTCTGTTTCGATCACCCCCGGATTTTCTCAATTTCATTTTTATGTGTAACCGTATACAGATACAGCCGGTATGCAACTCTTATAAATCCCGTTGAATTGCGGATTTTAGAAAAAGCTGCTATCGCCATTTCAGTCTGATCGGCAGATATCTTATACATCGGAACGTGCTGCAGCTCGGGAGGCAGCAGGTAACTGTACACTTCACAGTCTATATACCTGCCTGCGTGTCTTATACAGACAAGGTAAGGTATAAGGTAATAGAGAAGCTAAGGAGGTTCGAACCATACATTATTTACAAACTGCATCACGGTTGACTGATTCGTAATAACGCCCTGGCAATTTATGCTTTGATCGCCAAGCCCGATTGATGTGGATGCCGTTTGATGTGCAATATATTACATATATTAGACTGTATCAAAAAAATCGACTATTTTATTTTTTTTTCAAAAGTAATATCAAAAATATTGTTCCACATGACGAAAAAAAAATTTTGTCCAACTTTGAGCTCTTAATATCAACATTAAGAGGTGCGTCATCGCGATTTTCTATTTCCCAATTTAAATAACATGGGAAAATTTTTTTTTTTGGACTTTGGAATTTTACAACTCGTCAACGGTTTGGTATACTGATAAGACCAGAACATATTTTTGTTCAGAATTAAACGCTCCACAAAAAAGGTCTCTTGCTCTTTTTCGACAAATCTATAACTGCTTCCAAGTTAGTTGTCGTGGTTAATTACCATTAATAACCGATAACCAATTGAAAATTGTAGATTTTCGTGGTTTTTCATAGATTTTCATAAAAAATGTCAGATGTTCGTCGTTTTTTTTTTTTTTATATCAAAGATTGTAGATTCTCGTAGTTTTTCGTTAAAAAGTTGTAGATTTTCCGTAAAATTTGTCGATTTCTATTGAAAATTGTATATTTTCGTACTGAGTTATTATAAAAATTTATATAAATTCGCAGTTTTTCATTTCATAAAAAAATTGTAGATTTTCGTAGTCATTCAGAAATGTTCGTTGCCTCAATCGATCGAACTATACATATACGAGAAAAAGAAAAACTACAATTTTTCATGAAAAAAAAAAAATTACGAAAAGTTTCAATTTCCTTAAAAAATTGTAGAAATTCATAAAATAATTTTCACCGCGGAAGATCATGCCTGCAACTACGCATACCTATATTCTACCTCTAATTTATTCATTACTTAACACAGCCTACAATCGATAACTTTATCTTATCTGTATCCATACTCTCTTTACTTTTGGTCACCGCGGTGCTTCAACATTTTTAAAATTTGACGTTTAAGTATTGGAACGCGGATATGCGCTGAAGGGGTGTGATCACTACCTACCCTGGTGAAAATTTCTACTTCTAACGATTTCTACGAATTTTTAGCGAAATTGGAACATTTCATGTAGTTTTTCATTAAAATTTGTTAGATTTTCGTTGTTTTCATAAAAATTTGTGAATTTTCATGGTTTCTCATAAAAAAAAAATTGCAGATCTTCGTATAGTTATTTCGAAAATTTTGTTGTTTTTCTGGATCAAACTAAAAAAAAAAAAGCTACAATTTCTCACGAAAAACTACAAAAAGTTCAAATTCATTCCACAAAAATTCGTAAAATTATTTTCACCGGGGGTAATGACCCTCTTTAGGCTACTTTGAGGAGCAGCGGAGTTGGGATCATAAGTTGTTGGTAAGAAAACTAACACTTTTACGTACCGCATTACCGTAAATCAGAAGATAAAATATATAGCGTGTATTATCGTTATATGCCTATAGTAGACAAATAATTCTTGGGAGTCTACTACAACTCCGTGAACTCACAAAAAAATAAAGATAAAAAAAATCGGAAATTAGATAAGAAACTCTTGACTTTTCCCACACTACAGATATATACGAGTATGTATTATGTATTATATGTATACCTATACCGCTCGTTGTCTAAATCGTCAAAAGATTCAAATTCCCCGATATTTACACATACCTATATACCTATACACATATGTTTATTTAGAACTGACGATAAATTTTTCATCGATTCATTGTGTGACTCAATGAATGACTTGTGTTAGATATAATGTTATACCTATATATAAAATCGAATTATTTCGATAGTCGATAAATATGATCAATAAATTATCAGGTATTTCACAAAAATCATGAAATGACACGTCGTTTGATTTGATTTCGTTATATTTTGTAACTATCCCCCAGCTGTGATTCGACGAAATTTACACAATAAATTTTTTGTGAAATTTCAGAGATAAAAAGTCGCGAATGAATTTGGAGAAAAAAAAAGAAGAATAAAAAAATTTCACTCATATAATTCTACCGTGCAAAGGTTTCATAAATCATTTTTTTGTACGGTAAATATTGAGAATAGTGAATCATAATATTCAGAAAAGTATCCTGAATGTGGTCGTTAAAATTATTTACGAAGCCCCTAATATACGGTTAGTATGAGTCGATTTTTTTTGAATTTTATTTTCATTCATTCGCTTGCATATATCCCGCGAACTGAACGCACGAACATATTCGATATATGAGTTCAAAATTTTTGTCTTTTTTGAAAAAAAAATTTTCAGAGTGAAAATTTCATCAAAATCGATTGCAGCTAACAGTGATTTTGCCCAATCAAGCGATTATTATAAAAACAAAAAAAGAACAATTTTTTTCAACCATTATAAAAAATTGTAAATTCCATTCTTTTAACTTCCCGCTATGAAAATTGAAAATTTTCAAAAAAAAGGGGAGTTATTGGTTTTAGTCCGATTTTCGAAAATCGAGTTTTCACCAGGTCTCGACGTTTTGGGGTCTTAGGAAGCTATTCTGACTATTTTTGGATGGACGTCCGTACGTGTGTGTGTGTGTGTAAACAAATTTTTGTCATACGATATCTTCAGAACGAATCGACCGATTGGAATGGTTCTTGCAGCGATCGGAAGGATTTATCAAGACATCTGATTCATCTGATTAGATTTTGGAGTCGATCGGTCGAGTAGTTTCAAAGTTATTCGAAAAATAAAAAATTGGAAATTTTTTTTTTTCATGTTTTTAGCGCATAACTCCTAAACTATTCGTGCGATTGGTCTCAAAACTTAATCAGATTTAAGTCTTGGATAGCCCTTTCGCTTGCTGCAAGATTCATCAAAATCGAACGATTAGTTCAAAAGATATTGCACGACAAAAATTTCTTCTTTTGTCGTACGATACCTTTGGAACGAATTAACCGATTTGAATGATTCTTGCGGCGATCGAAAAGGTATACCAAGACTTAAACCTAACTGAATTTTGGATTCAATCGGTCAAGTAGTAGTTTCAAAGTTATTCAAAGAATAAAAATTGAAAATAACATTTTTTTAACTTGAAAGGTTTGGGCGGGAAGTTTTAGGTCTGGCCCATCGTGGTCAGCCGCATTTTTCTTTTCTTTTTATTTTTTTACGATCTACCAGCTGTATACTTTAATATTGTTAACATAGTCATGATGAGAATTTTTTTAATTTTTTCTTTAATATTCTACGGACTTACCTTCGTGTGAAGAAATGCTAATGATTTATTGACATTTTCAATTTTGTGAACCCGCATACGTCCGTTGTTAGGTTTTGCCAATCTTTCGCCTGATATTATTTCCAGAAGTTTTAGAAGTTTCTTTCCGTCTGCAAGATCGCTGAATAAATCCTCCACTTCCATACGAGCCTGAAAATATATTTTTTAGCTGTGAAAAATAACGGGAAAAAAACTGCATATATGTATGTAGAACGAATCAATCGAAAAAAAGAAAGATAGACAAAAAAAAAAAAAAAAAAATTAGAAAAAATTGTAAAAATGAAACAAAATAAAAATTCAACTATACACGGCGGACAACGTAATATTATAGTAACATGAATGTCTTTTCTTTTCTTTTTTATTTTTGACTTTTTATGATACAATGACGAAATAAGCTTTTTTCAATTTAATAATATGTCCCTAAAATTCGGAGAGACACCTGCGGTGGATATAATTAAAAAATTCAAATCGTATAATGCTTGAATGACGATTTAAGTTTTATCACGTAGCCAATAGACGTCGATTAACATACTATTTAATTACTGCTATTTATGGCGTTCGTTAAATACTTCGAAACTTCATTTATTTAAACGAAGGTTTATTATATATGTATATGGGTATGACACGAAGACAGATTTCTATGAGAGATTTTTCAACGTCTCTAATAATATACTTCTTTCAGATTTTATAGTGGGATTGTAAAGAGCTGACTAATTTACAAATAATTAGTGCCATTTTCTTTTTTTTTTTCTTTTTCTTTTTCTCTTGTTATAAATAACGATGACTTTATAGGCAGTTTTTAGCGGGAGGCTAAATTCAGTGGTATAGACTAACTTTTACAAGAAATCGCTGGATTCGCTGCTGATTACGAATCTGGCCTGAATTAAATGGCAGAATTTGAAATGAACAGCAATTTCGAAGTTAGTTCTGCAATCGGCGACGCCAATAAAGACGAAAATCAACCCTTTAAAATGTAAGAAACAGAGAAGAATTCAAAAAAATTTTTTGCTGAATCAATCTTGTATTTTTAGCCTCGTCGAAAAGGGGAAATCGAATTCCAAAAATCATACGAACGCATATTCGTTTTATTTTTTTTTTGTTCGAAAAAGAAATGGGTCCGGAAAATTGAAGATAGAGTCATTGAATTTTTTACAGTCATGAGACGTATTATGTATGTACTTGCAAACGCGTGACTACAGTTTTTTTTTTTCAACAGAATTGGAAAGTTAATCAATTCTTTATGTTTTTAACGAATAGTTTGATACAATAAAACACGTCGGTAAAGCGATACGAATTTAAATCAGTCACATGTTAACTCGACGAAAGGATTGTGATTTTCGGATCGGTTTTTCATTAAGGTTATAGATAGATCCTTTTACTTTCTATTAGAATTTCTTCATATGTATATATTTATAAAAATCGTTCTTGTTTTTTTGGTTTTTTGGTGTCAAAAATTCGCATATTCAGTTAGTGGAAATATAGAAAAATTAAATATCCGAAAAGACATGTTTTAGTGCCTTTCAAAGTTGGAACAGCATAATATACGAAACGAAAAAAAATTTTATGAAATCGAAGACTTGGAATTCATAGCACGTGTGAATTTCAATATATGATCGGATTGATATCCCCGGTGAGAATAATTCTAAAAATTTCAACAAATTTTTAGGAAAATTTGAAGTTTTCATATAGTTTTTTTTATAAGAAATTGTAATTGTATCGATCGACAAATCTGAAACAGAATTTTTCTTAACTAATGAGAAAATGTACAATTTGTTGTGAGAAGCTACGGGAAATCTATAATTTTTTTAATGGCAAACTACAAAAATTTACATTTTTTAATTGAAATTTACGAAAATCTACAATTTATTGAATAAAAATTACGGATGTTCTACAATTTTTCAATCAAAAATTATGAAGATCTAAAATTTTTCACGAGAAACTACGAAAATCTACAATTTTTTAATGAAAGACTATTAAAAACTACAAATTTTTAAGATAATCCACGGAAAATGTACAATTCTTCAATGAAAATTGACTGAAATCTGCAATTTTACGTAGAAAACTACGGAAATATTACGATATTTTATGAAAAAGTAGGAAAATGTACAATTTTACGTGAAAAACTACGAAAATATTACGATATTTTACGGAAATCTACAATTTTTTAATAAAAAATTACGAAAATCTGCAATTTTTTATGAAAAACTACGAATATCTACAATTTTTTCGTGATAAGCCACACGGGAAATTTACAATTCTTTGATGAAACTTTACGAAACTCTACATTTTTTCAATAAAAAATTACGAAAATCTACAATTTTCCGTGGAAAATTACGAAAATATCAGGATATTTTATAAAAAAACTACGAAAATCTACAATTTTTAAAAAATAAAAACCTACTGAAATCTACGATTTTTTAATGAAAAACGATATGAAAATTCGAATGTGCTTCCCTAAAAATTCGTAGAAATTCTTTTGCGTAGAAATTTTGCACCAGGGATATGATAAAAGATAAAATAAAATGAAATAGAATATACTTGCCTTCAACAAAAATGAGTTTATCCATTTTGTGAATGTTTTTTTTTGTATGTGAAGTCTCTCTTCTTGCAGGGCCTTTATACGGCCCTGCTCAAACTTTAAAACATCCTCTCTCTGAGTCATTCTTCTTTGGATTCCCGGACCACCCCTGTATCTGTCAACCCTGTCTGGGGGATACCGTGATGGGAAGTCGTAATCGTATGTCTGTTTATTTGGTACGACGCGGCGCCCCGCGCTGGTCTCATGCTGCGCACCTGAAATGACAAGTAACAAAAATACCGAAATTAACAAAAAATCAAACGATGAAAAAAAAACCAGAATCTTCTTTTATCTCATTTTCGTCCCGTTTAAAACATGAAACAATTCAAAGTAAACGAAAATACAAACCAGAAGTCAAAAAATCTCTTCACATTTTATGAAACTTTATATTCTATCATATCACTACGATTTTGAGTAATTAAAACTATCAATTCTCCTTATACTCACATAAAATTCTAAGCTAGTATAATTAGAATAAATTATCTAAAGAAATGCTTAAGATTTAATTTTTTACTTTTCTTTTTTCAGTTTTTACAGTTTTTTATTTTATTTGTATTATGATTTAATGATTTTCATTTTTTACTGTATATCTACCGAAGCTGCAGTACAAAGGTCTGATTTAAATGGTACAACTATTACTCTTGAGCATACCCAAGTGTGCCTACGTACAACGTATCTCTGATACAAAGATAACTTATCATATCGCTTAAAAAAATAATAAGAAAATATATACCTATATACATATACATATAGGTGTATATCTACATGTGTACTTTATTATTACATAGGTATATATACATTCCGAGGAGTTATAAGAGAGGGAAAAGAATTCGGCGTGGAGTCAGAATATGAAGCTATACTATATTAGTCAAATAAGAAATCACGATTTCTTTTTTTTTTCATCAACGTTATGCAGTGATATAAAACAAAAAATATATGTGTATACCTATACCTATGTATGGAGAATTCCAAGTGAACTTGACCAGAGTTTGGCTGCGCCATTTTTATTTAATTGCAACTTTTTTGGGTGATAGTATGACACTTGAAAACATGAAGAAATATCCCCCCTTTTTTTTTTAATCAACCCGTTTTTGCGTATGAGCCACAAAAGCTATCTCAAAAACGCCCTGTCCGATTTTGATGAATAAGAATACGAAAATTTTTAGCTTCCGAAATAAAAAAACAACTACATATTCAAGAATTTGAAAACTTTATGGTTTTTTTTTTTTCTTCGTCTCATGTATAAGGGCAAATCCACGTGAAGTGGTAACACTTTTTGACATCGACATTTTTAATTTTTTTTCAACCTTACACACGTGTTCTTCATGGTCCGTAGAAGAGAGTCCCCAAACCATTCTGCCCTAGGATCAATATTTTAGAAATAATGCGCAATTGAAATTTTGAAAGTATGCCGAAAATCGTCGCGCGCGCTCCTCTTGAATGTCTCATAACTTTTGATCCGCTGGACGGAAATAGGTTTGTTATGTATCGATTTGAAAGGTATTGAACTAATCTAACAGTTCGTAAACGTCATTTTATTTTTCCAAAAAATGTCAAATTTTCTACTTGAAAATCAATTTGAAATGCTGTTTTCATTACCAGCCCCACAAATCACCGAGCTGAAAAAATTATGGTGTATTCCTGGCCCCATTGTCTACTTGCACACCAATTTTGGAGGTGGAGATTCATGGACATCGAAACGAAAAAATTATTCCGTCAACAACGCTACGCCGCGCAGTGTCATGCTCCCAGATTTCTGAGGTGTCGCACCCATATTCAATAGGAACGCAAGAATTACGATCGGGATAGTAGGATTATGGTGACAAGTAATGCAAAATATAAAATTCAACGATCTCAAGATTATTTGCGGTAAAATAATCAATTATTATCATATCACTAGCCTTTTTCATTGCGATACAATTTTTCCGTTTCGATGCCCATGAATCTCCACCTTCAAAATTGGTGTGCAAGTAGACAATGGGGCCAGGAATACACCATAATTTTTTCAGCTTGGTGATTTGTGGGGCTGGTAATGAAAATAGCATTTCAAATTGATTTTCAAGTAGAAGATTCAACATTTTTTGGAAAAATAAAATGACGTTTACGAACTGTTAGATTAGTTCAATACCTTTCAAATCGGTACATAACGAACCTATTTCCGTCCAGCGGATCAAAAGTTATGAGACATTCAAGAGGAGCGCGCGCGACGATTTTCGGCATACTTTCAAAATTTCAATTGCGCATCATTTCTAAAATATTGATCCTAGGGCAGAATGGTTCGGGGACTCTCTTCTACGGACCATGAAGAACACGTGTGTAAAGTTTAAAAAAAAATTAAAAATGTCGATGTCAAAAAGTGTTACCACTTCACGTGGATTTGCCCATAAACGTCTTTGAGTTAGAAATATTCGAAGCTTAGAATAGATCCCCCTTTTGTAAAATTCTGAATGAATTCTTAAATATATTGTATATTACTTATTTCGATTCATTTTGAGATCTTTCCCATGATATGGTACTATTTCGTGTCCTATTTTTTTCTTTTTTTTTTTTTTTTGTTTCTTTTGAGTGGTTCAAAAATTTTGATTCAACGAAAATTGACGTTTTGAAAGTGTAAAAAAAAAAATATAAATTCCTTAATATTTTCGATTATACATATAAAAAACATTTTCAAATCATGTAAGAGGTGAACTGAATTGTTCTTCCACTTTTTATCGCATTTCCAGAAAAACAGTGACGAAAAAATTGGTTCCAAAGTCTTCAACGAACAAAAAATAACGAAACAAATATCGATTGAAAAAAAAAAATGATTCCATCGTGAGCAGGATCGAAAAAGGACCAAAATGAAGAATAAAATTTTTGACAATTTCACAAAAGGTGGATCCGTACAATAAGCTTTGAATATTCATAACTCAAAGACGTTTGCACGAAGAAGGAAAAAAAAAAGAAAAAAAAACTTTGGGTAATTTAAAAGTGCCAAGCTGTCATCTGAAAAAAACACTATAATCAAATTTAAAAATGGTCAGACTAAAGCCTGGTCAAGTTGTCTCGAAACGCCCCATATATACCTATATACGATTATAATTGTAGTCCCTGTACTGTATGATAATTAGACCATGGATACATATTGCGATAATCAAAACTATAATTATATTGTTATATCTAATTTTCATTGGTATAACCAACAACAGTACAAGGTATACGTGTATAGAGTTCGTCGTTCGCTATACATACATCATTGATACGTGTAACATAGACGAATATACATATAATACATGTACGTATGTATATTGTTAAAATTGCGATGATGTAGTCATCATGCGGTATAGATTTATCTGTTATTGTGTTAACTGTTAGCAAATGCCAGTTGTAGATAACTTGCATGAGCAAATAACGCAGTGATTAACTGCAAGAGAGAGATTTTGCAATACCTATGTATACACTATGTACGGTATAATAGCGTATAGGACCTACATGTATATGTATACAAGATTTTTATTTTTTCCGATGTTTTATTGTTAAAAAGAAAAGAAAAAAAAAAGATAGACGGTCAGATCATCGATCATAAATCAATCCATAATTGTGTGTGTAAAAGTGGGATAAAAACCAACATCGATGACGTACCTACTTAGCTGATTTATAATAGAGAAATTCATATATTATACATATTATATTGAATACTCAACGATTTAATAGCGATTTTGTTAATAAAGTATTTCAATTTCTTACCGTAGGGATTTCTATCATAGAATCTATTCGCCATATTTTTATAGTATATTTAATCCTCTTTCCTTCGTTTTGTTTGTTTTCTAACTTTCTTTTTACTCCAAAAAATTTTTTTTCACTAGATTAACGACAAAGACGCACGTACTCGTATACATATATGAAAAACTTCAACACCGTACATTTTTTTTACCAAAATTTATCGCAATTATTTTATAACACTGTATAACATTATAGTGATTAATTATTATACTTTTATCCTGGATATTTTACAAATTTTTTTTTCAATCTTTCACAACTGACTGCAATCACGACACTGAACGGCAACACCCTATCAACTGATTCAGGTATCGTCAAAGGCTAGAATGTATGTTGTGTGCGAGTACATACATAAATACATACATGTGCGAACGTTCTATACAACGATATATGATCATGTTATCGAGCAAGGTTTATACATATGTACAACAAACGCCGGCTGCTATTCTGCTACAGTAAACGTCACTGTCGAAGTGAACGGGAATTGGTCGTCAAACATCAATTTATTTTGTTATTTTCCATCAATACAATATTGATAATATAATATACGTATACGTGAAATTTAACTCTATGTAGGAATATAAAAATATAATATGTAAATAAATCGTGGATAGATAATTGATAAAAACGAAAAACTGCCGTTCGATTTTCCACAATCACTAATACCCTTCCCAGGGTTGTATTCTTTGTGAAAATCTGCGACGATTTTGTATCAGCGAAAAAGTCGAGTCTCTTATAGTTTTCAAATGAGAGCGATTTGAATTTTAATAATAACGGTCGGCACAGAGTAACGGTCGCGCTCGTGCGGCTGGCCAATCAACGGCCTGGTGGCGTCAGTCGCGCACCTTGCTCTGCGCCAGAGGTGTGCTGTGATTGGTGCAACTTCAACTCGCGTTTATTTAAAAACTATTACTTTCTCGAAATTTGTTCTCGAACAAATTCGTCGTAGATTTCAACGATGAATCTTAGTTTTTCAGGTGCAAACAGTGCGGGATAACTGAAAAAGGCAGGCTGCTGTGCATAATGACACTTCATCATCGATTATAACGAACTGACGATTCCAAGAAGATTAATTATCTGAAGTTACAGAAGCTTTGCTCGATTGTCGCTTTGATACTTTTTTTTTCATTTTCTTTATTCGAAGATCAAAACCAATTAGTACCCTCACAGGTCGAAGATATTTTTCAAAAATAAGAGAACGGCGTATACCAGCTAGTGTGATTAAATTTACTGTCAATCAATATATCCGCGCGAGTGAGTAAAGTATTCTCGTTATGAAAAAAAATTTCCTATCATGT
Organism: Macrophya alboannulata; assembly: GCA_949628255.1. NCBI lineage: Eukaryota > Metazoa > Arthropoda > Insecta > Hymenoptera > Tenthredinidae > Macrophya > Macrophya alboannulata. Next base: position 29,252,143 of record OX451207.1, on the reverse strand, counting down.
AGCCAACATATGCCAACATTCTTTTTCAGACGTAATTCTTGACTCATTGAGACACGCAATTCACGCAGAAAAAGGATTGTTTGGATCTAGTAAATTTTGTTTCATTCAACTAAATTTGGCGGTCACGGGCCGCAGAATAAATAACTGTTTGATCTAACAAAATAATTTTGCTCACTGAACTCTACCTATCAAATAAATATCTAGTTGACTTAAATTATTCTCTAGTTGTTCCGATTCATTGATTAGTTGATTTGATTTTTTGAATTTGGTTGAAATAGATTATTGTTTAATTATTTCGACTCATTCATTAGTTGATTTGATTGTTTAAATTTAGTGTAACGGAATCATTGTCCAATTGAATTCACAGCGCATGATTTCCTTTGTTTTTCAATAGTTATTTTAATTGTAAGTAACTGATTGAAACGATTGCATTGAGTCGTATTTTACATTGTCTTGAATATAAAAAATTATGAATTTTATTTCATGGCGAATTCGATCTCATAAACTGCGTTGGTCAATCGCCTATAGAGTTCCTAATGCCTTGCAAAGTACGCGCTATGACTCGCACTCAAAAGTAAAACGTAACTATGACGAGCGTTGGTGCATAGGTCTAGCCGACACCGCATAAATTTACTCGTGAGAAATTAACATGCAGTCGAGCATCTATCGGCGTGGCGTGGTACTTCGATTTGAACCAAGTTATAATTATATCATAACTCAGGATAACAAATTTCATATGCTTGCTTCAAATCGAAATCCCATTGATATTCAATTGTTTTGGGTTTTATCCCGAATGAATTACACATTTGCAGAAACAAAATATTCTGTTCACCAAAATACTTCTGATACACTTTGACTTAGTTAACCCAAGTATTTGGATCAACTGAACATTAGTCAACCCAAGCACCAGTGGAGTTCAGTCAAATAATTGTGTCGACTGAATTATTCACTTAATTCAACTGAATTGAATTTGTCAGGAATACCAATTTTTAGTTGATTGAAGTATTTATTAGTTGATTCAAAAAAATGTCTTCTGACCAAATATATTTAGTTGGTTCAACAAATCTTTTTTCTGCGTGTTTTGTACGGAATGTGTGTAATCTCCTGCGGATGTTCACGACACGATTGTCGGTATTTGGAAGACGTAACGTGTGCAGTAAAATTTACAAAATGCCATATACGTGTATAAAAAAAGAAAATTTATTGTTTCATGTTCCGGATTTGTCTTCCATTCTGACAATTTGCATAAAATATGTTATAAGTGTATTGCAAAAAAAAACAAAAAAAAGGAATCTATTTTCACTATTTAGGTACACAATCAATTAATTCTATACATAAGAAAAAAAAAACTTTTTATTTGATAAAAAATTTTGAACAAGGTATAGTTATAATGACGAATAACGATGTTAAACAGCGTAAAGACTACGTAAAGTTGTGACGCAATTTCAGCAAATTCAAATTCTCAGTCCTCTATTTAATATACTCTTCCGCGAATTTCAAGGCTGTGGCAATAGGTAACACAGGCAATACTATAAAGAGTGATAAATCATGGACCCATTCACTCCAGCTGCGTTTTCGAATGATTTATTGCTGTATATATATATGGGGCATTCCACGTCAACTCGACCTGGTTTTTACCCTTGACCTCTCGGATTGGGCCCGCGATTTTTTGTGTGATTGTTCTCACTTTGAAAGGCACTCAGTTTTTATTTCAGATTTTTTCAAATCGATTTGCATTTTCTACAATTTTTGAAAACGACCATATTGATCGACACATTTTAAAAATCTGAAAAAATTCTGAAAAATCGTGTGTCGGGTATCAAAATTTTGAAGCTTAGAGCCGGAGTGGGGAGATTTTTCCTTCTTACCGTTTTCAAGCTTTTTCCAACAAAAAAACCATAAAAAATTAGAAACGGGAGTTATTTTACTATGGATGGTCGCTGAAACATTTTCATATGTTACACCGGATTTTTAAAAATTTTTTCAGATTTTCCGCAAATTTTATTTTTTTTTTATTTTTCCGAAAAAATCTCTTGGGAAAAATCTGGAAAATTTTTTAAGAATCCCGTGTAACATATGAAAATGTTTCAGCGACCATCCATAGTAAAATAACTCCCGCTTCTAATTTTTTTATTGTTTTTTTTCGGAAAAAGCTTGAAAACAATAAGAAGGAAAAATCTCCCCACTCCGGCTCTAGGCTTCAAAATTTTGATATCTGACACAGGATTTTTCAGAATTTTTTCAGATTTTTAAAATGTGTCGATCAATATGGTCGTTTTCAAAGATTGTAGAAAATTCAAATCGATTTGAAAAAATCTGAAATAAAAACTGAGTGCCTTTCAAAGTAAGAACAATCATACAAAAAATCGCGGGCCCAATCCGAGAGGTCAAGGGTAAAAACCAGGTCGAGTTGACGTGGAATGCCCCATATATATAGAGATTTTCTCTAGATTTATATACGCATATATATTGAGATGAAAATAAACAAGAATAGTATAGTAAACCATTTCTATTTTACTTTTTATTTTATTAATGATTTCTTTCTTTTTCTAAATGTATACATACGAATATATACGCATGTGCAAAATGAGGTCTAGACTTTATTGTATACGTATGTAATACTTGGGGTATGTATATAGATATACAGCGAGGAGATTAAATTCCCATTGTTGCAGCCGGAAATACGCGGGATAGTACCGGAAATACGGTATACTGCTCCGAGAGTGGTAGCTAGATAAAAACAAAAGAAGATCAGAGCAAAAGGTATTGAAAAGAAAAAAAAAACTGAAAAGAAATAGATATACTAGAGGCTGTATAGTCGATTTTCACCGCTGACTATACTCATACGTACCGGCTGAGTTAATAAAAGAACGTAACGTCTTATTGTTAGTTTTAGCCATATTAATTTGACGCACTACGCTATGACACATATAAGGTCTTGAGGCACGCAATTTGTTCAAACACACGTTCGCACGGTTAGCGTGATGACATTTCTATATTAAGGACTGCAGATCAGCGTTCCAGAGAACCGTAGATAAAAGAAGAAGGCCAGCAGACAGACGTCTTGCCATACGCTATTCGTCATAGTAGTTGTTACATCATTATTTCATTGGATATCGGCATAATATTTGTAGTTAAGTGAACCGTTAACGATATGTTTTTTGTTTTTTTTTCTCTATTTTTCTCCGCAAACTAAAAACGGTTTGTGATTAACGACTCAATTTATATAATCATTCATATCAATTTCAATTTAATTATCGACCAAGCAAAATCCTCTCCTTATCGTTCGGTAAAACCTTGATCGTTTTTTAGACGGATTATATCGGTCGTATCGGGCGTGCTAAATCCTATACCAACGCCTATCTATCTATCTGTCGCGTCAGACCGCGCCGATCTGTGTTGCCGACCGTGTTTGCGGTTCCCAACCTTGCGTTCAGCAGATTTTAACCCCTTAATGAGATAACGGAGTATAACGCGATATTTTTTCATAGCGTGACTTTCGCATTTGTTTTAGATACTTATAATAGGTCAGATTCGTAGGAAATTTTGTATACAGGGGTTTGTAGCGGCGCTCTTTTTTTATTTAAGGTCGAAATGGTGAAATTCAAAACGGCATATCCAACATGGCGACCAAAAAGGGACTCGATTTTCATTGAAATTGATTTACAGATGTTTTCTGGGTGATATAGCTGTTCACGAATTTGAGGTCAGCATTGTAAAATTGATAATCGCAAATCCAAGATGACGTATAAAATTTACAAAAATTTTGCGGTTTTGATGAAAATTGATTTTCCGGGAGGTTTGGGGCCTGCACTGATTGCGAATCTGAATCCTATATTGAAAGATTCAAAATGGCGGACGAAAATCAAGAAACCAATCAGATTTTTGGGATTGTTGATCACAAATATTTACTCAAAATTGCAAAATTCAAAATGGTGGATTCAGAATGGCAAATAAAAATGCGAGATTTGAAATATTAGTCAAAATTGCGCATCACTCCGAATTTTAGTCAGATTCTGAGTGTCCAATTTTCCAAAATCATCCAATTGCAAAAAACTCTTCTAGGCAGATTCACTTTCATCAGAAAATAAAACATCTATCCAATCGTGCGGCCGTTCGCAAACAATTTAGTCACTTTTATGTGTACGCCAAATCGAGATACAATTAAGACTATAACATAAAGAAATTCTAACGTTTCCTTTCCTTAACCTCCCAAGGGAGATAAAGTTTAAAAGTAGGTATAATTCCAAACTGTTAAACGAGATTGTCAGTTAATTCTCGCCCCCACGTTCCCCATTTCCTGTCTGCATTTTATACGTAAGCCCTGCAACACCTACATAACAGTTTACATCCTTCTTTGGTGAAACCTTCCGCAGGATCTTTCGATCGTTCACGTGTATACATATATACACCTATATTTACACATACATAGGTGTAATGTTTCCTGCTGAATTCCCCGATTCTTCTTCTTTTTTTTTTTTTATTTCCTCTTGAAACACCGGAACATGTTTATACCGTCCAGATGTGTTTCACGTTTACGGAACGGAACTGCAGCAGCAGCAGCAGCAGCATGCCTCGAACAACCCTGACGATGTATTCTGTTTATGAGTTTGACGTAAACCATATATAGTACTATAGTAGCCATATATAGTCGCGTGCAGCCGGTACCGGATGTGCATTGCAGGGGAGGATGCAGCTACCCTCGAAAAAATGGTTCTTCTCGAATTTCCAAATACATACGTACACCTTTTCCTGCCAGATGGCTTCAAAGCAATATTATACCTATAGGTATGTGTATATATCATCTATAGCTTGTATAAATTTAAATGGTATAAATTTTTACTTTGGTCTTCGGATGCAGTCGTCGCGACTTTAACTCACTGAAGGTATATACTTATTACGCATACTTGCGTGATACTGTGAGCAGGATTTAAAGGAGTATATATAATTTAGGTCAACAGTATATTATTGAGTATATCAATGTTATCTCATAGTTCATTCGCAGAAAGTTGAATAACCGCGGCGTTAATTTATACTAATAGATATTGTATATATATGTATGCGGTTTTAAAACTGCGAAAATCTTATATCCTCTATAAGTAGGTTATGTAGTATATGTAAATTAATGAAATGCAAATGAATAGATTACGATGAGAAGTAGGTGTATTATAGTAATTAAACACGTTTCTTTGTCGGCAGACGTAAATACATACACCTATGTATATATAAGTATACGACGACGCGAAGTCGTAGGTAAAAGTAAATTATTGTCATAATTGGTATAATGCGAGTGCTGGGAGGAATGCTTGATAGGATCAAGGCCAAACCAATCATATCATATATGTACTCGTAAATTTCTGTTTGATGATACAATTTACGCGCCACACAACGCGCTATGCTCTGCATCGACATCGTAAATTCAAAATTAAATTTTTAGACCAAAATTGACAATGAAATGAAATTTTCACGCAAAAAAATTTGTTTTTTCGAATTCTTGTTTGCCAACTTCGATCGGCCATTTTTAACCCTTCATTGGCGCCCAACTTTGGAATCACATATCTATCGTTACTAATTGCCCTACGATGGAGATTTTTTTTCGGACATATGTTACCTCTTGATCTTTTTATATAACAACTGTTGCTACATATTTGACAATGTTCAAAGTATGTTCCATAATTATTTAGTCCCAATCGGACGGATACTTTTCACACAGCAACCGTTCTAAAATCAGTTGGGTCAATTTGACAAGCGCATAACTTTTCGGAAGTGTGACAACGAAGGATCAATCTTGCAATTATGAGGCTGGATTCGTAATCAGCAACCTGACAAACTGGTGACCAACAGTTTTCCTAAAAATCGCAGCGTTTTTTGAATGTTTGGCGGCCATCTTGAGTTTTGTAATTTTGCATAATTTTTCATTCTCGTCTGCCATATCGGATTTGTTATTTTCAGCTTTTAATTTCAACCTCAAATTCGTGATCAGCGACTCAGAAAACATCTGGAAATCAATTTCGATGAAAATCGAATGACTTTTTGATTTCCGGTCCATACGTTCATCCGCTATATCGGATTTGGCGTTACAATTTGAGAATTTAGTCCTGAACTTGAAAGAAAGCACCACCAAAAGATCCCGTTTTCGTAGAAATCGATCTGACAGCTTCGAACATAAAAGAGAGTGACCGGATAGAGCATTGAAATATCTTTGTATACAATTGCAATGTTATAACTGTACCGGACACAGATGATACTATATTATCAAAAAAAAAAACTTGTCTAACAAGACCATCATTCGTGTTACGTGTTAACAAGAAAACGTTCTGAGAAACGCGTGACTGTAGGATAAGCAGTTACGTGCCCTATGCCCAAACGGCCAAACCCGCTAGCTCGTGAGCGTTAACGTGATTATTGTATAATATGTGTACAACTCCGAAAGATTACAGACCTATTTATATATACGGGCACACAGTGGTTTATTCATATTGAATGGTCAAAAAGTTCGAAGAGAGGCATTATAGCAGAGGTGGAATAGGACCCGTGGCGTAAATTATTGTATTCAATGGTTTCTTTTTCTTCTTCTTCTTCTTCTTCTTCTTCTTCTTCTTCTTCTTCTTCTTCTTCTTCTTCTTCAAAGCGAACGTAAATAAATATAATAATATAACTACGTTAACATATTCAATATGCATGCCTGCACCGTATAATCATTCAATTGTACGCATACCTATGCACGCATATAGAGAAAAAAGATTTGTTTAAATACGGTAATGAAATTTATTTGACTGATTGTCAGGAGACAAAATCCAGCGATAAAATAGTTGTCGATATTCTCGACTGAACACAGTATCTATATTAATTTCATTAATTTCAAAAATCCTCCTTTCTTCCCTCTCTCTCTGTCTATTCCATTCTATTGTTTCCTTCTCTCTCTGTAGCGCCCTTAACCCTTCGTTGTCACAATTCCGAAAATTTACGCGCTTGTCACGCATTGGGTCGAAATGACCCAACTGATTTTCAAATGGTTGCCGTGTGAAAACTGTCCGTCCGATTGGTACCAAAAAATTATGGACAATACTTTGAACATCGTCAAATATGTAGCAACAGTTGTTATAGGTATATAATAAATCAAATGATAACATATGTCTGAAAAGAATCTCCATCGTAGGACAATTGTAACGATAGATACGTGATCCCAAAGTTGGGCGCCAGATTAATTTTACCCAGGTTGACAACGAAGGGTTAAGTCACTTTTTTAGTGTTACATGAATTGCCCGCAGCGATGAACGATTTCATAATCTGATATCATGATGCAACGATATTTATCTCAACGGTATTTTGCATCCGTTGATAAAATTATCCTAAAATGCTTACGTAATATATAGATTGTACATACCTACGGTCCGAAAAAGTGTTCAAAATATAATATGAGAGCGATATAGTACTGTAATGTTGTACAGTTACGCCACTGCACCGAAAGAATCTGAACAATTTTCTCACAATCTCAATCAGCTCCAGAAACAAGGAACTTACTGTTCTACTAATATACGTATATACTGCATTCCTATGGTTTATGTTCAACGTTTAATTTGATGATCGCATGTGTGCATTATACCCATATATTATACATACACACAGAACAATGTTATATACATACACTGCGTAGAATAATGAAATTTAACGGAAACTTGACTGAAATTAAATAAACTGATATATATGGCGCATGGGGAAAAGCATTTTTTATTTTTTCGGACAGAATAAATATGCAAAATATAAAGATACAACTGAATATAGTATATCAAATTAAAATGATATAAAAAAATTAAAAAAATTAAAATCCGATTTACTTTTTTCAATACATATAGTAAAACAGGATGATTGATGCCTATAAATTGTTAATACGTAACTAATAGATCGCGTTGGACTACGACTGGCACGTAAGCGCAAGGATTTACCGTGTGTCAAAATTCTATCTCAATTAATAATTTGAGTTACGTTACATACGAATTGATGAGATAAGATATATACAAATGCCAAAGGTTTAGTAGGTAGTTAGGTAGGTATAACGAAAGAAACAGCTGATTTCAAAGTTTCTTGATCATGGTTACGGTATGACACAACGAAATATAAAAAAAAAAAACGACGTATAAACAAGTTTAATGGTTTCAAAAAATCACTTTATACTTGGTTTTTTTATTTATTTATTTTTTTTTTTTTATTATTTAGTTTTTTTTCAGAGTTTCAATCCAATCATTCGATGAATCATGGGTCTAATATCTATAACTACCTACTTAACTAAGCTCCGAATATCCGATCGATTATTTTTATTTTTCACCTTTTAGCTATGCGCGTGTTTAACTGAACCTCGATGGATTAAACCCGAAAGCTGGCCAGATCTTAATCGTAGGAATGTATGCACGTACATGTACGTATATCTAATGTTAATGTGAGCTCTGAAATGACGGGTTTTATATCTCGGTACGTAGCAGTGTACGTATATTATCATTTTCATACCCATAATAATTTATACAGTGTGTAAATTATATACCTGGCAATTAAATTATAAATTCATTCAACGATATGTATACAAAAACAACCCTATCCTCGCTCTCGTATATATATGGACCTGTGTATGTATAATGTATATGTATTTTCCTCGTATAACTAAAATACTGTGTATAACATGTATTTATGAGAACAACCTCATTTTTACAGTAACCTACACGCATATTATTTATTATTCAATTGAAAAATATTTTCTTACGATAGAAGGAGAAAATAAGATTTATAAGAAAATAAAAAAAGTATATTCAAACCGCACGAACATGTATACGTATATAATGTATGAGGGTGTGTCATTTTGGGGTAATTTTGTTTTTTTTTCAACTTACAAACAGGTTGTATACTTGCAGAAAGAAAAAATAAGAAGTCTGTTAAAATTTGAGATCTTAATATTAATATTAAGAGGTGCCTCGTCGCGAATTTCTATTTCCCATTTAAATAACACGGGAAATGTTCTAGTGGCACACTTCAATTTTTATATCTCAAGTACTAATCTACTCAGAATTATTCTGCATAGCCACTTGTGTTCGGAATTGAACGCTCTACAAAAAAAAGGTCTCTTGGTATTTTTCGATAAATCTAGCTGTTTCCAAGTTGGTTGTTGGCTATCAATGGTAATTAACCAATAATCAACTTGGACATAGTTAGATTTATCGAAAAATACCAAGAAACCTTTTTTGTAGAGCGTTCAATTTCGAACAAAAGTAGCTATGCAGAATCATTCTGAGCAGATTGGTACTTTAGATATAAAAATTAAAGTGTGCCACTAGAACATTTCCCGTGTTACTTAAATGGGAAATAGAAATTCGCGATGAGGTACCTCTTAATATTAATATTAAGATCTCAAATTGTACCAGGCTTCTTATTGTACCTTCCTGCAAGTAAACCTGTTTGTAAGTTGAAAAAAAGTTGCCCAAAAATGACACACACTAATATTGTATATACCATAAAGTCAGGGTATGTATTTAAAAAGGAAAAGAAATAGGAAATAGAATAAAACAAAATTCATGGACTACGTATGCTGTGCTTATAATCGTTATTACCTATCTCATAGGATATACTACAGCAGTGACGTCATACGTCCGCACTAGAAAGTTGATGAGAAAAATTTACTACACATTCTTATACATATATACCTAGAGTCTATAATCTTCTTTGACAGATATTTTCATTTTACATTCATTTATTTTCATTGAAATTTATTTTATCAGCTAAAAATAGATGGAACCTAAAATTTATTATGATTTGAAAAATTTACTGTATTTCATATGCGTATACTTTGGAAAATATAATATATAGAAAGTATGTAGTCGAAAATCCCGTATTATGAAACCTTAACGAAGAGAACAGTTAGATAATATAGATAGGCTATCTAGATGAAGCTTTACTGCGTTTGTCATATTATTTCTTTCGTATTCTTAGCACGCGATCGTATAATGAAGTCATCAGACAACCCTTATATTGTTACGTGAGTGAGTGCAGCAGTGGCGCCTATACCTAAAGCATATCTATACTGCAGACCCTACCACCATCGCTGAACGACCTTCAAGAATTAATAGAGAGAGAAGGAGAAGGAGAGATTATAACGAGAATAAGAAAGAAAGAAAGAACAACGAAAAAAACAAACGAATAACGGATTTTAGTCACCGGATAAAAATAGGAAGAGTAAAAGAAAAAAATAATAAAAAAAAACAGAAGAAAAAAAGAGATTTGAATGGTGAAATAATACAAACAGAAAATTTTATTCGTAATTATAACGATAAGATTGTATACATATACCTATGTATACATAAAGCATGTGTATGTATATATGTAACCGTGCGATGTGCTGTGTTATTTCGTTGGCACTTGGATTGAGCAGCTCTACACAGAAGAAGAAGAGGAGAATAATTTAAGTATATAGGAGGAGAGAAGTTTAATATAAGCTTATATAATTTATGTAATAAATTTCAATAATCCATCGTAAAGATAAGATATCTCTCTCATTCTCCGGTAAGTAGTACATATTATATATATACGTATATATATTTTATATACATAACGTTATGTAAGTGGAACAGGTTTCTGATAGTCGCTATATCATATACATATGTATACGAATACGATATACATATACAAACGTGCACTGTGTCGTTACATTTTGTGTATGTGTAACATATTATAATAATTTTCACCGTAGATATAAGAAGAATAAAAAATCTGCATTTTTAATTCACGTTAAATATGTATATGGACTAAATCAATCATCGTACAACATATAAAAATTCTTTTCGATGTACTCTGCGCGAGACTCTACCGAGTCTCTTGATTATGAAGTACAGTAGAACCTCGATTATCCGAACCTCTGTTATCCGAACCCTCCGTTATCCGAACCACAATCGCTTTAACCGAACCTTCTATTATCCGAACCTCAACTTGCTGTTGTTTTTTTTTGGTTTTGTTATGCGCGCGTTTTTCGTGTTTTATTACATACATATTTGTTACTTAGACATTTGATACTTAGAAAAAGACTTTAAACCAAATGTTAAATGTTTATAAATGTTATTAAATAATATATTTATGTGAATATTATAACATATATATGTGTAGGTGTGTTACATATATATTGAATATTTCCCAGCGCTGAACATCGTGTCACCTAACATTACTGTTCGATTATCCGAATTTTCGATTATCCGAACTAGGCCCGGTCCCAATTGGTTCGGATAATCGAGGTTCTACTGTAGTAAAGAAAGAAAGGGAGATAGAGAGAGAGGGAGAGGGAGATACACATTTTCAACAGACATTCCTTTTTCTCATTAGGTTAGAATTTATAGAACGATTGTGGAACGTTTAAGTTCCAACTATAAAAATCGTTTATAAAGTATCATTTGAAAAGAGTTTGTAGACTAAACCATTTGTGTATGTTCATGTTCAGATGTTCTTTAGTATACGTAATTTAAAACGCTGTGATCACGGCGGTGGCGGCGTGTCAGGGGATCGGAATTTTACGAACAGTTATAGGTATGATCAGTACAATATCTATTGAAGTTTGTTTTATGTAGTCGATATTATACCTATTATTGTAGATTCAACTTGTACATACATGAATACGTAACACCCATCTCATACGAGGAATAACATCGCCTGTCCAAATAAGAATTATATTAAATGACAATAACGCATAAACACACGAGAGCCGCCTTGTGTTGATATAAAAATCCGCGAGCATACCTATAGAGAAGAACTTATATAGTTTACCGAAACAAGAAATAATTTACGAAACTTTCGTAACACAGTTTCATACCCAAATAACATATTATATTATAGTCGTTTGTTCGACATCGAATAGATTAATTGTGTTATTATAGTATTAAGCATGTACACGTATAGGTATAGTGGGACGAAATAATCTGTCGGTAAGTTGATTAGCTGGATAGTAAATCCTCTTATTAAAATTCCACCCTGCTGTAGACTTACGCTCTACGTTACAATAAAAAAAAAAGGCCAGAGATAATCAGCTACATACGTAGATGTATATCCCCACGATATATCAATATACATATGGATAGTGTGTATAATCCTGAACTCCACCGATAAGCTCCTCTAGTTTCATGAATTCAATTTAGAATGAACATTCCTAAGAAAAAAAAATATAAGAAACAAACGGCGTCTGTCTCCCTCGCTTTTTTTCCCCGCCCTACGTTAACCGATCCTGCAGCATAGCTGGACACGAACACGGCACAGATCGAGACATAGGTAGAGAGAACGACGCGTCAAGGATGTGAGAATGCTTAGGCAGGAGCGAAAGGTGGAGGTGGAGATGGAGCGAGTTGAGTCTTGAAAAGAGATACAAGACATACTATACGGAATACTCGCACGGCGAGGAGAGAGAGAGATAGAAAAGAAGAGAGAAGAGGGATTTAGCTGTCCCGACAACTTTGCTCAGATTCGGACGACGCGACCGCCGTTCGGCCGCTCGGCCGGCCGGGCCCCATCATCATCAACATTCAACGATCGAGCGTAGGTACGGTTAGGATAGCACAAATACCGGCGAGCCGTGACTTGGGGCGAACGATTCTTTCTATTCATCGGGGCAAATCGTAAATCAAACAAAAAAAAAACCGTTTATTTATGTATGTACTATTGTAGAATAAGATCGTGTTGTTTAGGGACCCTCGACAAAAGTACAGGTATGTGTGTAAACAAAACTGAACCAGTAGTACAGAGGTAAGGTATTAGATACATATCATACATGTGGAAATAGTTGTACAGTTTTATTAATAATATGAGAACAGAAAACATGTTAGAAAGCAATTTACGAATGAGATTATCAAAGACCGCTAAATACACTGAAAACGTCGATTCAAAACTTCGTCTGAAAGACTTCTCGTAAAAAGGAAACGGGATATTGAGATTGTTATGGGTTCGACATGCCGAAACTCTCTTACACGTCGGTCGCGGCTCACTCGCATCCTCCCAAGGTCTAAACAAATGCCACCGCGCGTCGACGAAAAGGTCTACACGGGTATCCATCCGGCAACTATTTACAAACATCTGTATAGTACGTAGTAGGTAGGTCGTATACGAAAGAGAAAGAGGCTCGGATTTGATGACGATTGTGATCGATGTGTATGGTTGTTATTATTCTATCAATAAACAAGATCTTATATCCTATATTAGTGTAACTTAATCGACAAACATTTTCAACCCTAATATCTTGAATTCTTTTTGGTTTTTTACCTTCCCTCCTTGTTGTGTGTTGGTTTTATCCAAATCCAGGCTGGAATTGAACGAACTTATCGACGCCGATCACACTTCGATGTAATATTATTATTGTTAGTATGTTTACTAAACACTCACAATATCACACGAACCTCTGTATTTTATATATCGTTAGTTGTTTTGTTTTTTCGATCTCATGCCGCGGCTGAGATTTATGAAATAGAAAACGTGCGTTTAAATTCGAAGTTCTAAATTTCGAATACCTGTAGTACACTGACTATTAACCGATCTTGCGTGAACGCGTTTGCGTCACTAGCGTAAAGACGTTGAGACCGTTGCGCGGACCACGCGTAGTTTAAAGTTTGGTATCGCTTGTCTGATTTACTCTTTGCGGGTTCGATGATGGACCTTTGCCTTTCGGCTTACTACCTCCGGCTCTAGTCGGACTGATGGTCGTCTTCCATTCCGAACCATTCCAAACCCTCCCGCTCTCCCTACTTCACTTCGTCGCTGTTCTTACTACGTAATCTATCCCCACTACTTATGTTAACTTTCTCTCGTATATTCAACTCGAAGAACTAACTGCCAGCGGCATCTGAGGTTGTCGCAATAAAACGCTCAAGTCGAAATCGAAACTCCATGGGCATAAAGAATCTAATATCGATGATACCAATACCCATATTGCTAACTCTCAATTGTCCCTCCCATTTAGTGTTTACTTCGATTAAGGGGTCTTGCCGGTTATCAAAGAAAAAAAAGAGACATTCTGAGGATTTCTTTTCCAAGTTTTTTTTCTCTTTTTTTTTTAAACTAATTTTGTATTCAAAAGTACATATCTCCAACAACTCAGAGTAATTTTTTGGTCCGAAATACTGAAATACAAATGATTCTCCGAATTTTTAGTCCTATTCGAACCGTTTGTAGTTTGTCATAAGAAATTGTAATTTTTTGTCGTTTTTCATTAAAAATTGTAATTTTTCAATGAAAAACTACCGAAATCTACAAATTTCTATGGTATACCACGAAAATTGACAATTTCTCATAATAAATTACGAAAATCTATGATTTTTAATGAAAAACTACGAAAAGCTACAATTTCTTATGAAAAACTACACAAACGGTCGAAATGGCCTAAAAATTTGTAGAAGTAGAAATTTTCACCAGGGTTACCAAAAAATTACTCTAAGTTGTTTGAGCTATGTACTTTTGAATACAAAATTAGTCGTAAAAAAACTTGTTAAGATTTGAAAAAAAAAATCTTAAAAATCTCTATTTTTTTACTTGATAACTATAGGCAGGACCCCTTACGAAACGTTTTTGTATATACAAGGACTCGATAAGCTATCAGAGAAAGTTGAAATGTATGTGCAAACGAATTAGGCACGGTTTCTAATCATACGAATTTTTCAAAAATTCATAGCGAGTTACAACATGAGTGTTTCATTTGATTTGATATTATAGTTATCTTTTCTTAACAAAAATTGTAGGATTTGAAACAAATAGAGTATGTATGTATGTATGCATGTACATACGTATAGTGCCATTCAAAATTGAAACGATTTGACAAAGTCGCCGTTTGAATTATAAAATTTCGGATACAAGCAAAAAATTGAGAAGAACACATTCAACATTAGGATGGATTCTTTCCGTAGTACATTCGAATTTGCACTTTTGAAAAAGCGTTGAACGAACTAATCCGTTCTTCACGCTAAGCTTATTTATTTTATGAAGTTATTCCATTCAATGATTCCATTATTCTAAAAGCGGGACCTAAATAACGAAATTTAATATTGAAAGCGATCGGGAAATTTGGTATTATCGTTTTATTTTCAATAATATACAACGCGATCACAAGATAACTAAACAAGCCCAATCCCACTCATTTATATTCTTTTTTAATCCTGAATTTTGATTTTTCTAACGGTTCGATTCAAACCATTCAAATTCAAAATAAGCGCTGCATTAGACCGTTGACCGACGTTTGAACCGAATTTGAACCGTCTGTTTCATGTCGATAAGGTAGGCAGTTGCCACACCGACAACTGATAAGTGAACATGAATTTCCAACATAAGATCAGTAGTACAATTTATCGAAAATAGGTGGCGAGTTAACAGATACATGATAAACATATGGGCAGTGTGTAAAATGGCGTTTACTTGTCAACATCGAATCGAGAACAAGTTCTAATCTGAAATCGTTGAAAATTTCTTTACAGCTTAGTTGAATCAGAAACTCAAACATGATGATGGACTATTTCGTCACCAACAATTCCTTGGCCCCAGCACCAATGGGTATTCAAAGTACCGCGGGTGCCGTACCCGTAAAAAATGACAAGGGTGAGTGATTATCACCAGCTCATTTGAATGAATAGAATAAACAAAAATTTCCTTTAAATAATTCCAGGCGAATTGTCCATGAAGAAAGTAAAGGTACATCGTTATGTCTCTGGCAAACGTCCTGACTATGCTCCCATGGCAAGTTCAGACGAGGAATCTGAAGATGAAGATTTCATGGATAGACGTTCTCACAAGCCTCCGATTGAGGAGGTTGAAACAGTAACAGATATCCCTGTCCCTGCGCATGGTAAATTGAGGGATGAAGATGATCCTAGATTGCGGCGTTTGACTAGAGTCGAAAAGCACAAAGATGCTGATACAGAGATCAGAGTTGAGAGACATAGGCATATACACGAACCAGAGATACTGGAAACAGAGCCCGAGAGATCAAGAGAGAGGATTAAATTGGAGAGTTCAGATTCGTCGGAAGATGAAGACTTGTCCGATACAGAAATAGAGAGAAGGAGAGACGCTCTTAAGCAGAGGGTTTTGTCAAAGAAGGAAGCTGACCAGGAATTATTCCATGAAGAAGATGAGGAGAAGACTGGTAACAGCTCTGAGGATAGCTCGGAGTATGAAGAGTACACCGATTCTGAGGAGGAAACTGGACCGAGATTGAAACCTGTGTTCGTTAGGAAGAAAGACAGGATCACCGTTATGGAAAAGGAGAAAGAAGCTATGAAACAAAAACAGGCGGAAATTGAAGCCAAGAAAATGGCTGAGGAACGGAAAAGACAGACTTTGAGGGTAAATGATTTTCTGATTTGAAAAGACCTAGAGTCTATACGGTAGCACAATATCTGTAAATACACCGGCAGATGTTTGTAGGATTACTTGAGCCACTTCTTTGGATGCTTCGAACATGTACACAAGACTTTTTATAGCCCCAAATGTCTGACAATCGTTTTTTTCTTCGTTCGATGAGTCTCACATATTTGCAGGTCGTCTAAAACTGCCTTAAGCACGTTTAAAAGACATCTTCTGGTTTCTACACATCTAGAAACCGTCTGATTTGGCTTGAGACGTCTTACAGAATGGCAAAAAATGTCTTGGGCATGCCTAAAGATTGTGTTGTCACTTTTAGACCTCTGACAATGATGTTACTGGGCTTCTGATGTGCATAGAATGTCTAAAAGCTGTTTTTCAACCCTTCAGATGTCTAAAGGACATCCAGGAATGTATTTAAACAAAATGTCTTGAGAACAATGTTCGAAAATCCTGGAAAACCTGGAATTAACTTAAAATTCTGTCGTAGATCAAAAATCTTGCTCATAGTTTACTAAATCGTGCTAATTGAATTTCTTCAAAACATTCATATAATTTGGGAATTGCTTTATCTGAAGCTTGATATACACCGGAATGCTAATTTCATATACATTACAAATTTGCTCACGTTGCTCATACATTACATACATCAATGCAAGTTAAGAACGTGAACAAACTGTTATTGAAATTCCATCTAATTAACACCTTTTCATTACTAGTTTTTGAACAACAAATTCAACAAACAGTGGATTGACATATATTAACTCCATGTTTCATACCATAGAACGATTTATCATGGAAAGATTTGAAAAAAATAAAATTAGAATCTTTCTCATTCTGTCTTCAAAGTGACGAGTTCGAAAATACTAAAAAAGGCCTTCTATCGTGTAGTTGCAAGTCCGCACTCTGTGAAAACTTTTTCACACAATTTCTTACAGATTTGAAAACTCAAGGCCTTGATCACACATCTTGATGTCCTGTGCCTCTTCAGTAGCGAAAAATCTATAAAAATAGGTAACAAATTTTTCGATTTTCAGATGGTTGAAGACGCTATAAGGAAAGAAACTCAGAGTGGGAAAACTGTAATCGACCAAGAAGGAAACATAAACGACGTTTGTACAGACGACGAGAATGATGAAGTGGAATACGAGGCTTGGAAACTCCGCGAATTGAAGAGGATCAAACGAGACAGAGAAGAACGAGAACAGTGAGTAAAATAACAAGCAGTTCTGATAAAACGAACGAAAGAAAATTTCTCGTTATATTATTATGTAGTATTATCCATTGATTCAATGAATCCGTTCTAACATTTGCCCTTTCTTTTTATTCAACAGACTAGAGAAAGAACGTTTGGAGATTGAGCGTCTTCGGAATATGACGGAGGAAGAAAGGCGGCAAGAATTGCGTCTGAATCCGAAATTAGTAACAAACAAAGCTGCCAAAGGAAAGTACAAGTTTTTGCAGAAATACTATCATCGCGGTGCGTTTTATTTGGACAAAGACGACACGATATTCAAGAGAGATTTCTCCGGTGCAACATTGGAGGATCATTTCGACAAGACTATATTGCCGAAAGTTATGCAAGTTAAAAACTTCGGTCGTAGCGGTAGGACTAAATATACGCATCTGGTAGATCAGGATACAACCCAGTTTGACTCGCCGTGGATTTCTGAAACGGCACAAAATTTGAAATTTCACAATAATCAAGCGGCAGGAATGAAACAAGTATTTGATAAACCTTCCCTGAAAAAACGAGGAAATGATAATTAAATAAGTAGATATTAAATCGTCTGAATGGAAAATAATTCCTAAAATTACCTAATATCGCCACGAATATTATTTCCTGTTTCAACGTAATCTGTTTATATATACGTCACAGAAATATCGTTAAAAAATTATGAGGCGAAAGTGAATGAATAAAGTAAAGCAGTGATTAAAAACTGTTTTTTTTTCTTTCTTTATTTTAACTGAATATAACATTTTTTCATTCCATTTATTTATTTTTTTTTGTTTTTATTTGGTTTTTTTTTTTTAATATTAACATTCTTAACGTAATTCTGGTTCACAAGTCCCCAGCCGTTTGAGAAATAAACTATTTTACGTCTAATGAAAGACAGAAAAAAAGACGTGGAATATTGTTTGTTAAAATAATACATTTCATTATGATACGAAATTTAATAATATATGTTGGGCATTTCATGCACAACTTGACCAGATCTTAACCCGACCATTTTTAATTTTGTTGAATTTTTCCTGTAATTTCACCTTTCTTTGAATTATGAAAAAAATTCACAAAAATTTCATTTCTCTTATTTAGATTACTTTTAGATCGGGCCCATTGATGAAACTATTTTTTTCTTTCCCGTTAATATATTTTTGAGGACTTTTCGACAAATTTCGAACGAACGACAATCGATGTAACGATTCATAAAATATCAACAATATTCTCGAATATTCTTCATTTTGTAACAAAGTTACCTGTTTCATTTATGTGGAAAAGGTGAAAATAACTTTGTTGCCATTTTATATAACATTTCAACACTTTTTCCAAAATTTTGAAAAAAACAAAATTACGGGACGAACTAGATTTTAATCTATAAATACGATTAAAGTGCTTGGAAAATAAAGTAGAAGAAAAATTGTGTCATAAGGTTAGTCATGAAATGATTGTAATAGAGAATAAAATCTTGACAAGGTGTTTGGACTATTTTTAATTGACTCAATATTTTTGATATCCGATAAAATAAAAAAAAAGTAGTAAAATAAAGTTAATTCCACATTCTATACAATTCGAACATGTATGTATGTACATACATGTCCTGCAAAACACCATTTGAGAATGTTGAAATCTTTGAATCGTTACATCGATTTGCGTTCATTAGAAAAATTTTCAATTTGTGTTTCAAAATGTAGAAAGAAAAAGTGGTTTTATCAAGGAACCGGTCTTAAATTGATAGTAATAAGAAAAAATAATATTTTAGAAAATTTGTTTCAGAGTTCAAAAAAAAAAAAAAAAAATTGCAAAACTACAGAAAGGTTTGATTATTCATAATTCAAAAAAGTTTTCAGAGGGACAAAAAATGGGCGAGGCTGGCCTAAGTCCTAGTCAAATTGACACGAAATCCCAATGTATTTATTAGATCGTACTAATCATACGTTGATCCCGAATCATTAATCTCCATATTCATTTTTTACCCCGCCTAGGAATCAATTGATTAATTGGTTAATTATTTATCACTTATGAATATAACAGAGTCGTATAAAATCTAGGTAAATCAACGTGTCGTGTTAGGTATTAGGCGACAAAATAATTGGTAAATAACTAATTAACGTTAATGAACGCTGAATAACATCGGCACATATCACCTCCACCCCCCCCTAAATTTTTTTTTCCGTAAAGAATGTATATTTGAAGATATATCTATGTTAAAAGGCAAATATGACAATATTGTTCCAGTCCGAATTCGAAACACTCGGATATTTTGATGCATACATTTTTTTTTTTTTACTTGTTTTAGAACTATTTTTTTTTCTATCTACCCCACTAAAAATATACAATTTTTATTTATATAATGAATATGTTAAAAGTATAAATCAATAATTATTAACTTGGATGGTAATTATTGAAGAATAAATTGTAGCAATTCAAGTTTTGCTAATAGTAAGAGAACTTGGATTGCAATAACTGATAACAATGATTGAAATTTATCTTGTGTGAAAATTGTTCAGCTATGAGAAGTTGAGAGAGTATATTATCTCCGTAAATTCTCATTGTTTAATTAACACCATCCAATAACAAGTTTTTAATCGTATCTATCAGTCAATAGACTACACAACGATAAACAAATTGATAAAAAGGCTCTAAATCTTTAGGCATGATTAAAAAAACAAACAGACAAATTAATTTCTATCTACCTATGCATCTCGAAATCACTGATCTATGTGCTTGCTCGCGCATAGGCTTTACTATGTAAATCTCATTATTTTTATATAATAGGTGTTTATTTATTTTCAGAGCATTTGACTCTGGCGATTGATCTCAAGAAAAAAAAAATATATTATTTAAATATATTTTCGAAATTGAGCAAGATACAAGAAAATGTTTCAGACACAAGTTGGATTGTTCTCAGGGGGACATTTGATAATGATATGGGTTTTGAATTTTTATAAGGTTTTATGGGATTTTTATGAGGTAAGTTTTGTTTTTTAAATGGGAAGCCCTATTTTTTTTTTAGTTCAGCTTTATAATCTACAGAAAAAAAATACATTACGTTTGTAGGAAACTTTTTGTCTATGAAAGTTTAATTTCTCATCATGAAATAATGATGAAGTTAATTATAACGTTGCAGAGCTAACAATGTAACAATATGCTTAAAGTAATTAATAAATTTGAAAAATAATTTGCCTAATTGATCTATAAAAATGAAAAACTTTTTACTCTTGATATATTTTTTTTTTTCTTTGACCTCATATTTTTGATGGAAAAACTTTGTTTGTTGTAAAAAAAAAAAAAAAAAAAAAAAAAAATCTTTTGACCACAAAAAAGATAATAGAAATTAAACTTTAGAAAAAGAAAAGTTTCCTATAAAAATAATGTATTTTTTTTTGTAGATTATGAATCTACACTGAAAAATAGTGGTTCCCTTTTCAAAAATTAAAGTTACCCCATGAAACCCTATAAAAAATTCAATACCCGTTTCATTATCAACTATCCCTCTCGGAACCATACAACTTTTGTCTTAAACATTTTTCACTATCTTGCTTAGTGTCCCAAGATATTGGCCTAGTTAAATCAAAATGGGGCCACCCTGTATAATATAGCATATCTGAATATCTATGTATTTATAGTATAGCTGTGGCTATAATTAATTTGCGACAAACTATTTACTGTCTGCGTCTCAACTCTTTTAAGGCCTGTTTAGCTGCGGCGCATTTAGCTTCTTTTGTATTACCCCCAAATCCGTGAATTATCTTCTTCTTACCGCGAATCGTTACCTCAAGGGGTATCATGATTGTCTCGGTATTATCCAGTACCGTTGCTTTGCTAAAGAAAAGAAAAAAAAAAATCAAAATGTAATTATTCTTTCAACCATTTTTCCTACACGAAAAAATAAAAAATAAAAATAAGCCATTTCACTTACAAAAACTTTGGATGAGCTCCTTGCGTCTCGTACAAAACGCGGACAGGCTGTTTGGGAACATTTCTTCCGAACTCGTCTGAATTAAAATTGAAAATTGATAATTAAATTGATGACAAGTATTGATATTTATTAAAAACGTACCAATTTCCCGATGCATAAATGCGTAGAATATCTCCCAAACTTTGGCCAAGTCTTTACCACTATCTAAGTAAATAGCACCAGCCAAAGATTCGTAAATATCTCCCAATACTTTTGGAACGCTAACAAACTCTGCCATACTGTGGCCGGTCTCTTCCAACAGAACATACAACAGCTGTAAAGACAAATTTAATAACGTGGATGAATATTTACGAAGAGACGATGGAATTCAGAAATAATTTCAATATTGGTAAAATCGCTAATTATTGGTTTTGTAGCTCAAATTTTTAGATTTTGTTGTCCCTTCTCATATGTCTTCTACATCCTTCAAAAGCCCTAAAATAATTCTTTTTTTTATGACTTCTGATTTTTTTTTTTTAATCTTATGAAGCGCGAGAGATCAATTTTTGTGATTTTTTGAGTTTTGACACAACTGTGTGCTTCGGAAGAGGAAAAAAAAATAATAATAATTGTATTGCGTGTGTAAAATAAAAAAAAAAAAAAATGAAGCAAAATCAACATAAATTTTCTTAGCCCTTTTGAAGGCTGCAAATGATGTATGAATAGGGACAACAAAATCTAAAAATTGGAAGTACAAAATCGGACCAATAATTCGCGATTTCACCCATGTACACATACCTCGTCGTCTATCGCATGTTGTCTTTGCTCTTGAAACGCGGCGAATCTATCTATCATATCTGTAAGGAGCGGGGAATATGCCATAAGATATGTATGCAATCCGTATCTGACTGCGAGGCAAGCGAACGTCACGTTATTAACGAGCGCAGATCTAAGATCTGTGACTTGCCCAGGTGTTAGATTGTCGAAATTTTCATATATGTATGTTGTGATTAGAAAATCTGGAACAAAATGGGGAACAGTTAATATCACATTACTGCTTTTCACGTGAATATTGCTCAAAGCTAGTTGTTAAACCG
Organism: Macrophya alboannulata; assembly: GCA_949628255.1. Classification (NCBI taxonomy): domain Eukaryota; kingdom Metazoa; phylum Arthropoda; class Insecta; order Hymenoptera; family Tenthredinidae; genus Macrophya; species Macrophya alboannulata. The sequence continues at coordinate 29,229,567 of OX451207.1, read as the reverse complement.
AAAAATGTATTGACCAGAGTAATTCTCACCTAATATAGCATCTCCTAAAAATTCCAGTCTCTCGTAAGACGGAGTAACATCGTTAGGCGAATATGAGGAGTGACTGAAAGCCTGTGAAAGGTATATGAAAATTAGAGCGTTTTAAAATAGAGATTTCATGTGAAAATCGATTATTCTTCATCCGATGAAGCACGAAACTTACCTGTAACAAAAATCCGCGATTTTTAAACTTGTATCCCAATCTTCCTTCGAGTGTATTAGCCCAAGCCATGTGAAAATTGGGATCGCCAATTCCTAGAATTGGACTTTTTGGTTTATTAAGTAATATACCATTTACGTTGATATCATCTGGTATTATGTGAAACCATTGAAGAAGTTTTGCTGCACCTTCGAGGCCAGTAGTCTGTAATGAAGATTTGAATAGATTATAAACCTGCGACTACAATTTATGATAGAACTTATCGTTAATTTCTTACTCGGAGATTCTTGAAATTATGATTCATACAAAATTGTACAATTGTTCATTATTCACGTCTCGGAATGGAAAATGTGAAAAAACTTACTGCCAAATGAACTCCGATTAGAGCCTCGACGCAATCGGCAACAGTCTTATCGGACACAGTTTGAACGCATAAAAAGTGTTCCAAACCAGTTTGAGAGTCGCCACCTTCCCATTCGCGGACTTTCTCGTAAATTTCTTGGAGACTATCTTCAGTTAGATACCCGGAAAGTTGCTCTTCGTTAGATATCTTCAAGTTGTATAATATATTTGGAGATACCTTGACACGGAACGAATAAACATGATGATGAATAAAAGAAAACGAAATTATAACTGTATTGAATTCACAAAATAAATTCCTGGTTCGATAACAGTGCTTACCTCACCGAGCAATAGTATTTGCTGTAATTTCCTCTGCACTGAATAAGCGGGGACAATAAAATTGCTAGACGGTGCAAATTCGTCGACTTTAATCATGCCGGGCAGGTGCTTAAGCACACCAGCATAGTAAAGATTTCTATTGCCGAGTAATTTTCCTTTTATAGAAGTAAGATGGCCTTCGGGAAACTGCGGAAATGTTTCTACCAAGAATAAAGATATGAAAAATTTGAGGAATGAATCTCCCAAGGTTTCTAATACTTCCAAATTCACAACGTCGTGTGCCATCTTACTGGTCAGTGCCTGAAAATTAGATAAAGAAAAAATTTACTTCACAATTTTGCCCACCAAAACTTTTATTACACGTTGAAAATGATTTTTTTTTTTTTTGCTTTTCGAATCATTGCTACGTTTTGAAGAAATATTTTATTGATTTGGTTTTTCTTACAGCTAATTGCTGATATTTTGAGTCCTGATTCAAAATTATTTGAGATTTTTATATACCTCGTTTTACGTAGATCGGGTCACGCCCTTCTTTTTTTAACGTTAACAAATAAATGGCCTATAACAAATAATTTCCGTATCTAAAAATTAAACTCATCCAAATATCATTGGTTTGGCCCGAAACTACATGAATGTAGAATATTCCCTGAAAATTTGGCGAAGTTTTGATGATCGATGTTACTTGTACCCTGTGACGACTTTTTCTTCGATGGAATCAATCTGTGTAAGGCAAAGTCTATAAACTCTTAAACAATTTTGAATTACGTCTAAAAATACTAGAAATCAGCTTCCAATAAACTTCTTCTTCATCAAAGCGTACCGATGATTTGAAAATAAATTATTTCTAAGGAGTATACATATACCACTTTAAACTTAGTGAAACATTCAATCAAACCAAACACGTACTTTCATTATATCAACTTGATGGGGACCATTCGTTGTGCTTTGAGAGAGTAGATTTATTTTTGGAGCTCGTACGTTCGGTTTTGGAATATGATTAAGCGCCTTGATGTTGTTTCTCTATAAAAATTCACTAATTAGATTATCTACACTAGTTAACAAAATTAAAAAGTACCTATTTCCAGACGATAAATATTTACAAGAATATTGATGTCCCTTTCCGAAGATGCGGACATAAAATGATCGTAATAATCAATATCGATCAATTGGATGTCGTCAATATTTCTCTCTATATCTTGTGGCTCCTTGACTTTTCCCCAAGAATAGAGTTTCGACTCTGAATCGAGAACTGAAATTTGATTATTATTTAGTTACTATACCCAGCGGCAAGAACCCAGAATAGAAATCCTATATAAAAAATCTCTACCGTCAAACTCTGGACCCGTTAAATTAGGCCTTGGCTGTGCACTTTGAGGCAGACAGTCATCCAGAGTTAATTCCAGTAAAGGTTCGGTGATTTCGTTTTCTGCTTTGTCCTCCAGTACTCTAAACTCTTTCCATTTTTGACCATCGGGCAATTTTGGTAATCCCAATTTAGTTTCCGTCTGAATAATCACCCTCAATCGTTCGGCGATTAAAAATTGTGTTATTCTATGAATAATTGAAGGCAAAGTAGTCGCTTTCAGCCAATACAAAGACGGGAATTCAAATCTAACGCACAACTCTGGTACCAAATGTTCTTCAAAATCTTCAAACAAATCTGCTCGTTTCCGTTTACTCAGCCCAGAGTTTGGCCCGCTGTAAAATTACGATCTCTTTTATGAATCTTTATCATTAATGATTAAGAAAATATTACGCTATGAAACACAAAAACAATTCACCGTGGTTTTATGCAATTAATTTTCGTCGATATCGGTTTAACTTCTAGCAACGGCTGGCTATCTTCTTCGATATGAAGTCCGTGTCGGTCTTTGAAATAGTGAACATATGAGTAAAAGTCGGGCGTAGGAAAGCTCGACTTGGCAAATCTATCCTCGCATACTTGTGTCACTATGTAAACATTCGCTGCTCTATAGTTTGGCCTGACTAAAGCTAACTCGTAATCCATCGTTTTAACGTGAATTGGCTTCTCTGGTTTTATCGGCTCGATAGTTTCAAACTGCATGACAATGTCCCAGTTAATTTCCCACTTGTGGTCGACTGTGAATGGGAGGAAAAAGTAACAAGACATTAAAAATCGAAAAAAAACGGAGAATAAGGACCACATTACCTGGCACAATCAGAAAACTGTTGTCCATATTGTCCTTGTCGTATATCATAAAGGATTTTATCATTTGTATAACTTCGGTGAAGATCATGGTATGAAAAAGTCTGAGTTTCTCTATTTCTTCCCTCGATAATCTCAACTTGGAGTGATTTACCTCGACGTCAACGTTCAGCTCACCGACGTTCATGAAAATTGAGAATGAGGAAAGCTGCGGTAGAAATATGCGATCTAAATTTAACTATGTTCAAGATCTTTCAAACCGTAGTAAACGCATTTTAGGTAAACAGAGCTTCGCTCACCGTCGGCATTCTTTTTGTCGATAAAATGGCAAAACCGGCCCGATCTGACAACAAACTGTAAAATACTAAACGCCGATTCTCCTGAGGCACACTGTAAATTGGCTTACTACTCAATACGTGAAGATACAAGTCTTCGTCCGGCCTGGGAAATGCGGAGTACAAGCATTCCGGATACTGGAAATAAACGTTTTTTGCTTATAAAAAAAATATGAAAAAAAAAACAACTTTCACATTGATTACGGCGATTTTAAACGATGTTTGTTATTTCATAACTTACTACAAGAGGATGCTGTCGTTTTCTCGCCTCCGTACCTGGCTGTGAGGTTACTACTTTCTCTTCTTCTACCCAATTTGGAAAAAGATAATCAACGTCTGCTAAAACCAGATCGACGGTTACAGGCAGTAAGTTATCCGTAAGTTCACCAATCTCGTGTAATTCTTTGCAGCAATTGATCGCAGCGGAACGTTTAGCTAATTTTATGTTAGCCATTGGATTACCGAGAATTCGCTTTTTGAGGGGCGATGATATCGGCATTTGTAATGATACCTGTAAGCATTAATGTACCGCGTTTATGAGAACCAACAAACTTTTTAAACACATGGAATATCGTAAACCATATTCGAGGTATTAGAGTATGTACCTGAAACTGTGGCTCCATCTTTTCTGATTTAACTTTAATCAATTTCCAAGTTGGAGTCAGCGGAACAAAGTGGGAATTTCCCAAAGTAGAACAGTACCGATTAACTAAACTAATTGCACTTGTACCAGTAACGACGCTTAAGTCACCATCAGAACTTCTTACGGAGTATGGTTCTATCTCAGAACTGTATAACTCTTCGACAATAGTTTCGTGGGTTGGCTCTGTACGGAATTGCGATTTTCCAACAAGGAACTATACGAAAAAAAAAAAAAAATTATTTCATCTCGTGGTTATTGGATAAAAATTGCTTAAAAAAATTTCCGAACATTATTAATGATTATACTCGCCTGTTCTAGATACTTTTCAATGAGCTTGTAGTGCCTGTATTGGCCGTCGAATTGGCTATCGTCTTTAGGTACTAATAGCAAATATTTGCTTGTAGCATGACGAGCACGTCCTTTACTTTGGATATACGATCTAATATCCATCGGCAAATCGTATCTTACAACCAAAGTACAGGCTGGAACATCCACACCCTCCTCAATAACATCTGTAGCGATAATGCAATTGGCTTGACCGTTTTTGAATCTGAGAAATTATTGTGTAATTTATTTAATCGGATTTAAATGTGTCGATAGTTCGTTTTCCAATTAAATTTTTCTTTTTTTTTTTTCTTTAGAAAAGATAGAAAATTTTTTCTCACTTATGTAACACCTCTTTATTCCACTCTCTCTGACAAAGAACTTCTCTTGCATTATCTACCGGAATACCAGTATAGCCCACCATAAATTCGGCGAGTAGAAATTTAAAACGTTCATCATGTTTGTGCAAATTCTAAAATAACGTTTGATTATTGAATAAAATTTCAATGATAAATTATCCACTGTTATATTTACCTTCAATACGTGATACAAGACTTTTGCTGTGAATCTTCGTCTGACAAAAACTAGAGCACAAAATTTCTGCGTGTCTAGTTTCTGTATATTAAAGTCTCTGAGAACAGCGAACAATTTTTTAACTTGGTCAGATGAAAACCTGTAATTGTATGAAAGAATTTTTTATTTATTTATTTCCGTTTTTTTTTTTTCTTTTTTGACGCTTAAAAAGCCAAAAATCAAACATTCAATCATCGACAAATCTCGTAACACACCTCAATATCTTCTCGCTTTCCGTCAAGCCTATCATTTCATCCTCTAGAATCTTTCTGATTTTAGTTAATACCGTTATGAGGTAATCAATAACTAAAACGGCTTGCTGAAATTAACATCACATGTTCATATCGTGCATAATTTTATTTTAGTTTTAACTATAAATTGTACGGACCTGGTCATTCATGGATTTTTTAATATACTCAAGCTGTATGGTGTGCATAACGGCTGCCCTACACCCACCATATGTACCTTAAAAATGAAACAGTACAAAGTAGTAGCACTAATTGTTCAGTTAAAGAGGAAAATAATAAGAACGGTCAATGATCACCTGTTAAGTTCAAATGTTCATCAAGATCGCTGAGAATATTCTGAAACTTGCAGCTTTTACTCTTAGGTCTGAATATTGAATCACTTTTATTACTCGTCTCTGACGTTATGCTAAGTTTAACAACCCGAAGAATTTCTCTTGCTTCGTTCAGCATTGATGAAGCTCTTTGTATGGCCGTTGATTGCACTGGTGGACTAAATCGGATACACGATTCTTTAGGATTTGTAGCGTAGCCCCTAACACCATCCAATGATTCGGCTGCGATTATTTTTGCGTGAAATGTCGTCTCTAATTCCTTTTTAAAGACGGAATTTTGTCGTCATAACAAACAGAGATACAGATATAAGTTTTATTGTATGTAATGTTATTGATGTTGCATAAAAAAGAGCCGGTAAAGCAGTATAAGTAGAGCAAATACTAAACGTGAAGTATTTTTATGAAAACGTTGAGTAAATGGAATAAATTTTCACAATAAATGGGATTATTCTATTCACCGATATTGTCTCCTGAAGTTTAGTCAGTTTGACGTTGCCGTTCAAAAGTGTAGCCGTTAGGCCCAGTACTCTTGGCTGTTCACTTTTTGGACAATCTTGAAATCGCTGCATTATCAGCCTCATCGGATGGTCACTGACTGCTCTGTGACACTCGTCGAATATCATAAGATTCAATTGACTCAGAGATATGTAGCCATGGTTCAATATATCGAGGAATATTTGAGAAGTCATTACAAGAATCTGGAAATCAACGTTTGGAGAGTCAAATTTTCTCGAAGGTTTGCCAAATATCACTGAGTCCCGAAGATTCGAGTGTTATTTTACTGAAATCAGGCTTTTTTTCGTTATTAACTCGTTTTGGAATTAGCTATGCAGATGCAAGCACATTGACTCATAAAATCCAGACCTTAATTAATTACTACTACATTCAATATTCCTGAAATATGTTGTTGTTGGTACCTGATGTTCTTCCAATTCCTGTAGCCATTTATCTTTCGTCCAATAATCGACTAGCATTTCGCCTGTATAACCGTTGCATTTGAGGTGAGTCGATCTACTCAAATATTTACACTGTTGATCTGCTAGGGCTACTGTGTTTACCGCAAATATTGTTCTTTTACCTCCAGCAGAGAAAGGCCTAAAACCGCCGAAAGATATGTAAAATTATTATATTTTGGTGTTTATTCAGGGTATATCCTAAATTTTAGCATAATCACAGCGTAACAAGAAAGAATAACGCCTCTCCAACGAAATAAGTTGAACCTTAAATAATCGGATAACCCAAACATCAAAGTGTGATTATAAATATGGTGTGATAGATAAAACTGAACGATGATCGATTCGATAATACTTACTTTTCAACGGCGGCGCTCAATTTCTTAATTAGCATAACAGCGATGTAAGTTTTACCCGCGCCTGTAGGCAAGTAAATAATGCTGTTACACTCAACGGCTTTTTCAAATAAATCCGTCTGATAAGGCCGGGGATTAAATTCGTCTATTGGTTGCGCCATGATTCTGAAACAGGATAAATTGTTCGGTAATAAATGATGGTTATTGTTATTGACAAATTAAAAACACAAACAACAGTGTGTAGGCAGAACTGAGGTGATGTATGATTGATAATTGCGTGTGTTTGAGGACACGAAAATTATCGTTAATCTAGACACTACATACCTAGTTTGAATTCTATTAGATTAAAATTTATTGGTTTTAAAACCAGACGATCATTTCTATTGTATGTATGTACAATTTGGTGGTTTATAGGCCGCGATTTTTAGGTTAGAATCGTAGTATCGTACGACGTATAAAACGTTTAATTACGATTTATCACAATGTGTTTTAAATGGGAAATCGGACCGTATGCAGTAGTGGGATGTTACATTTATTTTATTCCCATATTTACGACATCTGAATCGATATTTCGAAAAATATATTAAGGGGACTCCCAGATCTCGTTTATCTTCATCTGACACTTCACCACCACCGTTCCACCCACGGTGTATCTATTCCGCGAACTAAAGATCGGGGTGATAATTAGGTAGAGAAGAAACTCAAGATTTGGATATTAACTTGTTCTATTCGGATATGACGTCATACTAAAAAATGAAAAGAACAATATAGGTATATGAAATTAATACACTGATTTTAATATATCTTATGGGTGTTACAACGGCTTGAACAATTTTGAATATATATAAAATAATCGAGAGAGTTAGAAACCGTTTCGAATACCGTGTGACGTCATAATGCCGTATAAAATAACGTATAGGTATACAACAATGCTCTCATTCGAAAATCGAATGTTTCAAATATCGTAGATGCAACGTCTTTACTCAAATATCTTTATCGACCATTGGGAAATAAATTTGATGTGATTTGGTAGATGATTTATGACGAATAGTGATGCATGACGTAATTGTTGGACTTATTTTGAATCCTGCATGACGTGTAAAACTAATGCACGTATTCAAAAATCGAAAGCTTCAAATATTTTAGATAATACGTTTAGGTATACGAGTTATCGTGATTATTTTCAACGAATGGAGAACGACCTTGAGTGCTTTAGTAGATATATAATTGATAGCGAATAATGATGTATGTAATTATTGGACTTGTTTTGAATCCTGAATAGATAATCACGAGTACAACAATCAGCTGGTATTAACAAATCGACTGTTATTCATATATTGCAGATGATTTGTTTATATTCTGCAATCACTTATGTCCTTATAATGCTACACTGACTCAATAAATGGGCAATGAAATTGATAGATGGAGCAGATAATTGATTACGAATAGAGATCTTGATGGGATATATCAATATATGGTAGAATTGAAAACTCCTATGAAAGATCGAGTTAGCAGTAAAGCTAAACAACGACCGTGCTGAGAAACAACTACAGTTTGCTAAAAAATTGCAGAATTGGGGAAATTAGCTAAGAGACTAACATGCATTTTCTTTGGGGGACAACGTTCATATATAGCTGACTCACAATAATAGCGCATTTTGCAGCATCAAAGTACGTCGAATTTTTCCTGCTGCAAAAAAGTCTATAGATAAGATGCTATACATAGAACCAAATTAAAAGGATGAATAGAGGCGGACTTTTGAACGAGTTATCCTTGATTCGTTTGAATTAATTTTTATACATTTTTATTATCTCTATTGGACTTTTCACCAAGGGTTTTTTATAGCTGACTCAGGACTATGAGCTGCAGGTAAGAATCAAGAGTAATGAATAAATAAAGGCATGGAGAATATAATGCAGCATGATAATTCATAGGACTGTTACGTGCAGACGTGGATTCAGATGATCCCGTCTGGAGTAAATTTATTTCAAATTCACCCTCGAGTGGCTGGGGGAGATTTGTCGAGGGTCGTAGACTAATTAAGGTGCAAAAGCACTCGCTGCTCTGTTAAATTGTTGCTGTTCAGATGATTATAACGACTTCAGTGGTAGGAAAGAGAGATGGATTGAACTTGAGAATTAGGCACAATAAGAAGATTATATTTGGACCAAAAACGTGTGAAACAAACAAATTTTGAATAGGTTCGAAAAAAAAGATAATTGATGAATAAGCTACGAAATCGAAGATACTTGGGTTGGAGTCTAGATCTTATAAGTTAATATAGTGTTAGCTGTTTATAGTTAGGTAGATAGAGACGGGTTTTTCAAAATTTTTCCGAGGACGGGGTGGGGGATAGATCTTTTAGAACGTACCATCGGTATACCGAGTTGTATTTTTAAGAATCTGAGTCTCACGAAACGTCGCAGAGGATCCCGTATAATGTCTCAGATTTGGCCAACTAATCGGGCCGTTGAAACCTCCGTAAAGAGTTGCTCGTCGACGATGAGGGTATCTTTCTATGCCCGGAAGGCCTTATAAAGGTAGCTCTCTGGTATTCGAATGGTGAGGCGTACTGATCCTCACATCCTCCCGGTAGATATCACTTTGATTTCTTCGTTCCGCAAGATCGAGAATGATACCTAACTCGGTTCTTCCGATTGTTTAGGGGTAATTTTTGCTGATGGCTGAATCGCCTTACACATCCGGTTGGGAGATCCTCGGCTCGTCTGCAGTAACTCCGAGCGAGTGGCCGCGAAAAAATGCGCAAGGTAAGCTGCGAGCGGAACGAGCTATAGTGCAGAGTTACATTTGGTTCAGACGGCCGTTCGTAACACCACTATTAATACTTTCATAGGGGACATAACACTATCATAGGTAGATTGCAATATTTTATATTATTGCATTTCGCATCGTTTTTTTTTTTTTTTTTTTTTTTTTGAATAGTCTGAAAACCGAAAGATACACCTACAGCGAGAGTTGCGATTAACTGCAGTCGAATATAAGAACCGAGTAGAGAATCGTAGAGAAAGCAACACAAGCTGTTCTTCATTAAATGTTAATAATTCAAATTACTGCAGCTCGTACACAAGAATACCAATTGATTTTAATAATTAGACATTGAATGTAGAAGATATTTCCATTATTTCTGTGAAGTATTCATTCTGTGGAAACAGTTGAATTCAATGTTAATCAACTGATTTCAAACAAACATGTTCGTTTTCATGTATACCTACGATATAGTGCAATTAGGAGCAATTATTGTTCCTGCTCTTGATAGCTCCTATAGAGAACTTCAAAGGCCTAGCCATTTATACATTTATACTGATCTGAGAGATTAGCTTTAATCATTCATGTACAGCCAAGAGCAATTTCTGCTTTTCAGTTTAACACTCCGCGTTGTTCTTGCCGACTCGTATTGGCATACAGCTTACATACCTATATATAGTAGCAGTTTTTTTCTAAAAAGCACTCCAAAAGCAACGAAGCAATGATGTTGGAAGAAAAGAAATCCTCAACATACGTCGAGCTTATGGCGAATACATTTAAACTGATCCGGTGGAGTGGACATTGGTTTCCGAGCAATCCTGCAAGTTCTCGCACATTTCTGAGCCCTGATTTTTACAGATCATTTTTATTCATTTCAACATTACCTCTGCAAATGATTCCATGTATCATTGATTTAGTATTAAAAATACCAGACATGCCAAAGGTGATTTTAAAATCGTTATTATTCGGTGTATGTTTCAAGAGAAGATGGAAAGAATGATTGAATAAATAAAAACTAATTTTTGTGACTGCAAATACTGGTGTTTTATAAACCTAGTCTAGATCTGCTATATAGTGATTACACTTGTTTATTTCTAGGTGATAATGAATTCGATATCTACTATATATTCCTTGCACACTCTATTCAGAGTAATTTTTACAATTATAATGGGAAAAAGTATTTGGAATATTTTTAAGGAGTTTGAAAAATGTAAAGTTCCCTTGCCATTTCTTCTCATCGATCATCAGGTATTACACAAAAGAAATATTCTTCGAGTATACGATTTGTATCATATAATAATTAACCAAGTATGTAACATAATATCCGACTCATCGTGGTCATCTTAGCTTGGAAAGGATACAACGCAGAAGGCGTTCAAATCAGCGAATAAAGTATTCCTCATAATAATCATCGGAGCCAACGTAACGGGCTGCTTATTCACCGTGACACCATTTGTGATATCGTATGAAGCACGGCTTCAGAAACTACAAGGATCAATAATCAATGGAACGATACCACACGTTCTAGTATACGACGCATGGTATCCCTTTGATATTTCGGAATTCCCAGTCTATCAGGTGAAATAATAGAGATATATGTGTTCTTCGGCACACTTCCCAAATCATTACAATTTCTTTTCTCTTTGATTGGTGTGTCATAAGAATAAAAAAAAAAACTGACAGACACATACAAAATAGTAATTGAATTAATAATGATTGATACTAATTGCAGCTCACTATATTGTTCCAAGCATTCTGTGGTTTTATTTGGATTAATATGATCTCTACATCAGATGCTATGTATCTCACAGTTGTTATTCGAATAGCAGAGGAATTTGATGTGTTAAAAAAAATGCTGATGTTGCTTTCGAACATGAAATCATCCCAAGTTCATGACAAATCATTAAGAACAAGCGACAAACTTGGTCAGCACTCTAGTAACGTTCTCGAATGGCCCAGAGATGCAAATATTTTGCTTCATTCATGGATTAACTATCATCAACTTGTGCTCCGGTTCGTTCACTTATGGGTTTCATATATAGTGTTATATAGAAATTGATGTTTGTATAATTCTGAGATAAAATGAAGACCGTATAGTTTGCATCAGCAGCACATAATTAAATACTATTTTACAGTATTCTAAAAAAAGTAAGAAATACATTTTCTGCATTTGTCTTTGGTGTGGTCGGATGTAATGCTGCGTCTTTGGTGCTTCTGGCGTACGTTGGAGCAACGGTAAGATCTACAAATCTCCGAAAATGATTTTAGATCACTAACTGCGACAAAGCTAGTGATTTGTAATTTTATTGTACAGATTAAAGACCTGACCGCGTTGCTGTCAATAATCAGTTTCTTATTCGTTGTTATTGTACAACTGTCGAGCTTTTCTTATTACTCTGTTCAACTGACGTCAAAAGCTGATGAAATGTCCCAACAATTGCTTTTGATTACTTGGTGGGAAGCACCTGCCTCTTACCAAAAATCTTTGAAATTAGTCAGCTTAAGAGCATCTCAAAAAGTAACTATGTCTGGAATGGGATACTTCGATTTAAATTTAGAAATGTTTTTAGCGGTAAGTTATGCTGATCATAAGTCAAGTGGAATGTTTCAATCATTATTATAAAACGATGTTTCTAATTTTTATTTTGGTTCTTCGGATTATTTTTAGATCGTCAGAAGTGCTTCATCGTATTTCATGGTCCTCATAAATTTAACAAGTGAAACAAACCGTAATGAACGTGGGAATTGAGAATTTGAAATCTATAGAGAATAATATTCTATGATAAGAATAGAAAAACTGTATACCTGCGGACACAGAATATTTGAATTTTTGAATTTCGTTTAACGGTTATAAAATACTTGAAATTATCCGGATAATTACCGTTGACTGAAGCTACTTTATAAATTAGGCAATACCTATAAGAAACTAAATTGTTTATAGACAAAAAATTGATAATAAACAGACAATCAATACATAAGGTGCAAAATCCTTTACAATTCCGCTTGAAATGCATCTTAGAATTTAAATATTCAAATAATGAATCCGGACTTGTAACCTTCCGTAGATGGCAGCACCGCGACAGTGACCTAACGCGTAATTCCAATACATTAGGCGTGAAGACCAGAGACCAATGCATTAGAATTAGGAAATATGGATTTTCCGCGTTCCATAGCTTGTATAGACAGTTTTTTCAAAATTCTGTATCGCGTTTCCTTCACGGAATTTTTCGTACGGTTCAAAAGTTGCATGCCGGATCCTCATTGACCAATCATTCGATTGGATTGTTTGAAATCGCGGTATGATTGGTCTGAGCAGGAACAAAGCTCGTTTTCAAATGAAAGATGGCCGCCTTGGAACGGCGCTCCGCATAATTTGTCAAAATGGCGATAAGATTGGCAAGAATACGAATTATATCGATAAAAATCTTTCAGCTAGAAATAAAACCTGATTATTCAAGCTGTTTTCGCAGCTGGGGTAGTTTTTTCAGTGAAAAATTTACCAGATTTCGAAACCGATGATTCCGGAACGTCTCTCGTCGGCCATTTTCAATCTAGGATTACCGCGGCGCCCTCTTTTTCCGGTACCACTTCACGTAGGACGCACGGAACGATGAAAGCCAAGGGAGAAGTAAGCGAATTTTCATATATTTAATAGTAATTAAACTATAATGCTACCGCTAACGAGTTTCCCAAACGTTATACTATCTTCATCTCGATTTACAACACCCTCCGTCAACCGGTGATCGAATTATCGCGTTATAAACAGACTTTTGATTACGACGGCATGGCTCCGACTTAACACATGGGTTCTCGCATCCCATCGTCTATCAATCCTGTCATTAATCAGGGTTAAACATCATTCGTTTTAGACTTCCCTAAAAACTATTTGGAATTTTTTTTTTTATTCATCAACTTCCAATTTAGCACGCAATTTTTTTTACCAACTAATTATTTCTAAGGTTATGTTACGTTAGGTTAGGTTAGGACAAAATTGAAAGGAGATTCGTCATTTTAAAATTCCTGTATTTTACAGTTGAAAGAGTTCGAGGTGATCGGGCGAAAGCTCCCCACCGAGAAAGAGAAAACTACACCGTTGTACAAAATGAGAATATTTGCGCCTGATGCTATCGTCGCTAAATCTCGTTTCTGGTATTTCCTTCGTCAGTTGAGGAAATTCAAGAAGACTACCGGAGAAATTGTCAACTTGAAACAGGTGAAAGACGCAATATTTTTGTACAATTTTTTTTTGTTTTCATTCAATTTTTGTAATTGAGTCATTTTTGTTTATTTTTTTTTTATTAAGTGCCGCATTGTTCTGAATATAAGTCAACCTCTAGTTCTCAAACTGCATTCCAGGACTTTTTTTCTGAATATAGGTCTAGTTTCATGACAAAATTGTTATCAAAAGAGTATATTTACATATGGGGCTGTCCACCTGAACTTGAGGCAACTCCGACCTCACCATCTCCAATGTGATTTTCAATTTTTTATTTTATTACTCTATCTCTGGAGAACCTTCCAAATAATTTGTGAATTTTCAAAATCAACCCTTTTGGAGCTATGAATTTTTTTACCCTCAAGGGATCGCCTTTAAAATTCTCAAAAAATTCACAAAAATTTCGTTGATTTAGAACAACCTCCTTCTTGCAGAAATGTGGTCGTAATCTTTCTTATATTTTTTATTTTTTTTTTTTTATTTGCAATTCAATAATTTTATTCGAAAAAATGCTTCACTAATGACTTTTATTTTACTAGAAATCTTTCAAACTTGAGATGCTAGATAACTAAGATAATCTAGGCTCTGAGATTGAAAATTGAATCCAAAATACTCCTTGTTCTTCAATAATGTTTGAGATGAAGATATACAAGTATCAGATTTAACAACAGATCCCTTATTCTTTAAAACAAACGAAAACTGACTTTTTATATTCTCTTATCAACTTTGGAAACAAAATTTTACAATGAGAGAAGCTATTCTAATTCAATTTTCAAACTTGGGGCGAAATTATCTTAGCTTCTAAGATCGTTTTTCTTCAAAGTCACTTGAATTTTATTTTCAAGCGAGTTTATGGCTGGAGTTACAATTCTAACAATGATAAGTTCTTGTTTCAAAGACTCTGTGCTCTAGGTCATCTTAAAGATATTGCTCTTGTCCCCAATTGGAAAAGTCAAGTTTTCATTGAAATGTACAGACTTGAAAAACTTTTTTACACATTATCTCGTCTCAGTAATCATTTCGATGAACAACTCAAACTTCAGAATAGAATTACTGCAAAGCCAGAAAGATGCTGTCTCTAATATTTAAGGGTGTAGATCTGTTCGAAGAGGATAACTTCTAAAATTTCACCAGATTCCAATTTTATGTGATCCAATCAAAAACTGATGTTTTTCCGTCTGCAATCACAAGAGCTAAGGAGTTTTTTTTAATGAATTTACAGATCCCGGAGAAGACTCCAATAAAAATCAAGAATTTTGGGATCTGGTTGAGGTACGACTCCCGTTCTGGTACTCACAACATGTACAGAGAATACCGTGACTTGTCTGTTAGTGGGGCTGTTACACAGTGTTACCGCGACATGGGAGCTCGTCATCGTGCCCGTGCTCATTCCATTCAGATAATTAAAGTGGAAGTAGTTAAGGCTGGGAATTGCCGAAGACCTCAAGTTAAGCAGTTCCATGATTCAAAGATCAAGTTCCCACTGCCAAAGCGTATTCAACACCGCAATCGTATGCCACTGTTCAGCGTACGCAAACCACGCACTTATTTCCTTTAAGCTATTTGTATTTCTTTGGTGTATCTTCTCAAGGAATATAATCATTTATAAAGGAAATAAAGCCTTTTAACTATATCCTACATCTTGTATTGCTTTTCATCTACTCCAACTAGTTATTACTAATTTATGATAACCGTTACTTGTATCACGATACATTACAGACAGTAATGCGAAATATTTCGTCTTTTTTATCAGCCATTCAGTTTTAACACGGATTACCCTGGCTTAGAATAGATCGTTTTATAAAAATTCAATTATCATTCCTATTCCTGTGGAAATTGATATTTTATGAGGATAAGTCCTTTACGGCCAAAACAGCCCTTTTTCTCCAATGTTGGAGGGAAAGAATCTATAAAAGACACGACGATTTTTCTATGATGTATGTAATTGTTGATTTGTTGGCTTTAATTTGTGTCCAAAAAAGTTAAAATATTCGTCGAAATATTAAATTTATAACAAAATATGGGCGGCTGTGCGCTCGACACACCTTCGGCTGGTGACCATCGTTCCAGGTACATGATTTATCTGAAATACAAGTTCCGTGGATTTTATGATTTTGAAAGATATTCCCTTCAATGTGCCGGGACCATAATATAAAATAAACATGTTTTTTTTTTTTGCAAGTCATGTCATAAAATTCGAGTTTACCCTTTTTTAAGTCAAAAACTATTATTATTGCTTGGAGAATTTTTTTCGAAAATCCACTTCCGAAACTGTGTGCATAGTGGTAATGTGTACATACATACTTCTCGTCCAATTTTCATCCAAATCATTGGATTCATTTTCGAAATGCTATGTCCACCGAATCGAAAAATGTAGTTCTTAGAAAATTGCGATTTAGTACGAGCAGCGCACACAGGTCACGTTTGCAAGATTCTACATTTTTGACTGTAACTTTGTCAGTTTTTGGAATTTTGAGGTCCAACTGGGCTCAAAATACGCAGGAAGGATTTGGCTATCAGAATACGCAAAAGACAAAAATCGATTCATTGAAGATTCAGAGGGTAGCTTACCTTCCTAATTAAAATGATGTGTAGCAAGATTAGAATAATCTCGATTTTAGTTTTTCAATGATCGAGTAGCCTTGATGGAGCAAGAAAAAATGTAAAAATCGTTACTAGGGATTTTTTGCATCGTTTCTGGCGATTTTCATCCCGATCACAAGGAAGGGGAATGATTACTGATAGTCTTCTCTTAGAAAAAAAACAGCATGGAGTAAGTTATAAGCAATGATATGAAAATTACCATTCCTATATTAGAAAACCTGAACATTAAACTTAAGATACGGGACTAACGGTTCCGAAATTGGGATACTCAGCTGTGCTCGACAAATTGATCTGCCTCTACAGAACAGGCTTTAGAAAAAAGGAAAAGCAAACTTTTCTCAATCTGAATCAATATTATGTCGTCTCATAATTATCAGTGAATGAAACAAATGAAATTTTGATACATAGGTATTGCAGCATACATGTAGGTAGTTATGTTACGAATACTTTTTGAAAGTAATAGATAATAACGGGGTTTTTAAGAAATGCAATGATTTCTGTTGATGTAGAATGTTATTTCGCTTGATAATTACAATTACTAAACAAGTAGAATAGAATACCTTATGCAAAATGAGGATGGGATATTGAATGTGATGCAAATGTTTTGGGGTGTATTCACAATTTAAATATTTAATAAAATATTTACAAACTTCAAGCATGTTTGACTGCAGATTTGTGATAACTAATTGTTCATGTCAAATTGTTTATGACTGAATAATCTTATGAGAATAGAGCCCGTCAAATCACACTTATTATGATACATGCCATCAGCAATAAGCGGCAGAGTGGAGAGAATGACAAGTGGAAGTGGTTGACTTTTTAAGCGTCGACTTTTAAGGGGCTTGATGTATAATGTTTTTATGTAAGCTTTGGATATTGTTCATTCTTATTCTTCTTCTTTGAAAGAGTACGAGACGACATTCTCTATTACTGGGTAAACAATATCGAATCAACGTTAAAAAATAAAATGTTTATTTGTCTTGATTGTTCAATGTGAGTAAAGAAATAAATAATCGAACAAAACAACGTATTTAAGTGTCTATTCATATCGAATTCGGATCAGCTGTTAATTATCCTTACAACTTGGTTACGATTGCCGCGTCTGAAAATACGCAAATGTCAAATAAACGTGTTTTACGTATAGATGATCAATATGTATACGGAGGCTGTCAGACGATTCGTATACACTTCTATTCGTCACCTTCTCGATGATTACCTCATGTCGATTGCTCCAAGGATTGCCCTTCTAACACGTGACTCATACCTATAAACAAGTCCATCATTCTGCACGAAACTCTTCGTTCATGTATCGAATGATCGTGATCACACATCATAGGCGTTAATTAAGCAATTTCTAGGTTATGTAAGTTTGACATTAATTTATTAACATCATACGTTGAAATCCTAATGCATATCTTTCTCATTCATCATCTCAAATCTCCATGTTCAACTCATCACTTAACAATAAATTCAATATCTACTTTCTACCTTCTTGGAAAGTTTATTCGATTTTTATATCCTATTAAAGTTCGGAATGTAAGCTAAACCATTCCTAAAAAAAAACAGCATCATTCATAAAAATTTTATCCAGTCATAGATCACAATACATTTATAGTGGAAATAAAGCCACGCTATACTTGACCCAATATTTCATATGTAAATTTTCTTGCCTTTAAAACATGAGTACAGTAAAATAAAGAAAGCAAAGGAACTGAGTTATATATGAGATTTATTAATCACTGGATTCCTACATCTTTTGTTTTGTTCTTTTTATCACAGCAAAGGCAAAACCTTGAAGCGATGGGGCAGCTACAAGCTCTTATGTCCGGCCCACGTGTTGAGTTTGACGAAAACGGTGATAACGGTTTAGTAATAATGGACAAATATTTGCCTGAAGAATTGTTGAGTGAAATACTATTTCATGTCGATCACAAGACTCTATTGAACTGCCAGTTAGTCTGCAAGCGGTGGCATTTGATATTGCGAACTTACGTTTGGAGGAAGAAAGCCGAAGCTGTTATAGGAAGGCCGTTACAATTTGATGAAGAAATGCCTTGGCTCTTCCACTATGTTATCTGTTCCAGGAAATTCCTTGACAAAAATTTACTTAAAAATCACTCTGGCAAATATGGAAGAGAAAAATATTGGAAGATATTAAGCGAAGGAGGAGACGCATGGGAGGTCGAATGTCCTCCTGTCGGTGTCCCGCCTCTACCTATGTCAGAACCAGTCTTTGAGGGAAAACAAAACTGCTTTGTTACCTCTTATTACAGTTGTAGCAAAGAACAAACTGTCGATTTAGTCGCCGCAGGGATATTGCCACAGCTACTAGACAAAATCCAGCCGACAATTAAAGTAGTTTGCCAAATTTTGCCGGTTATTTATCTACAGCTTTTTTCTATGTTTTCTAAACATCTGTCGTCTTTGCTCTTTCATATTCTTGATATAGATCAGCGAGTGGTATAGCAGTCGATGCGATTGTCCAGCTATATATGAATGTTCGGCAAGATTGACCGATGAGTTTGGAAAAGTTTTGGACACCTTTCAATTCCGAGATACTCTTCGGGATGAAAAACAGAATAAATGGCTATATGTAAGCATTTGTTTTACTGTTACTCTATTAGTATATCACAACATACTATGTGCGTGAAATTGAATCAGCTGTAACCATTCATTGTTGATATTATTCATCTGTGCAGGTTGAACATGAGTTTACTAACTACGGGCCGGGGCTGAGGAAGGTAATCTTTTATCACGGTGGTATGGATCAGAACTTTTGGGATGGACATTTTGGTAGCAAAATGGCTGGTGCATGTGTCACGGTGAATATACCGAATCAGAAGTCTGTAGAGGGACCATTTCTGTGGAAGATTCAGAATAGCAGAGACATCTGGTATCGCAAATAATGGAAATTGTGTTGATTGTCATATGTATAATCGTTTGAACATGATGATAAGCTCAAACACCGTTTATATTCAGTATTGTAAATCAATTTCCGACCTGAGCATGATTACTAAGTGTGAGGTGACTGGTTTTCAATAGGTGATGGTAGAATGTGTGTGTGTGTGTATGTGAGGAGGTTGTTGAATTTTCATATTTTTAATCTAGGAGCCAGAGCGAAAAAAGGAGGTCTATAACGCAATCATCTACAGAATTGATATTCTTGTTGGACAATATTCGGGCATGTCCCCTAAGTGCAAATTCAATTTGGCTGGACGCCGGCGGAGGGGTGAGCCTCAGCCATCGCCTTGGAAAACACGTTTTATCAAATATCTCGTAAACCGTGCATTGTACAAGAAAAACATTTGAAACCTTCCTTGTAGATAATAAAATTGTTTATCATTTTTATCCGGAACTTTTTCGTGTAAAGTGCATACTTTGCGATTTATAACGCGGCAAACTTTTCCAAACATGGTTATTGCTAAGTACATAGCAGTTGATGAAACAGTGAAAATAAAAAAGTTTGTCCCGCTATAAATGGAAAACTATGCACTATACAGGAAAAAGTGTCGTATAAAATTTGCAGATAATTTTTTTTATTATCTGCAAGAAAGGCTCCTACTGTTTTTGTCGTACGATGCACGGATCACGAGATATTTGATAAAATAGTGTTTTCCAAGATGGCGGCTGAATCTCAACCCCTCCCGCCGACTTGAATTTACACTCAGCTGGGGACACCCCCGAACATATTTTTTCGACAAGAATATCAATTCTGTAGAATATTGCAGGGAAAAAAGTAGCTGGCTCTTCGACTATTTTTCGTGTATCTGAAATAAGGTGGCACTCAAAAGTTTATTGTTATCTGTACAAAATAATGTAGTATATGATTGTTTATAAAATTAAGGAATTGATTAATTATATCTGTCGTTAGCTGGAGTATAATATTATTATGAGTAAACAGCTCAATTATGACGATTCTTAATTATTGGTGGATGATACAAATGAAATTTTGCGATATAATTTATAAAATACACAGCATTATACATGCTTTTTTAAAGTACGAATAAAGTCGTTTTTACCAAATACAACGATCTCTGTTAATTTAGAATACAGCTGTTGTTTCATAATTCGACCGGCAGAAAAATATGCGCATACCGGTCAAACTTTTTGATGAACATTCTGTAGTCGATCTATTTATGAGGGATGATGTATTCAGTTTTCAACACACATCATATGCATTACTGCAGTAACGCAACGTTACTGGGAATGGGAAAATCCCATTCTTTCAATTCATAGCGATGAGTTTTGAGCGGAAAGCGCAGTACGTAATAAGTCGTATCTGCCGCACGGTGATTGCATATTTAAAACTATAAGTTCTATGCATGTTAGTGATGATTGCTTGCCTCGCCAGCTCTACAGGAGTGGGCAAACCAATTGGTACAAAAGAAAGCACACTTATCGCCCAATTGAAGGATGATAAAGTGCGTGAACACAACCGCAGATACAACACAGCAAAGTACTGTCAATGTTGATATGTAATTCCATATTTCAATCTTTGATAAGGAACAACGCCTCGTATGTATGTAACAACAACTTGACGTGAGCTTGTGGACATCTCGTATATCTTAGCTCGTAGGGAAAAATCATTGAGGAATATTGAACATTTTGTAGGTTATGTAAGTCTGTCATTTATTTGTTGACTTTTGCGTAATTATAACTATATTGAATCTAAACGTTTCGGCTTCTCTCATTCCTCGTCAGGACAAGCCTAATTTGACTTGAGTAATTTATATTCACTGAAATTTTCCTCACTTTCGTCATTTACTCGCATTTTCCGAGCGAGTTGTCAATTCGGGACTCACATAACGAAGATGAAAAATTACAAATATCGTTCAAACGGGGAATGAACAATTAATGTTTAAACAGATGTGTGGTCGTTTAGAAAACTCTGTAGCTTACAACAACATTGTTTTCCAAGAAAAAGTTGGAACAAATATTATTTCACTCGATGAAATGCTTTCATGTCCTATCGAGCTTTACAATAGACTACAGTTTCCTAGAAAGAGAAGAATCACTCTTCAAAATGTGAAGTTCCATAGATAGAGTCTTTTAATTTTTTGTTTGTCTCACAGTATAAAATCTTCTTTCTATATCAGCAGAGATTACTTTTTTGCGTTAACAATTGCTTGTAGGTCGGAGGAAATGTCGCAAAATACGGCTGGCACAGCGACTGGGGACCATGTTCAGTTTGATGAAAACGGTGAAAACGGCCTATTACTAATAGACAAATATATACCCGAAGAATTACTCAGCGAGATTTTATTCCACGTGGATTACAAGACCCTGTTGAATTGCCAGTTGGTTTGTAAGCGGTGGCATTTAATACTGCAGAGTTATATTTGGAGGAAGAAAGCTGAGGCTATTATGGGAAGGCCTTTGCACTTCAATAAAGAATTGTCCTGGTTACTCTACTATGCGATCTGTTCGAAAAAATC